>CM046874.1:689130747-690389420 GCA_025667525.1 Glebionis coronaria
TCAAAGCATCTCCAAATTTAATTTTATTCACTTTTATTGAAATGATAAACTAGCTACACTACACTATTGCTACTACTTGCGTTTTAGACATAATGTATAATTTTCATCGCAAAATGGGACGTTTAGGTTCATAGAATAAGAACACGTGAATGCTTCGTTAGAAATAATTTCATCGTCCTCGATTTTCACTTCAATTCCATGCCAAGCGTGCAACGAGATCATTGTCATTATAAGTTAGTAATGCTAACACTACTCATATGCCCTAATCACGTACTTATTCTCCCATTATTCCTAAGTTGTATCTCTTATATTTTATTTTGTCTTAATGATCACGAGGATACATTGTTGACTTATGCGATAATAGAGATTTAGGTCTAAAAATAGAGTCCTAACGGTGTAACTAAGACCATTAAATCAATAACCCCTCCTAATAGACAACGATGTTAAAAAATTAAGTTGACAAGAAGAATCGATAATCACGGTTTTATAACGGTTTTGAACATGAGACTTATTACCAAGACTTTTATACGCCCCCTAACGGAAGGACCTTATTATCTTTGGTTTACCTCCATCTTTTATTCAACTTCGCCATGAAGCTTTTATTATGACTTCGGTCTTGCCTTGCCTTTTATTATCCGCCATCATCGGTGGTTTTATTAGCCAAAGACGTATATCCTCACGCTAAAGCGAATTTTGGATCTTTAAAGCTTCGAAGATTAAGGCTTGATTCACTTTCAATTTTGCATAGATTTTAGGCCTTGTGGGGCTTCAAATTGTTTGCTTGATTTAGGTGAGCACTTGAAATCTTATTATTGGGTAAAGCTTTCGATTATTGGGGTGCCAATACTTCAAAACCGTGACGCTGGCGATACCTTAATGTCTTCCCAATTTAATTACACGGAAGCTACTAGAAAAGACTAGAAACCCAACAATCAAAACTAAACCGCTAAATCAATATTTATTAAGCAAAAAATATTTACAAGCGAAGGGAGAATAAGCAAACAACGAGAACACATGAGTTTTTGAAAGAATACGAGTACTCTACGTTTAGCATAGTAACTTATAATTAACTCTATCATTTCTCGTCCTCATTTAAGAGACTTAGCCTAATGTGTAGTTAAGGAACCAAAGCTAAGTGCTCAACACGCACGGTCGAGTCAAAAATTACTCTTATTCTCGCCATCGGAAAATCTACATTCGTGTCTTCAAACACTTATAAAACATGAGAAAAATTTTAAAATTTGGCCATTTTTAGCCTTATTTTGCAAGAAAATGATAACAAAACGATAAACTTTGGAAAGCGTGAAGGTTTGGCAAGACAAGTATCTATTCACCCCCCCATACTAAAGTTAAACATTGTCCTCAATGTTTCGAGTCTAGGGGTGCAAACACCCCCATACTAGAGACGTAGTCGAATGCCTAATCTAGCATGGAAAGGGTGTAACCATTAAGTAATAGCCGTTTATGAAGTGTGCTAAAAACCTAAGGTTAGAACATAAAAGGATATATCATATGTGGATATTGGGAAAGGCCTCCAAAACAAACGATCGAGTGCTCCCATGAAACGAACACGAGAGGCTCCAATCGTAAAGATGATGATCTAAAAGACATAATTCACAAACAACCACGGAACAAAGGTTGGAAGGGCACAAATCCCCTCACATTACACTAATTAGAAAGCAATAATATGTACATGGATAAGCATGGGTCTCCCCCACGAGGCACCTTGTTTTTGATAACCGAGTCAAAAGCTCGACTCGAATCCCCATAAATGTGATCATTTAGGGATAATCATTGTTCGGTCAATTTTTGGTGGGGCTTACATGATAAACAAGGCCCAAAAGTACGTGGAGCACTTTAAAAATCCGATAAACGTATACCGGGGTCAAAGATAGCGTCCTCGTTTTCGGATGAAAGACGAGACAACACAACTCCAACACAAATCCCAATGGGATAGAAGAAAATAGGAGAGAAGAAATAGACGGGTGGGACAATGGGTAAGGCAAAACATTGAGCTACTCGAGGTAGACTCGCACCAATCAAATGAAAAGATTTTCCATTTATTGCATCGGTGGAAGACCGAGATTTCCCTATATAAGCAATTCCAGGATCAAATATCTCGTCCTCGGTGGAGAAAGGGGAGGCAACATAAGGGGCTTCCCCCACACTAGGTCCACACAAAGCATCGTCAAAAGGAGAAGACGAGCTTGTAGTACTCAATAAACGCGGTGATGACGGAGTTAGAGTAGTAGAAAAATCTTTTAAATTAGATTCAAAATCTTTTCCTTTTTCATCTTTAACACTCTCCTTGTGAAAACCCGATTTGATTATGTCAAAAATATTTGGTGTATCTAAAACAATGTTAGTCACACTAAAAATTCTCACATTTTGAAAGCGTTTTGGTTTAGGTGGTGGCAAGTTTTCAAATCTTTTGTCAACAAAGAAAACCTCCCCATCGGGATCAACGTATTCATCATCCGAAGAATCACTCGAGATTGGAATCATAGGCTTAACACTCTTAACCTCCATCGGCGGAGGGGACGGAACTTCATTTTTATCAACTCCTAAAACTCTATTTGAAATCTTTTGACAAATGCTTTTGATGGGATTGACATTGTACAAAGATGTGATCGAATAAACATGAGAAAGAGTGGAGTTTTGGGTTGCATTAATGACGAGTTCTTCCTCATTGAAACGAAGAGTGATTTTTCTTGCATGCACATCGATAAGTGCTCTCGAGGTATCCAAAAAAGATCGACCTAAAATTAACGGAACTTTAGGATCGATGGGAATATCAACAACAATGAAGTCCACGGGATAACAGAATTTCCCAACTTTCACAAAGACGTCCTCGGCAACTCCACAAGCTAGAATCGTAGAATGATCGCCATTTCGATTGACATTCTTGAAGGAGTGAGATTTGGAAGATTGAACGATTTAAAAATCTCAAGAGGCATCAAATTAATACTAGCACCAAGATCGGCCAAGGCGTAGCATTCTTCCATGTCTTGGATAGCACATGGGATTAAAAACTTTCCAGGATCACCGACTTTTTGAGGTATGCGGCTTAGAAAAACCGAAGAACAACTAGACGATTTTTGCAATTTCTCTTTGTTATTCAACATACTTTTGAAGTTCGCGGCAAATCGAGGCATCATGACTAAGGCGTCGGCAAAACTTATATTAAAATGCAAGTCACGAAACATTTTCATAAAAAGTTCAAATTGATAATTATTTCGTTCTTGTGCCTTTTCCTTGTCTCGTCTTGATGGGTAGGGTAAAGGTGGTGTGGGTTGGGGCAAATTAGGCATAGGCATCGGCCTTGGAATCTCGGGTTCCATAATGGGTATTGGTTCAACCGTAGGTGTGGTTTGAGCGGTACTTCGTGGGCTTGTAATTTGCTCCTTTTCAACCACAACCTCGGGTTCTTTCTCTTTTTCCTTCTCCATAGAAGTACTAGGACGAGAAATGGGTTCTTTGAAAGTTTTACCACTACGAGTGGTAATAACCTTCAATTCTCCTTTCGGGTTTACGATGGTATCACTAGGAAGACCACCCGAAGAAGAGGGCTTACACATGATAGCTTCAAACATCTTAGCCATACGGTCTTCAAACTTAGATTGCCTAGCATCCGCTTTTAACAATTCTTGCTTAATCTCATGTTGTCCTTGCTCCATTTTTTGTTGATTTTGTTGGAGTCGTGTGACATTTCCTTCCATTTTATTTGCATGAGTTTTAAGTTCATTAGCAAGTTCATTTTTAAGCTCGTTTTTCAACTCGGATCTTAAGCTAATCATCTCACGTTGCATATTATCAAACTTAACATCATTAGCCTTAGCATAGTCTAAAAATTCTCCTTGCAAATTTTTAGTGTGAGCATTTTGAAAACCTTGAGTAGGAGTTTGAAAATCACGGTTTTGGTTTTGGTTTGAAACTTGCCCATTTCCACTTTGGTAATTACCCTTGTTATAATTCCTTTGATTTCCTTGGTAATTTCCACCTTGATTGTTGTTTCGATAGTTATTAGCATTTTGATTTTGTGGAGCTTGATTTGAACGTGAACCTTGACCGATTTGGTTATAAGTTCCCGTGGCTACAAAAGAATTCGAAGTGTTACCATCCGCGGTAATGCACTCGGAAAAATCATGAGCTCCACCACATGAAATACAACTCTTAGCAACCGCTTTAACCGAAGCGGTGTTTGAAGCTTCTTGAGCTTTCCAATGAGACATAAGAGTCGAAAACCTATCGAAAAACCTATTCTCCTCATTTGCTTCATCTTGCAAGGCATTAATGGAACGAGACGATGACGAGCCCAAATTGGCAACACTCGGTGTGTTACGAGGGCTATAGACCTTAGACCTATTTTCTATGATTTTCAAAGCCTCATTGGTCGTTTTGCACAAAAAATTACCACCCGCGGCGGCATTTAAATAATCTCTTTCATGTTCATTAAGCCCATTATAAAAAGTGTCAATTTGATGCAATTCGGAAAAATCATGGTGTGGACATTCATGTAGCATTTCTTTAAATCTCTCCCAAGCCATTGAAAAACTTTCATTTGGTCTTTGTGTAAAGCGTGAAATCTCGTTTTTCAAATGTGTTGTCTTAGATGGTGGAAAAAATTGATTCACAAATTTAGACACGAGATCGGCCCATGTCAAAATCGAATTCGGCGGTTCTTTCTCAAGCCAAATCTTGGCGGGTCCATCTAACGAGTAAGGAAACAACATCATCTTAATGGCATCGTGTGGTACATCCTTAAACTTGCTTGTCGCGGTGAGACGATTAAATTGCCTAATGTGATAATGTGGGTTGTCTTTTTCGTGACCGCGAAACTTGTTTGCTTGAAGCATAGACATTAAACCCGTTTTGATCTCAAAGTTCTCCGCAAGGATGGCGGGAATCACAATGGCCTCTCCAAAACCCTCGGTGGGTGCTTGAAGCAACTCCATCATAGTACGATTAGCCATGATAGCTTCTTGTTCTATAATAGGTTCCTCACTTGGAGACTCCTCACTAGATTGAGTGAGTGACTTGTTTCTTCGTTTACGAGCACGTCTAGCTTTAGAGCGAGTTTGCATAAACGTCACGTACAACGAGAAGGCGAGCAAAGAAGATTCTTTTTGGTATTTTGTGTTTTCTCAATTTTTTTGTGGTTTTTGATTGTATTAACCTTTTTTGGATATTGGTGAATGTATTAAGTAGACAATGAGTCCACAAATCTCCTCACTTAATCAAATCTCTTGATTAAAAAGGCCTCAAGGAATGAAAACGATCACGTGGAGTGAATGCCTTCGATGACTTTAGAACGATGGTGGAACACCAAATCGTTCAAGAGGGTTTAATCAAATGAAACCAAGAAAATATATATGATATGTAGTAATACTTTGGGCGGCAAAACCCTCGATTCACTCTCAAAATCAAATACGCACAAGCAAGCGGAGGAAACGAGGCGGCGCGAAGCACTTAAGAGCCTTTTTCCTTTAGGTTGTGAAATACAACCGCCTTATACCCACCTTATAGTTTGTATTTTCAAAATCAAGCTTCACGAAAGTATTTATCTATTTTTGCCTTTTTTCTTTGGTTTGAGATTCGAATACAATGATCGAGTGATGAAATCCCGAATCAAGGTTGTGATTGCTCACGTATTTGGAGTACTTGTGTATTTATTGTTCTACGTATACAATATAGTAATAGTATTCACACAAAAACCGAAAAACGATAATACGTATTAATAGAGTGCTATTAATACAATTACTATTATGGCTAATATAGAAAAACAACAATGGTTCAATCAAAACACATCACGCCTCCCCGGCAGCGGCGCCATTTTTTTGATGTAGTGGATTTTGTATATACTTTATTTTAGGAAAAACAAAGCAACACAAAAAGCGGTAAGTATTAAGTGTCGGTTTAGGAAAACCAAGCACTTATGACCCAATGAGTGGGGATCGTTCTCTCGAGGAAGCACGTGTGTTGTGTAATGAATGATGATTTATGTTTTTGATTATTAATGAGAAGAAAAGAAGAGAAAATGACGAAGACGAAAAAATTAGAAAAATAAGGCAAAAACACTATTAGAAAGTTACGACGTATAACGTGAAAAACACAAAATTTAAAATTTTAATCTAAAAATTCCTAAAAATTACTAAAAAATCCCAAATAATATTCTAAGAGTTTACAAAAAATTCAAACTTGCCAAAACCTTTTAATTAATTTAATAATGACTTTTTAATGCTAATTAAAGCCCTAAAAATCACTTTTAAATATTAAAAAGCCCTAAACAAGATTTAATAGTTTGTAAACCTCAAAAATGACTTAATTAAACTAAAAACTATTTTTAAAAATTTTAAAACCCAATTAAACTATTTTTAAACTCCTAAAAACTATTAAAATCTATTAAATCTTAAATTAATTCTAAAAATTAATCTACAAGCAATAAAAATATTCTAAAAATGGAAATAGTCCTAATTAATGATAAAGAACTTAAGAAAAATGAAAAAGAAAGAAAAATAAAATTTTGAAATTTTAATATTAAAATAATATTAAAATATTACTAAAAATAAAAAGTTTCTAAAATTTAAAATAAAAAAATTCTAAAAATCCTAAATAATCTAACTAAGAGAAAAACACAAATTATAGCTCCTAAACCTTTTTTAATAATTTTATAAAAATCTTTAAAGTTTATAAAAAACCTTAAAATACTATAAAATTAAAAATTAAAGTTTATAAAACCAAAACAAGATGTAAACCTCAAAATATTTATTTAAAAGCTAAAAACTATTTTTCCCAAAAATTTAAAATCTTTTTTCTATTTTTTATTGATTTTATAAAAAACGGGTATTAAATAAATTATAAAAAATAATTTAATAAACGGAAAAATCTAACAACTGGCTAGAAAAATCTAATATCCTATAGAGGTCCTAGGAAAATTAAAAAGGAAACAAAAAGCTAATCAAATAAGCTAGAAAAGCTAGAAATAAGCTACGGTTTGTAAATAAGTTAGAAAATGAAAAACGGGTTAAGTGTAATTGCTTTGCACCCTTGGTCAGTAAAAGACCCAAGGGCGCAGTGGTAAGGTGTGTGTGTTGTGAGTGTGGTGATTATGGGTTCGAGGTGCGCAACCCACTTTTTGGACGATTTATTTTTTTTTTCCTTTTTTAACCTTTGCCAAATCAAATTGTCACCTTTATAGCTTTTAAACACAAACACAAAACCTTTTTTAATCCAAGTTTAAACCAAATTGAGTCCAAAAACGTGCCAGTTTCACTTTATGATGAACACAAGTTCCTTGAGTTCTTGTTTTTTCTTCACAGGTGGAAAAGTACTCCAAGAGGAGCTTGGAGTTTGCTTTGTTTGGTGTTGTTGTGGAACACAAGGCACCCTTGTGCTCTTTCTGAGCACAAGGAGTCAAAAGCTCAGAAAATAAAGGCACTTAGCACATAAATGAGCACTCACAAGCAAAATCAAACCAACATACTTCTCTGAGGTCTTTATAAGGACTGGTGGTCTTTTTAAGCTTACTAAATGCACACTAGTGAACTTCAAAGCTTCAAATTAGCACACACAATCACCAAATGGTATACAATCAAACTGCAAACCTCAAAACAACCTACCACTTAACAGATTTCATGAAGATTCAAGCACAAATGGGGAAAAACAAGCAGATTAGTAGCATATGCAGATTTTGAGCTCACTTTTACTTTTTACACTTAAACTTGCTTTGAAATCTTACCAAAGTAAACTAAAACTAGCATACAAGCTAACACAATCCCTTTTTACTTCTCTAACACGTTTTTGCAAGCACAATCAAGGATCTTATCCTGCTAAAACATGTATCCAAACACCCTTTAAAAATCTGAAAACCAACTTTTAACAAATCAAAACACCTTAAAACCTATTCAAACTGATTTATATGATATCTAACATGCAAATCAACATATAAGAACACAAAACAATCAGCTTAAACAACTAATAGCAAACAATCAAACAAGATCATATAGACCACCACTTTCTGAAATTTTTCAAAAAGGAAAAGAGAATACCTTAGGGCCTTACATCCAAGGCCCTAGTGGATGTATAATCCACCTCCAATACCAACTCGGGTTGGTGCAGTACTTAATCAACAAACAACACTCAAAAACCTGCAAATCAAGAGCAAACACAAAATGTGCACTTTTCTGATTTTCTGAAAATTTCCTTAAAAACTTTTCACAAACCTTGAAAACTTAACACAAATGTTTTAAAAACACTTTTAATTCACAAAACAACAATCCAAATCCACTTTCACTTTTCTGGTTGCTAATTTTGTGAAATTAAAAGTCTCTTTAAAACCTTTTGAAAACTGAAATTTCAAACAACAATTCTTTCTCAAACTTAAAATGGAACTCAGCTTAAGCAATCCAAACACACAAACTTTTTAAAAACATAAAAGGAATTACAATGTCTTTTACAAATACCAAACTTTATTTCTTAAAAAAGGAATTACAAAGGATTTGCTTAAAAACTGGAACAAGAGGGGATACCACATATTGGTCCTCCTTAAATAGACTAAGTAGAACATACTAGAATGCTTAAACCCTAGTTACTGAAATGCCTAAAAGGCCCTTGAGGATTTGACTGAAAATGGGTCAAAAATCGTCCCATGTGATCATGTACTGGATGCCAGCTTGGAATCTTCATCTTGAGTCGTTGGATGAACCTTTGGGACCAAGGGGATGATCCTGGGTGTTGGTTTGGTCGGGTGTGGGTTTTGGTGCGAAAGTGATGTAGCAGGGGAAGCTTGGGGAGGGTCACATGCCACGTGGCACTTGTGGGTGAGGTGGGTTTTGTTTAGGGGAAGCTTAATTAAGGATCTGCACCATTTGGGGGAAAAACCCTTTGAGTTGAGCTTAATTGAAGCTGGGGTGGTTTTAGGGTTCCAATGGGATTAAGGTTGTTTTTGATTTGATTTTGGGTTAAACACGTTTAAAAAACGTGTTATGGGGGGGAAAATAGTTAGTGGGGGGGTTTGACTGTGTTTGACTTGGGTTAATTTAATAAACCGGGTGTAGGGTAATGGGCTGGGGGTGTTATTGGGCTGTTGGTTTGGGTTTTCATTACCAGTCCTTTAACTAACGTAGTGACCAGTTAACCTTTTGCCAAGTTAGTCCTTTCCGTTAAATGTCTATCACCCACAGTCCAAATTAATTTGCAACTTTAGTCCTTTTTGTCCATATGATTAACTTTAGCATTTTTGACCAAATTCCAAGGGCATATCTTGCACATTCTTCAATCTTCAAGGGTAATACTTGTACAATTAACATTTTTGAGGGTTAAATGTGACAAGTTCTTCAAAGATGAGGGGCCATTTTTGCCAATTCTTCAAACTTGAGGGGTCTTTTTGCAAAATTCCAAAAGTGAGCTTGGTTCATTGTGCGTCTTCGTTTTCCGTGTTTGTTTTTGCTTGATTCTTGTGTTCTTTTGCCAATTCCTCAATATCCGTACCTAAAAATACACAAGTAACAAACACGAGCATATATTTGGTCTATTTTATGATATTTTATGCAATTTAAGGCCGTTTTGGACGATGAGACCATGTATAAAAGCAGTCTCATCAATAGGATAAGCATATAACATATAACAGCGGAAGAAAACTAAGTCCCGAGTAACCTGGTTAAGTCTTGATAAAACTGATGTTATAGTTTGAAAAGTCTTATGTTTATCTTGTAAAAACTGTTTATCATATTTTACCATTAGCCAATATAGGTCATGAAAATCCACCGTGCATGAATAATTGGAGGGGTGACCTCATCATGCAAATTAGAGGGGCTGCCTCTAATTTAATATACTGGTTTTTGGGTAGGAGGGATCAGCTCCTTGTGAAGGATGCAAGGCACACACCACATTCACCATGAAATCCTGACTGAAAACATGTAACTAGGATGCACCCATACGCCCCACATGATAAATATAATATAAATGTTTAAAAGCTGAAGGGACGCCACGAGCAATCACTCCGCCGTGGTGAAGTCATAACATCAGTACCTCTAATGTTATGGTTATGGTACCTCCATAACTAGGTGAAACTGGTCATGCATGTATATGGCTATAGGTATTCTTAATTAAACATAAGCAAATCAAACATGTAACTTATACTACGGGAAAACATTTGGCTGCATACGGAGAATCCTAATAAGGAAAGAATGTCCATACTGAAAGGACGAGAATCCGTACCTTATGTCCAGTGAACGAATAAGATGCACTGAGAGGAATCCTACTTTCGTATCACTAGTGCTACATAAATACATACATGAATAAGTATCTGCTTACTAAATACGTAGCTGGTTTTATGTCATGTCTTAGCTTACTTTATATGTTCTTACCATGTTTTAATGTTTAAAGCCATAAACTGTGTTTATCTTATATTCTTGTTTAATCTGATTAAGTATTTCTGGTATTTCATGTATTATTATACTTACTGTGTAATAATAAGTAACTTTCCAAAAATAGCAGGTTTCCTAAAATAGAAAGTTTCCAAAAATAGAAAGTTTCCAAAAATAGAAAGTTTCCAAAAATAGAAAGTTTCCAAAAATAGAAAGTTACCAAAAATAGAAAGTTTCCAAAAATAGAAAGTTTCCAAAAATAGAATTACTGCTTAAAATAGATAAGTTTCTAAAAATAGAAAGTTTACATAAATAGATCAACTGCCTTAATTAAATAAGTTTCCATAAATAGATTAGCTGCCTGAAATAAATAAGTTTCTAAAAATAGAAGGTTTCCATAAATAGATTAGCTGCCTTATTTAATTAAGTTTCTAAAAATAGAAAGTTTCCATAATTAGAAATAAGTTGGTTAAATAAGCTAAGTATATAAGCCTAAGTGTTTTCATGATTATTTTTTAAGTCATATGATATAATGTATAGTTTAATAATTATTTCATGTAATTAAATTAAACTATAGGTTAAAATATTTAATTAAAGTATAACATGTTTTTAATTAAATAAAGTTAAATACTTAGGTTAAAACATGTATTATTATTTATTAATAATATAACCTAAGTCATGTTAATTAATTAATTATAACCATGGTTTTTATATAATTAATTAATTATAAGTCTTAAATATAATATACTTAGGTTGGTTAATTTCATGTTTTTAATAATTAAAATAACCTAAGTCATGTTATTAAATTAATCATGTCATATTATTAATTTAATTTTAACATAAGATCATATAAAAAAACTAAACATACACCATGAACCGGACATGAAATCAACACCGTACCCCGAATCAAATCGGGGTACCCCTTGTCTTGATGCTGCCGTGGGACCTACACCAACCAACTAGGACCATATGGTCTCGGTGGTGGTCGGATGGCCAAACCGAAACCCCCCTCGGGTTCGGTGTAGGCTGCGGCCAAAACAAACACCCCTTAAAACATTACTTTTGATTTTATTTAAACCCAATTCATGTTAGATCTTTGATTTAATTAGGGTTTTTGAAAAAATATAACATGTTCTTAATTAATAAAAGATCAAATCAAAAGAAAAAGGTTTAAAAGGATTTACCGAATACGTGGATCAAAAGAACGAAGAACAAACACGAACACCAACAAGAATTCCAAGATCCAAGATCAACAAACACCCCCTTGTGGTGTTTCGTAGGTGGCGGCCAAAAAAAAGAGAAAAGAGGAGGGTTTAGGTTTTCTGTAAATCTTCTGTAAAATAATTATGAGTAGTGTAAAAATTCCTTAACCTCCTTTTAGTAAAAATACAAATGGGCTTGGCCCATTTGCTCCTTGTAGCCGCGGGTAGGGGGCCCCACATGGGGTACCCGTACCTTTTTCCGTGTCTCGATGTTTAGTTATTCGTTCATGATTATTTGTGTTCGCGTTGATGTGTTCTCGTTACGTAATTATCGTGATCTAATATATTTGTTTATGCTCGTAATAAATATATATACGTAATTAATAATAGTTCGTGTTTAATTACGTTCATGATTTTATGATCGCATGTTCGTGATTAATTATTATCAAATAATTATTACGTGCTCATGCGTAGTAAATACTTATCGTGTTCTAACACGTACGTAATACGTAAAATCCTAACACGTAATCGTAATCGTGCTATATTAGGAAAGTTTTAATCTAGTACGTACGATCTTAAGGGTACTATTCATGGTAAAAGCATGCGTGTTTTACAAAAGTAAAGTAAAGTAAAGCAATACTCAATTTTGTCTTTCACGGGTCATGGGTCCTAATACCATCTAGGACAGTGTATGGGGGAGGTTGAGACGTACACAGTCATACCTCTACCGGAGATAGAGAGACTCATTCCGATTCTATTAAAATAGAAAAGTACTTCTAGCTTTGCAAGAAGTTAAGATCGAATCTCTGACCTTTCTATATGAAATCTAGCTCAGTTAGATGGATGCATGGATGGTAGCATCCGGTTATAGTCTCCATGTGTGGGAGGTCAGAGGTTCGACTTCTGCCATTCCCCATGTAGGGGATTTTCCCAGAATTGGCAGCCGGGTTTGAATCCCAACGCAATGTCTTGAAACCCCTTAATGGAAAACTAGATGGCTAGCATGGGGTTGATATTCTCTTCGTGATATGATTCGAACTCGGATTGAGATACTTGGTGCCTCTGTGACACGCAAAATACTCCGCTCTGCACCAAACTGCCGTTAAAAAAAATAAGTTATTACCACGTTTATTTAGTCTTAGACATATTTTTTAGGCATTCTAATCATTTTCCTTGTCTTATGACGTATTTAGGAAGGTATTTTATGCAGTAGCATGGGTTTATAAGAGAGGAGGGTGTCATGACATGGCATGCCTCGTCGTGACGACGTGGCACCCTCGTCACCTCTCTTCGCTCCTCGTCGCCACACCGACCCCCCTCGTCGCCGTCAAGATTTCAGAAACCGAAATCTGAACGACGAGCACGTTGTGGTACCCCTCTCGTTGCTTCCCCCTTTTTTTTCATTTCTTGTTTTTAATGATTTTAGGTGGGGCCAAAGTGGTAAGGGTTGGGTGTGTTGTGAGTGAGTGGTATTTTTGTGAGTTGTGTTGGTGTGATATAGCGCTTAGTTGTCAGCTGATTATGCAAAATTTTGAGGAGTACCCATGTCGTGATACTCTTCTCTCTAAAACCTTTTATTGTAGTTTTGGATAAGTAAGAAAGTAGAGAAAATGAAATACTAGAAAATACTCCAAATAGTCTAAGTGGATAATATACTAATTCCACATGTCCGTTCATACTTAAGCATCTAAATATATCTTGATCTTTAACACATGATAGTTGGTTTGGACGTTTGAAATGATATGTTTCTTGAATGTAAGTCATGTGGGGTAATTGATTTGGAGACAATTGGTAACCAGTCAAAGATAAAAGGGTTTAGTATGAGGGTATGATGTATCACATGTGCATGTCTCAAGGTCCAGATCACTATAATCATATTTATCTGCATGTATGTTTTAAGGGGACAACTACACGAGAACAACAAGTGGAGAACTTTTTGTTTTTGTGATTTCTGTCTTGATTCATGTAGCATTCAAATATCAATGTGAACTACAAGACTACTAGCTTAGCTTTTACTTATATATATATATACGTGTCAATATGAATGTTATCATTGGGAAATTAGGTTAGGACGGCCCTCTTATAAGGATATCATGTATATGAACGACAACAACAAGGACTTTAAATGTTTTTGGTACTTTTCGTTTTTCATTTTACACCTAACTAATAATTCAACTCATGTAAATTGTGTGGGGTTCACGAGGGACGGAATCAGGAGTGTCTCGTAGGTGCTTGGGATACATGTAAATTTTTTTCGATATATTGTCAATTTTTGAAAAAAATGAATTTTTTTCTAACTAATCTAAAATGCATCATGTCAATGGAAATGTGTTTCTACTATTTGTTTTAATATATTTTTTAATTATGTTGTATTACGATTAAAAAATATTTGCGCATCTGATCATATTAAGTGCTGGCTTCGCCACTGAGTTCACACATTAAAGAAACTATACACGATGCTTAAGGTGAAAAAATACTAATCGTTGAGCTAAATACCCCCAACTCATTAATGCAGACCAACTTATCATCTCACTAGCATGAAATACACCCACATCATTATCTCACCATCGTACATCATATATTTATTTTCACGTCTGAGCTTGGTCCTGGATAACACCCGAGGCGAAACTAACATGTGTTGCTTGTTTGTTCAGGCTTGCGGAAGAAATTGTCAAGTGGCTAGGAAGAAGATACAAGCCCAACAGGCTTTGTCGAGACTTATCTGTAAAAACCAAACTCATTTTCCATCTTATCTAAATTCAAACGTGTTTACATCTTGGCTGATTCATTTTGTTTCAAATGTTCTCCATCTATCAAGTGGTCGTACGCTCAGTTGTCAACAAAACATGGTGTGTGTAGATGTTTTGGGTAGCCGTTTAATTTGAAAATCGACGAAGAAAAAAGAAAATCGATTTTGAGGACTCAAAAGTACATAGTTTTAAAAAAAACAGATTAAGGTGACACAATCACCGTTAGCCGACGAGGATGATGTGGTCGTTTAAGGTCCGTAGCCTAAACTCGAGCGAAAGGAAGACGTGGCGCTCATGACATGTCTCACCTTTATGTTCGAACGGGAAACTGTTAATAAGAAAAAGGCTAAGTTCAAAGTATATAATGTAATAAACTAGATTGGATTGTTTAGGGTCCTTGTTTGATTATTCCTAATTAGTTGATTAGTTAAAATGTTAAATATAGGTTTTGGAATGATATATATTACTACGATTTAGTGGTCTCCACATTCTTTTCTAATTTATGTCACTTCTTTTATGTAGACCACACAACTTCAATCTATCTTTGTTGTAGAAGCTAGCTAGTGTGCATGAAATCATGAATTAAACTAGGATTTTATCATACTCTACCTGCAATCTCCAACATGCATGCGTTTAAACTAGGGAAAATACGAGAGGAATGTGCATGTGAAATGCTACACCTTCCAAAAACATTATATCATGAGATTAAATATACTTGCATGTTCTTTTAGCTCAAATTAGAGCTTTTTTATATTCACATAATGCTCTTTAAGCCCGTTGAGCCAAGGCAACAGTGGCGCCATTGTTTGGTACATACGACGTCAGTTTTGCTACGGCGCACCGCTTCAAAAATGACGTTATGACTTCTCGCGTCGTAGTTACCAGCCAAGAAAAGTGACGTTTTGACAACAAAAAATAGATTTCGACCGTTGGGGATTAAAATCTACCCACGTCAGCACTTTTTCTTCACGGCACCATTTTTAAACCTGATTACTAGATGCGGAATGTTCGATCGAAAAACACACACACAGACGAATCGACAGAAAATAAGGCGACGCCCACACAAGGTAATATCCCTAATCGTTTCCCGATTAGTTTATTGAAAAAATGACGTAATTGGTTTGTTCCCCCTCACCTCCTTTTATAGAGATGAGGGGGAACCGACTATACAAGTCCTACGGGTCGGGTTGGGCTTAGACATTGCCAACCGACCTTTATTCTTAGCTATAGGAAACTAGGCTAATCGACACTCTCCCTAGACACGACTTAGGCGAATATAATGACTAAACATAACAATTTCCACCTTAGGCATATATTAGCCTATCCCAACACTCAGCAACTCCAAGCAGTGTTGTAACTTGCGTCCAGGTACCACCTTCGTCAAGGCATCCGCAGCATTGTGTTCAGTACCCACTTTCAGAACTTCAACCGTCTTTGCTTCCAAGACTTCTCTGATAAAGTGATAACGCACATTGATGTGCTTAGTCCTTTCATGAAAAACATGATTCCGCGATAAGTGAATCGCGCCCTGATTATCACAATTAACTGCAACAGTGTTGAGCTTCACGCCCAATTCTTCCAAGAGTCCTCTTAGCCAAATAGCTTCCTTCACAGCCTCCGTAAGGGCCATATACTCTGCCTCTGTAGTTGAAAGAGCCACCACGTGTTGTAACGTTGCCTTCCAGCTTACAACACATCCTTGTACTAAAAATGCGTAACCAGTGAGAGACCTACCTTTATCCGGATCTTTAGCGTAGTCTGAATCAACAAAACCTGTTACGTCCACATGGTTGCCACGATTTGTCCCATACACCAAACCCACGTTTACAGTGCCCTGCAAATATTTCATAATCCACTTCACTGCTTTCCAATGGAGTTTACCTGGATTCGCCAAATATCTGCTAACTACACTTACTGCATACGCTATGTCTGGCCTCGTGCATACCATCAAGTACATCAAGCTCCCAACCGCATTTGCATACGGCACCCTACTCATTCTTTCAACATCACAATCCCTAACCGGGCAATCCTTCAACGACAGCTTAAAGTGCCACTCAATGGTGTCTGAACCGACTTCCCATTGTCCATTCTAAACCTTTTTAAAACTTTAGAAATGTACCCGGATTGTGACACCCTCAGAATCTTGCGACTCCGATCCCTGAAGATCTCCATACCAAGAATCTTCTTTGCTTCCCCGAGCTCTTTCATGTCGAACTCCCTTTTAAGCAAAGACTTGGTAGCCGCGATCTCAGCCTTGCTTTTACAAGCAATCAACATATCATCTACATATAACAATAGATAGATATACTCCCCTGGTGCATAACTCCTGTAATATACGCAGCTGTCGTAATTGCTACGCTTAAACCCGTTGCTCAGCATATACTCATCGAACCTCTTGTACCATTGCCTAGGTGACTGCTTCAAACCATAAAGAGATTTCTTTAACAAACATACCTTGTTACCTTGTTCAAATCCCGGTGGCTGCCTCATGTAGATCACTTCTTCAAGATTTCCATGTAAAAACGCCGTCTTTACATCAAGCTGCTCCAGCTCATAATCTTTACACGCAGTCAATGCAAGTATAACCCGAATAGATGTGTGTCGAACTACCGGCGAAGATACTTCATTGTAATCAATACCTGCTCTTTGTGTGAATCCACGAGCCACCAGCCTTGCCTTGTACCTAGGCTTTTGAACACCTTCAATCCCTTCCTTTATTTTGTACAGCCATTTGCAGCTCACCAGCTTTTGCCCAGCTGGATGATCTACTAACACCCAGGTCTTGTTCTTCTTCAGAGAATCCATCTCTTCTTTCATAGCAGCTTTCCACTTAGAATTGTCTTCACAAGCAACTGCTTCCTGGTATGTCAATGGTTCATGAGTATCTTCTTCCTCTGCTGCAGCGAACGCGTAAGCAACCATATTACTCTCATCCCGAAACCTTGCCGGTTTCGTTTTTGTCCTTGGCTCTCTATCCCGAACCAATTGATAATCTGTGAGATCCGGTGGATGATCAATCTCTTGAACCCCTGCATCTTCATCATCGCCATCTTCCTGATCTGTCTGGTCTTCCTGATCTGACTGATCTTCATGACCTGTTTGATCTTCCTGACCTGGATGGTCTTCCTCAGGCGTATGATTATTTAACCTCTGCAGTTCCACCTCAACTTGTAATTCCTCAACAAACTTATCTTTTCCTGCACCAGTATCCTTCAACGTGTCTTTGTACATGACACTTTCATTGAAGACCACGTTCCTGCTTGTGACTATTTTAGGCGATTCATTATCAAGCCTATATAGTCTGTACCCCTTCACACCTTCAGGATACCCCAAAAGAACGCATTTTACCGCTCTCGGCTCGAGCTTACCTTGTTTAACGTGTGAATACGCGACACAGCCGAAAACCCTCAACATCCCATAATCACTAGGATGTCCCGACCACATCTCCATAGGTGTCTTCTTCTCAATCGCTGTTGATGGTGACCTATTTATAAGATATGCGGCCGTACATGTCGCTTCCGCCCAGAAGGTCTTGGGCAATCCAGACTGTATTAATAAACAGCGTACCTTGTCCATGAGAGTTCTGTTCATCCGTTCTGCTAACCCATTTTGCTGCGGCGTCCCGGCAACCGTCAAATGTCTAGCAATCCCACTCTCAGTGCATAGCTGATTAAACTCCCGGTTACAGAACTCAAGACCATTATCCGTCCTAAGCTTCTTAACCGTCCTCCCAGTCTGATTTTCTACTAACTGCTTCCACTCTTTGAACTTCCCAAATGCTTCGTGTTTGAACCTGAGAACATAAACCCATACCCTTCTTGAATAATCATCGACAATAGATAAGAAATATCTCTTACCTCCCAATGATTCCACCTGAGACGGACCCCATAAGTCTGAATGAACATAGTCTATCACTCCCTGAGTAATGTGCCTTCCTACACCGAAACGGACTCGATGTGACTTTCCCAGAACACAATTCTCACAAAAATCGAGCTTACCTAGACTCTTTTTGCCAAACAAACCCTGCTTTTCCAGCACGTGTAGTCCCGCCTCACTGATATGTCCCAGTCTTTTATGCCAAACCTGCACAAGACTGTCTTTTTCTTCAACACTAGCATTAAGCTCACCGGCCAATGCATGGCCATCCAAAGAGTACACACAGTTCTCCCTTCTGGTTCCAGATATAATAACCCTAGAACCATTAATCACCTTGACTTTGCCCGACTGCAATTTTACGGTATATCCCTCTTTTTCAAGAGTTCCCAGCGATATCAAGTTTCTTTTCAATTCAGGAATGTACCTGACATTGTGTAACACAAAACTTGACCCATCTTTCAGTTGTACCTTTACCTTGCCAATACCCCTGATCTTGCACTCCCTGTTGTCGCCCAACAGTACGCTGCCGCCATCGCATTCCAGAAAATCAAAAAATACATCTAACCTGGGTGACATGTGATATGAACCTCCTGAATCCATGATCCAGTCTTGCAGTCTTTCTGCACTCATCGCCATCATCACCTCAGAATCGTCGTAAATCGAACCATTGGAGCTTGGTTGATCATCTTTCTTTACGTAACCTTTTGACTTCTTGCGATTATTCTTCGGACAGTCTCTTCTCAAGTGCTCCTCAGATTGGCAAATAAAGCATTTGAGTCTTCCACCTCGAGATTTCGATCTTGACTTTCCCTTTGACTGATGCGAATTCCTGCGATCAGTTCTTCCCCTCACATATAACCCTTCACCATCATCCCCCTTCGCCTTGAACCTTTCTTTGATTTCCTTTGAATTTAGTGTGGCCATCACGTCCTCCAAAGTCAAATCTTCCCGTCCATAAAGCAAGGTATCCACAAAGTGTTCGTATGATGCTGGTAAAGACGTGAGTAACAATAAAGCAAGATCTTCATCTTCGAATTTTACCTCAATATTTGCTAAATCAACAACGATTTTGTTGAACTCATCTATATGCTCGGAAATCTTTCGTCCAGCCGGCATGTAGAATGTATACAACTTCTTCTTCAGGTACAACTTGTTGGCCAATGACTTTTTCATGTACAAAGACTCGAGCTTTGACCAAACCCCCGCTGCAGTTGTCTCCCCGGTAACCTCTCTCAGGACCTTGTTACCTAAACACAAAATCATGGCACTGTGAGCATTCTTGTCAAGCTTAGATTTCTCTTCAGCTTCCATATTCGCGGGGAAAACCTCCAGAGCTGCTTCACATCCATTCTGGATTAACAAAGCACGCATCTTGATTCTCCATAACCCGAAATCACCAGTTCCATCGAATTTCTCGATGTCAAACTCGGCTCCCGTCATTCTTTATCCTTTTATTGATTTGCTAAACCTTGTGATAAACCCTCACAATCACAAAACAATAAAGCCCCTTCGGTAACTCGCTAAACCTTGTGATACGTTTAACCTCACAATCACGAATTACGAAGTCCCCTTGTGTAAAAGCCCTTCAAAGTCAAATACTATATATTTTATTATGTTAAACCTAACAAAACAAAAATATATATATCTAATAAACCTTAGCCCAATTTATAGTTTGGCTTGGCCCAGAACAACTATTGACCCAAAAACTAAAATTATAAAGCGTGTATCTTTGAAGGCTTTGGTTGACTTTTTAACAAAGACAACAACACTGTTCTTCTTCTTCCCTCTCAACTGCGATGAAAACAAGAAAAAAAAAAAAACAGCCACTTATCAATCGATCCCCTGCTGCTACAACCTTGAAGATCACGACACCTGATCACCAATTCCTCCTCTTCTTCGATCGACTCCTAGTAAATCAGTTAACCCTGCGAACCTGGGCTCTCTGATACCACTTGTAGGGTTTAATACCTACAAACCTGATTACTAGATGCGGAATGTTCGATCGAAAAACACACACACAGACGAATCGACAGAAAATAAGGCGACGCCCACACAAGGTAATATCCCTAATCGTTTCCCGATTAGTTTATTGAAAAAATGACGTAATTGGTTTGTTCCCCCTCACCTCCTTTTATAGAGATGAGGGGGAACCGACTATACAAGTCCTACGGGTCGGGTTGGGCTTAGACATTGCCAACCGACCTTTATTCTTAGCTATAGGAAACTAGGCTAATCGACACTCTCCCTAGACACGACTTAGGCGAATATAATGACTAAACATAACATTTCTCCATAACACGACTCTACCGCTCTCCGTGCTTTTAGTAGTAAAAGGTTATGAATTTACCGTATTAACCTTTTTCTGTTATTGATTTGTTTTAGGTCATTATGATTTATGATATTTTGATAGATTAATTCACAAGATTTAAATTAATCATCACATAGAAGATGATCAAGGGGGTTTTTAGAGAAGCACGAAAACCATCTAAGGGTGTGTTTTTACACTAGCAGCAGCAGTAGTATTTAGCAGTAGCAATTAGTAGTAGCAGTTAGCAATAATAATTAATTTATTAAATTGTTTAGTAGATTAACAGTATCTATATAATTTAAATATGTGAAAAGACATAAAAGAACATATATATATATAAATAAATAACTCTTTTAAATTAAATGTGTTATATTAATAAGGACATTTAAATAATTTATTAAGTTTAAAGTTTTTTCATTAATAATACTAATCTAAAAATACTTTTTTTAAAGAACATATGAAAAAATAGCATTTTTATGAGAAATGATAATACTCATTCTTCTAACCAAACAAGTTTTTTTAATAGTTATGCAAAATGCTAATGCTCATTGCTCTAACCAAACAAGTTTTTTTAATAGTTATGCTAAATGCTAATGCTAATTAGTAAAAACGCTTTTAAAAAAATTATTACCAAACACGAACTTTAACTTTTGGGTCTAAATTTTCGCTATTTTTCATAAAATGAATCTGATAGCTTTTGGTCTTGGGTTCGTCACTGCCACCATACCTATTTAAGTTGGATAAGGCTCTTTTCGTAGAGAGGTTTGTGTGATCGCTTCAAGTTGTTATTAATGTTTTAAAAATTAGTTTTTAGTTGATTTGATTGAGCTATCGGCTCACGGATCAACCATTTTATCCGAAGATTGAACCGTGTTTTTCTTTCAAAATCCGTGTTGGGTCACCTGACTAGTTCCAGTTTAACTGATCGGGTCAACCGAATTTTAAAATATTGGTTATTATTATGCCCAAGTTTGTCTTGGTTCACTTCATGTATAGTAGCTCGTTTTAGAATGATACTTTCATGCACAATACTTTCATGGTCAACCAATGGTACATTGTTTGGTATACTCAGGGGTGGAGCTAGGGGGTTCCCGGGGATGCACGGGAACTCGATGAAATTTTGTCGCGTAATGTATTTTTATGCTAAAAATCTCGATTTTTTCAAAATAAACCCTGTCCCAAATTAAGTGTTATATAAATATTTCAATTAAAAATTTTGTGCACCTGATTATTTATTCTCTGGCTCCGCCCTGGGTATACCATCATATTCATCTACTTTTTGATGAGCTAGAAGATAAAACAATAAATAAAACCATCCATTTTGAACCCACAACAAATGTTGATCTTGACAATCAACCCACACCCTTAAGACATTCACTCATTCATATACGTTGTAATTCACATGGGCTTGCACCCTTTGTGATTTAACATTCAACACCACGAATTGCATGGACCATGTTTTAACTTCCTTTTCTATAGTCTTTTGTCTATGCCTTTGACATTTGAATAAGATTGATGGCTTATTTGTCAACGAAAGTTATCAATAATATAGTTTATATACAGCTAACTAAGTTCTACAGTATTTCGTACGATCGAGTTTTCAGTGTCGATCAATCATGGAGACCGACTTGATCCGACGTGAACTGTATATAACGTTGATCCAACATTATCAATCATGCCAAGATGGTTATTGGCCCTAAAGCTCCTGTCGTTCACGATTCATGTTTGTGATATTCGTTAGATTAATCATTTTCACTCATTTTCTAGGATTAAACCTAACGTCAGTCGGATTCATATGTAAAATACAACACGACAGTACGACACGTCCATATGGCCATATACGGGGCAGACACATTGGGGACGAGCCGTCTGCTTGTTCATTAAAGATGATATATGAAAGGTGGCAGAAACAACTAGCTAGGTATCTTTAAAAGCAACTAATTATGGTTAGATTTTCACCTTATGATACTAAATTTTTGGGTTAGAGATTAATGTTTTCAGATATGTGATATTAAAATGGGGAATTAAGGTGTTTTGCAGTCATGGATAGCAAAAATATAATATTTGGCTAGAGCGAGGTTGGATGATCTGATCTCCATATCCTCTTGTAAATGTGTTTCCTTGTAATTTTTTGCAAGCTACTTGCTTAGAGGGCTAGGTATCATGAACCCAACATACCTTTTCACTTGGGCCCTATGAGGTGTCACGTCATTTAACACTCTGACTTACAAAAAAATTCATGTTATTATGACATACCCTATCTCCTTTATTTAGGCCCCACAACTACACATTTTATTTAAAAAAAACACCCTTTTACAACATACCTCCTCATGTGGGCCCTAGTTTTTTTTTTTTCTTCTTCCTCACTTGGGTGGCGAAAATCCCAGTGAGTAGCAAGTGAGGATATAAAGTGGTGTGGTGGCTAAAAGTGAGGAGGTGTCACCTATGAGTGGCTAGCTCTCTATGTCACCATACCTAACCCTCTTATGTGTAAGTCTTTAAAAGCTTCTATGATGTAGCATTATGAACCGCCAACATAGTAGTACTTGTTATTCGGTAAAAGATTCACAAATAGGAATCTTTAGAAGTGACAAAGCCTTATAACTAATCACAATTACCCAAAACATACTTCGTAGTTTGAGCAGGTAGCAATCGAGCACTTTAACTGATACGAAATTCTTCAAATAAAGTCGATAGAAAAATTTATGTGAAGAGTAGAGAACGCAGAAATTTTATCGTTTGGGTAAAAAATTGACAATAACAAGACGAAAAAGTTACGATCCGAATAAAAAACCGAGTATTATATTTAAAAATTGAGTATTTTTAGGGCTTTTAGTGTTAAATGTTGGAATTCAATGTATCGGTGGAGGGCAAAATAACTTTCGAGGGAGAGGGGGCATTTTAAAAAAAGTTCAAAGTTAAAGAAAATATACATTGAAATCTCGTCTTTTTGGTCTAGCTTTGGAGGCGCCACCACCCTGAAGCTAAAACATATGTCCACCAATTAAAGAAAATATACATTGAAATCTCGTCTTTTTTATCTAGCTTTGGGGGCGCAATCACCCTGAAGCTAAAACATATGTCCGCCCTGTTTGTGAAGATATCTGCATACTGGTAACAAGATAAAACATTAAGAACACGCACATGACCCATAGTAACTATATCACGAGGGATGAGGTGTTTGTAGGGTTTCCCTTTTTGAAGAGAGAATCCCTACCCTCAAGGAGTTTTACAACCCTTTCGAGCAGTGTACCCGTTCGTGTAGATATAGTATAGGTAAGGACTCGGAGTTGTTGTCGTTCTCTTGAAAATATTTAGGAGGCTAGTGTCGAACGTACAATAGGTATAGAGGTGGGAAGAAGATTCTTTTTGTATTTTTGTATTTTATAAAATTAAATAAAGAAATAGGGTAAAGGATGGGTTTTTGAATAACACTATAATGAATCTAATCTAATGTTGTAGAATTTCATCAAGTAAATAAAACGTGTTTATCTAATCATACATTACTCACTACAATGTTTTCTTAACGTGTCTGCTACCTGTCACATCTTGTCGACTAAATGTGTAAGTGTTCTCGTTTGTATTAATTGCAAGTCATATGTGAAACAAATAAACCCTAGCATAGTTGTATGGCGACGTTTACTAGTTTTTACCCATTTTACATACACCTTACAATCGTCTCTATAATACCTTGTATACCTAGAATCACAGAAAAATCGTAGATTTACTCATTAACACATGCATTAACAAACACATAAATGAATCCGCTAGAACAAGCAACAAGACTACCATGCAACTGACGACCCGGTCAAGGGAGTTCACGACCATGAACATGGATGCACGAAGCTAGGCATCATCTATCACTTAAGTTTCCCGAGACATATCAATAGTTAAGATATGAAGATCTAGTATGGTTTTCTAGAGCCTAATGTGCACCTAATCAAGCTAAGAAGCAACAAACACAAGAATATCACATTATAGCTTTCTTGCAATCATAGAAAAACAACACAAGATCTAACCAAACATAGCAAAAGAAGAGAAAATAGAAGATATAATCATCAAACACATAGACATGATTAATGAAAATAAGTACAACCTTGTTCTTGAATTGATATGAGTGAAAGAATAGAGTTTCTTAGGATTAAAAAAACCCTAAATTTGGTTCGCTATGAATACTCCAAGCTAACCCTAAAATTCTATACGAATTATATATTTACAAAAGGGTCTATATATAGATTTTGGGATGCGACAACGTCAAGTGTTGATCGCGACGTCTTTAGGTCCGTCTAATCTTCTATGAAATTCTAAGTCAGTTGGTTGTGACGTCGTCAGAAATAGAACGTGACGCGGTCTGGTCGATGGTTGCGACGATGTCTGGTGTTAGCTGCGATGTCGTCGATGTGGTCTCATGACAACACTCCTTGTGACTTTTAAAGTTTGTGCATTCTTGACTTGGTCTTTTTCATACTTCATCCAAAAGCCTTTAAAATGCTAGGAAACACTTCCAAAACCACCCAAATGCTCCATGTGCTTCCAAATTGCTAAAATAACAAAAAAAAAGATTAAGACGTTTATAGGCCATTTAAGAAAGATAACGGGGTGAAATGACCCCTAAAAAGTGTATAAAATGACACCTCATCAAATATCCCTACACTTAGAATTTGCTTGTCCTGAAGAAAATGAGCTTTCTACATAAGATAGTTGTACAATGGGCCACTTTACTTAATTATGAAAACAATGACAACATACATAGATAGACTTTTGTTAGTAAATGCACGGAAATTAAAAATGATAGCACTACACATAAGTGTTTAATCTCACATCGCTTAAGTGTACGGTTCATGTAATACAAGTGGAAACGAAAATGGAAAATTTTCACTCAGCACAGCATATAGATTACCATATGCTTGATAAACGATGAAACCTCCACCGCTATGGCGTAAGCACCTAGCATTTACTATCAAAGAGGACTTTATAAAAGGTTGTAATGGAGGGTTTAAGGGTATGAAATCACGGGTATGGATACATATGGGATTTTTTGGGCGGCAAGTCAACCGTATGCACGATATTCTCAATGTTGCTCAAGACGATATTTGACTTCCAAACTCTTTAATATACAACACTTTGCTACCTACAATACTTTACAATGGACCTATTTATTGCTTTTCTATTTTTTTCTCTTCTTTTTGAAACATGAAGTAAACGTGTGTAAGGATGTGTAGCATCCCTACACTTGAGTTTTACTAAAACTCAAAACTACTCCCATGACCCGAATTAAAAAGAACAACTTACATGGAGTTCATCAATAAGCATATATGGGGGTAATAATGTCTCTTCTACATTCTTCTTCAAAATGTTAACAACATGGTTCATGAGTCACTATAAAGTTGTATATGATTGATTCTCGACTTGGCAACATGGTTGACTTAGGGTTTATATAAGGGTTATAACAATAATGCACTAAAAAGAGTGTATACATGGAAGGCTAGGCGATTTGTTGTAACATTTAGTGAAGTGTAAACAATGCTCATCATTAACAATCTAGATTAACCCGAAAGTTAAAGAAACCTCGAAGAGGATAGGCTCAGAGGGGTGTAATAGGGGTGAGTTGCACTACAAAGGAGTGCTAAGTATGGGATTTTGTAAGAGTTATATGATCGATGTGATCATCATAATTACACATATATCTAAATGCTTATCTTACAAGATTATCCTAATGCCTCATATCACTTAGTAAAATACCAATTACAATTACATGAATGCAATCTCACTTACGGTCCTGGAATGTATCACTATCTCAAGTTCTAGAATCAAATACACTATCGACACACTCATATAGTTTGCAATATAGTGCACATTTCTAGAAAAGGGGATAATACTACACATGCTATATTGAAACCACATAAGACACATAAATTTAAATTAAATAATTCAAACAAATAACAACATTCATTAATCGTAAACTAATTTGAATGAAATAAAATGTTTCAATCACAAGATTTCCTAAACTATTACAAACCATAACAAATTCTTGAAATTGTCTAAATACATTATTCAAATAAAATAGAATACTAAAGAAAGACATGAAGGGAATAGTGACCATCACCGTGGGGGATGTGGGAGGTACTCATAACCATCAAGCATATGTCCAGTGTACCCATAGGGTGGATACTCGACCTCGTACCCACGTAATACTACTAGTTTAATTCACATCTCTTACAAGTTTTATTCTGTCTATGGTAATTGTTTAATTCACTCTATGGTACTTGTTTGATTCACTTTATGTTTCTTGTTTATCATTCCAGGCATAATGTTATGATTTGTTGACTGAATCAGTCAAAATGAATTGCAAACAAATCTTTTCGTTTTTTGCAATACTTGAGATCATCTATTCCTTTAGCACGTCACTTCATATTGAAAACATGTAATACAAAGATGTTACAATCATCTTTTTGCGCATTTAGGCATTAGACTAACATATAATTCTATATCTTTAAATTGTGCCTTGATCCACTTGGCTACATCCGCCCCTACCCCCGCACAGGTTTCAGCTCTATCTACGATCAGTTTACAAACACCAAAAAATGTCATTTGTTTCACGATTAAAATCAAACTAGAAAGGATGTATCCAAACAACAGAAAAATCATTTGTTGCCCTATAATCAACACAAAAAATTATAATCATCAACACATATTAAGTACATTTTATTTTTAATGTAATAAAACACTAATATTACGTCATATCAAAGATTTTTATTAACATAAAAAGGTCAATAAATTCATGGATGACCTTATTCCATGAAACATGAAAATAAGCACAACAAAAAAGCCCAAGAATCACCACAATTATGTCATAACAAACTATAAAAACTTATAGACAATGAAATAAAGATCAAGGTGAAAAGAAGCATCTCTTAAGTTTCTTTACCTGATCATCCTTCTCCATCAACAACAACATCACTTGCTCATCCATGTCATCTACTAGTTCATTCTTGGCCTTAAGAGCTCAGAAATCATATCAACTATTCGGTAACACACTCGGGTCACTTCAACTAATAAAAATATTACTTGGACGATAGTAAAACCGTCGCACGGATTCCTGTTAGTCCATGATGTGTTGATCGTTGTTGGTTTTCCACATTCACATATTATCACCACAAGTAGAGAGTGTTTTGTGAATCAGGATATAAAGTAGGATTTGAAAAAAGAGTGTTGTGTCAGTGACATACATATATACCCAAGTGTCATTGCAAATTCAGTCCTTAAATCACACCTCGCATCTATCTTTCACAAGTATTTGTAATGGCAAGAAAATGGTCTTAAGGTTATTTTTTGCCCAATGTGAAAGACGGAGTATTTAGTGGTTAAGGGGAGAATGGGAATGGACAAAAATACTCTCACGTGTACTGTCCGCGAGGCAAAATTTGTTAGATTTAACATCCAAATTGTTAGATTTTTCGTCTCAGGGTATTTTTCGCACACAAATAAGAAGTTCATTGGATTTTTTGCACTACATTTTTTCTTAGTGTTTTTCTCGCATTTTTGACATAATACAAAGATAAAAGTTGCAATTAGCCTAAAATGAAACTTTGCTTGACTTTGACTCTCATTTTCATGAATTTTTGTTTTGATGATTTCCCCTAATTATCTGTATAATAATGCATAAATAAAATTTGTATAATGTGATAAGCAGGGCCGACCCTCGGACCGGGCAAAATAGGCGACCACCTAGGGCACCAAAGATAGGAGTGGCATCAGATTTATCATGTTGTTATTAGTTTTATATGGTGAAATATGGTGTTTTGATGGTAAACTGGTGAACATATTGTGTATTTTAAAGATAAATATAGGCATAATTTTTTTGATGGTGTGAAAGATTTTTAGCTGCAAAAAAGACAGTGATGACTAAAAAAGAAGAAAGGCAGCAAAAAGTAAAAAATAGACTAAATTACACGGATGGTCCCTGTGGTTTGTACGAAATTGCAACTTTCGTCCTTCGAGTTTCAAAGTTTCATGGGTCGTCCTTAACTCTAAAACTAGTAACACCATTGGTCCCTCCACTAACTGACTGTTAGTTAGTCAAACAAAAACACCCATGTGCCTTACATGTGATAGGTAGTTTGGTCTTTTGACACACATGCAGGGACTACCCATGAAATAAATTTGTTAGAATCCTTTTTTAAAATTCAAAAAAATATTTTTTAAATAAGAAAATATATTTTTAAAATTCGAAAAAAAATTAAAATTTCAAAAAATATTTATAATTCGAAAAAATATTTAAAATTCGAAAAGCAAAAAAAAATATATTTCAAATTCGAAAAAATATTTTGAATTCAAAAATTATTTCGACAAACAAATAAAAAATATATTTAATATTCAAAAAAATATTTTTTTAAATAAGAAAGTATATTTTTAAAATTCGAAAAAATGTTTAAAATTTCGAAAAAACTATTTATAATTCGAAAAAATATTTAAAATTTGAAAAACAAATAAAAAATATATTTAAAATTCGAAAAACAAATAGAAAAAATATTTTTAAAATTCGAAAAAATAATTTAAAAAGTCTTAATTATTTCCAAAAAAATTTAAGATTTCGACAAAACTTAAATACTATTCGAAATTGTTTTTAAAAAAATATTTTTTGAATTTCTTTTTAAGTAATTTTAAGAAAAAATATTTTTCGAAATTTCTTTAAAGTTTTATGAAACTTTTAAGATAAATTATTAGAAACTTTACTTTTTTAAAATATTTTTAAGAAAAAACTTTAAAAAATATTTTTTGATAAATATTTGAAACTTTTTTTTCGAAATTTTAAATATTAAATTTTTAAGTTTTTTCGGAAGCAGGGTTATTTCGAAATTTTACAAGAGTATTATCGAAAAACTTTAATATTTCAAAAAAAAAATCTAAAAAAGTTTATTTCGAAGAAACTTAAAAATTTAATATTTAAAATTTCGAGAAAAAAGTTCGAAATTTTTTATCAAAAAACATTTTTTTTTTAATTTTTTCTTTAAATTTTTTAAAAAGTATGGTTTCGAATAATTTTTCTCAAAACTTAAAAAAAATCGAAAAATATTGTTTCTTAAAATTATTTAAAAAACAAATTTAAAAAAAATATTTAGAAAAAAAACATTTCTAAAACGTTTTTAAGTTTTGTAGAAACTTTAAAATTTTTTGGATATAATTTTTGAATTTTAAATTACTTTTTCGAATTTTAAATATATTTTTTTATTTGCTTTTCGAATTTTAAATATTTTTTCGAATTACAAATATTTTTTTCGAAATCTAAATCATTTTTTCGAATTTTAAAAATATATTTTCTTATTTAAAAAATATTTTTAAATTTTAATATATTTTTATTTGTTTGTCGAATATTTTTTTAATTTTAAATATTTTTTTGAAATATAAATATTTTTTTTGAATTTTTAAATTTTTTTCGAATTTTAAAAATATATTTTCTTATTTAAAAAATATTTTTTGAATTTTAAAAAGAGGTTCTAACAAATTTATTTCATGGATAGTCCCTGCTTGTGTGTCAAAAGACCAAACTGCCCATCACATGCAAAGCACATGGGTGTTTTTGTTTGAATAACTAACGGTCGGTTAGTGGAGGGACCAATGGTGTTACTAGTTTCAGAGTTAGGGACGACCCATGAAACTTTGAAACTCGAGGAACGAAAGTTGCAATTTCGTACAAACCACAGGGACCATCCGTGTAATTTAGTCTAAAAAAATAAGGAAGACGAAAACTCACATTGATTGATAAATGAAAAATATAAAAGGAGTAAAAAACAAAGTAAGATTTTCCTTTTTTTTTACCATGTAACTTTTAATCAAAGTTTTTTAATGAATTACTCTTGGCAAAGTACATCTTAATTTATGAACATTTATAATAAATACAGTAAATTAAGTAGCTAAAAGCGTAATTTTTACGAATGTGTTAAAAAATGGGTTTTAATCGACTCGATTGAGCTAGTTGGTCACGGTTTAACCGGATCAATCAACTATATTCAACCGAGTTTTTCGCTCAAAATTAAGATCCGATCATCCAATCGGATCACGATTCAACTGGTTAAACCAACTGGGTCAATCGAGGTTTAAAACATTAAATCTAATTGTGTTAGACTGCTACGAAAAATACATGATAACATAAATATAAGGACATTACTAAGGAAAACTTTACTTACACTTATGAAAAACATATAACGCTCGTTAACTGGATGGCTACGGGCGTATAACGCTCAAACCAGGTGCAACCATAAACATGCACAACGTTGCTATAGCGAAAATAAGAGACTTGTAACATGGTCATAACATAGTGTTCGTTTGTTTTGGTAGCGGCATTCTTTGAACCTCTTGCTTAAGGCATCAAAAACCTCAACACCGGCCCTGGTAATAAGTTTAACCTTACAATGATGATAGCTTGAATTATTTAGTACCTTGCTTTTCGGGAATACCATTTTTTACATGATCTCGTTATAAACAATAGAAATTTTTCTTAACCGTATACAAAGGTCCTATGGTCTAGTGGTTAGGACATTGGACTCTGAATCCAGTAACCCGAGTTCAAGTCTCGGTAGGACCTATTGTTACTTTTTATTTTACCGGGATTGAGTTTTCTTTTACCCAAAAAAGATGGAGCAGCCTAGTAAGGTAGTACTAGCACTAGCAGACCAAGATACAATGATTACAGAGAAGGTTTTGTAGGTTATCGAACCGCACAATCCAGTTCATATTGGTCTTTTTAAGGGATGCAAAAACTTAGTGATGCGAGATCGCATGCTCTTCACAGTGAACAAACAATTAGTACTAAACTACTAATAGTGCATTCCCAGCAATGAGAAGCACAGGTTAGTTAAGAAGGTTACTAGTTTCGTTAAGCTCTTGATGCACAATAGCTGATCGAATGGGCCTTGTCCAAGTATAAGGAAAATGCCAATGGCTAGGGATTAGTGTGCCACTCGCTGAAGGGCCTGGCGGGTTGGAATCAGCAGTGGGCTGTGGAGCTCGATCACCGACTAGGCAAACTGAATCAGATTCCAATCTAAATAGCCTCGGGAAGGTAATGTTGTGGTCTAACCAAAACCGAGTGGTTTGACCATTCCCAATGTTTAGAGGGAAGAGCCCTTGACAACATTTTTGCTAAGACATAAGTCATTTTGCTATGTGGTGATTGATATTTCGAATAAGGCTCTTGACACTTCGCTTTCAGAACTTTGTATGAACTAGGAGGTTTTCGCCGTGTTTACACAATTACATTAGTTAGCAGTAAAGAATAACAGATCAATGTGGATAAATCATGCTGATGTTTGACTTCAAAGATGAAAATATATGTGTATAACTTAATAGAATTCGAAGTCATGGCTACTAAACTGGATTTTGATCAATCATATCGAACAATTCGTCTCCGATACCAAACCCGAGCATTCTAGCCATATCTTTAACCTTCGATCTAGGCTTTGGGACATGATTTTCTTTTAGCCACGCGTATGTTATAAACACTTTCTTCATTATGAACAATTCTAATGCCTCTGGATTAAACACCACTCCCATTCTCATACTCATCTATAAAAATGACAACACGTTTATTAATTAATTTCGCGATATGACAGAAGCGTAACTGGATTGTATTATAATGTACCTGGTGAGGCACCAGCATGGCTGCATAACGCGCAAGTTCTCCAGCTCGCCAGTCCAATAGAACCGGAAGCCACGGATAAGTAGCATCAAGTCTTACAAACCATAGTCTTATATCAGGAAACTCAGATAGTTCTCGGTAATCATGTTCATCGTCTCTTTCATAATTAACAGTGAATCCTACTGTCCGTTCAAGAAACTCCCTTGGATCAACTACAACGATACAAAGACACTCAATAAAAATTTAATTTATAAATCGCGTTTGTGCTTTTATGTTAGTTGAATGTTTTTTAAGGATACTAACCAGATGATGTTGCTGTGATGCTTGTAGCGTCGGAAAAAGGAGATAAATCTAGTCGACTGATTGTGTCATTGTTGAGTATGATTTCATATCTACCTTCTTTTGGAGGCATTGGTGGAGGTGCTGGTTCTACATCTGCTCAAAAATTATACATTGTAAGATAAGCAACTTGAATGAGTCAGGCAATGGGGGCGGTTGCACAGTATGGGGGCGGTTGCCCTCCAGGATTCGCCAAATAACATCGTTTTATAGTATAAAATTTGTTTTTTATTGACTATTTTATTAAAGTGCACCTCACTACAAAATCAAATTGCCCCCCGTCTCGGAGCCAAACGATGTAAAAACATTGTATCACTGACTTCATTCTAGTATGCATGACGACTTTTGTCTAAAAAAAATTGTTGCCCCGTCCTCTAACTTTCTGGTTCCGCCACTGACAACTAGTTACGCTTAACTACATCTTTGGGCAACGCCTATTAACATCAGATATTGTCCATGTCTATTTATGAGGTAAATATTTGTCGTTGTACGTACTTTTTTAACATGCTTATTGCTTACCTAAGTAATGCTTATTTTAATAGTAAAAGTAGAATGAAGTTTACATACGAGAAGGAAAACGGTCAACAAGCTGCGGTGCTAGTTATACCAAATGTGAACATATAAATAAATATGTGCAATGTGACAGATGAATAAAAACTAGTTACTGAATTGTAGCAAGAAGATGATAAGAAGGACCTACTTTCTTGTTCATCATACAATGAGAGGTCGAAGTTTCCACTCGGATTAAATGATACCGAGACCGCAACATGGCCTCTTTCTCGACTGAATTGCGATGAAAATGAGATATCTGAAATGGGTTTGAAAGAAAAAGATGGATTTAATGAAGGAATAGTTTGGTTTAATGGAGATGAAAGTGGTGAAAATGGCTTGATGGAAGAAGCCATGGATGTGGTTCTTGCTAAGGTTGGAGCAAATTTGTTTATCTACACTTGTTTGTGGCCTGGTGTGTTTTGGTCATATCCTCTTGGGCATTTCAATGTAGGGGTACGTGTTCATCATTGTTTGGGTATACCCGAATTAACCGAAATGAATCCAACAGATTTTGTCGAAATTGAACGAACATGATTTTAGTAATTTAAAGCGAGAACTAAATTTATATAAATATTAAAAATCTTTATTAGTAATCAACTGAGTTAGCTCACTTGATCACCTTAGGATTACTCGGGTTTGAGTTTACAAGAGAAAAGAAAACCCGGAGTTTCCTTCCAAAGTGAAACCGTGAGTTTTAGATGTTTTTATTCGCGGGTCTCTCCTAGTGATTCGAGTACCGAGGTCTGCCTGTTTGAATGATTTAACTTGGGGATTGAATTTCAAGTGTAGTGTCGTTCTTAAAAAAAAACTCTTTATTAGTATAAATATAACATTTTGGTAAGCATAAAATATTCTTTTTTTCCTAAAATTCTATATAAATAAAGAAATAAATAATTAAACTTATGTATTTCGAGTTATTTGGCTACGAGAGTTCGATTTTTGATTATTCGGTTCGTTTTAATTCAATTTGATATCGGTTTGGTTTTTGGTTATACCTAAAAAAGTTAACTGAACAACCTGATCGAACCGATTAACACCTTTTTTCAATGGACCTTATATTAGGGTAGCAATTAGTCTTGGGTTTGGGTTGACGGGTCAGAAAACCTCAGCCCGAATATGACCTATTCTTGTTATCGGGTTAGCTATATCAACGCTAACATGTTACAAACCCGATCTTGACCCATCTAGTCTGTATAGATACTTGGTTGGTAGGTTAAATACGTTAAACGGGTTGAATATGTTAAACGGATTTTGGATTGAACCATTTAACTCGTTTTTGACACATTATAACTAATTTTAGGTATCTAATTTTAACTCGACCCAAAATCTATTTATACTTAATTCAAACTTATTAGTTTCTATGTTATTTTGAAATTGTTAGAAATTGTTATCCCTACCTAAAAGATCTCTTGACACTCTCTCATTGAGTTTTTATTTTCCTATACGGCTATACCATTGATAGCTTTCATAAGGTTCCTTTAAAAAATATTGGGGTAAACCGCAAAAAACGTCCCTATACTATTCCAAAAATGCAAATATGCCCCTGAGTGAGGACTACAAGCATTCTTGTCCCCGAACTTGCATTTCCCATGCAAATATCCACTCGAGCCGTCTTTTTTTACCTTTCCTAACGTTTCGCCGTTAACTCCCTCACATGCCTAGCACGTGAGGGTACATTCATCATTTCCCGGTTCAACCCATCTCCCTACCTTTCATGAGCTCCAAAAACCCCCCTTAATAGGTTTCCCACTCGTAATCACTGTAACTTCCCGTTAAAACTCTTTCAAATACTAAATTTGCAACAACAACATTGAAACTATCAATCTTATTTGACATTAAATACCCTAAATAACATCACTACTCTACTGGTTCAACTTAAATTCATACTACCAACCCAATACTCGATTCAATTGATTATCAACTACCTCTAATAACGTATCAAAAAGAAGTCGTTTTCAGAATGCACAACAATGGGTTTTTTGTATATGGTCCGTTGAGGTATGTAAATGGCAATTGTAGCCAAATTTGTGGGGTTTAGTTCTAAGGCTAGGATATTTACAATTGGCCTGAATCATATGTTGGAAAGGCTTGACGATGTAAAAAGATGGGCTTTGTTCTTTTCTTTGCCTAACAAATCACTAGAAGAGGGTTTGAATTTGATTTACACCGACAATGATGTGCATACGATGTTGGAACTGGCTTGTAGGAATGGTACAATTGATTTGTATGTTGTTCACAAGAAACAGAGACTAGCTCAATGTTATTTCCAGAAACTTGTAGATTTAGAGGATTCGGATAGGGATTTTTTAGGATGGGAAGAAGATGATGCTAGGTTTCGTTGCCATAGTTCAACTCCTTTTACGACTGAATAGCCTTTTAATAGGTGTGAAAACACCCATCCTTTAACCACTTAATTATAATAATAACCAAGCTAAACGTGTATTTTATGTCGTAAATGTCGGAATTATGCGTGGTTTGTGTTTTCGTTGTGATTTAGGACCAAAATGTGAAAAGGGAAGAAAACACGGGCTTTTACGGGATTTTATCGAAGAAAAAGATAAAAGACGAAGTCAAAAGATCAAGAGTGCAAAAAGAACGGAAGTCCAAGACCTATTCAGAAGATTTATCGAAGAAAAAGTCTAATGAAGTCGAAGAAACAAGTCTAATTAAAGAAGAAAATTATAAGACGAGTTCAATTTATATCGACAAATCCCGAGACGACGTCGAGAAAGACAAAGAATTTAAATCGAGTCGAGACAAGAAGAAAGAATGAAGAAAGCATCAACATTTTACTCCTCCTATAAATACCCTCCTAATGTGTCATTAGGAGGTGGTTAGAAAATTAGGAGTAGATTAGTTTAGGATTAGGAGTAGCTTAATATTTTCTCTCTCTAGCTTTTCTTAATGTTTTTCAAGCTTTTTCATTAATCTTGTAATTTGAATCTTAATCATTTTAATTTCAAGCTTTTTCAATTAATCATTCTCATTCTTCCTTTCTTAGTCTTTTAATCTTGCTTAATTTTGATAATCATGTGGTTTAATTAATCATGTTCTTGTTTGATTGATGTTTTTGATTGATTGTGCTTATTGGTTTTTATGTGTTTGATTTTTATAGCTTATAGTGTTTTAGTGCTTATTGTGTTAATTTTCTTATTTTTAATTAAGTGCTTATTAGTTAATTTTTATAAAAAGTTGTTTTTAAATATTTTTATTATTTAATGTTTTTAAAAGTTTTTAAGTTTTGGCTTATTAGCTTTTTCTTATAAGTGTTTTGATTAAGTTTTTAGTTTAGTGCTTGATTGTTTTTAGCTTAATTTTGGTTATTAGCTTATTCCTAATCTAGTTCTTATCCGGGTTTTAAAACCCTTCTTTCCCGAATAGCACCAAGTTCATTTATTCCGGATAAAGCAACGAGTGAAGATTCCGGATAAGCTGCAGGACAACACAATATTCCGAATAGTTATCAAGTGCGAATTCCGGATAAGGCTTCAAAGAACTCATTCCGGATAAGCATTTGGCTTATTCCAGATAGTGGGAAGATCTTATTCCGGATATACCTCAAAACGGTATTCCGGATAAGCAGGTATATTCCGGATAGTAATCGGTTGGAGATTCCGGATAAGGAGTTGGGGTGATTCCGGATAGTAGGTTTGACAAGAATTCCGGATACGGGAAAGTTAAATATTCCGGATAGAAGCAGGAAACCTTATTCCGGATAAGGCTTCAGTTTGGCATTCTGGATAAGCAACTTGACTTTTATTCCGGATAAGGGAAGGTTTGTTATTCAGGATAAGCAGAGTAAGTTTGGTATTCCGGGTAGTGACAGTATTTCGGGTTCCGACTTAGGTTTGTTTATTCCCTTTTTATTTTCAAGCATTTATTTTTCCCACCATTTTTCTTTAGTGTTATTTTAATTGTTTAGCTTTATTTTAATTTCAAGTTTACATTTTTAATTTCAAGTTTACATCTTTATTACATTATCAAATTTACTCTTCGTCAAGCTTAAAATTTTGTCATTTAATTAATTTACTTTTAAAAGTTTCAGTATTGCACCATTTACGTTTAATTAGTCTTAGTTTTAAATTATCGTCATTTACTTTAAAGTTTTGCACATTTACTTTACTACAACGGCCAATCTATTGTTTCCACCAAAAGACGACTGAGTCGTACATTCACCCTTTCTCAATTCGAATAGACTGGAACAACGAACTTTCATAACTAAGTAAAACCTAGTTATTACCTTTTCAAAAAGGAAGAGGAACAATGGCAACCATCAAGGTGGTAGAAAGAAAAGATTGAAAATATCGGTTTTTGTAACAAAAGAAAGAAACAATGATGTAAAGGGTAAAGATAAGAACACAAAGGGGAAAGCAAATGAGGGTGCCAGTGAGGCTGAGCCTGAGACTTCATTGTTGAAGAAGAGGGACAATGGCAACCATCAAGGTGGCAAAACCAAAATATTGAAGAGAGCGGTTGTCAGAACAAAAGAAAGAAACAATGATGTAAAGGGTAAAGAGAATAACATAATGGGGGAACAAAATGAGGGTGCCATTGAGACTGAGCCTGAGACTTCATTGTTGAAGAAGAGAGATTCGGAAAAGGGTAAAGGAATCACGGTTGAAGAGTATTCGAGTTGTAACCCGAATGTGGGGGGGGGTCTGCTTCTGTTGATAATGTGGTCAGAAATACAACACACATAAAAAGGTTTGTTGTGCTTGGTGTAAGAGCTCCTAGCAAGTTATACGAGTATAAAGATGTTAAGATCATGAATTGCGTACTTGGTCTTAAAGCACCAACTTATGTAGGGAACGTGGAACTGATGATGGTTGTTACAAGGAGTAAAGCCATGGAGCTGATGATGGCTGTTACAAGGCGTGTTTGGGATAGTGCATATGATTAGGGTACCAATATGAATATTCTGACTTCTTTGTAACTAGATAACACCTAGGAACTCATAATGTTACACATCATAAGTTAATGTTATGAATCCAAACAAGGAACGCGTAACTTATGTGTTGCTTTTGTTGGTGCTTATTTTTGTTATCGGTAGTGCCCTTGGGCTAATGAATCCAAACAAGGAACACGTTAATTAACAATCGGTCGAATAATTAAACATTCACAGAGAAAACACGTTAATTAAACATTCAAATAGCAAACATAACACATTAACCTTGAAATTAATACATAGTAATTTACATTCGGTTATCATTGAACAACCCAAAATACTAGTCACTGCCTACCCATATCGAAAACCCAAAACAGCAACCCTTCACGATCCAACATGTTCAGATCTCCCTCTACCTTGCTGAAAAGTCAATCTTGTCAATAACCTTGCTGTGAAGTGAATATGGGTCACCATTTTCATCAACATCCTTGCCTTGCGCATGTCGGCAGTTTGGAGTGTCTTGCGCTTTGTGAGATCTGCCCTAACACATCTACAAGGATTTCTATTTTGGAGCTCGAGCATCAACTCCCCCTACGCATGACCCATTCGGTCAGGCGTTGAGAGTTATTCATCTACTCTCTTGTCTGGCATATGTCCTCATCAATCTATACTTGGTATGCGGATACCATCATCTCACCAAGGTTAAATGACCCAGACATACCAACTAGTTCAACAAGTCGAGCCATTTGTTATTAAGAAGATGGAAAGTTTTGTGTTTGTGTGTATGTATGTCTATTTGTGTTTGAAGCTAATATAGTGTCGTGATGAAGAAGATGGAAAGTTTACCATCGTGCAAATAATGTCCCCCAAAGAAAACATGTCAGTGTAAAAATGACGTGGCCCAAAGGTAGTATGAATGTTTCGGGGACTGGTTTCGGGAAGCTACAGTGAAAGTTTCGGGTGGTCAAATAACGTCCCCCAATCTAAAATGACAGTGTAATAATTGCAGGAAAATTAAATGTGTTTAAAAGTGTTTTCGGGGACGTTTATTGCATGAACGAAGTTCAGTTTAGAGGAGGAAGCTACAGTGATTACGAGTGGGAATGCTTTCAGGAAAGTTTTTTGCAGCTCATGAAAGGTGGGAAGATTGGGTGGCACGGGAAATGATGAATATACCCTCACGTGTAATGCACGTGAGGGAGTTAATGTCCAAACGTTAGGAAAGTTAAAAACGACGAATCAGAGGAATATTTGCATGGGAAATGCAAGTTCGGGGGCAAGAATGCTTGTAGTTCTCACTCATGGGCATATCGACATTTTCAGGAAAGTACAGGGACATTTTTTACGGTTTACCCAAAATATTGACTAAAATCTAAATAACATGTGAAAAAACTATGTAAATGTGAGCACGAGTGTAAAACCCGTATTTAATTATTCGGAATATTAAATACGCAACTTTATTTTATAAAAAAAAAACTTGTTAAAAGAAAAACAAAAAGGGGCCAGTTGGTTTGTAAAAAAAAAGAATGAAAAGGCCTTATGGCCGGTTATGTTTTGAAAGAAAAGACAAATGGGCTTTTAAGCCCAACCCTTTAGTAACATGTAAACATCCAGGAGTTCTAGTTCATTTTAGAAAAACAAAATAAAATTAGGTTTGTGTGTTTCTTATGGCTGCCGACAGAAAAGACAGAAAAGGGAGGGAGATGATGGTGTTGATCGTCATATGTAGTGTATATTCGTGTTTGTCATCTTCCTTATCGTCCTCTAATTCGGTAATCAACCCTCACAGGTTTCTATTCTTATTACAATTGATTCACGATTTAAAACTAAATAAACGTAAGAAAACATGTGGTTTTAATAATTAAATCAAGGTTGTGGGTTGGTTTTGGTGTCAAGAAACCGAGAACCCTATATAAAGAGGTGTCTCGATGGTGTTTTATGCCAACAGCCGTAGCCAAACAGTGGCGGTTGGCCTACCAGCCGCAAACCCCAGGGGTGCGATGGCTGGTTCATTGAGTCGGCAGCAACCCAGCATCCAACGGGGGGTGTTTGTGTTGAAACAGTGGGAACCGAGAGCTTAAAGCTCTCGGTGGGTAAACTGTGCAGCGCAGGTGGGAACTTCTGTTGGCGCAGTGGCAACGGAGCAGCAGTGGGAACCCAACCTAGCAGTGGGCAGACCACACAACCAGCGGTTGTCGTGGCTGGCCAGCGGCTAAGCCACAGCCGCGACTAGAGGGGTGTTTGGTTTTGTATTTTAGCTAATTAACCTTACACTTAAAAATAATTAACTTGTTTAATTATTCAAATTATCTTGGCACATTCTAATTAATTTAACTTATGGTCTAGCTTAAGAAATTAATTAATTACATGTTAACCAAGTCTAATTAAATTAACAAGCCTTTAATAGAATTATTTAACTATCGAGTTTAAGGTAAAGTTTATACCATGACTTATTAATATAATATTTATAATTAACCATGATTTATAAGAATTTGCTTATTAAATATGCTTTTTAAACCATGACTTATATAATCAGCTTATTCAATGAACAGGGCAAATTAAATAGTATATTAAACGAGCTTATTATTATTTATGGAACTTTCTATTTTTGGAAACTTTCTATTTTAGGAAACCTGTTATATTTAGAAAGTTACTTATTATTACACCACAAGTATCATAATAGACAGAATACATGAAATACTTAATCAGAATAGAAAGAATACATGATAAACATAGTATCAAGCTTAAATCAGTAAAACATGACATGAACAGATAAAACAAGCTAAGACATGATATAAAACCAGTTACGTACTCAGTAATCAAATACTTATACACGTATGTATTTATGTAGCATTAGTGATACCGAAGCAGGACTCTCTTCCGTTCGTCTTCTTCGTTCACTGGACTTAAGGTACGGATTTTCCGTCCTTTCAGCAAGGACTTCCTTTTATGCATGATTAGGATTCCTCGTCTGCAGCCAAATTTTTTTCCCCGTATGTTCACGTTGGCCATTTTTATATGTATGTTTAGTGGGGCGTATGGATGCATCCTAGGCTTATAAGTGTTACAAGTTATCAGGGTGAATGTGGTGTGTGCTCTACATCCTTCACATTGGAGCTGATCCCTCCACCCAGCACAGTTATTTAGAGGTCACCCCTCTATAGCATGACGAGGTCACCCCTCCAGTTATTCATGCACAGTTGTTACAGCACGTGACCTATATAAGCTCTGGCAATTAAAATACAATAAAGGCATGTTTTCAGAATTAATAGTTATATTTCAGTTTCAGTATATATGAATCAGGTTTCTCAGATTTTATGCAGAGTTCTACCACAAGTTACATATCAGTCTTATAGCCTCATTGTTGTCTTCTATTCCATTACTTTCAGTACATTCTTATCATGCTTTATCCGTTCACTGAGCGTTATGCTCAGCCGTAGTTCCTTTCATGTTCTAACGGCAGGTACACCAGGACACTCTTAGGATTCTGAGAGCATGTGCATTTGGATGGAAGCTATCCAGACTTCTTACTTTATGCATTTCTTACATTATTCTGCTTATTTGGACATTGTTTAGTCCTTTCCTTCAGTATTTACTTTTCATGTTTTGAGCTTAGGTTGGATTACCGATGTTTGATTCTGGTATTTCCGTTATGGTCATTTAATGTTTTAGGACATTTACCATATGCATTGATGACACGCCATAAATACACGTAACGGTCCACTTATCCAAGTGGGGTGTTACAATTATGGTATCAGAGCGCAAGGTTCGACCTGTAGGCTCTAAAACTTGACCTGTGACTAGTGGGTAGTCACCAGGAACTTCCCAGATCTTGGCGTTGTTATCTTTCATGTGTCTCATGCATTTATTAGTCAGTTTTCTTCAATTATCAGTCATTTTCTTAAAGTTTTTGACTAAGTAAAAGGTTGGTACAGGACTGGCCATATTTAGTCGCATGTGCTTTTCTGCGAATTTTGTTTTGGTGAACCGACCCATAGGCGTTCACCCTTGCTCGTTCAGATTTTTGTATTGGTGAACCGACCCAACGACGTTCATCCTTACTTTTGACAGATTCATGTTTTCAGTCGAATATTACTTGGTGAACCAGCCCATAAACGTTCACCAATGTTCAGATCAAATTTCATGTTTTTCAGTTTAATGTTGTTTTGTGAACCGATCTATAGTTGTTCACCTTTGTGATATCATGACGTCTCATAAAACCTTGACAAATATGAATTGGACTACAACCAACCACATTTAGTCCCAGATTGTACATTTCTATTCGTGACAGTTCTCAGAAAATTTTGACAGGTATGGATCGAAACAGAATTGCCCATACTTAGTCACATGCTTCCTACTTTGAGTACTGTGGATTAAACCATAACTATCCACATCAGTTGATGTTAAACCTCAGTTGATTATTCTCCTATGTTATTTTATCAGTCAAGTTTATACTTTCACGTGAATGTCGTTTTCATGCTGACTAAGTTCATGTCTCCTTATGAGGATTATGTTTTCAGCAGCGTGATAATGTTTTCATCCTAACATACAGAAGGATTTCAGTATCATCCTATTTCATGATAAATCATGTTTGGTCTTCATCAGTCGTGTCCTTATACTGACCATTATTGAAAGTCCATTTAATCATATTCTTGAACCTCTATACAACCAGCATTAAGTCTACGCAGGAATTACCAGGCTATCATGTTACTCATTTCAGTTCAGTTACTACCGTTTAAATCAATTTATTTCTTTGACCATGTCAGACAACTGACACCAGTATCGATCATCCCATTAATTCCTACTAGTGACATGTACAGTATTCCATACGTACCCCATGTACAGTGTCTCAGATATGCTCCATGCGTAGTATTTATTTTGTACTTCATGTACAGTAATCCAGGTGTACTCTAGGTACCCTATTCAATGGATATTACTAATCGATTCTCAATCATCTTAGGCGTTTCCACTTGTCGATACTCTACCAGGTGCTGATGTTGCTCGTGAGTTGAAGATTTTACCAGATGCTGATGCTGCTAACACTTTGTAGACCTCAAAAATGCTGACGTTGCTGATACGTTGGAGATCTCTCAAGATGCTGATGCTGTTTATACTATGAAGATTGCAGAACAAGGACAAAAACTATAAACTTGAAATTTCTGACAAGAATAAATTTCAACCATCAGACACTACCATTCTATTCCATGCTTTTACTTTCTCAGTTAGATGTCACACGTTACTCAGCTAATCTTTCAGTCGGAATAGTTGCATGAATCACGGTCATGATAATGACCGTAAATTGACAGACAAAGCAGTATTGACAACCACCATGCTTATAATTAATCAGTCAGTAACATCGGGACTCCGGCACGGACGTGACCAGAAGTACAGGGGGTCAGTAGTCTAACCGGTTCGTCAATCCTAGCAGTTACCAAAATTCTTAACCTTATTCAGATTCACCATTAAAATACATGTCCAGACAACAGTTAAGACACAGGTCTCAAGTATCATTTCGGAAGACATTTGTCAGGACACCAGTCATGATATACGTCATACGAATATCTTCTCAAAGAACGAGTCAGAACTCATAACTCCGTATATTTCTAAACCAGACCCTCAATGATTCAGGGCACCCTCCAAGGGGGATACACTCGTTATATTATGCCACGCATAAATCAGATCATTTGAAAAATTTAGTCACCACCACTGAAGTGTTATTCAGGTTAAACACGCAGTGTTCACTCTGTGAGGTTACAGACGAACACATTCAGTGAAAAGTCGCCATGTTTACTTCACGTATACCTATGTCAGCTTTATCTTAAATCAGGTAGTCACCTGCCTCTTAGCCAGAAAGGACCCAACAGTATCACCATGTTTATTAAGTTTTATTTTCAGTTAACGACGAGATCCGTCCTACCGACCCTGAACATATTCATTTTACTCCTGCCAGAAAAATCAGTACAATTGTTCTATCTTTACGAGCACGTGAATTATTATCCTATAGCTGCAAAGACTTTCTAGCCACCAGTTAAAACCCACTTCTGAAGTTCTTAAAATTTATGATCAGCAGATATTTCAGCATTTCCAGAAGTAATTAAGAAGGTGTTCCAGAAATTCCTTCCTAACCACGAGACAAAATTTAACATCAAGCTTGTCTCAATAATAGAACCTGTTTTCAAAACTCTTTATTCCAGGGCTTCAGCTAAGTTAAAAGAGTTGCAGTATTAGCTGCCAGAGTTACCGAAACGAGGCTTAATCGCCCTAGCACATCACCAGAAAATACACCGCTTTCTGTCCATCAGAAAGAAAGCCAGTAACATGAGATCATGTATCGATCATCGGAAGTTACAAGATCATCATTCTTAATAGATGTTCATCTCGCGTATAGAAGGTTTATATGACCTGCTGCGATGCCTTAAACAATTTTCCAGAATAAGTCACGATCATGCCGCCATCAGTGGAGAGAGAAAGAACGTGATGCTTTCCTGACTGCTATTACACAGATTATAGCTCTCTAAGATTTTTACGTATACTTCTGAACTCCCTAATGCTCCAGCTATAATAGGAAATTTATGAATAAATTTATTTTCATGAATTCTCAAAAAAAAAACGTCAGTATATTCAATGATAACCTCCTGCTCTGCTAAATTCTAGAGAAGTACAAGGGAACCATCTTCCCACAGTTGTATTGATTCTCCGATAGGAAAATTATATATGTAGCTTTCTAGATATGAGTTCCAGATGAACGAAGTGGCATTTCTGAGCCACCCTAATTCAATAGAAAGAAATTTCAGACAAGCCTGCGAAGGTGAAGGCCATCACCTGATGGTCCCGACCGACGCCTGTGAACGAAGTACAAACTTTTCTAGAACTCAATTGACTGCTACCGCAGAAATTGCTGATAGTTCTCACTAAAATTTTTATGACTATTCAAACAGAATTCCACCGGAATGTTCCATAATCCCAGGAAAAACTTTGATAGAAGCAGTATCACACAATAATGCAGCTATGTTTATATCTGGATGCCTGACATACCGCAGGTTCAAGATAGAACACCGTCATGTTAGTGAGTTACTACAATCCTTAGAAATTTCTGAACAGAAATGAGACGAATTTTCATGAAATCATTATCAGTTACCACAGACTCAGAAAAAGTATGATACTATCTAAGTCATCGCCAACCATGTAATCAGCATGCGCGTTTTCTTTCATCTGAGCGGATTACGCAGTAGCGGACCTGCAGAAAATTTAGTAGTAAATTGTACGAATTCAAGGTATTCCATCGACCATCATATCAGACATAATTCATGTTCACGATCACGTGTATGTTTACGTTCACCTTTACGTTTACGTCTCATTCACAGTATGATGTTGTTTCAGTTCATGTTTATAATATCTCATGATTTAAATTCACGATTCGCGTTCATGACATTGTTTACGATCAGATTCGTGTTCCATCTCACGATGCACATTTCACAGCTTGTTACCGAATACGTTACAGAAAACTTAAGAAACCAAACCCAAGTTTGCATAACTTTTACATAATCAGACAAACGTTTCACATCTCAGGATATATCGATTGGCATTCTTTCCTTAGTCAGCATAGGTTTATGGTATGTCCTAGTATCACGTTCACAGTATGTTTCACATGTCAGGTTTGCAATAAATTCCATGCCCATCGTTCCTCATATAATCGTAAACCACGCTCATAATTGTTCACGTAGAACGTTCACAATTGTTCACGTAGTTCGTTCCTTATATTCTCATCAGCTTGCTCAGAGAGATAAATATTATCTTTTCAGGATAATCGTGTGTACCGTTTCATGTACCCTACATGCTACAACTTATTCATTCTATCAGATTCAGAAAAATCCATTTTAAGTATGGAACCAGAAATTTTTTTCAGCATTCATCAGGACATGGTCAACAGGTTCAAGATTTTAGTATGTGTAGATCTTTTGAAGGAATCGTTTCGAGTGGGAGGCTACTCGAAACGGAGGAGTCCATCTGGACCTCGCATTATTTTCTTCAATAATTCAGTAAAGTTCTTTCAGTCAGGTTACGTTCCATGCCTCTTTAAATATGTCATGTTACGTGTTCACATCAGTCACGACATGTTTATACCTTTCAACAGCAGTAGTATGTCTTAATAGGAAGACGAAATATCCTTTCAGCTCATAGGCCTTTCCAGCTTTCATGTTCTTTCAATATATGTGTTCCTTCAGCTTATACGTCTTTCAGCTTACGCATACTTTCAGCTTTTACCCCAGTCAGCTTAAATACCTCATAATTCAAGGACGAATTCTCCTTTTTAGAGGGGAAGAATTATGAAACCCAGGATAGTCGTATCTTTAATTCGGGGACGAATTATTCTTTTAGAGGGGAAGAATTGTAAAACCCGTATTTAATTATTCGGAATATTAAATACGCAACTTTATTTTATAAAAAAAAAACTTATTAAAAGAAAAACAAAAAGGGGCCAGTTGGTTTGTAAAAAAAAAAGAATGAAAAGGCCTTATGGCCGGTTATGTTTTGAAAGAAAAGACAAATGGGCTTTTAAGCCCAACCCTTTAGTAACATATAAACATCCAGGATTTCTAGTTCATTTTAGAAAAACAAAATAAAATTAGGGTTGTGTGTTTCTTATGGCTGCCGACAGAAAAGACAGAAAGGGGAGGGAGATGATGGTGTTGATCGTCATATGTAGTGTATATTCGTGTTTGTCATCTTCCTTATCGTCCTCTAATTCGGTAATCAACCCTCACATGTTTCTATTCTTATTACAACTGATTCACGATTTAAAACTAAATAAACGTAAGAAAACATGTGGTTTTAATAATTAAATCAAGGTTGTGGGTTGGTTTTGGTGTCAAGAAACCGAGAACCCTATATAAAGAGGTGTCTCGATGGTGTTTTATGCCAACAGCCGTAGCCAAGCAGTGGCGGTTGGCCTACCAGCCGCAAACCCCAGGGGTGCGATGGCTGGTTCATTGAGCCGGCAGCAACCCAGCATCCAACGGGGGGTGTTTGTGTTGAAACAGTGGGAACCGAGAGCTTAAAGCTCTCGGTGGGTAAACTGTGCAGCGCATGTGGGAACTTCTGTTGGGGCAGTGGCAACGGGGCAGCAGTGGGAACCCAACCTAGCAGTGGGCAGACCACACAACCAGCGGTTGTCCTGGCTGGCCAGCGGCTAAGCCACAGCCGCGACTAGAGGGGGTGTTTGGTTTTGTATTTTAGCTAATTAACCTTACACTTAAAAATAATTAACTTGTTTAATAATTCAAATTATCTTGGCACATTCTAATTAATTTAACTTATGGTCTAGCTTAAGAAATTAATTAATTACATGTTAACCAAGTCTAATTAAATTAACAAGCCTTTAATTGAATTATTTAACTATCGAGTTTAAGGTAAAGTTATACCATGACTTATTAATATAATATTTATAATTAACCATGATTTATAAGAATTTGCTTATCAAATATGCTTTTTAAACCATGACTTATATAATCAGCTTATTCAATGAACAGGGCAAATTAAATAGTATATTAAACGAGCTTATTATTATTTATGGAACTTTCTATTTTTGGAAACTTTCTATTTTAGGAAACCTGCTATTTTTAGAAAGTTACTTATTATTACACCACAAGTATCATAATAGACAGAATACATGAAATACTTAATCAGAATAGAAAGAATACATGATAAACATAGTATCAAGCTTAAATCAGTAAAACATGACATGAACAGATAAAACAAGCTAAGACATGATATAAAACCAGTTACGTACTCAGTAATCAGATACTTATACACGTATGTATTTAAGTAGCATTAGTGATACCGAAGCAGGACTCTCTTCCGTTCGTCTTCTTCGTTCACTGGACTTAAGGTACGGATTTTCCGTCCTTTCAGCAAGGACTTCCTTTTATGCATGATTAGGATTCCCCGTCTACAGCCAAATGTTTTTCCCCGTATGTGTTTAAGTTTATCAGAAATCATGTTAAAAACAAAATAAGTTTCCTGAGCATTATATACAAGCACGACCAGTTTATGTACTAGTTACGGAGGTACCGTAACCACGGCACTAGAGGCACCAGTGTCGTGACTCACATGCAGGAGAGTGATATCCTGCATCGTCCCACTCATGTTCACGTTGGCCATTTTTATATGTATGTTTAGTGGGGCGTATGGATGCATCCTAGGCTTATAAGTGTTACAAGTTATCAGGGTGAATGTGGTGTGTGCTCTACATCCTTCACATTGGAGCTGATCCCTCCACCCAACACAGTTATTTAGAGGTCACCCCTCTATAGCATGACGAGGTCACCCCTCCAGTTATTCATGCACAGTTGTTACAGCACGTGACCTATAAAAGCTCTGGCAATTAAAATACAGTAAAAGCATGTTTTCAGAATTAATAGTTATATTTTAGTTTTAGTATATATGAATCAGGTTTCTCAGATTTTATGCAGAGTTCTACCACAAGTTACATATCAGTCTTATAGCCTCATTGTTGTCTTCTATTCCATTACTTTCAGTACATTCTTATCATGCTTTATCCGTTCACTGAGCGTTATGCTCAGCCGTAGTTCCTTTCATGTTCTAACGGCAGGTACACCAGGACACTCTTAGGATTCTGAGAGCATGTGCATTTGGATGGAAGCTATCCAGACTTCTTACTTTATGCATTTCTTACATTATTCTGCTTATTTGGACATTGTTTAGTCCTTTCCTTCAGTATTTACTTTTCATGTTTTGAGCTTAGGTTGGATTACCGATGTTTGATTCCGGTATTTCCGTTATGGTCATTTAATGTTTTAGGACATTTACCTTATGCATTGATGACACGCCATAAATACATGTAACGGTCCACTTATCCAAGTGGGGTGTTACAACGAGATATTCCATCAAACAAATCATAGTATAGTTTTTGCAACAAAAGCCTTAGAAAAGCCTTGATCTATGTCACCTCAAGGAAAATATGAAAAAAAAACAATGATAAGATTCTTGGGTTTTATGACGCTAGACGCCCTGTTGGCGTTATGACCCGTTATGATGTCGACTCCCCTTGTTTCCAACAACGTTATGTCCGGCGTCAATCCGCTAACATTATTTTTTTTAATTATTTTTTAGAAAAAGAAGTTGGTTCCAAAATAATGGTGTTATTTGGTGTTATGGGGTGTTGTTGTTATTTATTAAAACTAACGTGATGTTGAAGTAATTGGTAAAAAATATGTTACGCTTGCTAGAGAAATTATCTTTCTTCGTGTTCTAGTTCATGATATTATGACTTTAGGAGTAAAGTAGCTACATGAAAGTTGGGTTAATCAACTAAGCCATCTCAATTGTTCATCAAAGGTTTGAGCTTTATTAAAGCGAAAATAAATAAAAATAAAAGTGGAGTTTATCCTATAAAGAGAAGAATCAAAATTTACATATTGTTTAATTAAATACTAACGTGGGTTTAAATCATTAACTAATAACTTGTAACCATAATTGTTAGGTTAATTATAATTGTGTGTAATCCACCACCGTCTTCTTGATCACGCTTGATTCTCAATACCTCCTCCGTCTTGAGGCACGATCTTGTGTATGGGTTTGGTGGTACAAAGTACAAACTATTAAACGGTTGGTCAACTTCTTTTTTTGTTTGTAAGTATATGTGGGGCATGTTGTGGTGTATGTTTATATAGAACAAGGTAGGATCACCCGCGCTTCGCTGCGAGCCATCGAGTTTTTAGCTCACATAAAAAACGGTTTTTCTGGGATAGGCTCAGATAGTTGCATCATCACAGCCAAACAATTCTAAAGGCATTACAACGTATTATGTTATGCATAAGATAGGCTCAGAAAACGGACAATTAAAGCACACACGCCGGCCATGGCTGCAGCCATAATGGGCTGCCAGCCAAGTTACAGGTGGTCTCACCTTTATCCAAGTCTATTATTGATCATCATCGCCAACAGACATCAATCAAGATGCTTTTAGTAAGACACACAATTTTTATACAATCACTTTAGTCGCACCATCATCAACCCGTTCAAAACTAGGGGCATTGTCACCATTTTGCCACTCGTAAAAAGGCAGCCTCAAATAAGCCAACCATCATTATTATTATATACTCCCTCCGTCCCAAAATTATTGTCACCAAACAAGAATCACATAGTTTAAGAAAATTACATTTATTACAGCTTTATCTCTCTTACTTTTTATCATAATTACAGGTTTACCCTTAGCTAATTAATTAATTCTTCTTTAAAAATTTGTAATAATAATTTCAAGCAAGGACAATATAGTAAATTTATCAAAGTTTTCTATCTATTTTTAGTATTAGACAATAATTTTGTGACAACCAAAAATAGAAAGATGGACAATAATTTTGGGACGGAGGGAGTACTGTTTTGAGAATTTAGCGTTCACAGTGTGTGAATATTGTGAACATTAATCTGTCACCTTTACCAGGCCATAAAAACGCAGGGTCAAATATGACGCTGGCTAGAACCTAACTCTGTGCCCGTTTAGCCGACCGTCACCAACCCGTCATAGACTTGGGGCAACGGTCGTGGTTAGCATCACTTTTTTAAGCTTCAGAAGGTAGGCTCGGATAAAGTACAATGAAAGAAAGAACGGACACGCACGTCATGGCTGCAGCCGTAAGAGGATGCCCCGCCAAGATGCGTGCGGCCTCAACTTTATCCGTACTCGTTATTCATCATCACAGCCAATAAATATCATTAACAAAGTACTTAACAGACACCAAGAGAGAAAGTATCATCGGACGACGCCAACCCATCAAAGAAGGGGAAACTACCCTAACAATAAGCGGCAAATGAAGTCGTTGTTCATGGCACACAGAAATTGTGCCAAAGCAATAATAACCAATAGCAAGCATAGAAATCAAAATCAAATGGTATCAGGGTCAGATATGCCACAGGTAAGAACTTGTCTCTATCCCTACCCGTTACTCATCACAACTAATAAACATCATTAACCAAGTACTTAACAGACACCAAGAGAGAAGATACCGTCGGACGTCGCAAACCCATCAAAGAAGGGGGCAACGACCCTAACAATAAGCGATAAATGAAGGCATTGTTCATGGAACACAGAAAGTGTGCCAAACCAACAATAACCAACAACAAGTATAGCAATCAAAATCGATGAATATTTAGTGTCAGTCTGAATTATTGAGTTGTGGGATACGTGTACAATCTAAACACAAGATGAACCATAGGGGGGGGGGGCACGAATACAACCTGTCAATAATAAGAGGCCAACTAAGAGTCAAAAGTGGAGGATCCGCTAACTCGTGTTTTCCCGCCAAAATAAGCCAATATGATTAAAATATTACATAAGACTTCTCAAAACAGTATATAGTAATAATAACGTTTAGCCGACTGTCACCAACCCGTCATAGACTTGGGGCAATGGTCATGGTTACCTTAACTTTTTTAAGCTTGGGATGGTAGGCTCAGATAAAGTACAATGGAAGAAAGAACGGAGACGCACGCCATGACTGTAGCCATAAGAGGCTGCCCCACCAAGATGCGTGCGTCTGCAAGTTTATCCGTACCCGATATTCATATCATCGGACGTTGCCAACCCATCAAAGAAGGGGGCAACGACCCTAACAATAAGCGACAAATGAAGCCATTGTTCATGGAACACAGAAAAATGGGAGGATATGCTCAGATAAAGTACAATGGAAGAAAGAACGGAGACGCACTCCATGGCTGCGGCCGTAAGAGGTTGCCCCGACAAGATGCGTGCGTCCTCAACTTTATCCGTACCCGTTTCTCATCATCACAACCAACAAATATCATTAACCAATTACTTAACATGCACCAAGACAGAAGGTATCATCAGACGACGCCAACCCATCAAAGAAGGGGCAACGACCTTAACAATAAGCGACAAATGAAGCCATTGTTCATGGCACACAGAAACTGTTTCAAACCAACAATAACCAACAGCAAGTATATGAATCAAAATGAAATCGTATCACAGTCAGATATGCCACAAGTAAGAACTTATCTCTGTCTGTACTCGTTACTCCATCAGCACAACCAATAAACATCGTTAACCAAGTACTTAACAGACACCAACGGAGTAGATATCGTCGGACGTCGCCAACCCATCAAAGAAAGGGGCAACGACCCTAACAATAAGCGACAAATGAAGCCACTGTTCATGGAACACAAAAACTGTGTGAAAGCAACGATAACAAACAGCAAGTACAACAATCAAAATCAAATGTTATCATTCCTTCTATTAACCCACCACATTAAACCAACAATAAATTCTATTTTTTCCACTTCATAAAAAGGAAAAGCAACAACAAACGTATGAATCAACAATAACTGCTACAAATCAAGTTACTGTTGATAACACAAACAGTTTGTGTCATAAACGCAAGCCAACAATAACCAACCGCAAATGTATAACTTTAGATACAACCAAAAAATAGTTACAAAAATTACCTCATTTAATTGGATTTTCGTAGACAGAAAAGTAGCGGTAGACATACGAACATCAACCATGAATCATCATCAAGTGGATCCAACCATGCAAATAAAAAGGAATCAACATCACCATATCCTAACCGTGTCCAACCCTTCAAAGATTGCATAGACCGATCATCGCTAAACCATAAAAAAATTGGGGCAACGATCGGCATCAAGACACCCACATGATTAAGAAAATCAAGATCCAATTAATATTTAATGATATTCCATGGTTTATATGTGTCAAATTTTTTTTAATGTTTTTTCATATCTATTTGAGAAAAAGAAGGATGATAACACCTATGTTTTGTTTCTGTAGCAACATACACGTAAGGGACACGCGGGAGAAATTTTTTGCCACGAAAACAAAACGATATTATTAAAATATTTCATAAGACTCCCCAAAACAGTATATAGTAATAATGAGTTATTTTTGTATGTTTGGTCTGGTAGGTAGTGATCACTACACTTATATGGTGGTTGGTGGTGCAATAACCGATGACGTGGCATTAACGTGAAGATAGTGACTTTGGTGACAATTATCAGGGGCGTAAACAAGTCAAGCTGATATCGAGTAACTCAAACATGAACTCGACTCAGGTTCATTCCAACCGAGCTTTATCGAGCCTTAAGTTCGAGCTCGAAATGCTATCGGAGCTCGAACTTATATAGGATGATGTGTCACTGAAGCATTTTTAGAAAATCAAATGGTGGTCAAAATGAATGATGTGTCACTTAAACATCCTCAAAAACCACTTTCTGCACTTTGATGATCACCACACAAAAAAACCATGAAACAAAAACATCAACAAACATTTTTGACAATTATGAAACTACCAATATATATAACTCTCTTCATATACATCAAACACCAATATAGTAATAACAACACCAAAACTAAAAAACCAAACACAAAACCATAATATATATAAATAAAAAAACAAAAATGGCCTCAACTTCTATAAATAGTAACTTTTTAATCCCTAAATTTCCTTCAATTCTGAAGCAAACCCAGTTGAGATCTTCCATTAGATACCAGTCTTTCAAAGTTAAAGCTGCTTCTGATCTTCTTGAAACTGTAAAGGTGAAAAAAAAGTTCTCTGTGGCATTTTATCAAACAGTTGGTGTGCATTAATGAAAATTATGGTTTTTAGTAGGTTTTTTGTTGGTTTGAAGTGGTTTTGATTGTTTGGTTTTGTGTAAGATTGTGTTTTGGAGATGGGTTTGTGATTTGGAATGGAGTTGAGAAGAAAGTTGTGATTTTTAGGGACTTTATTTGACATTTTTAGTAGTGTTTGCATGCTAGTTGATTAGAATTATGAAAAAGTTGTAATGAATTAATTGTATATAATCGCGCTAATACATAGGTTTTGTTAGAATTAGTGTGTGTTTGTGAGTGGTATATTTATATTGCCTGAGTTCGTGTATAGATCACTTTAAGTATTTCGACCCTATATTTCTCGGGTGTCATGAAATCCTGAATTGGATAATTCAGATAATCACACTTTGTTTCTAAGGAACGAGAGAAGAAAGTAATGTACATAAAGTTGTTTTGTATGTTCTGTCTGAAAGAGATTAATCTGTCTTATAGAACATAACCGAAAGTTAGTTAATTTCGGTTAAAATCGTTTAGGTTTTTGGGTGCTGCCAAACCCCGCGAGGGGAGGCTTCCCCAAACCCCAGTGGGACTCAACTGAGGGCGCGGCCCCCTGGACCCCGGCACTAGTTGTGGCGGAATTAAGCTAGCTAGAACGAGTGTGCACTCCGCACCGACTGTAAGCTAAACCTGCCTAAGCCCTTGATCTCAAGTAAATTACAATTACACAGAATATAATTGATGACACTAAAATCACTAACAGGTATGAGATAAGATATTGGAGCCCTTTAAGTAATTGTGGGCTGCTAGCATCCTTCCATTGGATTAACCCGTTGCTTTCTGTTTTAGTAGGCGTTATAATGATGATGGAAATGAATTATAAAAATGGCACTTTTAGAATGTTTTATGCGTTTGGAACTACTTCTAACCTGTTTGACCGGTTAGATATTAAGCATACTCGACGTACCTGCTTGTCAATAGATGAGTCGAAATGCCACCTCTATATTGGATTAATAATGCTAGGTGCCAGAATAATTATTATGAAGCACGAACATTTGTGTGTGAACAGACTTATGCCCACGATCTTGATGACTGGCATTTTTCTATCTTCGTCTATACATATGATTGTCCTAGTGTTTATAAAGGTCTTCGCAATTGCAGGAAGCAATCGCTCCGCCCCAAGATGCTTTATTTGCATGCCCTGTTTGTTTTGAACCGCTTATGAGAAAAGGTCCTTCTGGTTTCAATTTGTAAGTTGTGTCATCTCGAGGTTATTTTTTAGTTTGGAAATGACCCTGCACTTGATTGAGTGTAGTTGGTTGACATGTAATATTTGATATTGGCAGGCCGGCAATATACCGTTCTGGTTTTAAATGTACAAAGTGCAATAAATCATATTCAAGCAAAAACATCTATCTTGATCTTACTGTCATTGCTGGAGCTAAAGAATATGTTGAAAGTCAACCATCTCGGACCGAGTTATTTCGGTATGAATATATTCTCTTATACCGTATGAATACTATTTCATCTCTTTGAAACACTTGATTCTAATACCGGTTCTGTTTTTCATATTGTTTTTAGGAGCCCATTGGTTTCATTTTTGTATGAACGAGGTTGGCGTCAGAATTTCAATCGTAGTGGCTTTCCTGGTCCTGATGAAGAGGTTAGTCAGTTTATATCGTATTATTAGTGTACTTGTTTTGTTCCGAATAGACCTCCCACTCCAAAGGAGGAACTTAGTTATAAATTCTTCTGGTCAATGAAATTTTCGTAACTTTTTTAACCAAGTTACATATCTATCCATCTCATTGTTATAACTAGCAGTTTCATTTTCAACATTCATACTCTTGAAAGGTCGAATAAACGCTATGTTTTATTTCTACCATGTCGAATGAGTTGAACGGGTTAAAATCATCCTGTATTTCAATGCATAACAATCGACTATCATTGACGAGATACATATGTTATTTCTCAAACATAACTGCCAAACTAATTGTTTTCAAAATCTTTGACAATTTCGCGTAGAAAGTCTTTTGAGTTAACTCAGGCTGAACCGACCTGTTTTACCTAAGATTTACCAGATTGACGATTACCCAACCCGAAAATTTGCCACCTGAAGTTATGAATAGTCAATGAGATTCATCTGTATGCACAAAATTGTCGTATTTTACCATTCTTGGAGGATAAGTAAGGAGCCAACTATTCGCTTAGTTAGTTACTAATATTGTATTAGAATTTCCTCTATTGCAGTTCGACATGGCCCAAGAGTACTTCAAACCAGCAGAAGGTGGAACTTTAATAGATGTTAGCTGCGGAAGTGGTTTATTTTCTCGCAAATTTGCGAAATCAGGGACCTACTCAAAAGTCGTAGCTCTTGACTTTTCTGAAAATATGCTCCGTCAAACTTATGATTTCATAAAAGTTGATGACACGATTTCAAGCTCGTAAGTAATCTTCTCTTGTGTTTTTTTCTCATGATTTTATCGCAATTAACCTGCTCTTTTAATAAATTTTACAGCAATCTGGCACTTGTGAGGGCAGATGTTTCCAGGCTTCCATTTGCGTCAGGTTCAATAGATGCAGTTCATGCTGGTGCAGCTTTGCACTGTTGGCCATCTCCATCTAACGCAGTATGTAACCTTTCTGATTACTAAGGGCCACTCAAATTTATATTCCGAAAAGCTTTATTACACAGGTTATAACATAATCTTAGCATTTCATAGGGTTCGAGCTTCAAAGTAACCATCAAAAGTACTTTATCATAATTTTCAGTCTCGTGTCGGGGTTACTACAGATTTACAGTTAATACATTTGAGTTAAAAGTCAAACCATATCTATTTTCTGGATTGGCGGAAAGGAGTATTTATTTACGCCCCTCCGGTTTATCAAGGTTGTTAGTTCTCAAGTCTTTTGAATTTTAATTTTATAGATTGCTGAAATCAATCGTATATTGCGAAGTGGTGGTGTGTTCGTCGGGACAACATTTTTAAGATCAACTTCATCAACTCCTGCAATACTGAGACAATTTGATCGGGTAATATGACTATTTTCCTACCTTAGTCTCGAAATTATATCGTTTAATCAGTCTCTAATAAGAGCTTGAAGGATAATCACCACCAAGGTGGCCAACCTGCTGTCCTCACAAGAGGTCTTAGGTTCGAACCTCCCTAGTTAAAGATCTTTTTGGTTGCAGAAAAGGGTTGGAAATGGTCACGGGTATACCCTGTTTAGGCATGTACATTTAAGTTTAGATGTGTAGATTTAAGTCAAAGACTTGCCCGGGTAACCTAAAAATGGAAAGCCTCGTCCGTTTTCATAAACCTTGAAGGATCATATGTATGTTTGTCCTCTATTAAATATAGGGTAAGCAGTGTCAGATTTTATTTTGTGGTCATTTTTGACCCGTTTCCCTTTTTACCTATTAATCTATTAGATAGTATACAATATAACATGAACCGACTCATTCATAAATATAGTAGGGCTTGAACTTGAAATTGCCATGACTTGTTTTGTTCTTAGAATTGTTATCTCTGTATGCAGAGGTTTGCGAGCAATTATAACTTTTTAACAGAAGAAGAGATAGAGGACTTGGTCAAATCGTGCGGTTTTACAAACTACACATGCAAAGTTCAGCAAGCTTTCATCATGTTTTCAGCACAGAAACCATGATCATCCATCATCTCGTAACCTAATATCATATGACACATAGAACGGAAAGAACTAATAGAAGAAAAAACAAGCACCAACTGATACTTTGTTTATTTTGAAAACGGACACCAAGACCAAAGTCGAACATAGAACATTTCAGTGACAAAGTTAATACCTTCAATTTGTAATTTTGTATAGAAGTTTATAAAGACAACCCAATTTCCTGCAACTAGTTTTTGGTAATTGCTCCATTAAAAGACTTCAGTTTGACTTTTTGAAAGTCAAACAAGTACTTTGACCTTTTTGAAAGTCAAACATAATACTTTTTTTCTCTATAAAGGGCTAAAAGCAATATAAAGATCATTGATATGCTATAGCAGAACTTTATTAAAGAAGGCTCAAGTAGATTCTCTTAGGATGTTAAAATGTACTTCATTTATACTGTTGCGATGCACGAACAATTACTTTACCATCACGTTTGATGGTTCCGGTGCTCTATGACATTGGAGTCAAGTTTGCTTGTCGTAAGTCCACATAATCGACAAGCGTCTTAGGTATTCTTAAGAAGAACTCGGTGTCTTGGTACCCCTAATAAGGCCTTCTATACTACTTACTACTAGCAAGTACAATTCTTCTTATTGGAGTTAATGATCTCATTACCAAGTAATTAATTTCACAAATATGAAGTAAAGACATATGAAAAGCTAAGTTTTTACTGAATTTGGTTATCTGTAATTTGGAAAAACAAAAAAAAAAAGAAATAACTTTTTGTCAACCTTTATAAAAATTTAAAGGGCCTGAACTTATTTCTTGGACATAGGGTAAAGAGCAAAGTCACATGATTTGGAAGTGTGGAGGTTTAAAATACCCCATGTGGAAGGAAGTAATATAAACCATAATTACCATGAATAATTAATCTACTATGGTACTATGTAATCTTATAAAAATATAACTTGTACCCAATGTGAGTTTATAGTTTTAGTTTTATGACAAGAGAAGAACAATTAAATTTGTAAAATTGATTATATTAGATTAGTAAATTATTTTTTTCACAATTTTGGCACAAGACAAAAAAAGTAAAATTATAATTAAGGGGAAATTTAAAATTTGGTTTATGAAAAAAAAAATATATGCCCTTCTTGATAAATTAGATTACAACAAGTGAATATAAGGCTAGAATTTTGGTTGACAAAGTGGACAAACAGAAATAATGAAACTGAATGAAGTTGATTTTATAAAAAGTAAATTCCGTCGAAACCTTGCTAAAAATATGAATGTTTTAAAAATCGGTTAATACGATTCAATAGAAAACGAAAATAATCACCAAACATCATGTTAGAAAATAAATTCGGACAATCCGGTTAAAACGTAAACTGAAACTCAACCAATCAAAACCCCGGGTTTTCAAAACATTAAAATGGTATAAACACATTTATAAAATACGGTTATTTGCACATTTTATAATTTGATTGAAATGCTATAAACTTTACATTAAACAGTTGTATTGTAAATACAAAACTGTTTTAACTGCTCGTACAAATAACTTTACCAATGAGATTTTAGAGTATCCTAATTAATTCTCATTTATAAATAGGTTATAAGAAGGTTGAATATGATATTCTTAAATTCTTGGTTAAGTTTTAAAATTTTTGAAGAAAACAAAAGTAGGTTAAAAAAAGAGAAGGGATGCAGAGTGCACTTTGAAAAAAATAAAATCAGAGGGTTGAGAGAGAGATCTCCCCTCGTGCGGCTCAAACGCTGACCATTCTGTTTGTTCTCCACTTTTCTTTATGCTGACACTTTTTTTTTTTTTATATATTTATTTTGTCACTAAAATATTACTCACTAGTACTACAACTTCAACTCAACAATACCATTACCATAATTTTCAAAAAAAATTTACTTGTGGAATTCTCATAAATCAAGATCTCATTGTGTACATCCATTAGTGATGAGTAGTACAATTTTAACTCAATACAATTAGAGTGAGCAGTGGTGGCTGACCATTTGGCTGATAGTTTATTGACATTAGACAGTGGCGCATCACTCCGTGCCTCACGCCATCTCGTCCAGCCTAGCTGTTAGATTTTTTGAAAAAAAAATTGTTAATAAAAGTATGTATATGTGGGCCTATTATACTATTTTGTCAACACTTTTTCTCGTGTCAATCATTCCCTAAAAATATGATACGACGAGGTTCTAATACCAAAGCTCCAAAATCTTAGTGGCGTATTTTGACACCACTTTTATGCCTCAACCATTCCCAGCTCTTTTAGCATGATTTTCAAAAAGAAAAAAAATGCTTGTAGAATTATCATAAATCAAGATCTCATTGTGATAATTTATTTGAAATGTAAGATTTAAAATCTCATTGCATCCATATTTGAGGTGGCTAGAGTTGTAAAGGGTTTCGGCTCAGTCGGTATCTAACTTCGAAAATTTTGTAGGATTATTGGAGAGATTCTATTGAAAGTTGCATGCAGGTTTGAGTTTCGGCTCGTGTTCACTCAAGATGTTTTGGTAAATCAAAAGACGGGTCAAAGTTATTTCTTATGGTGTGAACGATGCTCGATGTCAAAACTTACTTGTGATCAAGATGTTTCCGTCAATATATAGCTATTTGTAAAAATTGGCCGGCAAGTACCCCATCTAAGCTATGTATACCCGAAACAAATATTCGGTTTTTTACTTAAATTGGAAAAAGAAAAAAAAAGACATCAACAATAGCGATACTCAATTTCGTTAAAACAAAAGATGAGAAAGGTGAGATGTAAACAAATCATACTTCTACTCTAAGAAAAAAAACCTTCAAAAACTTGATTAATAGACTATATGTATAAAAGTATCATGTTTATTAAAATATGATGTATATGATTGTTATGTAATTAAGTAACATTTTTAGTTGTCCTTTTTGAGCTTATAATATGAGTTCATCACCGCTAGTCCTCGTGCAATCTTGCGACTTTCTGCATCTTTGACCACTACTCATCATCTGCTCCAGCTTTTGAATTATACATAACCCACACAAAGTTTCAATATTGATGCCTAACATAAGATTCATCCAAAATTGATACTACAACAATTGATATGGTTAATCTCACAAGTCACATCTTAATTTGGTCATATTTTGAGTTGAATTAATCATGCATGCATGGGTAGAATCGAGTTAAGAGACTTAGAGGGGATTTACTGTGACACCAGCTTTAGTCGGGAAAAGTCTTTGGTTCATAAAATAACATTCGTCTTGTCATAATACGACGCGTTTTGTAATTTACTTCAAGTGAGGTTCTTAAAAACTGACGGTTATGTTACATTTACCAAATTAACCACATGAACATACTAAGCTACCTACAATTCTAGTAACAAATGTAACTTCTCTTATTAACTTTTTCTAGATAGAGTAAAGAAAACCAACACAAAAAACAAGTTGAAGAACATGGAATGGTAGGAATATTTGGTCAGTCCAAGAAATTAAATTAAAAGGATGGTTAATACTGTATTATTTTGTGGGACAAATTGGATAGATGAATGAAGACTCAGCAGCAGCACCATTCAGCTCTTTGGATCCCTTCACACGTGACTTACATATCAGATATCATCCAGGACCTCACGTGACTTACGACCTTTAACCTTTTTACAGCCCATTAAGAGTAATTACCGAGTTATTACCAATGTTTTTAGACTCAGTTTGACCTGGTCGGGTCAACTGATTAACCTGTTCTGGTAAAAAAAAAGGATCATATTGACCCGTGTTTCACACTTTCAAAACCTAGCTAAACTTGCCGGGTTTAAGATGACCCGGGTCAAAGTCGCTTGCACATATAGCCAATGTGCACCAAGACTATATACCGCGAGTTAAACTTGTTTCCATGATAGTAATTCAATAGGAAAGAATATACAACATTAAGATCATATTAATGGATAATGGCAGAGTGTCAAAAAGCATTCGGCGTTGAGATGTTTTCGTCAATTTATAACTTTTTTGTGAAAATAGAAGGTTACATTTTTTAATCTTGTTCTCGTACCCTTTTGATTATGTTGTTACACAATTTATTCTGGTGTTGTTAGTCGTGTTACTCCTATTTGTGTGGTTCGTTCTAGTGACAGTATTTCCATTTTTATTATCACTTCCGGTACCGACAGGGGCAATTAATATGTTATTAACCGATTGAAACTTTAATAAAACCTTTTTTATCTCATATTATAGACAATGTGCACCAAGATTATATACCGCGCCTTAAACTTGTTTCCATTATACGGAGTAGTAATTCAACAATGAATAATATGCAACATAAAGATCGTATTAATGGAGAACGGCGAGTGTCAAAAAAACATCCAGAGTCCAGATGTTTTCGTCGATTTATACCTTTTTTTGAAAAGTAGGTTTTGGTCAGTTCCTTTGTAACTTCGTTCAGCTTGCAGCTTTCGTAACGAAAAATCTAACTCCATAATTAAACGCTAACCAAGAAATTAAAATTTTGTTAATGATTTCATTAGACAATGGTTAGTAAAGGACAAGTGATGTAGGGCTTCAAACTCCAAGACCAACTCTTAAGGAAATTTAGGGTTCCTTAAAATTGGCAAAATTTATGGCAACATTAATTAAGATGGTGTCCTCTAATCTTGGCCAATTAATCTTAAACCACTGATTAACCACTCATGTCATATATTAGAGAGAAAAATCCTCTTAGAATAATTAAAGCAATGTTTTTCATTAAGGTTTTAGGAGTAGTTGTTGAATGTTGTTGCCATGTTTGTTTCCTAAAAACCAGATTTTCTTCTACATGTCTTCTAATAAGTATTTTAGTATTCAACACACACACTAGCTATAGTTATACAGAATTGTTATACCCTAGTGTTCTCTCAATCACTAGCCACTTTGTGCCATATTTTTGGGAAAATATATACAACTTTTTACTTCCAAATTAGTGGTATCTTAGTTGATGATCAATCATTGACTTCCATGTTTTAATATGTTCTCCATTAATCTGATCTTATGATATCACTGCCTCATTAGTTGCCCCAATACCCAAACTACATTGTTGAAATTTGGAGCACCTAATTTCTCTTTAGACAACTTTATTTCATGCAAGTTTAACCCTTGGATTAGTCGGCCAAAAAGGTCGGAAACCATAATTGCCAAAAAAATAAAAAATCCCTCGGTCTTTCTGAAGTTGCAAAATAAATTTTATACAATACGTTACAGGAGTTAAAAAAGACTAAATTCTAAGATATCTTCTTGTTCGTACACAAGTTATGTCTTATGTTTTAATTTGTTTTTAAGACCATTCATTCAGCTCTAAACCATAATAATTGAATTTCAAACCTAATAGCCCGAAAGAGATTTAGTGAGCGAGAGTATGTGCTTTTATATTGTAGGTGTTATGACGCTTTTATAATTTTATGTGTTATTAGGGGCTTCTTCATATAACCTTTGGCGTTTTGATGTTATTTTATACGTGCGTTAAATAAAGAGAAGTTGTATGTAAAATTGAATTATATAACTCATACATGTTTAATATTATATGTATATATTTACAAAACTAATAAAAATGTAGCTTTTTAAAATGGAGGTTATGTGCGATTGCACATGTTGTACGTTCATTGGAGACTCTTCAGTTAGTAATACATAGACATAATATTAGTTTTAAGTATTATTTTACTTGTTGAAAAAGCTAATCTAAAAAATTTTCGAATTGATAATAGTATTCTGCTACAGTTTTTGGAAAATTAAATGTGAATAACATTATGATGCGTCACACTCATTAAGTCTTGTATGACTTATCATTGTATACTCTTACAAAAGCTTAATTTGGGGCTTATACGTTATCCAGCATTAACTAGCTAGGCTGTATGTTATTCAACAATAATTACAAATCATATGATATGTAACATCTATGTCAATGGACCACCGAAGATACTAGAGATGGAGACAAGTGTTAAATGATAAAATATTAAAAAACAAAACACAAAACAAGTATTAACTCCCATGTCGTACGACTAGTAAACTAGTAATAGCGTCTACTAAAACATATCTGTATTACAGTAGCATTTAAGATCATTGGCAAAAAAAAAAAAAAAAAAGACTTGGTAATGCAGTCAGAGTCTACAAAAGTATAAAAATTATTATTTTTTAATATTTTTTTCAAAGAGTATTTTTAAAGTATCAGTTAATACACGACAACGTTCATCGTAATCCTCGTCTAAAAGAGGGGTGGACGGGGGAAAACAATCCCCGTAGATTTATCCACATTGAATGTTGGAAGAAAAAAGCTACACCGAGAATGAATTTCCGTAACAATTTTCAACGTAACTCGTGGATGGGTAGGGTCCACAACTTTTTATGGTCAAACCCCAAAATGTTTTCCCATGACATTCTCCGAGTACAAGTCCACGGGGAATGTTATGTAATTAATACACTAATTAAAAATTTAATTAACTTTTTAATTAATCATAACCTTCCCCGTGGACGGTTAGAAATGGATTGTGTCAACTAGGCCTACTCGGTCATACTTTCCCCGTGAGGATTGTGTCAACCAGGCGGCCTAGTGAGTCATACTTTCTCCTTGAACAAGTTTACGAAGATTGTATTAGCGATTCATGGACATCACACTTTCCCATGGACATGTCCACCAAAAACGTGTTAACCATGCCTAGTCAGTCACACTCTCCCAGTGGACTTGTCCAAGGGGATTGTGTCAACCAAGCCGGCCTGGTGTGCCACACTTTCCCCTTGGACAAGTCCATGGTAATTGTGTTAACCAGGCATGGATACCACACTTTCCCGGGGGACACGTCCACCGAATATGTTAACCATGTCTGGATACCACTTTCCCGATGGATTTGTCCACTATGATTGTGTGGCCATGGGGTCAACCACCCTTTCACAATTTTTTTAAAAAAAATCTAAAATAATCAAAACCTGTACAAAGCTAAAAATACCAGAACTACACTCACAAATGTCAAAAATAACAACACCACATATATTACATGTTAAACACGACATGAAGAATAAAAAAGAATATACATAACGGGCTACCTAGCTATAAAACTTGTAATATCCGCTAGATACAACTCAAATGAAGTTAAACATGTCCTAAATGTTCAATAACAATATACGACTCGACAAATATAGTTTAAGACAAAAAAATAAGATCACTGCACCCATATATCTACATAATAAATCTCTATAAGTATCATAGTCGTCCTCGTCGGCTTCCTCATCCCCACCGTCACCACTCCATGTCTCGTACATCGAACCCATATCACTATACCTCTTAGCCATCTGTGTGTCAGCCAAGATTACCTTCCTCAACAACTCGAGCTCTTTTTGGGTCTCTTCAACCTTCTGGTCCCTCGAGGCATTCAACACATCAACATTCTCTCTGGTGTAGTACCTACGTGGAAGCATGTCTATGATGGTATTCCTGATTTTCAACAGAACCCTACCTACCTCGGAAATGTGTGCATGTTGCTTGCTCGGTCTCAACTGAGTCATGATCTCAACATCAGTGTAGATCCAACCCAGATCTGTATCTTTGGCTCTTACGCTCCTAAGTTTGAGCATCTCCTTCTATGTTCTCACAAAAAAACAAATATCTTAGTCGGGTTATGTAACACCCCCTTTTAACATATAGCAGCGGAAGCTAATCTGTGGTATTACTTTCAAGGTATCGAAGTCACAATAATAGAAAATGCTCAAAGAGTCATTTTATTAAAAACTTGTTCTCATTTATTTATTCAGAGTTAAATAAAACAACTGTACATACACTGTACATCACAGGTTTCCTAAAGATCTAGTTTATTTAAATGATAACTTTTCAAGACATCATCATCCACGCCCTGCGAGTCTTTATTCACCTGAAATATATGCTTAAAAATCAACACAAGGGTTGAGTGAATTCATAGGTTTAAACAATATTTGAATACAAGTATGACCTCAGGCTACAGTCTTATACACCCAACATTTTTAAATTCATCGATTCTTATTGCACTTGCTCATGCACCGCTACTTGACATAAACAGAAGCCAACAAATTGCCCTCATGCAGGTAGTTTGTCGGACTCTTGAGTACAACAAAATAAAGTATATCCGTTTAGCCTAGGTAGGAACCTATCGGCATTCCAACAAGTGCGACTTGCCCAGATAGGGGATGTCAGTCCCCAAATAGCACATTCACAATATTAACGCTCATTTCTAGAATGATTAGCGGTCACGATTAAAAAGGGACTTAACGGCAATAAGTAAACGTAGTGTCAATAATCATATCAGGCAACATACAAAAACACTTGTATTCTCGTTTTAACATATATCCCCTCACAGGTTTTCAAATTATTTATAAACTTTCAAAAGTGAGGCTATGAACTCACCTTAGCCTATTGAATCTTGAATTACTCTGATTTTACCAATCACAACCTTCTCACAGAATCTGAGTTGACACACAAATATGTATATATATCGAGTCGTAACCTCTGAGTTTAATTTCTTTATTTAGTAACATGTATTTCTCTTTGATTTATATATTTTTGTAATTATAGTATCATTTTTCGGGCCATTATACTAAAAAGTCATTCTATAAACGTTTGAAGAGCAATGGCACTTTAAATCGTAAAGCCAACCACTAAGTCAGAACGTAATATCGAGATGAAACATCTTTGTACAAAGATCCATACTAACATGATACATGGTATATTGTTACATTTTATGTCTTTAGTTTTAATATTGGAAAAAATAACCCTTTTAGTTATATTTTGGCATAATTATACTTTTAACCCCTAAAGTATATAGTTTTATTATTTACAATTTCAACCCTCAATATTTAACCTTAGGGTCTCAAACTCTTCAATATTTATTCTTATAGTTTTAAATTTAACAAAATAACAATTTTGGCCCAAAATATTTATATTTTCAAAAATGACAGTTTTAGTCCCTAAACTCGTTAAAAATCATATAAGAACCTAAAATTGTTCCAAATGATCTAGGATTTTAAAACAAATTTTCAAAACATATTTATAATCATAACAACAACATTTCTAATTATAGCTTTTGAAATGGATTTTAAGTCATAATTTCATGTAAATTACAAAACTAGGATTTTTCTTTAGCTTATAACTTTCATTTAAAATGATCAAATGCTATAATTTGTCTTAGATTAGTTTTGTAACATCATTTTAACATTATAAAAATTCTACGAATTCATTATAACAAGATCAAAGCTTGGTTAACATTGAGATTACCTATGTAGCTCCAAAATGGCTCTTTGTGGCTTCCTATGAACACAACTTGCTATCAAAGCTTCAAAAGATTAAATGGATTCTTTTTAGACCTGGTTTCTGGTCTTCTAAGTGTCTTAGAATGTAATTATAAGTGGATTTGAGAATGGGTATGGAGATACTTAAGAAACGGGGTGCAAGTTCTAACAAAGGGAGTTCGCCCCTATTTATAGTCATTTCAACCCTTAGGCTCCATGTCTTGGCCTCAAACGTCTAACAAGGATAGATTAGTGACTAAGGAATGCTAGTGAAGGTATATGCAAGTTTTTATACTCTAGGATGAAAATATCTAAGACTTATGGTCTAAAATGGGTCACGACATACATATGATAAGAATGGTGATCTCTAGCCTTCAAGTAGGTTATGCACCTCTTTTTTCCAAAATATCTAGGGATACTCTAAATATCTGAATTAAGGTTTGAACTTGGGAGGGAAGGTGTTTAAACTAGGTTTTGGAGGGAAAATGTAAAACTGGGTCTAAAAACTAGGGCTTGTAACTTATACTTTGTAATTTTGGTGATTAGGGACTTAGGAATATGATTAGTGGTGGATTAAGGCTTAATTAGGGTCTACACATTGTATTTAGAATATTTGGGTCCTTGGTTTGAAGTGTGACAAAGGTTTGATGTGAATTTGGGAAGAAAACTTATGTAGATTAGGGTTTCTAATGATCTAGGGTTAAATCTTAGTAAAAGTCATTATCCTCCTTTTAGATACTGATGTAAACTTAGTTAGGTCCTATACATTGTGTTTTAGGTGTCCAATGAGTTCCCACACTTGGCTTAACAGCTTATTCTAAGTAAAAATATCTAAAGAGTGAAAATACCTATTTTAACCTAATTTACAAGTCATGCATTAAAATCTTGTAGCTTGTGCTTAAGGATACTTGTACATTGTATTAATACAAACTTGTAACTTTAATCAAATGATATAAGTGTTTGTAGACTTGTCCTAAAAGACTAGGTATTGATTCTATGTAAAATGCTTAATATAAGGGTTTCCAAGTTACTAATCCTAATGACTTTCTATTGGGTGATTAGTGTTTATATCATAATGTAATCTTATTCTAGGTCTTATATAGTATGTTTATGAATTCTAGGGATTCTACATTATTAGTTTAAGGGTTTATATAGGTTAATCATATCCTAGGGATAATTAAGTGAGCTTAAGATCCTATGTTTTGATAACTTGTACTTTATGCTTTATTAATTTGTAACTTAGCTTGAGATGAATGTATTAACTTATTATGATACTTAGTTGAGTTTTATAATTAGTTTCAAAAGATTAGACTCTAATTCATTATGAAATGGATTTTATATGTTAATCTTGGTTACTAGGTCATATACTTGTAATTAGTTTGAGATTAGTGAATATTAGTGTTTAGTGATCAATTACCTTTCATTTATATGATAGATTTTAACTAGTATATTGTATTTGGTAATTGTACATATATATTATGTAATTATATTGCTTGAAACATTAGTTTATAAAGTGAATTCTAGAGTTTCTAATGTTCTTTAGTAATTTAGGGTATCTTTGTTATACTTGAGATGTTCTTACTCATAATGTGTATATATTGTTACTTTTAGAATCATACTTGATACATACATATTGTTCACAACATATAGGAATGTGTTGATGTGGCAATTGAGATAGTGAGAATCCATATATTTCACAATTCAGTCATATATCATAGCAAAATGCAAAAATTTCTTGCAAATTCTCCTCTTTATTTATTTATCAAATGGGCAATTACATATATATTGATATTACATTAGCCAAAACTACTAGATGTTATAGGTTAACACATTATGTATCAAAAAATAATTAAAGTACGCATTTTGAAATAAAACAATATGTAGAAACTAGAGGGAATGGGGGTTGAATAGTTTCCTTAATCAAAATTATGTTCGTCATTAGAAGTGACTATTATTTGAAAACTTGTTTTATAATAGTTAGCTCAATTTTCAATGTTTCAAAACATTTGCTATATCAAGTGATTATGATGACGGAATGCTAAATGAAAGACAAGCATAAGTAAAGAGCAAGGAAAGAAACAACTGATGTAGCGAAAAATAACAAAGATAGATAATTGAATCTGTTGATTCCAAAGAATGCCAGACACAATCCTTCCAACTATCGTTGATTCAATAGAATACCGATAATTAGGCAACTCTGACAACCGTTGATTCAAGCGGATACCAGTTATTAGAATTAAAATCAAACGATAAACCCTAAACCCAGGCTTAAGTCAATTAGATAGAGACAAAAAATCTGTAATTTTCATTAATCATTTAAAACTGCATACAATAAACCCCAAGCCCTAAATTTATAGGAAGACTACTTGGGAAAAAAGATAACTAAAGATTATTCCTGAAAACAAAATAAGAAAAGTAAATAAAAGACATCACATAAAAAAATAACTAAATACGACATTTATTCTTATGCTCCTCATCATTCTCCCCTTATTTGAAAAGACTCGACCTCGAGTCTTGATTGATTTCTTTATAGCCACTGTTTGTCACCAAAAAAGCTCTTGCCCTAATAAGACGCAGATTCAAACATCTAAGAACTTCTAGGACTCCATAGAAGGGATCTAATTCTGTTTGTTCAAGAATGAATTTAATTTCAGGACTGGTATGCTTAAGCATCGTTGGATGATCAAGAAAGACTTTTGCATCAAATTCACAAGAACATGTATACCAGTGCAGATCAGCGAGAAGAAAAACAGTAGGTTGAAATAGATTACTCGCCACCTCTTTCGTGATATCTTCACATCCTATCAGCTGCAGAATGTCCTCCTTAGAACAAACTCGAATCTGTAAGTTACGATTTACAATAAACTGATTAATAGTTATTCCTGCTTCGCTTCTTTATGACTATACTTGTGCTCATGAGTACTCGTATCTTCAAAAGTCTTTGAGAGTTTATATATCTTCACCTCAAGCTTATCTATTACAATCTCCACCTCTGCTTCATTATCTTTAGTCACATGACCACACCATGGCATCTTTTTCTTCAAATCTTGTAGAATAATTGCATTCTCATAAAGATATCTCATCTGCAACTCCCTCTCACAAGGTACTTGATGCTCTCTCAGCACTGCCATGAACCCTACCGGACCTGCATTGTCATAAAAACTCTCTTGATGCTCTCTCTTAGAGAACCATCCACCAACTTTCCTTGATAACCCTTCAATCATATGTCCACATAGAATTTGACCTTGTATCTTTTATGTCCTGTAGTAGTTCAGAATCACCCATATACGTGGCCACCATACCAATAACATATGCAATTGCCAATACCCATATTGACTTGAACTTTCCATATCCTTGGATCTCGAATTTGAAAAAGCAACTAATTGCTCAGGGATGCGAGCAAGCAATATGACAAAATTATCAGAAAATCTAACACTTTTAACAGCTTCAAGATCAATGAGCTGTTGTAACATCTCTTCATAAGTGTAATCATGTGCTTTGCTTTTTATTAGAATTTGCTCCAATGCCAATTTCACGCTAAACCAGCTATCCGACACGTCTTTCAGCAATCTTACAAAAACTAACTGAAGTAACTGTGTATGCCTCCATTCTCTACTGCATTTACGTAAATCTGTGGTAAGAGATAAGATATCATGAAACTAGTTATACACTCCCATGCTCGTAGAACACTCATGTAGCTTCAGTTTCTCGATATCTTTTTTAAGAATAAATCGAACTTCAGAGCTGGTCATCTGTAAGTTATCATCTTCTGGCTCTACGCTAACTGAAATTTGATAGTTGAGTTTTCTTCGTGAAGAACCAATTCTTTGAAGGTCATCAGCTACCATACAATAGAAATGTTTTTGCATTGTTAATTCAATCTAAAAACGTTTTTCATAGCTTCTTGCTATTGACATTGAGTATACATAATTCATATGTATGGATCTCTCAAATATAGCAAGAACGTTAATGACATATGGAGGATCATTGTGTCATGACCATGTGTCTAGATTAACACACCTCCAACATCGATTTTATTTCAAATCCATGGTTTTTGGTTAAATTATTGTTTGGTGAGTTCTTATGTGTTTTCTATGTCTTTTCTTGCTTTTTAGCATGTCTCTATGATTAGTTAAACTAGAAAATCAAGATTTACTGAATTGGAAATTCTCCTCACCCACCAAAGACATCTCTCTGTGGGCGGTTCCCTAAATATCCCGCGGATCCATATATATATGGAACCGCAAGTGGGGATAAGGAACCGCATACAGAACCCTCAAATTTTGAATTTTCTGTAACTCTAAATTTTCTCCAACACCTTTTGGAATCTTTGGTTCAAATATATTACCATCCCAGAAGTGTCTTGTGCTTTCTCTATTTAACCCTAAGCATTTTGCATCATTTCTCATATCAAAATGTCTTATTCACAAAATTAAGCCTTGATTCTCCTCCATTTCCCCCAATCTCTTTCAATCCAAATTCACCCAAAAACACTCAAAATCATATTTCTTCTTCTTCTAAGAACATGATTGTGGAACTTCTTATCTTCCATCACTAGCCTTTTGTGTTGTTCCTCCCTCACATGATAATGTCATGCATCATGGAACATATTGTCATTGTTGTCAATATCAACATCTTGCTATGGCTCACATCTTTGAGGAATTGAATTATATCAAGAGCCTCCTAGTCAAACCTCCTCTTCACTATGACTATGAGATCACTATCGAGCAACCACCACCTACTTCCTCCACCACTTTGTCTTTCATGTAAGCATATGGATTGCTTATCTCCAAGACATATACTTCAAGCAAATCTTTAAATTCTAGTTTAACTAGGATTAGATTTATGCTTTTCTTTTGGCTTGTTTTTTTTCATACAACTTTGTATGATTTATTTCCTTGTATCTTTATTTCATGATTCCTTTTAACATGACTTATCTTGAATCTTAGTTATCTCCTCTTTTCTTATCTTAGTTTTCTTTTTATGTGACCTATGTTATATCTTGTTGGGTGTTTCTTTTCTTCTACTAACCCTTCCATGTAGCTTGTCACCGTAGCTCGATTCCTTGGTGCCCCAAGCAAGGGGGAGTAAGCACCAAGAGGGAGCACTTGCAAAGTCCTATTCTTTTCTTCCTCAAATACTTTAGCATCCTTTTTACTTCAACAAGGAGGAGCTCTTGCAAAGTCCGATTCTTTTCTTCCTCAAAGACTTTTGCATCCTTTTTGCTTTGACAAGGGGGAGAAATGAAATAAACTCGTCTTCGAAAATCATTTTTTATATGATTGAGTTTATGTGTTGTCGAAATCAAAAAGAGGGAGATTGTTAATGCAATGATGCCTAAAAACGTTACTTGCATTTTCCGGTCTCGCTTTGTTTTGATTACGACAAAATATAAAAACAACGAAAAACAAATTCTTGAGTTCAAGTATTTTTTTATTTCAACCATTATCACTTAAGGTTTGAACAAACAAGTTTTCATCTTAATTAAGTGATCAAGGATTTAAATTTTCTTAAAACTCACCTTTTATTAAATGTGACAAAGTTTTTTAATAAACTTTATTTTTAAGAAAATGTTTTAATAAATTATATATTTGAAAATTTGAAAATGGCATATTCCATTTGGTTTCAGAATATCCTTTGAGGATAACTATTCCACCAGATGTGACTTAACCAGTAAAAGACAAAAAGGAGCAGAGTCTACGAACACGGATCCTTAAAGGTCTATGTGGTCCCTTATCGATAAGGCACCGCGGGTACCAATAAGGAACCGCGTTCAGATATGGCCGTTGGACTTTTGTCCTATAAATAGTGGACCATTCTCAGATTTTCTCCTCACCTCTTTTGCACAAAAATTTCCAGATTCAAACATACTTCTTAAATCATTCAAATCCTTGATTATTTGGTTGATCACTACTTGTTTAGAAGTGAATCTTTCTCCTCCCATCTCTTCCTCTTCAAGTGCAAAGAGAAGAATACTTTCATCCTTGAAGTGTTGAGTCTACCTCAAGATCAATTGAAGATCAAGATTTATTCATTCGTTTTAGTTGTGTTGTGTCGATCCAAGTAGTTGTGTTATTTGGAAGTTTTGTTGTGAAGATCCAAGTAGTTGTGTTATTTGGAAGTTGTGTTATTTGGAAGTTGTGTTATGAAGATCCAAGATGTTGTGCTATTTGGAAGTTGTGTTGTGAAGATCCAACTAGGTGTGTCTATTTGGAAGTTGTGTATGTAGTAGGGTTAATACTTAGTCCTCAAAGTATATTGGTGCAGATTGGTCCTAGCTAAGATTACGGCTCGACTTTTATATTAGAGACGGAAATTGGATAAGCGACGTCGTGTGCGGTTTCTCCACCTTAAGGAGTTTGTTTATTAGTGAACTCTCGAGTAAGGAGTACTCGAGGAGTGGAGTAGGGACGAGGAGTGAGATTTGTTGCCGAACCACTATAAATCCTTAGTGTTTGTTTTGATCTTTCTTTTCCTTATCTCTTTACATTCATTATTCTTTATTAGCATATACTTGTGATTATTAATTTAGGTGCAGTATCCCTTGTTTATATTGTGTATAAGGATATTTCACATAATTGCTCAAGCCTAAGTTTTTGAAAAGGATTTTCGAAAACCCTCTTTTAACAAGTAAATTTTAAGAAACTATTCATCCCCCTCTTCTAGTTTCTACATAAAATATTCTAGACAAACAACAAGAATAACGTCTTTATCTTCGTGCATAACTACTTCCTCCATATCATTATTATAAACTAGCATCGGTTCTTCTTCATATTCATCAAATATGGGAGGTCCATCATAATCATCACTAGCTTCACCCTAATCAACCCATTCATCAAAAAATGAACCATCAACCTCAGAAAATGGATATTCTAACATCTAAATCAGGAACTTCGGCTCTGATACTAACTGATGTAGAGAAAAATAACAAACATATATAATTGAATTTGTTGATTCCAAAGAATGCCAGACACAATCCTTCCAACTATCATTGATTCAATAGAATACCGATAATTAGGCAACTCCAACAACCGTTGATTCAAGCAGATACAAGTTATTAGAATGAAAATCGAACAATAAACCCTAAACCCGGGCTTAAGTCAATTAGATAGAGACAAAAAACCTATAATTTTTATTAATCATTAGAGACAGCATACAATAAACCTCAAGCCCTAAATTTATAGGAAGACTACTTGGGAAAAAAGATAAATAAGATTATTCCTGAAAACAAAATAAGAAAAGTAAATAAAAGACATCACATAAAAAATAACTAAATACACCATTTATTCTTATGCTCCTAATCATTAGAATGCCAGACACAATCCTTCTAACTATCGTTGATTCAATAGAATCCTATAATTAGGCAACTCCAACAACCGTTGGTTCAAGCGGATACCGTTTATTAGAATGAAAATCGAACAATAAACCCTAAACCCGGGCTTAAGTCAATTAGATAGAGACAAAAAATCTGTAATTTTTATTAATCATTCAAAACTGCATACAATAAATCCTAAACCCTAATTTTATAGGAAGACTACTTGGGAAAAAAGATAACTAAGATTATTCCTGAAAACAAAATAAGGAAAGTAAATAAAATACATCACATAAAAAATAACTAAATACGACATTTATTCTTATGCTCCTCGTCATTAGAATGCCAGACACAATCCTTCCAACTATCGTTGATTCAATAAAATACCGATAATTAGGCAACTCCAACAACCGTTGATTAAAGCAGATACCGGTTATTAGAATGAAAATCGAACAATAAACCCTAAACCCGGGCTTAAGTAAATTAGATAGAGACAAAAGATCTGTAATTTTTATTAATCATTCAAAACTACATACAATAAACTCCAAGCTCTAAATTTATAGGAAGACTACTTGGGAAAATATATAACTAAGATTATTCCTGAAAACAAAATAAGGAAAGTAAATAAAAGACATCACATAAAAAATAACTAAATGCGACATTTATTCTTATGCTCCTCATCACAACTCAAGGAAAGAAACCAATTATTTATAGTGGTTCGGCAACGAAAGTCTCTCTTCGTTCCTACTTCACTCCTCAAGTACACCTTACTCGAGATTTCCACTTTATCCACAAGCTCCCTGCTTGGTGGAGAAAACCTTGCAACGTTCTTACATTGTTTTTAGACACTAAGCTAAATGTTGAGTTCTAATCGTAGATAAAACCAATCTACACTCAACTCTCACACTCACATCACTTTCTAGTTAAGTGAGAACTCAAACACTCAAACTCACAATTACATCACTTTGTAGTTTAGTGAGAACTTACACACAACCAACTAACAACTACATCACTTTAGAGTTTAGTGAAAACTAACACACAAGACTTGTCCAAGTATACACATATACCTTGGATCTACACAAGACAAATCCAAGTATACACATATACCTTCGATCTACACAAGATACATACAAGTATATACAAATACCTTCGATCTATACAAAACTCAAATAAACAAATATGATGAACATGACTAGATCTAAGGAAGGAATGATCTTCATCAAGGCTTCATCTTTTATCACATCACAAGTGAGCGAATGATCTTCTCTTTGGACATATAAAGAAGGGGATCAAAAGGATAATAAAAAATAAACATACTTAACACATTAAGTGATCATTTACTAATGATTAGAATATAGAAAAGATATTAGAAGCAGAAAGTTTTCCAAAAAGATTCATTGGAAAATGGAGAAATGATACACTATTTATAGGTGACAAGGTCCAACGGCTCTCTGAGCGCGGTTCAATAAATAAGCCAGCGGTTCCATATCGCTAAAGAACCGTAGGGACCTATATTGATCAGCGGGCTCTAGAGTCCACTCATTTTTGTCTTCTAGGGGGGGGGGGGAATTCCATCTGGTGAAAAACATATCCAGAAATAATATCCTTTGGCCATTTGAAATATCCTAAATTCAAATTTCCATTTTCTACTTTAGTAAAATATTTTCTTTAAAATAAAGTTTATTAAAATATTTTGTCACATTTGTATAAATGTGAGTTTTAAGGTTAATCACTTTTAATGATCACTAAACATGTATAAGATATGTTTGTGTAAGACTTAAATGATTATTACTTTAATGATAGTGTTCGTTAAATTATTCGTCTTACGATTATCTTTGATGATAAATGTTTTTACACTTTGTCGTGATCAAAACCAAGAAAAAATAGTCATTACAAATAAATTTTTTAGGCATTTGTTTCATTAACACAATACTTAAATAAAAATTAATAAATTACTTAAATGCCTCATTCATATTACACATTCAAATTTAAGAGAGTTTTCCAGTTTATATGTATTCCCTTTACGTTTTTCTACACATTAAAATTACAACTATTGATAATCTACCAAATAGTTTTATGAATTCAGTTGTGACTATAAACTGTTACCGCTCCTATTAATTGCTAAGTGCTAACTGTTTACTGCTAACTACTAATGCAAACTGCGACTGCTAAATGCTATTTCTCGTTTAACCAAACACCCCTTATATATTATGATTTTTTTATCGATAACTACTTAACTCATTAAGGTAACCCATGGGAAAAACAGTAAATTTGGTGTGAATACTAGAGGTGTTACTAACTCTTGTTGGATGACTATCATACTATAAATAAATGTTCTGTCGAATAAGGGTATAGTTTTATCGAAATATATGCACATTAAACTAGGGAATGGAGAGACTACGACGTTTTAGGAAGATGCGTGGAGTGAAGGTGGTATGCTGAAAAATAGGTACCCGCGTATATATGCTCCTGAATCTTGCAGATCAATCACTGTTGGGAGGAAACTTGCCCATCCCAGCTTGACATTCTTGTTTAAAGACACTCGATAGGAGACGTAGAGCTAGAACAGTTCGAAAAGGTTGAAGATTTGGTGACTGTTGTCATTTTAGTGCCTCTATCTGATAGATGTGCATGGGAGTTGGAGAACTCAGAGGATTTTTCTATGGTCTCGGTTTAAAAAATGATCGATGATAAAACGTTACCGGTGTTTGATTACAAAACTAGGTAGATTTATTATATGCCTATTAAGGTCGATATTCACGCGTGGAAGGTCATGACAGATTCACTGCCAACTACGTTAAATATTTCTCATCGCGTTATTTGCATTGATTTTATTACATGTGTTAATTGTGAAAAGGGGGTGGAGACGTCTAACATTTGTTCTTTTCATGTTGTATGGCTCAGAAAGTTGTTAATCTAATCACTCGATGGTGGGATGTGCTTGATGCAGAGGTAGAATCATACGATGGTTTGTTGGCTTGGCTGGTGACCGTTCGTCTGCCATCTAGGAACAAAAAGATGCTTGAAGGAGTTTTTTACGTTATGTGGTGCCTTTTATGGTCATTCCAAAACAAGATTATTTTCGAGGCTAAGGCTCATACGAAGTCGATGTTTTTTGATGATATAGTGTGTAAGTCTTTTTATTGGTTCGATATAGATGCAAAGCGTCGTTTTGTTGGAAAGATTGAATTGAAAATCCGAATCTTATTTCTTTGTAATTACTAGCTTCTTACTAGTTGTTTTTTTTAATAAATTAACCGTTCAAAAAAAGTAATATAGTAACATGCATTTGAATCCTTTTTGTTGGGTCAGCATGTACTGACCCTAAAGCAACTCTAGGATTTGAATGTAAAATTCCATAAGTGTATAATGCTCAGCAGAAGGGTGGTTTCGCTGAGGCAAGCCCAGAGAAATGAAGATTCCTACTTAAGAAAGATTAGTTGGAGAAAGTTCAACTTTAACCCTTCTAGGGATCTTTAAAGACAAACGAGTCTTCGCTTCAGCAACTAGGCGGTCTAGTTGCTGAAGACAAGTCCTGAAGAAGAGTTTTAGTTCAGTATGGTTTGACAATGTCATGTTGAATGATGTCGACCTCCTCTTGAAAACTGAAGACACTTCAGTCATCCTGAAGGTTTACAATGGTAGGAAAAGATCTAATTTAAGTTAAACAAGAAAGTAGATCTCACTGAGAATAAGGTTGCTTGTATAATTAGATATAAGTAAAACCTTTATTCTTTGTACTACTTAATAGATATAACTATGTACTATTTATCACGTGGGACATTCAACCACCGACTGGATAAACAACACGTAGGAACTTGTGCACTTTGTAAACACTAATGTGTTGCCTATAAAAGGAAAACGTTTGGTAGTGAAGAACTCATCTCCTGTACTAGAATGTTTGAACACTTCCAAGAGCTGCTTCACACCCAACATCAACCTAACCATACTACTAAATGCTGATGAACATTAGGGTTAGACTTAAACTCATAACTTAGGTTTGTAGTTTAAATAGATGAGAGCATCCAAATATTGTCATTCAACGATTTTATTATTCCGCAAGCAAAGTGTGTCATAAATTCTTTATTAAGTTTTAATAAAATCTCTATATGTTGAAAAGTAATTTGGTAGGTTGTTCACATTGCCCCTTTAATACATTCAGGGGAATGAAAAATAGAAGATAAAATACAATATTTTGTATGTGGGAGAAACAGTAGCAAGTCTAATATCCTACGTCCATTCTTTCCTCATTTTTCTCAAATCACATCTCCACCATCACTTTGCTTCTCTTCTCAACCGTGGATCAACAAAACAATATCTTAACCGTTGGTTGATTGGAAAATGCACAGTGAGGCTTGGCTTTTGCTTCTCTTGCCAGCCGTGGATCCATAAAACAAGATCTTAGCCGTTGGTTGATTGGAAAATTGGATATTATAATTATTGTGAGTGTTGTGTGTGGGTACAGAAAAACAGATATAGTCTTTCTCTCTCTAAAACAGATACATATCACTCTCTCTCTCAAATAATACATATCTACTTTTGATCGGATCGATCTACCACAGATCTACTTTTGATCGGTATATTGATTGTTAAACACGAATCGATCTACCACATATCAGAACACCTTTTGTTACCCTGATCTCTTCATTGCCGCCATTTGGTGTGTGGTGTTGTTGATCGGTCGGTGATGATGGGTGGAGTTTTCTTGACAAATTTAATTTCTTAATTGTTGGTGCAAACAAAATAGTTTTTTGAAAGAGCTGTTGTCTCACAACACTGTTCTCATTACCTAAAGCTTTTTGTGGTTTTGAATAATATAACACCCCACTTTGATAAGTAGACCGTTACATGATAATTATGGCGTGTCATCAAAACATGCAAGGTAATATGTAATAAAAACATACATGACAATAAAAAGGGAAAATAGGAATCAAACATCGGTTCCTAAACAGAAGCCCAAACATGCATAAAGTAAATGAAATGAAAAAAGAATAGAAATATAAGGTAGCTCCCATCCTATGCACGTCTGCTAAATGCTCAAGTCTGTCCTTGGGTACATGCCGTATGAGTCATGGAAAGACAATACGGTTGAGCAATACGCTCAGTGAACAGATATAATGACATGATAAGAATATCTGGAATATAAATGAAAGATCTGGAATACTAAGTTGAACAACTAAAGGTACTGAAGTTAAAAGATTAAAAAGTAAACTGCAGTGGAAAACTGTGTATGTCCTAGAAAACCTGGTTTATAACTTATAAACTAACTGATAACTGATAAGTCTGAAATCATGCGTACAATATATCTTAAATGCCAAGTGCTTATAAAGGTCATGTAATATATCAACGTGTGCATGAATACATAGATGGGTGACCTCGTAATGCTGTTAGAAGGTTGACCTCTAAATAATAATCTGGGTGGAAGGATCGGCTCCAATGTGAAGGATGTAGAGCACACATTACATTCACCTGATAACTGTAAACTGATAAACTAGGATGCACCCGTACGCCCCACTGATAAAATACTGATAAATAGCCAACTGAAATACAAGGGACGCCACGAGAAATCACTCTCTCGTAGAGGAGTCATGACACCGGTGCCTCAAGTGTCATGGTTACGGTACCTCCGTAACTAGGTGAAACTGGTCATGCATGTATATAAGGCTCATGCAGTTAACATAGTTATCATGGCAAATCATGTAAGGTTTTATAACATATAACTGGGAAAACAGATGGCTACAGAGGGGGAATTCTAATCATGCATAGAAAGGAAAGTCCATACTTAAGGATGGGATATCCGTACCTTATCTCCAATAATGAAATGAAGAAGAAGGCTGAAGGATCTACTCCAACTCCACGGATACTAAATAAATAAGGGACGTGAATGAGTTGTCTGATTACTGTATAATTTACTGTTTCTGAGTGTTCTTACTTGTTTTACATGTTCTTGTCTTGTTTTTACTGTTTCATGTATTATCTTGTAATTCTTGATATTTTCATATGTTTCTGATTAATGTATTTTATGAATTCCTTGTGTTATTATACTTGTAGAATCATAATAAGTAACTTTCTAAAAATAGCAGGTTTCCATAAATAGTAAGTTTCCAAAAATAGAAAGTTTTCAAAAATAGAAAGTTTCTATAATAATAATAATAAGCTGATTTAATAAGCCTAAAGAAGAGGCTTACTGAAATACTTGATAAGTCATGAGTAAGTAAATGTTAGAAATGAGTAAAGTTTATTTAATAAATAATATAACATGACATAACTTATAGTTAATTAGTAATTGATACTATAACCTGGTTTAACTAATTATTAATAATAACGCATGATTAATAAACTTTACCTTAAACTTGATGATCATATATTAAATTAAGGGCCTTAGCTAATTTAATTAAATTTGTTTAACAAGAATTAATTAAATAAAGCTATGTCACATATTAATTTAATTAAATTAAGTTTCCTGATAATTTCCATGATTAATTAAACTAATTAATTACTATTAGTCCAAAATAAATAATCCAATTTATAACAAAACATTTTCTTTGCTTTCGTTTTAACCGAGCCCAAAAGACGCCCCACCGAGACCACCATGGTCTCGGTTGCACTAAACGAAACACCAAACGCAGCACCAAGCCAAACCTGCCACCGGCTGTGGCATCTAGCCACTGGCCGTGTGAATTCCTCACCAGCTGGCCAGGTTCCCACCGGCTACTGCCGGTTCCCCTGGTGGTACCCAACTTCCCACCGAGAGCCTAGTGCTCTCGGTTTGCCACTGCTGAAGAAAAACACCCCCGTGGTTGGCTGCTGTTACGACTGACAACAAGGGAACAACTACCGAAAACAATTTGACTCACGGTTTCCGTGTCCATACAAACAAAAACAATTCGAACCCTTCGTGCTTCTATTTCGTGATTCATACATATTTCACATGTTAAATGTTCAATCCAAAATAATTGAAGATTAAAGGAAGGATTAATAAAAAGAAGAGGTTTAAAATGATGATACCATGTACGTGAAGAATTAAGAAGTAAACATGAACACCAAACCCGAATACCAATCCAAGATCAAAAACCTTCTCCCCTTTTTCTGTTTTTCAGCCGGCGGCACCAAGCCCCATAAAACCCTACGTCCCCCCCCTCTCCCTTTTGTTTTTTTGTTTTCATAAAATGGAAGTGGAATCCCTGGTTTTTTAGTTGTGCTAAATGGGTTGGGCTTGAATCCCATTTCTTTTCTTTCATTAATAAGCCGACTCAAACAATCCATGTGTACATAGTTTTGGTTTTCGTGTTCATTATTCTCGTGTATAAAATCCTCGTGACTCGGCTTTGTGATTTATTGAGTTTAGGTTTATATATATATATTCGAATATTTATCGTGTACATTTAATATGCTTGGATACTTGTCGTGACTTAATTAATAAACTGTCTTTAATAAATATGTGAGTTCGTGTAATTAATATGTTCTGGATTTTTCATGCGAGTTTTATAAATAAGGTATGTTTTTCTATCTAACTTTTTGAGATTATGGTGATATTTTTGAGTATTTTTGGATTTACAGTATGAAAGATTATTCCCTTGGTTTAAGGCAACGGTGTATGTCTTTAGTTTAGGGATAAGTTAGAATGATTTAAAAAAGATTAAAATTTCTTAGCTTATAATCATCCTTATTTATTTTTATGTCTATGATATGGATAACTTTGCTTATGATTAAAAGTAGTAGAAATATAGTTTATGAAAACGAATTAGGTTAAATTCAGAATTTATAAAATTAACAAGTTGGTTGCTTATTTATGTCAATGTTATATATGTAGGTTTCATTTGAGAATCCGATGTCGTGGGATTAACACGTGTTACGTGTATCTGTTGTTGGATCGGGTGGCGACCAAAATAGGATGTGTCGGACCTGATGGTTATACTTTCGTTGTTGTTATCTATGTTTGGTATTGATTCTATATGTGCACTTCTGAGATATGCATATAATAAAACCTAATATTGGTCTCGGGATTGTCGTTGGTTTTGCTTGAAATGGTTTAGAGGCGGTGACACCTATGTCTGCTGATTCTTGAAGAAGAATCAACAAATAGACAGTATTAGTAGCCGATTATGTTTGGACCGTAATATATGTTATGGATCGGGTAGAACATTTATGGCGACTAGACGGTTCACGGGTCAGTTTTCCTGATTATTGTTAGTTTTTATAATTAAGAATTATGCTTTGGGCTTGGTTATACATTCTGCTTATGGTTCATCATTGCCATCGAACCTTTCGTTGCCGCTATTTATGTCGTGTCATGGGTGTGCGACGCTGTTGACACCCAAACAATGAAATCTATGTGGAATGTGGTGCAATTCCATCCCAGTTTGTGGTTCACCCAGTGCGGGTGTTTTGTATTTTTCGAATTTGGATTTCCGAAATTGGGTTGCTTATAATAAATGCTAATATTGTTGTCGAGATTGTTGTTGTTTCTGCTTTAAATTAAGGAATGGTCATTTTAAATTGTCGTCGTAAGATGCGTATCCAATGTGATTTGATTTTGGTTGGTTGTGATGGTCCTTTGAGTCTGTTGTGTTGTTGTTGAAAGTGGAAGGATGACAGAATGCGAGAGTTGCTCGATTTAGCAACCTCCACGACCACGACTCCGACACGACATCAATTAATCAGAGCCATGGCCGGTTGAAGTTTCTTTTATACCTTCGGCATATGCTGCTTAATACCTCTGCCTGTTCGTATGCTACGTCGTGTTAGCAGCCATGGCTGGTCGGATACCGGTATATCTAGTTTCTACTTTTTTTGTGTCACAAAACAAGTGTGAATGGTAAGCTCATTTTGATCCATGAATGTGTTTAATACAGACATCTTATTTGTGGCTGCATAAGCGAACAATTAGTTTATAATAACTGTGTCTCATGTTATCCGTGAACATATAAATTCACTTAAAAAACACCATCCTAAATTCAGGTTGTTGTGCAGAAGCGTGGATTTTCAAGTGACCATGTCGTAATGGAAAGAAAAGAAAAGAAAAGCATTGTTGTAAAGATGGGAATATTGTTATTTTCCGAGCAACCATCGGTAATTGTTTTTATCACTTAAGAACCTTAGCAACTACCTTATGTTGATTCAATACTTCATCCTATTCCTTTCCTAAAAGACATTTTAGACGATATCAAAGCCAGTTTAATGCCTAAAAGACATTTTTATGGGACAGATAAAGGTTGCTAGTCGGAGCTTGGGAGAACATGAAACTTTGAGTGGTGGTAGTAAGGGGAAGGCAGTAGATCAAGCAACCGAGAGACAAGGTATGTAAACTCAGAGCAGTGTTACTTATTTCTTTTCCAAAGTTTAGAAGTAGAAGCTAATTTTCGAGTAACTGCCGGTAATTTTTTTATCACTTTAGAACCTTAGCAACTACCTTATGTTGATTCAATACCGCATCCTATTCCTTTGCCATGATTTTATAGTTATGGGGTGTTTAGGATTTCAAATGTTTTTGCGTGATCGCTTATTTATGGTTGGTAAATCAACTTCAAGTGATTAGATAAAGAAATTGCGTTAGATTAAATGAGATGAAAAAATATGTTTTTTTTACCTTATTTGCTGATCTAAACCTCTTGATTAGTGCGAATTTGAATGGAATTTAATAATTACTATTTGGGTAAGCTTATATTTTTTCATAAAACTTCATTTTTGGACCTCATCCTTTTAAGCTTATTTTTGTACCTTATATATTCTTTAAATACAGTTTGTAGACTCATCATGATTTTCATGCATAAAAGTTCATTTTCTTAAAATTGTTGGAACTGGAATATATGCGAGTGATTTGAACCCCGGGTTGTTACATTATAGTTAAGCGAGAAGGGAACGTATTTTCTAAAAGAGATGAACTTTGTTTTGGACGCTGAATATGTGGAAATGCAGGATATTTTTGCTAGCTTTAATTGTACTGATGAAAATGTACCGGCACCGTATGATAGTCATCATAAATTAGCCCTAGCCAACAATGACAAACCGTTTAATTGATAAGCAACCAATTCTACCCAAATGTGTTCGGGTTACTACCAGATATCTTGATACCCGTGCCAACAGAACTGATATTTGGAGTGCACATATGACGATTACAGGCAAGAGAAGCAGGACATACTGTCCCAGTTACTCTTCTGTAGAGGATTGCGACAATCAAATCTGATATCTTCATTAACCAACTATGTAATAATTTTTCAATATCAAGGGTGGCTTTAAATCTGATTCATCCTTTTCCATTACATTATTAGTTGTTTTTTTATTTAGAAGCATAAACCTTAGTCTCTCCTCGTTTTGCTAATTGCATTATTAATACTTTTGTGATTTGACATTTTTTCAAGATGGAGTGTAATTGGGCAGTAAAAGTTTACTGAAGTAATAAGTGGTTCCGCAATCATACTTTTTATCTTGGATGCAAGAACGATAAATAGTTTCTCAGGGCGCTATAGTTGCTGTGAGGAATGCAACTTAATCTGCTTTCCGTACACGGTTGCTTTCGGTCTACATTCTTTTTTTAAGAGGACACCAAGGAAAAAGTTGTTGTATGTCATGGTGCAGTTGATTCTATATTTGAAAGTTCCTGTGTGTAATGCATATATATCGTTGGCTGATATGAAGTGAAATAGAGGAAGCGTAATATGTGATAATACTTTCTTTAAGCTACCCACTAACTTATAAAGCAAATAGATAAGCTGCTCATACATTTCCTTAGATCTTTAAGCACATAAAGCATTAACATTGATTTCGGTTGTGTAACATGTTGTGTTGAAATAGGCGGATTTTAATATGATCAAAATAGGCATGGCGAAGACGAACAAAGTGTTGAAGTTTTTTTTATAACGAATTTGGGTCGTTCTACATATGTTATAGTCTACTGTTATGGACATATCTAATTTAAAGTTTGTAACGATATGTCTCTTGGTTTTGGTGTAAATTTGTTTGACATCTTACTATTATGACTTGAATATTACACGTGTAATTTGATGCTTTAAGATAAAATGTTTTTGATAATGCTTCTCATATTAAAATGTTTGACTGAATGGTTATATTTCACTCTCTTTCGTGGGTTTTAGACCAGGTAGCGATCATAGTTCTTCAAATGCCCATTCTTGAATTGTGCAGATTTCAGATTACAAGGTCGTTTAGTTGCTGCAACAAGACCATTTGACAATGAACTCAGCGCTTCCGAATTCAACAAACAAATGTGGAGGCTAGGTTGACTTAACGGAAGGTTATCATATTATTGTATTATGTATGACAATCTAACATCTAAGAGGGTTGTTTTGAATGTAATAGTGGAATTAAGGAACATGGATTATTGTCCGTTTAAAAAATTACATCTTCGACAAATATACACTTTCGTACCAGAGTTTACGGTTTATGTGAATAAAAGGGCAACAAGTATGTCCAAATTTATCATTATCATTGCTCATGATCATTCTGATTCAACTAATGAGCTTTCAGTTATGCCAATACTCATCAACTTCACATGAGGTTAACCGGTTCGACGTTTTGATATATACTTGATGTTAAGATTCAGCCAAAAGTGAACAACATTGTGCATTTCAGTTTTGTTCTAGATAATATACCAAATGTATCCTAAATTTGTACTCTTTAATTTAGGTTTGGGCCCTACTGTTTATTTATCTTAATTGTAGCGGATGCGGGTTTGCTGGTGCAGAGTTGCTGATGTCGGGTTGCTAGTGCCAGTTCGCTTTTGTAGGGTTGCTGATGTTATTGGAATGTAAATGTGTTGTTGCTATTACTAAATATAAATATAGATGGGATGATCGCCTTAAGCAAACCCTCTCTCTATAAACATCGCTTAAAAATGCCCCGCTGCAAAACACGAGCATTAGTCCTCGTTGTTATTTATTTGTTAAAACAACCCACTTGAATCTAAGACGCTAGTTAATACTTAAGGTTGATAAGTATTATCGAGTTAAAAAGGACCAATACTTTTTAATTCATTATTTTCACACCCTAGCTAAAAAATATATTTTCATATCAAAAGCATATATTTAAAGAAGGTGATTTGCACACTCCTTAAATTGATTTGCACACTCAAAAGTAGTGTATTTTGACATTTATACCCTTGTGGGGGTTGTGATGTGTTAGGATCATTTTAGCCAACATTGACCATATCGTAAGAAATTTCTAGTATTTTCCCACGGGTCAAGCCAACTGTACCCCGTGCTCTTAATCCTTTCAAATTGTCAAAACCTTACTAAAATAATAAACCCACACACTTTAGCATTAAATCAACTAAACAAAACTTTATTACTACAAACTAGACTAAAATGAAAGATGACATTTCTTCTTACCATACTTGCCTACAAACCTTTCTATCAAACAACTAAATTACAAGTGACAACTAAATTACAAGTGAGAATTAGTCCCATCATGACACACATTCGGGGTGGAGTTCCTAAAAGGATTAGTGTGTGTTTGAATCATTTCTAATTAATCTGTTTCATTTATTATTTGTATATATTATTATAAATTATTTTTTATCGGTTTTTACATTGAAACTTATTTATCACTATCATTTTATGTTTTGAGTATAATCCACCATTTAACTAAAATTTATAGCTTCACGCTTGCACAGCATGAAGGATGAATGTAAAGAAATGATCCATTAAAAGAAATGCTAGAATTACAATTAAATTTTCAGAAAAAGTTTTAAATGATTTGTCATGTAATTATTGACATTCTTAAATTTACTTTTGAATTTTGTCTCTTACATATATCTACTAATCACATGATAAATCATTTTTATAAATTTTTTATAAAAATTTATTTGTAATTCTAGTATTTCTCATCCATTAAAACAGTAAAATCTCATAACTAAGTAAATTTAGATTTGACTCAGAAGACAAGATAATGGTCTTATTGAATGGTTAACAACCAAGACACAAACTCTGATAAAAGAAACATAAAATAACCAATGCCATGAAATGGCCAGTAAATGGCAAGAATTGCATAAACTTTAAACGAGTTTAGCCAATGGGTTAAGTTGTAGACACATAGGCTTCTCTTTCCTTCATCATCTTCAAGGCCATGCATTAGGTCATAGTATAGTATATAGCCAATACAGCTAGCATTATCAACAACAAATACTATTTTTAACAGATTTCAAGAAGTTTGGCGGGTCTAGGGATATAGTGCTCATTTGCCAATGTGATAGAGATATAAAATTTTACTTTTATCAAGTTGCTTTAGAATTCTCACAAGATAACTCTTTAAAAATGTATCCTCGAACATTGCCCGAGCTTGTCTGATTCTAGCTTTATTCAGCCTCGAGCTTGAACCTATAAAATGAGAACGAAATGTTTAAGGAGTCAAGCTCGGTAATAAGCTTTTCAACTCGAACCCTAACCAAATTTAAATTATTTAATTAGTATTTATGTTTTCACTGGTGTTGAGAGCATATCATTATAAATAAGTTAAGTTTTTCGAGTCGAGCTCAAGCTTCTTAAGAAATCTTGCCGAGCTCAGCCATACATGTCGAGTAAATTGAGCCCTACCAAAGTTCGACTTAGTTTGAAGCGTCAACACCCTAATATTACTCTCTATAATGATCTACTTGTCTTTATAGGTAGGCAGGGGCGTACCCACATGATAGCCAGGCGTGTCACGGGCTACACCCGATTTTAGGTCATGAAAGGTAAATTTATTAAAAATTAAGTCCTTTACGATACGTGTAACACTTATTTTTACGTAATGTAAGGTATCTTTAGTACTAGTAATCATAAGAAAAATTGTGCAACACCTAATTATAAATTTTGGGTCCGCCTCTATAGGTAGGGCGTACAAATCTACACTTAACAAACTACATACTATTACGGGCGACGTCTGTTTTAATCAAAGTTGCATGCCATAAAATCTTTATGTGCATGGATGAATGTGTCATGCATGTCCATTGCTCGAAACTAAGTGTACTTATTTGTTTGTTTCTTTTGCTTGTGTTAAAATAAAGAAAATTATCTAAGGACGCGTTTGTTTCGTGGGTTTTTAAGCTAATATATAACTTTAACTTTCAAAAACGTTGTTTGGTTATTTTTGAAAAGAAAAAACGTGGGGTTAAGACCCACTAAATGTTACTGTTTCTAATCTTTACAAAAAGGTGGGTTTACCCACTTTATGTGGGGCCCACTAGAACACACTATCTAAGGTTACCCGCAACGCACCTGAAAAATCTCGGTCCTTAGTCGGTCGCGACCGAGTCGCCGCGTTGCGGCGATTCGGTCGCCAGTTTCGGTCGAGCACAAATCGACCTTAGGCACGAACGATTTTCATATTCGGTCTCATGTCTTTGTGTATTGTGTTTATGTGTTTTATTAAAAAAAAAACTTTTTTTTTAAATTTAATATGTTTTAATCGTGTTTTAATTATATAAACTTTATAAAAAAATTCTAAATTTTAATATATTGAGCTTTGTTTAATTCCTCACAACAAATATTAATTTGACAATTTTTGGAGTTAGTTTTAACTAATGCATTATACCCTCTTTACTTCTAATGTTTCGTATTTTAGTTTATGTAATATTTTTTTTTTTAGTGTAATGCGTGTTGTATGTAATAAAATGTTTTTTTTTTGTAATAAAATGTTATTTTTGTTAAATATAAAATGTTATTTTTATTAAATATAAAAATAAAAAAAATTGAACTAGGTCGCACTAGGTCGTCAGGTTGTGGCAAATAGGTCGCACTAGGTCACCGGCCGAAAAAACTAGGTCGCGACCTAGTAGCGTTGTGGGTAGCCTAATATTTATATAAAATATTTTAAAATATATAAATATTATTTTAATCATTTATTAATAATTTAAAAATACTTTTTATATTTAAATAAAATATTTTCTCTTACCTACTCAAATCCAACCTTTAATCCTAAACCCATATTTAAACCCAAAATTTAACTTTTGATCCTAAACCTATCTATACACCAAACGGGCCCTAAAAATGTAATAATAAATTTATCAATAGTTTCATGTGGTCTACTTTTTTATCTTTATCTCTACTATCTATAAAGGAAAACCACTATATCTTGAAAAGTGAAGAGTGAAATGTAAAAACTTAAATTCCATAAATAGATTCACTCATTAATTAGTCAAACTTCTTCCATAATTTCAATACTCCTAATTTTGATTATCGGGTCACGGGTTCGACCGTCGGGTCATCGGTTCGATCACCGGGTCAACTTGATCGAGTCACCCGGTTACCGGTTCGTTCTCCGGGTCAACCCGCCCATCGGGTCTAACAAGGTTTCACAAAATATAAGACCGGGTTTAATTTGATCTGTTTTTTTAACTGCTTGAACCGGTCGGGTCAAACCGGGTTATTAAAATATTTAGGTTAGTGGGTCAAAGCATTTAACTTTTACAACGGGTTATGAATGGTATTTTAAAATTTTTATGTTATTTTGCTTTAACCCAAGGTACACAATTTGATATTTTCACGTTTTATTTTCAATGTTACACGAAACACTCACCACAATATCACATATCGTTAATTATTTGTCACAACGAATTTCCGCCGCTATGCGCGGGTAATCGTCTAGTTATATTAACATGCTTTTAAATTTTGGATTTTTTTGTGTAGTAGGTGACTTGCTAATTCTGTTAGTCCTATGTGAAACAGGTTACACTAACGAGCATTTTTTTTATTGCAATGTTATTCTTTTTCACCAATGATCGTTTTTAATTAGTTCAAATTTGATTTTTTTTACTTTGTTTTCTTATTACATTTCCGAGCAATGTTCTTGACAATTCTATTTTTCATTTTAATTTTTTAAACGCTCAACAACCCCTTCTGTTAGTTTCTAATCAACCCATAAAAACACTGATTTCATTTTAATCATCGGTACCTCTGATTCATTAGCCATATTTGAGTTCAGGGATTAGCTTGCCTTAGTTTAGCGGTTAACGATAAGGTATGCGAGTGACTTTAACATCCGGTCAACAACCAAACACACCTAGATTCATGGCAAGTAACTCAGTGAAAATTAATCATCTGAAGAACCCAAATACATCCACTAATTCTTTTTAATCGGCTTCTACACCCATCACACTTAACATCCAATCACAAATCAATCGTTTTTGTATTCGGATCCCATCAGCGGCCAAGAGGAAGGAATCCACCATGTCTTGTTTCAATTTGAATTTCTGTTTTTTGAATAAAGGTTTATACCCGATGGACATATTAACCAAAAAATAATTAAGTACGTGAAAGAGTGGTAATAAGCCAATCTTAAGAGAGAAACGACACATGTATGTTTTAAACGTGCTCAAAACATAACAATCAAACAACTATTAAGACTAGAGAACTAAATAAATGATAAACAAAACAAAACAAACAACCTCATAGCCTTCGTGCTCACAAGTCAGCCATCATCAATAGGAAGATTCGAAATCTTTCAAGTGAACCGCATCCGATCAACAGTAGTAGCCTTCTTAAAATGGATAGTTGCAAACTTCAACCGCACCACATCCAAGAAAATATTGGCCATACTTTCATCCCTCTTATCACCTTTACCAAACACACAATTATTGCGTTCTTGCCATAACAAGTAGGACGATGCACGAATGAGTAAATGAAAAACAATACTAGTGACAGTATTGCTTTCGAAAATAGGAAGAATCCAACCCAAAATATTACTCCAAATAGACGTAACCATAGGAAGATCAACTCCTTTCAACACTCGAGACCAAAATTTGGCCGAGTACGTGCATTCAAAGAATAAATGCTCGTGCGAGTCGGGTTAAGACTTACACAACGGACATCGAAGCATGTTTAAGTCCACATCATTGCCGACATTGTTAGCTGTCATATAGTCACATTACCTATGTATGGAAAGTGTTAGTTGTGATCTTGTGTTTATTCTTTGGATGAGTTGTAGTTTAGTTGTCTTGGGCTTAAACCCAACCGTCTTCTAATCTATATGTACTAAGATCTTGTTTGAGGAATACACAGAAAACATTCATACCTTGTATACTTACATGGTATCAGAGAAATAAAGCGATACATAAACCATAAAAATATTTCTGCCTATCTCTAATTCTCGAAAGCTTAGAAAATTTATTTTCTTGTTGTGTCGATTGTTGGTAGGATCTGATTACCAGTCGACATCTCTTAGAAAGTTTTGATCTGTGCTGCTCGTCTACTTCTGTTGCAATAATATACATTTGTTTGTGTTTTCCGTTGTTGCACTGCCTCTAAGTTAGGAAGAATTTTGTTATTCATCGTTGATAAGTGAATAAAAAGGTGTGGCTGTTTATTTGTTTTGTTAAAGTTTGTGGTATTGGTTGTGATATCTATCAATAGGATAGAGACGGCGGTTTTATGGCCAGTTACATACATCATACTAGGCTGGCCCATTCATTTGCATCTTTGTATGTACCACTTGGTTTTGCAATTTCACAGCAGGTTCAACAACACTCAACCGGGTTACTTGGCCCATCCATTGGCTCAGGCTCAATACACACCGGCCCATCAATTCTTTCAGCTGAATTCTGTTTAGTCAGCCAAACAGTTTGCAGGCCAGCCGGGTCAGTTTGTAGGTCAGCTGGGTTTCTCGGGTCAACATGGTCAGACGGGTCAGGCCGGTTCGGTTCAGCCGATTTAGTTGTATCAGCCGGTTCAACCGGTTACTATGGGTCATTCCGTTCAAGTTCTGGGTCAGGAGACGCTTTTGCCGACTGCTTTTCATGCCATGTCTCTTTAGGATCCCGCTGTTGGTAACTGGAACATGGATACAAGTGCAATTTCTCACCTTAATGACTCGGTTAGTAGTCTTAGTGATGTTTTGAATAAGTGCTTATATCCATTTGTCTCTGTTGGTGACGGTTATACCATACCCGTCACTAATTCTGGACATAGTATTTTGTCAACGCCTCATAGACCTCTTCACCTTAATAATGTTCTTATCACCCCTAACATTGTCAAAAATCTAATTTATGTCCTTCAATTTGTTCGTGATAATAGTTGTACCGTTGAATTTGATGCTTTCGGATTTTCTATTAAAGATTTCAAGACCCGCCAGGTTCTTCTCCGGTGTGACAGCACTGAAGATCTTTACCCTGTCAAAAAACCTTCCAAGGTACCTCATGCTTTTCTTACGAGCCAGTATACGTGGTACCAACGCCTTGGACATCCAGGGAGTGACACTACAACAATTTTGAACCCTAGGGACGACTTATTCGTCCCTATGGAGTCACTTTTTCGACCCTAAACCCATAGGGACGACTAAGTCGACCCAAGGGGTTTGTGCCCAAAAAATCGTCTCTAGATTTCTAGGGTCGACTGACCCTTTGAAACCTAGGGATGACTATGTAGTCCCACTACCCACTACGTTGAAAATATTGACTACCCTAGGGACGACTACCCTTTGAAACTTAGGGTCGAAAAAGTCGTCCCTAGGTTTTTAATAAAAATAACCTTTTTAAAATTTTTATTAAAAAATCGTTTTTAATTATTTTTATAAAATCTTTTTATACAAATTAATAAAACCATTTTCAGAAGAAAAAAAAAAGGAAATATAATCCTAGGGACGACTCAGTCGTCCCTAGGTTTTTCAAAGTTGTCCAAGTATTAAACCTAGGGACGACTTAGTCGTCCCTAGGTTTAATACCTAGACAACTTTGAAACCTAGGGACGACTAAGTCGTCCCTAGGGTTAATACCTGGTGGAATATTGGCAAACCTAGGGACGACTAAGTCGCCCCTAGATGTACCTAGGGGTAAAAAAAATCTGGGCTTTTTTGCAGTTTCCAGATTTTTTCTGGAACTTTTTGCGGATAAAATCTACAATTCAAAATGGCAGAATTCGACAAATACAGAATAATAACAAATCAATAAACGTTACAATACCATATTAAGATAAATTATCCAACGTCACGATACAATATTTATCAAATACACTTATGCATCCTAAATCAAATGTTTCACACACTACAAGTCTCAAACTTTATTAAACATGCATAATAAGAAATAATACTACCACAACCTCTACTCCTCCTCCACATCCTCGTTAGGTGAAAAGTCACCTTGCTCCTCGTCATCCCCCTCGTGATCTCCCTCGTCATTGCCTGATAAGTCGTCACCACTTTTTTCTAGATCCCTATCTCGACCCAATTCGTCAACGGACCGGTAATCGTGCTGATGAGGATTTATGATTACACGAGAACCTCCGGGTAGGGATTGTGAAGTAGAGCCGGTCTCATGAGTTGAGTTTGTGGTGGGACGATAACAATGGTTAAAGGTTTTGTTGGTGACGGGAGTAATAAGATAAGTGCTGGTCTAGGGAGGTTGGAGTGGTTGGAGATGGTCGAGAAAAGATGGTCGGTATGGGTCGATGGAAGGAGGTTGCAATAGTTGTGCCCAAGGATAGGGGGATTGGACTAAGTAAGCACAATCAGGAGCTAGGGTGGGCATAACAAAGGGTCGGGCGGGGGTACAAAAGTAGGAGGGTTAATTGGGTGATCAGTATTTGATGAGTTGTAGTTCTGGAAAAACTCACCCAATTGACTCTGATATTGCGCCATATGCTGGTAAGACGTCTGATTATATTATTGTGCCGCATCTGCCTTTAACGCTTCCAAGTAAGCCCGTTGCTGCGGCTCTTGATTCTCTTTCCTCATCAGCTCCATCTGTTGCTCATGTCGTTTCATCATTTGCTGAAATTCATCACGAGAGGGAAAATCCGGTCGAGCTGGAGCACTGCGCCTGCGATAAGTTACAACAACAATTTTTCATTATATACAACAAGACATAAATATGAACAATTGATTTACATTTTGTATTATTGAGGATATATAACATGCGAGAAGTATTATTGGCACCACCCGGTAGCTTCCTGCCTTGTCCCGACACATTTTGCTTATTTTGACTTGGCATGATTTGAGCCACTATTTCTTTATCAGACATGGGCGGGATGATCTTGGCTTTCACTTGGTCATGGAGGGATTTCATCTTCAGCTGTGAAAGAAAAAAAACGGTTTAAAACAAATAAAATTAGTTACTAAGGCATGTAAAGAGTTATATAAAACTTACATATATTTCCTCGTTTTCTTTACTTTTAAACGTGCCATTACTTGAGTGCCCCTTCCTCCATGTTTCAACCAGGTCCTCGTATTTCCCTTCCTTGATTTTCTGTAAAATATCAAATAAATTAATAACGAGGTAATAAATAAACAATATAAACGCTTTTAATAAAATCACAAAAATTATAAAGAGTCTTACGTATTCATTCCTTCCTCGGGCGAATGGTTTTTTGCCTTGAGTGGTCGGTACCGTGTTTTTGGAACGATTAACAGTATTAATCTGACTTCTTGCCACCTTACTTGGCTGTGACCACCACTCAACCAAGTCAGCCCACTCAACTTCGGTTCTACGGTCCCACGCACTCTCCGGCGGTACATGTTCTTGTGCCTGTGCGGGCGTCTCATATTTCGAATAATAATTTTTCTTGATCCTGTTCTTCTATTTTCTATACAGCAACCTTAGTTGGAGTTCCAACGCAAGCTTAACCCGAGTCGACACATCATACACACCATTGCCACACACCACCTGAGTACGATCATTGTACCATGGCTGGAGGTTGAAATATGTCTACATAAAAACATATGAATTTAAATAAACAAACAAATTAAACATAACACACATATCTAAATGTCGATAACAATAACAATATAAGTAAAATAAACAATTTTCACCTCAAGTGTAGGATAAATATGAGCTTTATGAGAGTCTGGAATTTCGTCCCATTTTTAGTTCAGGGGAAGTGTCCGGACTAATTCCCCCATAAGATGAGACAACAGGAATGCATAATTGCCCAGAAGATGGAAGGTTTGCAGATCCTTAAATTCAAAGCCAATTGCCAATGGTTTTTCGTGATTTGCTCTGTACGCCTTCCTTAATTTTGCTAGGTTGGTCTCAAAACGTTGATTTGAACCTACAAAAGATATGTTATTTACTCGTAAAAATTCAAGTGACATAAATTATAAATATCAGTGTTATAAAAAAATATAACGATTTCTTACGTTGACACTGTGCCGGTACAGGACGTGTGGGCCGTCTTGGTGGACTACCACCAGCATCCCCACCGTGTGATATAGGAGCTACACACGCCATCTGTAAAATAACAAGTTCATATCAGTATACACATTTTATCAATATACACAGTTTAACATATAAAAATATTTTCATTAAAAAACAAAATTACACACAATTTAATTAACCAATTAATACTAATACACAAATTCATATCAATATACACATTTTAACATATAAAAATATTTTCATTAAAATACAAAATTACATATTTAAACAAATAAAAACAACTCATCATCATTTAAGCGTATAACAATTGTTTCATTCAAACTACAACTTAAACATATAACAATCGTTTACAAATAAAAAATTACACATTAAAGCATATAACAATTGTTTCATTCAAAATACAACTTAATATCAATTGTCATCTTCAGAATCATCGCTAGATAAAACTTCTTGAACATCATTATTAGGGTTCACTTCATCATCATCCGACACTAAATCATCATCACCATCATCAACATCATCAACAACATCACCAATGACGTGTGCAAATACCGCATCTTCAATATTAATAATATCATCATCAACCGGTGGGGCGTCCACTTCCGTTGGTTGAGTATTTACACTCAAATCCGTAAGACCCAAATTAGGCAAAGCAACAGACAGTGTAACATCTGATGAATTGCTACCATGTATAACATCTTCATCGGACTCTGCCACATCTCGATGATAAACCTGTTCGACGACCTTCCAATGAAGCGTTCGTCTAGCAAGGTCTTCAAGGTAGAATACTTGTGTTGCTTGTGTCGGGAAAATGTATTGGTTATTTTGGTGAAATAGCCTATCGGTAAAAATATGATGTATGCCTGGCTTAGTGTAAGAACGTCTGTTGCGTTTGGTGCAATTGGTACGGTTAATTGTGTCTAACCATTTACATCGAAACAACAAAACCTTGCGGTTTCCGATATAAGTGAGCTCCAGAATTTCTTCGAGTTGACCATAATACATCTCTCCATCAACCCCGGGTGTTGAAACTCCGCTGCATTGAGTGGTACGAAGTATATCGCGTTCACGTACCACAAAATTCACACCGTTCACTATGCAAGAGGGGTATGTACATGAACTAATAGGTCCACATGTCAAAGAGAATAACTCGTCACTACAGCCCACACTCACTTTTTTTCACGAGTCTACAAAAAAGAGATACAAAAAGGTTTATTAGAAGAGGAATAACTCCAAGGTAATATATCTAATGTATTTACCTTGTTATTAAACCACGCAGGAAAACTCGTTTCCACATTATCAGGCGCTTCTCTGCAAAGGTTCATGATATTAGCAAAATCATCGAGAAAGAAGAATTTTCAAAATTATAAAATAAAAAAAGGAAGAAACATACTCGCTGTAAGCCGAGATGTCTGCTTCGACATCAGGACTGTTGTTAAGTATAAACCACGTAACTGATGTCATACGAGTTGGTTTCATTCCACCCGTCGGTGTGCATACGGTCCGGAACACCTCAAATTTATCTGGTTGTCCAGGCAAATCGTCTTCATTTCTGCCAAGGCGGTTAAATCTCGTCTCGACATCCTTAAGGTAACGCGAACAAAAAGTTAATGCCTCTTCTGCAACATAACCCTCAGCAATAGAACCCTCAGGCTTTGCTTTATTTCGTACATAATTTTTTAGCTTTTTCATGTATCTTTCAAATCGATACATCCACCTACCGCGAGTAACGGAACCTAGAATAGACTCATCGGGTAGATGTATAACCAAATGAGTCATTATGTCGAAAAAAGCAGGAGGAAAGATTTGCTCTAAATTAACCATCATAATGATCAATTTGTTTTTAGCTTCTTTCATGTCCTGCACAGTCAAACTTCGAGCACAAAGATGCTTAAAGAATAAGCAAATCTCGATTATAGGTTTTGCAACGTCTTGGGGCAAGTATTGTTGCACTCCATAAGGAAGTAACCGATGCATCATTATATGACAGTCATGAGATTTCAGGTTCGTTATATTGTCATCATCAGCGGTCAATTTTTTCTTGAAGTTGGATCCAAAGCCATCAGGTAGTCTGACTTCTTTAATGAATTTACAAAAAAGTTTTCTTTTTCTGGAGTGAAAGAGAACTTTGGATGAGGCTTATCGAACTTCCCGTTATCTTTTTTAACTAACCACAACTCCTTTCGAACTCCCATTTTTTCCAAGTCTAGCCTTGCCTTTGGTGTGTCTTTGGATTTGTCGTTCTGTAACAGGGTATTCAGTAAAGCCTCAAGGAAATTATTTTCGATGTGCATGACATCGTAACAGTGTTTTAGTAAAAGAAAAGGCCAATACTCAAGATCCCAAAAGATAGAACGCTTACTCCAGTTCAATTCAACATCTCGATTATGGGTGTGGTTCTCTTTGAGAATTGGTTTATGTTTCCCCGGTTTACGTTTAAAGACTTTACTAATCTGCAATTGGATATCAAGTTCTGGAAACTTTCTTGGTTTAGGCTTATTTTCGGGAGAACCGTAGAATTCCTTAGATTTTTTCCTTTCTGGATGATTTGTTCTTAACCATCTTCTGTAACCAACATAAACGATTTTGTTGTTGATACGCATCGATGTAGTGTCCACATTACAAGTAGGGCATGCTTGGTACCCTTGCCCAGTCCACCCAGACAAACTACTTCGAGCTGGAAAATCATTGATGGTCCATAAAACCGCCGCTTTCATTTTGAAATGAGTACCCGTAGCAGCGTCTTTCGTCCAGACCCCCTCCCATAAATCTTTGAGTACTTTAATTAGAGGCTGCAAGAAAACATCAATGTCCTTTGCAGCTGATTTAGGGCTGGGAATTAACATCGTCAACATTAAAGAAGTTTCTTTCAAACACATCCATGGTGGTGTGTTGTATGTTGTCAATATAACCGGCCACATGCTGTAAGTTTGGCTCATCATGCCATAAGTATTAAAACCATCAGCAGCCAACCCTAATCGAACGTTTCTAGGGTCACAAGAGAACTCAGGTTTCATCATGTCAAAATATTTCCATGCTTTGCCAACACAGGGGTGATTCATTTTACCGTCTTCCTTAGACTGTCCGGTCGCATGCCAAGTCATCCACTTTGCTATGTCATTTGTGTTGAACATACGTTGTAGTCTAGGTGTTATCGGAAAGTAACACACCACCTTGTTGGCAACTAATTGCGTCCCCTTTTTCTTCTTTAGGTTTTTCCATCTACTCGCGTTACAGATTGGACAAGTTTGCCTCGCCTTGTTTTCTAGTGATCCCCAATATAAAAAACAATCATTTATACAAGCATGTATCGACTCGTATCCTAAGCCGATCTTTTTGTATGTCTTTTTTATTTCATAGTATGAAGACGGGAAATTGTATCCTTTACTAGGGGAACATGTCTTTTGGAGAAGAGCTAGAATTTTGTTAAACCCGGCATCAGTTATTTTGTGTAAAACCTTGATGTGGGAAATCTCTGATGTAAATTCCAATGTGCTCATATCACAACCCGGGTACAACTTTGGGTAGACCTAGCAAGTAACTCTTCAAACTCGTTACTAGGACCCGATGTTTGGGTTGGTTGAGGACCGGTTGTTTGAGTTGGTGGAGTTTGAGAGGGTGGAGTTTGAGATGGTGGATTTGGAATATTATTTGTAGAAATATCTTCGAAGAACGCATCCATGTGAATTCGACCAGGTGAATGTGGTAATAGTGGAGGTAACGGAAGAATTGGTTCACCATGATATATCCAAGTGGTGTAACGTTTGTCAAACCCGTATTAGGATATGTGTGCCTCAAGTTGGCCGAGGGTAACCAACGTTTCACGGTTACAACAACGAGTACATAGGCAACGGAGCTTTTGTGAGATGGGGTGCAAAAATTTCTCACAATCCTGGATGAATCCAAAAAGACCATCTAAAAACTCATTGGAATTACGACTGTTTACAGTGGTCCAACTCTTAACAATTCTCATAACTGCGTTGCAAATAAACATACTCAGATAAATTATTATTTTTATACGTAAAATGTCATACTAACAAAATGAATATGAACTCTTTTTTTCTTCCTAGTGCAACTATGGAAGGCAATCCTAACCCACCTTTTGGATGTTTCGTCCTATATATGAATGCGTATAACCGGTTTACTATTTGAGAAAATTTCGGCAGCATTTCCCCTCTACTCCCCAAATATGTGTTTAAAGACATATTCGTAGGAGTAAAGGAGAAACACTGTCGAAATCATCTCAAATAATAAACCAGTTATACACATTCCTAAATGAGGCAAAACATCAAAAAGCAGTCCCAAACAGGGGACTTTCTGAAATTAATTCCTAATAAATTAATTTCGGACGGGTTTTCTATAGGTTGATTAACTTCGGACGGGAATTTTCCGAAATTAATCGATAAAATCCTAAAATATTTCTAAAATTATTTACTACAAAAGACTAACAATCATATATCATATATATAATATAATAAACATATGCATAATATTAATTACACACCTCGGTCATGGCTGAAATAAGAAAAGATGGAAAGATAGAAAAAGAGGTCCGGATGAGAAAGTTGTCCTGACTGTCCTGGTTCTAACCAAACACAAACATAAAATAAAAAAAACCTAAATTAGTTGGTTTCCGAAATTTTATCTAATTTGAAACAAACACCACCACAACGATTTAAAAAAAAACATTACCTTTTTTTCGGTTGTGACACGGGTCTCGGTTCTCGGCTGTGACTCGGTTACCTTCGACTGTGACTCGGGTCTCGGCTACGACAAACATATAAAAAAAAATTAAACTCGTGCCTATATAAGCTGAAATCCATTAAGCCTAAATCAATTAATCCCTAAATATAATCCGAAATCATAAGCTTAAATATAATCCGAAATCAACTAATACATATCATGATAAGCTTATCAAAACAAACACACTTTTCAAACACACCTTTCAAACAGGTGACTCGAGTCTCGGTTCTCGGTTGCGACTCGGTTTCCCTCTAACTCGGTTGTGACTCGGGTCTCGGCTACGACAAACATATCAAAAAATAAATTAAACTTGTGCCTTACATAAAGAAAATAAATTGCTTTCTTATGTATAAGTTGAAATCAAATAAGCTCATATTTCCCGAAATCTAATAAGCTCACAAACAAACACCCACCTGTGGTGGTGTTGCTGCTGTCACGACGGTGTGGTGGCTACTACTATGCCGGCAGTGGTGGTGGCTACTACTGCCGCGGCGGTGGTGGTTGCGACTGCCACAATGGTGGTGACGAAATAAACTAGCCAAAAAAACAAAATTAAACTATATATAAGCTAAAAACATATAAGCCGAAAACATATAAGCTAAAAATCAATTAAACTAGCAAAAAAAAACATACCGCGGCGGGATGGGTTGCTACTGTCGAATTAAACTAGCCAAAACAAACCCAATATCAATTTTAATTAAACAATACCCAATTTTAATTTTATGAAGATATGGTGCTCGGTGGTCGGATTAAAAATTATAAACATGAAACATTATAACAAAACTAAACATTATTGCAAAATCAGTTACCTTTATGAAAATATGGTGCTCGGATTGGTGGTGACTGGTGGTCGGATTGGTGCTCGTGTGCGAGTGTGGTGTGGTGGGTTGGATTGGTGTGGTGGGTTGGATTGGTGTGGTGGATTGATGAAGATTAATTGGTGGTCGGATTGATGAAGATGGTTTAGCTCGTCCCGTGTTGTTTTTTTTTTCACAGTGAATGAGAGAAAGAAGAGATAAGGTTGTTGATCTATATTGATGCTTAGAGACGACATTATTTTGTAATTTAGGGACGACTATGTCGTCCCTAGATTAATAATAATTTTGTTTTCGCATATTAAAACCTTGGGACGACCAGCAGTGTGAAACTTAGGGACGACTAAGTCGTCCCTACATTTTTGGGTAACTTAGGGACGATTAAGTCGTCCCTAGGTGTATACCGGGAAAACTCAAACCCAAGCGGGTTATTTAAATTTTGGCCAAAATTTTCAAGCTTTCTGAAATTCTGCTAAGTGTTTTGGAGGGTTTTTAGGGACGACTTTACCTTAATATTTAGGGACGAAAAAGTCGTCTCTAGGTGTTTTTCATACATTTTTACATTATACCTTCTATGTAATAAAAATGATAATATAAATTAATAATAAGAATCAAAATAAATTATTATAATTAATATTAAAGTATACGTTATACTTAGTTTGTAATAACTAATAACCGATGAGTCGATATGTTACGGTTATACCTTAGAGGTTCAATCGATGAGTCGATATGTTGCGGTTATACGTTAAACCGATGAGTCGATATGTTACAGTTATATGTTATAGGTTCAACCGATGAGTCGATATGCTAGGGTTATACGTTAGAGGTTCAACCGATGAGTCAATATGCTAGGGTTATACGTTATAGGTTCAACCGATGAGTCGATATGTTACGGTTATACGTTATAGGTTCAACCGATGAGTCGATATGCTAGGGTTATACGTTATAGGTTCAACCGATGAGTCGATATGCTAGGGTTATACGTTATAGGTTCAAACAATGAGTCGATATGTTATGGTTATACGTTATAGGTTCAACCGATGAGTCGATATGCTAGGGTTATACGTTATAGGTTCAACCGATGAGTCGATATGCTAGGGTTATACGTTGGAGATTCAACCGATGAGTCGATATGCTAGGGTTATACGTTAGAGGTTCAACTGATGAGTCGATATGTTACAGTTATACGTTATAGGTTCAACCGATGAGTCGATATGCTACGGTTATACGTTATAGGTTCAACCGATGAGTCGATATGCTAGAGTTATACGTCATAGGTTCAAACAATGAGTCGATATGTTACGGTTATACGTTATAGGTTCAACTGATGAGTCGATATGCTAAGGTTATACGTTATAGGTTCAACTGATGAGTTGATATGCTAGGGTTATACGTTGAAGTTTTAACCGATGAGTCAATATGCTAGGGTTATACGTTAGAGGTTCAACCGATGAGTCGATATGTTACGGTTATACGTTATAGGTTCAACAAATGAGTCGATATGTTACGGTTATACGTTATAGGTTCAACTGATGAGTCGATATGTTAGGGTTATATGTTAGAGGTTCAACTGATGAGTCGATATGTTAGGGTTATACGTTATAGGTTCAACTGATACGTCGATAAGTTACGGTTATACGTTATAGGTTCAACCGATGAGTCGATATGTTAGGGTTATACGTTATAGGTTCAACCGATGAGTCAATATGTTACGGTTATACGTTAGAGGCTCAACCGATGAGTCGATATGTTACGGTTATACGTTAGAGGTTCAACTGATGAGTCGATATGTTAGGGTTATACGTTATAGGTTAAACAGATGAGTCGATATGTTACGGTTATACGTTATAGGTTCAACCGATGAGTCGATATGTTACGGTTATATGTTGGAGGTTCAAGGCTACGGTTAAAAACCACCGACATGTCAAGATCAAAATTCGAAAGGTAGATCATTTCCGTAATCGATGATCGATATGCTAGGGTTATACGTTATAGGATCAACCGATGAGTCGATATGTTACGGTTATACGTTAGAGGTTCAACTGATGAGTCGATATGTTAGGGTTATACGTTATAGGTTAAACAGATGAGTCGATATGTTACGGTTATACGTCATAGGTTCAACCGATGAGTCGATATGTTACGGTTATACGTTGGAGGTTCAACCGATGAGTCGATATGCTAAGGGTTATACATTATAGGTTCAACTAAAGAGTCGATATGTTACTGTTACACGTTATAGGTTCAACCTATGAGTCGATATGTTAGGGTTATACGTTAGAGGTTCAACCGATGAGTCGATATGTTAGGGTTATACGTGAGCGGTTCAACCGATGAGTAGATATGTTACGGTTATATGTTATTATTAGTCGATTGTCATTATTACAAAACTAATTATGATTATACAGTATGAGTGTAAGACAATATGTTATTATTGCTTTGAGGTGACCATTAAACTAAAAATACTGAGCTTAAGCAGGGAAACACATGTTATTATACAAAGGTTATACGTTAGAGGTTCAACTCATGAGTCGATATGTTACGGTTATACAGGAAAGCCTAAATTTGGCGGGAAAATGTTGGCGGGAAAACCTTGGCGTGAAAATGTTGGCGGGAAAGCTAGGTTCGACTAAGTCATCCCTAAATGTGTCGACCCTAAATTTTTATCTTTATTTATGGTAGCTCTTATCCTCACAAACTCTTATCCTCTCATACCAAACTCACCACAAACACCACCCGATTTTGCATAAGATGGATCCGCTTGAAGCTTATAAGTGTACATGTAGAAAGGGATATATAGTGTCGAGACAGTCACATCAACCTCATAGCTTTGGTAAACTTTACTACGCATGTCCTCTTTCGAAGGTAAACAATCTAATGTTTTATTTATGTAATACATGTGATTATTAAAATGACATGTCATGTTATTTGTTTACTTTGTAACAGCCAAAAACAGAAGATTATGGATGTAAATATTTTAAATGGAAGGATGATTTTGATCTCGAACTTCGTATAAGATCTTCCCCTGGATCTTCAACACCTCAAGGTTCACATCCAAGTTCTTCTACAGGTCCTTCTCAATCTGCACCCACTGAGTGCTCTATTTGCAAGATCAAAGATCTAAAGATAAAGATGCTAGAGGCAAGACTAAAAATGGAAAGGCATCCTGAAGACCACACATGTCAATCGGCTGCAATACTTCATGAGCTTTAAATGAAATGGAAGATCTTAGCTTTGAGTAGTAATCTGTTTGTTATTTTAATGTGTTAATTTGTATTTTATTATTATGTGTTAATTTGTATGTTTAGTTTGAACTAGTTTGTGATGTATTTTTTTTATTATTTATGAATCTATTATCGCTGTAATATCTATGTTTAATTAAGTGCGTGTTTAAGTGCTAAATATATATCTAAAGTTTTTTTAAATACGTGTTTTTTTAAATAAATATAAAGTTTTTTTTAAATATACATAAAGTTTTTTTAAAATATACATAAAGTTTTTTTAAATATGTATAAAGTTTTTTTTAAATATGTATAAAGTTTTTTTTAAATATGTATAAAGTTTTTTTTAAATATGTCTAAAGTTATTTTTAAATATGTATAAAAAATTTCTAAATATGTATAAAGTTTTTTTTAAATATGTATAAAGCTTTTTTAATATGTATAAAGTTATTTTTAAATATGTATAAAGTTTTTTTTAAATATGTATGAAGTTTTTTTTAAACAAAAAAATTATATTAATTTTAAATAATTTTAAATAATTAAAAGTGATAAAAAAGGGGAAAAATAAATTTGCTTTCACCTAGGGACGGCTTAGTCATCCCTAGGATACATGAGCCCCTCCTTAATTTTAAACTTTTTATAGAAAAATATTTATATTAATTTTAAATAGTTTTAAATAATTAAAAGAGATAAAAAAGGGGAAAATATATTTGCTTTACCTAGGGACGACTTTGTTCGTCCCTAGGATACATGGGCCCCTCCTTAATTTTAAAACTTTTACAGAAAAATATTTATATTAATTTTAAATAATTTTAAGAGATAAAAAAGAGGAAAAATAAATTTGCCTTCACCTAGGGACGACTTAGTCGTCCCTAGGTTACATGGGCCCCTCTTTAGTTTTAAACTTTTTACCGAAAAATATTTATATTAATTATAAATAATTTTAAATAATTAAAAGTGAAAAAAGATAAAACTTCTTCACCTAGGGACGACTTAGTCGTCCCTAGGTTACACGGACCCCACTTTGTCTCTACTACCTTCTTGACTTTGTTTTTCTTGTAAAACTGGTGGGCCCCCACTTAATTTAGGGACGACTAAGTCGACCCTAGAAAAAAGACGACCCTAAACTCAAAATTGTTGTAGTGTGAGGTGTTACAACGCATTCTTTCTCGTAATTTAGTTTCATGCACTAAAGAGAACCTCCCGTTCTTTGTCATGCTTGTCAGCTTAGTAAACACATGAGACTTCTGTTTGTTAGTTCTAACACGTCGGTCAAGTCTTGTTTTGACGTTATTCACTATGATCTCTGGACTTCTCCAATTCCGAGTCTTTCTGGTTTTAAATACTATGTCTTATTCTTGGATCATTATTTACAATATGTTCGGGTTTATCCATTGGTTAATAAGTCTGATGTTTTTTCAAAATTTGTGTTGTTTCGTACCTTTGTTCGCACTCGGTTTAATTGTGAAATCAAGTCTTTCTAGTGTCATCATGGCGGTGAATTCGATAACCACGCATTTCATCAATTATTTGCAAATGATGGGATTCAATTTCGTTTTTCGTGTCCACGCACCTCTCAAAAAAATGAGAAGTCTGAAAGGATGATTCACACTATAAACTATCTTCTCTGCACCTTGTTATTTCAAGCTCACCTCCCCCCTAATTATTGGACCGAAACGCTAAATATGGCCGTGTACTTGTTAAATATCTTACCTTCCCGAGCCATTGATAATGAAATACCTTTTACCCGTCTTTTTGGAAATACACCTGTCTATACTAATTTACGTACCTTTGGATGTCCTTGTTACCCGCACCTTGATCCCTCTCACAAACTTGAACCCCGAGCTACACCTTCAATATTTCTGGGACATGCCACTAATCACCGTGGCTATCGGTGCCTTAACCTTAATACCAACAAGATTATCATTTCACGTCATGTAACTTTTGATGAGACAATTTTCCAATTTGGCTCGATGATACCTACCTCGAGCCCGCGTATGATTTTTTGGATGAAACACCAAATGCTATTAACAATTATATTCGTTTATCTCCTATTGCTAATTCACCTAGAAATGCAACAACAAATCTCACCCCTATTGTTACACCATATTCAACCAACCCAAGCCCAACTGCACCCTCTGACCCATCTGAATCATCAAGCCCATCTCCTATTACTAGATCCTCCCCGAGCGATACTAATGCTCCCATTGTACATGATGATCATTCCAACTCATTGCCCACAAATTAGGACCAACCACGATTACCCGATCAACTAAATGCTCATGATATCCCAATGCCCGCTTCCGTTTCCGTTTCCATTTCTGAACCTAAATCCACAACAAATGTTAACCCGAATTTCGCCTTGGTTCATCCCATGGTCACACGTTCTCGTGTCGGTACTACTCGTCCTAATCCAAAGTATAATTGTCACGTGTCTACTGTCTCACCTTTACCTAAGTCGTATAATGCTGCGTTTAATGATCCAAATTGGCAAAATATTATGTCAGATGAATACAATGCGCTTATTAAAAACAACACTTGGACCCTTGTGCCTCGGCCCTCAAATGTCAATGTTGTGCGTTGTATGTGGTTAATTCGTCACAAATATTTCGTCGATGGCACTCTGAGTCGTTACAAGGCTCGCCTTGTAGCCAATGGCAGTACACAAATAGAAGGCGTTGATGTTGATGAGACCTTTAGCCCGGTTGTTAAACCTGGTACTATTCGGACGGTTTTTAGTTTGGCTATTTCTCGACATTGGCCTATACATCAACTTGATGTCAAGAATGCCTTTTTACATGGAGATTTATCCGAGACATTATATATGCATTAGCCTCCCAGATTTCGGGATTCTACACATCCTGATTATGTTTGTCTCTTGCAGCGATCTCTCTATGGTCTTAAACAGGCTCCCCGGGCTTGGTTTCAACGGTTTTGCTAGTTACATCACTCGTGTTGGATTTATTCAGAGTCGGTGTGACTCCTCACTTTTTATTTATAGATAGGGAACTGACACAACATACTTGTTACTATATGTTGATGATATCGTTCTCACTGCTTCATCTGAGAGTTTGTTACGACGGATTATTGCTTCTTTACATCGGGAGTTTGCTATGACAGATTTGGGTTCTCTTAATTATTTTTTGGGCATTTTTGTCACGCGTAACTCTATACGGATGTTTTTTATCACAACGTAGGTATGCTACTGATATTCTTGAGCAGTCTCATATGGTTGGTTGTAACTCAAGTCGGAATCCTATTGATACTGAGTCTAAACTAGGTGATGATGGTGATCCAGTCTCTGATCCAACATTGTATAGGAGTCTTGTGGGCTCTCTTCAGTACTTTACTTTTACTCACCTTGATATTACTTATGTCGTGCAGCAGGTTTGTCTTCATATGCATGATCCTAGGGAGCCTCAGTACTCGACTCTTAAGATGATTTTGAGGTATGTTCGAGGTACTTTGGACTATGGGTTACAGTTGTTTTCATCTTCCACAACCTCATTGGTTGCTTATTTAGATGCGGATTGGGTCGGTTTCCCTACTACTCGGAGATCTACTTCTGGATATTGTGTATTTCTTGGCAACAACCTCCTCTCATGGTCCTCTAAGCGTCAACCAACGATTTCTCGTTCTAGTGCAGAGGCAGAGTATCGTGGTGTTGCCAATGCTGTTGTTGAGACGTGTTGGTTGCGGAATTTACTACGGGAGTTGCACACACCTTTGTTTTCCGCTACTATGGTTTATTGTGACAATGTCAGTACTGTTTACTTATCTTCTAAACCGGTTCAGCATCAACGTACAAAGCATATCGAGATTGATATACATTTTGTTTAAGATTTTGTTGCTGTTGGACACGTTCGAGTCCTACATGTTGCTTCACGTTATCAATATGCGGATATCTTCACCAAAGGATTGCCTTCATCATTGTTTGAAGAATTTCGTTTCAGTTTGAGCGTTCGGTGTCCTCCCGCTCCAACTACGGGAGAATGTTAGCTGTCATATAGTCACATTACCTATGTATGGAAAGTGTTAGCTGTGATCTTGTGTTTATCCTTTGGATGAGTTGTACTTTAGTTGTCTTGGGCTTAAACCCAATCGTCTTCTAATCTATATGTATTGAGATCTTATTTGAGGAATACATAGAAAACATTCATACCTTGTATACTTACAGACATCCCATTGCTTCAGTTTATCTTGAGTTTTAAGCCTTCTTCTCATGACAAGCCATAGATCAAAAGCATGTCGGGGAATGCAATATCGGTACCAAACCAAATTAAACTACATGATGTCGTTGTTGTGTATTGGGTTGGTCAAATTTTTTTTGTATAGTTATGGATTTGGTTATGGTTACCGATGTAGAGATATGGTTTAATTAATGTTGGAGAGTTATGTGATGATTTGTGAGGTATAGGTTATACGAATATGTTTTTGGATCTAATATGTGATTTTTGATGGTTTTTTATTTTTAACGAAGGGATTTTATTATAAACAAGGTTGTAAATAGCATGAAGCGCATCGTAGCGACATTGCCACGCTTCAAACTACTGAAGCTATAGCGAAGTTACGTCGTTTTCTGAAGCGTGATATATAGCGGCACAAAATTTTTGAAAATTAATATTTATATAACGAGTTTACAAAAGACAATATACATAAGAAATTAAGTCTCGTAATTAATAACTTACTCCTTACATGACACACAATAGAGCAAAACTTTAATTCAAATTTAAAACAAAATTGACTTGTAGTTACTCAAGAATTTATGTACATATCAAAATTACTAAGCATAAATCTAGTAAATAACCCAAAGCTAGTAAACAAGCCCAATTCTTGAAATCTATAAAAAAAGAAGTGCCACGCTACGCGCTATAGTACTATATCACGTTTTTTTAGCACGCTACGCCTAGAGACGACGCCATAGTCTGTTTCGTAACGTGAAGGCCACACTTCACGCTATAGCCCGATATTTAGAACCATGATTATAAAACAGCGTGCAAGAAGCTAGGCTAACCAGAAAGAAACATAGAATTAGTGTTTAGCGGGTTATTCATTCACGCAACCCAGTTAACATTAGAGGGGTTGGAGTTGTCGAGTTATGGCCTGGCGTCGAGCCACGGTGTGAAAAACACCAACGGCGCTTGACTCCGTGGGTTGGCGCCAAGGTCCTCGCGTCGTCGGCACGAGCCAACGCGGTTCGAAATTTTTTATTTTTAATTTTTTAATTTTTTTTGAAAATAACGGATATATTACCGTTAAGTTGGAGCGAATTTTCCAAAAAAACCCTAAAACCTTACACTTCTAAAAATTCTACAATTATCCCGTAAATACTTCATACTCTCACAAACTTTCTATATACTTCATCTTTTGCATTTCTTCCATAGAAAAATGAATCCCAATCGCAACCTAAATTGTATTTCCGGTATGCTTTTCGACCCAACCAACCAAATGTCAGGATCTTCTTCGAATCCGAACCCCTAACCAAATTACTATCCTAGTTTCATCTCCCAAATTCAAAGCCAAGAGGAATTGTTGATGTTTCAACAATTTAAAATGCAACAAATGCAACAATTTTAACAACAATCACAACAACAATCACAACAACAACAAGCGTATCCATTTCCCACTTCCCAACCCCACTCCGAGCATGAATCCCACGATGTTGATGAAGTTCAAGATTTTGAAGATGAAGAAGCGCCGGTTCTGACTTTGACGTCGAAGCCTAGACGTAAGAAGTCGGTGTTGCAGAAAAACAAAGAGAAAGAAGACGTTCCATAAGAAAAAAGACTTCGTAGTGTGTGGAACCAAACTCTAGTGAACATAGCTGTTTCAAAGTTTAATTAGTTGGTGAATGAAACCGCGGTTCATAGTGGGGATAATGATAATGATCGGATAGCGAGGGTGTACAAGTTGTACGAAACGGTCGTTGGATGAGAGTTTAAGCACCAGAGTGCTTGCCTTTTTTGAAAGAGAAGCACAAGTGAAAAAATACCGAGTCTACTCACGAAAGAAGATGTCGTCTTATGGGCACCGTCGACGAACCGAAACACTTTAGGCCTGATGCGTTGCATCGACCACCAGTCTATTCCGACTTAATAAAAGTCAACGCGACAACTCTAACTCGAACGCTAGCTCCGGTTCTAACTCGGCCACGTACCAAGAGTTCATGGCAGAACAATACAAGTTAGACCGAGAAGCCAATTTGTTTGTCCTTGTCGGAGAGAGCAACGACCAAAGGCGGTTGATCCAATCTCAAAGGATTTCGGAGGACACACGTTTGCTCCAAATCGACACGAGCCGTATGAGTTTGGGCGATGCCGCTATCGTCGAGGCCCAAAAGGCACGAGTCCGAGCAACATATGAAGCTCAAGACTAGTCGGCACCATCAAATCTATGTGTTTTTATTTTATGTCTTTTAGTTTTATGTTTTTTTATGTCTTTTATTTTAATTTTAATATAATGTGTTTTAGTTTGAATGAATTTTATTTTAAGTTTAAGTATTTTTGTTAAATAAAAATCTTATGGCACCAGAAAAGATATGACACATCACCCCCTGAAAACTGGTGTCATAGCTCAATTTGCTGACGTGGCACCACTTTTTGGTTATGGCACCACCCCTACGGCTCTACCGCTCTTTGTGCTCTTAATCTTTTAACATCTATTAGTCACCCAAAGCCAAGTATGTGGGACGTTGTTGTCGAAGATCAAACTTTTAAGAGAGAAGAGAACAAGGTCGTGTTCCCGTAGATCCAAATATGGCACCACAAGGAGAAAAAGAAAGCTTATAACGCTAGCTTTTGGAGGTTGTTAAGCTTGCGATATTGAATAACGTATCATAGGGAATGGAGTTGATAAAATAGGAGTATGAATGATCCACCATCGAACAAATTACTGAAGCAATGTCGTACATCAAACAACCAAAAACAAATGATTTCTGGTTTCCACCTCGTTCCTACAGATTGGACATAACGTGCAAGGAATATCCAAGAATTTACTGGAAAGATTAAACATGATAGGGAGCTTATCTAAAAACATATATCAAACGAAAACATTAAGCTTGAGAGGGAGAACTTGGACCAACTCGTAGAGGAAGAGGAGAAAAATAGCAAATAAGAAACATTTTCTTCTCTATCCGATTTTACTGCAAAAACACCATGATCATCCAAATTCCAAAACAATCGATCATTAGCGGAGGACAAAGTTACTGAGGAAAACAACTGAGTAAGCTCTAAGAATTAAGACCCCTCAATGCCAGCTCTTGGGCACTTTTTAAAAGAGAGCCTTAAATTAAGATCAAGCTAGGGGTGTAATCGAGTCAAGCCAAACTCAAGCTTTATATGGCTTGAGATTGGCTTGATAAAACAATTGTAGGCTTGAGCTTAGCTTGATAGCTTGTCAAGCTTTAACAATCTAGACTTGAGTTTGACTTGATAAGGCTTGATCAAAACTTGAGTTTGACTTGAAAAGCTTGAATGTGTATAAAATTATTTTTTTTTATAATAAAACTTATCAATAAAAACATATGTATAAAGTAAAACAAAGAAAAAGCATAACTCAAAACCAAATTCGATTCATTTAGCATTAATAAAACGAAAAATAACATAATTGTAACATCTCGCCTACTGAGGCCACAATATTGTCCGCTTTACCTGCAGGCTCACGGCTTTGCTTTGTGGCCCTCATGTGAATACTTCCCGGCATGTCACCCAAGCCGGTACTACTCTCACATGAGCACGCTTAACTGCATAGTTCCTAAGAACCCCACTTGCAGTAGACCACAAAATGCGTTATGTCATGGTAAAATGAATGTTATCTTATGAACCAAGATCTCTCTTAGCCACAACCGATGTGGGATTTGCCTGGGGTGTCACAATAATCGTATAGTCTTGGTTTGAAAATGTGTTTTGTGATCCAATGTGATTAATGTCCTAAAGGCAATTGCGTGATGTGATTGCGAATGCAATTATGACACTTTCGTATTAAAAAAGTAGAAAAATATTTATACATATTATATTTCACCAAGTACTAAGTAATTGTAATAAATTTTTAAAAATAAAAAGATTATTTAAAATACGATGAGTTAAATTATAAATTTAATCAAACTTAAAAATCTTTCTAGAAGATATTATTTATTTATGAAATAAGCTGTTATAATTAAGTTAACACTCAAATTAACCATAAGTTGCTTATATGAATTCATTATAAAAACACATTTTAATAAAGCTTGAAAAAAGTTGATAAGAGCTCGAGCCGAACTATCAAAAGCTTGAGCTTGAGCTTGATATATGTTTTAAGCTACTTTTTAGGCTTGAGTTTGATAAAAACTTGACTTAATCAAGCCAAACTCGAGCTCGAGTTGCTTGATAAAAACTTGACTTGATTGCAGCACTAGATCAAGCAACTTGTTTGAAACCGAGAGACCCTTTTAAGCTCTATATTGAATAACCCGTGGTTAATGACAATATGTGTGTGGTTTATAAAAATGATTAGAAAATATATTTATTTTTTTAAACACTAAATATTAGTTATCTACAAATGATCGTTAGTATAAAAGACTAATTGTGCAAATGTCCATTAAATAAGCAAATGGTTAAGGATCAAGTAGGTCACCCGATACAGAAAAAGATCAAAATTAAGAAGTACGTTGATATAATGAAAAATTAGTAGGCTACATAGAACCATAAAAATGATAAATTTTCTACATTTTAGGTGATTTTCTATAAAAAGTAAGTGTATTAGTGCACCCACGAGACTTATAAATAAAAGATGAGTTAAGTAATAATTTCGTTATTATGATTATATATATATATATTATATTTCTTAAAACATATTTAATTATGTTGTTTTATACTTTGCTTAGCGTAAATTAATATAAACTAATTCAAGTTCTTATTGTTTGAACTTCAATCCTTTTTTACTTTCAAATAGTTATATTTTAATCATTAATCATCAATACATTTCTATTAAATGTGCACGCACATAATTTGAGCAGATAGTATAATGGGTAATAATATTTAAACAATTTTGTTTTGAAGTTAAATATTTATAAATTCAATTTTTTTATGTTTAATATTATTTTATGTAAATATGTTTAATTTTTAATAGTTAAATAATTACAATACTTATGGACTCACGAGTTTTACATAATTATTCTACATAATTATGATATTTTGTGTAGATTTTTTTTGCATTAAAAATTTGATATTATTTAACTGAAATTTCAGTTATCTTATCTTATACATTATGTGTGTTTTGGAATTGAGATAAATATAAATTCAAAATTTAGTAAAGACCACATGCACAAGTGCTAGTCACTCATTTTTTTAGAAAAAAAACCAACTTTACACTTTGTTTTAATAAAATATCTTATAAATAATAAGTCGTTAAAAGACAAAAAATAATGTATCACGACGAATGTTTACTTAATTTTTAGGTAGACGGGCACACCAATATACGTTCGACGAACTCCATTTTTTAAGTCACGTCTGAAAAGTCATATGAGTATGTTTCGTCTCACATATAAATAAGATTTCATAAAACAAATGTGATTTATGATACAAATCACATATGATTTTTTAAGACGTGGCTAGAAAATCGCGAAAAATGTATGTCGAAAGTATAAAGATATGCCCTTTATAGAAAGATGACTTGATTCTCGTCGGGATGATATGTTTATTTTTACGTAACGATTAACAATTTGTGATATATTTAATTATTTTCTTAAAAAATGATAAAATTTGTTTTTCTAGTTAGATGAAAAATGGATGATTAATATTTTGGCTCATTCGATTTTTACTAAATATTAAGTGTATATTGAATTTTTTTCATGTGTTTAGTAGCACATAACGATTTTGAAACAAATGTGTCGTTAATATGTTATATCTCGTATGTTATTTTAATCTTAGTGTGATTGTTTTCATTTTGATATTTATATTCTTACTAATAATAATTTATACCAATTATACATATTAGATGCATTTATTAAAAGATATGCATCTTTTCTTTAAGTTTTTTCATTTATTCTGCAATGTGCAACTAAATTTTTTTCTTATTATTCTCAATTTAGTTTCTATTTTCACTGGTTTCTTGTGTCCGACAAAATATTGAGGCTCTATTATTGGGTTAATAGTTAAGTGGTCTTGAAAATGACCAGAGAAAAAATAGGTTTAAAGTGACCACAAAAATGACAAAATGATTCTTTAACTTTTCAAGTGTGTGTATGTGTGAAGCCAAGGAATATTTAAATATACTTTCATCTCTTGTGATCGTCCATAAATACTCTCATCTTCCTATCTCCATCACTCTCCCTCTTGTTGCACCACTAGCTACTAGTACTACTACTTCAACAAAGTTTATGTAACCATGGTATGTTCAAAACATTGAAGCTTATTTGAAGCTTATTTTCACTCTATGCTTATATTTTCTAACCAAAATTCCATTTGAAATTTGTTGCATGGTATATAGGGAATTCGAAAACCAGCTTGGTTAGATGCCTTGTACGCACACCAATTCTTCAATCCGTGCACAATTCATGAACACGCCAAGAAGAATGAAAAGAATATATGTTGTATAGATTGTTGCATTAGCATTTGTCCACACTGTTATCATGCTCATCGTTTTCATAGACTACTTCAAGTTCGACGTTATGTTTACCATGATGTTGTTCGGCTAGAAGACCTAGAAAGGCTTATTGACTGTTCCAATGTTCAGGTCACTATTCTTAAACTTATTAGCATAATTCATATGTTTTCATCCGTTAAAAGATAAACCTTAGTCAAAGAAAGATCTTTGTCCAAAGTAACATGAACAGAAAAACAACATCTGTTTACCTGTCTTATAAAAGTGTTTTGTTTTTTCAGGCTTATACAATTAACAGTGCAAAAGTTGTGTTCATAAGGAAGAGACCTCAAAATCGGCAATTTAAGGGGGCAGCAACCTATTGCACTGAGTGTGATAGAAGCCTTCAAGATCCCTTCATCCATTGCTCTTTAGGGTGTAAGGTATATATATTTAGTACTAATTGAATTCTGATATTTTTTTAAACCTTGATTGATAAATTTAAGTTACTAAACACTAAAACTTAGTAACTTCACTTGAATGAACATATGAAGAGAAGAAAATTTAAATAAGAGCTTCAAAAGGGCATCAAGAATTTTAGGGTTCATTCATCAGCAGAATTAAAAATAAATAAAATATATTTTATAAGAAATTCTTATTTTATTTTATATCAGCTGCTTATTCCATGTAGAACCAGAAGACACATAATTCAGTTCTTTGTAACTTCTTGCTATAAGCTTGAATTATGGGTAGAAAATCAATATAAATAGTTACTCCCTCCGTCAATAATTAATTATAGTCCCGTTTATTATTTTTGGACGTTTCAAATGAATTGTCTACTTTTAAAAATAAATAAAAAATGTAAATTAAATTTTACTTGAATGTATTATTACAAACAATAAATACGTATAAATTAGTTGGTTAAAATTAAAATTGTCATTATGTAAAAAATAAGAAAGAAAACTGAAAAAGTGATGTTTTGAACTTCGTGTTTATTGTCGGTAAATTATAATTATGAGACGCAGAGAGTAAATACTAACTAGAATGTGAAGGATATTTGTGAAGCAGTTTGTTGCTCGTTTGTCTTCTAGGACTATTTAAACAATATGATTCAAGTTAATCATGTTCTATGTCATGTAGATATATGTATGTAGATTTGTGTATGTCTACTTGTATATATAGAAGCGAGTATACATAATTTTGTTTGAATTTCTTTAGGTGGATTTTGTGCTCAAGCATTATAGAGACATGACACCATTCCTAAGAGTATGCAATTCATTAAAACTTGGTCCGGATTTCTTCATTCCTAATCCTAATGACTCCGGAGGAGATGACATGACAAACGAGACTCCCCACTCGACAATTGTGGACTCGGATGACCCGATGAGCTCAGCATCAGGCTCATCCGGGTCCGAAACCATGAGTGTCATGTGCACTACTGGTTTCGTAAAGAAGAAAAGAAGTGGTATTTATACTTGCGAAAGGTTTTCGACTAAGGTTCATTCCGAAGAGGATATGGCTACAAGCATGAGTAGAAGAAAAGGAATTCCACAAAGATCACCAATGTGTTGAGACTTTGAAAATTATAATTAATAATATTTAACATCTTTTTTTTTGTATTTCTTTTTTTTTATTATTTTATATTTAGTTTAAATATTTTAAGACACTTTTACTCATGCAACTACTCCCTCTATATGATGTTTTTTATGGGTTAATTAATTACTTGGTCGGGGTGTTTTGTCTTAATGGCATCACGTGATTCCCAATTCCAACATTTTTCTAAGATATAACTCATTATTTTATTTAACTGTTATATACATTATACTAGTAGTAAAAAATGCAAATTTTACCTCCGGGCTTTCTTTGTTTAGAGTTTTCATATTAAAATTAAGCTTGTAAAATTGTAAACGAGCATTGATTGTATATGTATAATTATGATGTATAATTATGTGGTTAAGACATTAACTTTTTGCATATACATTTTAAATTTGTTTGGTGCATCAAAATGTATTTTTAGTTTTAACCATATTAATAAAAATAATAAATTTAACTTAATTATATTACAATTTATATAATCAGGGATGAAGTCAGAACCATATAAAACACACGATGCACAAACTGTTTCGAACAGTTAAATAGTGAATTAAAACGAAAATTCATCAAAACGGTAAATAGATGAATATGTAACCTTCTAATAAGTGATTCTACAATTTCTCATAGCGAAAAAACACTTACTAACTAAATAAGGTTATAAACACGATGAATCGAATGTATTTAAGATGTATTTAAAAAGATTTGAAGTTTTCTTTCAAAATTAATACTACATAGAAAAGTCTTTATAAGTATCATGAACATTTACGAGAACCCTTTTGGCTTCATCTCTATTTACATGATTATAGTTGATTCGGATTTAATCCCTGATATATATGACTCACTTTTTTAACAAACAATACCCAGTTGGTAAGGCTGGTGGGAGTGGGTGTTAACCCACGAGCTGCATGGCCTAAGCCACGCGCAGCCCTCACCCCCACCCATTCTACCCGCGTACGAGTTCTTCGCTAGGAAGCAAAATCAGATGGCTAACTCACCCAGGTGAGTTTATAACTCTTGGGCCCCACCACTAAAAAATTAGCCTTTTTTTCCAATTAAAAAAAAAAAATTTTTTTACCCAAAATTTACTTATAAATATCCCATCATCTTCTTCATTTTTCACACACAAAAAATCAAACATCTCATCTTCATCTCCATCTTCAATCTCCAAATAATATCCCGTATTAGTTTTTTTTAAATGTTGTTTTTTAATTTTCTATGTTTTTATTTTTATTTTCGTACTGTGTTTTAATTTTCTATGTTTTTATTTTTAATTTCGTACTTTGTTTTAATTTTCTGTGTACCCGTGTTTTGATAAAAATGTATGAATAAAAAATGGGGTGATGTGGAGTGAGTTTGGGTGAGTTTAGGTGAGTGTCATTACCTCCTGTGGTGAGTTTGAGTGAGTTTTAGTGAGTTTGGTAAAAAGCTGACGTGGCACTGAGGTGGAGGTGAGTGAGTTTCACCCCACTCCCAGTCTAAAGTCATTTAGATTTGTATAATTAGTCACATTTTCTTGATCATTATTTGATGTAAGCTTGAAAGTATACATATGCACAAGAGTTTAACCTATGAACTAATCCCACAAGGCCCAATGAGTTCCAATTACAGAAAAGAATATAAAGAAACCAAAATGTCGACATATTAAAATTGGTTTAGTAATTTAAAAGTGGTTGGTTTGATACAAAAGATCCAAAGAGTAGACAAGGTTTTGGAACTCGAGTTTTAAACCCCACTTTCGAAGTTTTTTGCATCCCAATGTGTTTTATAAACCGACTTATGTGTTGTTTAGATTCCTTTTTTTTAATAATCATTTTTGTTTGTTCGTATTATGATTTAATTACAAAATCATGTATGATAGTTCGCATGTGAGAAGTGATACAACCACAAAAAATTTACAAAATGTTTTCTACATAATGATGTGTCAAATAAATTAGTGGTTGTGATTTAATGTGAGAATTCAAAAGTAAGAGAGAAGACCACTAAATATGTGACAAATCATTTTTTAAAAAGTTTTGTGTAACTTCTTTTGTGGTTTTAGCATTTCTCTTCGCATGTGACGAGTAACAAGAGTACCTATAATAAGAATTCATGATCTTAGGAGGGCTTTGTACGGATGACGGCAAGTCCCGGGTCATTACACAACACCATCTCGTGGCGCGATAACAACACGAGACCTAGTATCATAGGTGAGACGTCGTCGACGTTCAACTCACGCTGCGTTTTTTTTTTAATATTTGTGTTTCGTCGGTTATGTATAGGTCATAATGTATATTGTATATGAGTTTTTGTTTTGAACGGCGAGTTAAGACAATTAATAAGTTAGTTATTCGATTTTACAGTACTTATTTAGAAGGTAATATCTGTCAACTTTAAATAATGATTGGTGATTCGATTCCACTGTACTTACCTATATGGTAATTCATGTGAGCCTTGAATCGACGTATTTATGAGAAGAACCCCATAGATTCCTATCCTGAAAAAACATCTCCACAAAGAAATTTGAAATTAAAACCTTTCGCATGTGATAACAACCTAAAAGAAAAAAAAAACTTTTGGAGACCAACTGAGCTAACCAGGTTGGTTATATTATATCTGGGTTATAACATCAAATTATCTCCTTTTGTAGCTTTTATAAAAGAGTGTTGATATATCCTCCTACCATATCTTCCTACATATCCTCCTACACACATAACAATTTTTTATATTTTATCTCCACTCATTGTCTCTCCGCATTTAAACCGTCAATTCTAACACGTGTCAAGATTCTGTGAGTAGACATATAAGTAGGAAGAATTTGTAGAAGGATAAATCATTTCTCTTTATAAAAACTCTTGTTACCTTTCAGAAAAAATATCATCAAATTATCTCTACTAGATATATATGGCAACATAAGTACCTGATAGTCCTAAACATCAAATTATCTATACTACTCAAGTTTCTTTGTTCTCATATAATGATGTCTCCGAAATAATGTTCTGAAAAGGAAACTTAGTGTTTCCATTGACTTGACTATATATGTAAGTAGGAGGCTAGAGTCTACAAGTGTTAAAACACAACAGGACATATATGTTTTGTTTATTGGTTTGTTTTTACATAATATACCTAATATTATGTGTGTCATATACTCATGTATGTATGTATATCTATATGGTACTAGTACAATTATTTTATGTCTTGGACTTTTAAATAGAACATGGTGTGACTCAAAATTGGAGAGGTATATTATTGTTTACACATGTATTTTTTGACTGGTCAAACTAGACCAAAGATTTTTGTATAAACTATTTTATACTGGCACATACGATATTTTACATTTTGTTAACCAAGTTCTAATTCACAATTATGCATTCGTTTATAGAGTGTTATTTATGCCTTATAGTCCTAAACTCCTAATATAGGGGTTAATAACTATAGAGTCTCGGCTCGTCTCACTCCAGGTGTTCCTCTTCTGGGTCAGAAGAGTTGTCGCAGTTATTCTTTGTGGGGTGGATAATGACTGATGCCAAAAGACACCCGAGATTAAGGTGTTTCCGCGAATCTTCACCTTTTGTGGAGTAACTGAAAATGTGTATATCTGAAAAGCATTTCTAATAGTTACATTCAATGTTTTAAAAATCGGTTTTTTAATTGACATGTTCGAGCTACTGAATCACGATTCAACAGATTTAATCGAGTGTTTCGGTCAAAACAACCCTCTAGTCACTCGTCTAAGTCACGATTTAACCGGCAAAGTCAACCGAAATCATAGAACATTAGTTACATGATAAAAATGATTCACTTAATTTCATACAAGAGTAATAAACATACTTAACTTTGGAAATAAATAGAGATACATATGAGTGTATCTGTGTATGCATTAGCAATTCAGCATATATAGTAATATTAGGGTTTGGTTTGTGTGTCATACTCACGTGACGACTTTTAAATAATTACTGGGTCCGTACGAATGAGCTTTTTCATGCCTTCCATCTTTTTGAATCCACTTTTCGATAGTGAAGAAATACTCATGGAGCATAATTACGACGATGTGTTTGATCTTAACCAAGGGTTTGAAAATGAGTAAAAAGAGTTGAATGTAGGTTTTGTTGCTAATATAATCATCTCTTATCATTTTATGTCGCATTTGTTGCGCAATACTACTTAAAACATGCGAGCATATATGCATTTCGCGCTGTCGCCCATACTTTTTGAATCTAAAAACTAAAACCTAGTATCAACTAGGTCTTGACACAGTTGCTATCATTCTTTCATCGTAAATGTTCAGTTGTCAGAAGAAACTTCTTTAAGAAATGGCACGGGTTCAATCTCAACTCGTGAATAATTAGGTGATTGGGATAGATTGACATCAAAAGATGCATAAAATTAAAATGTTGTTACGGATCCACGCTTTTTGAAAAAACCTAGTGAACTCCTCTGAAGTTATTGTTTTGACTATACAGAGGAAAATGTTTCTCAGTATCTCTTTGTTAAAAATATATGTCATAAGGTGTGAAAGTTGATGCATAAAGCTATCCAATACTATAAACATGTCTTTATACGTTATTGAAACTTGTTATCACTTTTTAGACCTTGGAGACACTCATGTCTTATTCACACCTTATATAAAGGAACTTCGTGCATACTTCATCTTCTGTCAAAATTCTTTTACAAACCATATGACAGTCTTAATAATAGATCATGATTAGAAAGTTACATGTTAACTAGCTTGTTTGCAAAAATTTTACTAGCTGTAAACAACCTTACATTGGCAATATAGCTTATAAACTATTGGGCCTTAAGCATCTTCCTTCATCCATTGGCCCAATATGTTTTGGGTCAATCTAGCTAAACTTCTTTTGTAATATTTGAACTTTTGAAGACCTTGAAAAACTGTGAAAATTTTGTTTTTGAAAACCAAGAGTAAAAGTAGCATGAAACTACAGTGATGATCTGTTATAGCTTATGAGGCACAAACAACATGCCTTCAAAGCATAAAAGAATTGGTCATGTACATGAGAAACACGGCCCTATAACAAGCCCAATGTATCGGATTTGCTACAATAACCAGCCCACAACTAGCCGAACACTAATCGCTAGACCGACAAACATCAACGCACCACATCGAACATCATAAGTAGTAATACCCAAACATGAACCCAACTTGAATCAAATAAAACACGAGCTTTTGCACCAATCTAACTCTGATAATACCAAAATTTTATATATCCAAAAGAAAAAAGCAACCACAATCTCTTTAGACTTAAAAATCTTGGTTTGCGCGTTTTTCATATCAGATACAGACAACTCTAATTCACGGCTTATCACACGCTCTCGAATTTTGATGAAACCAAATCATCAAAGACTAATTTATGTGACAAAGATGAACAATTAAAACAACTAATATTCCACCACAAATAAAAATCTTCGAACAAATAGAAATAAAGAAAACATAGTGTAATCAATTGTTTCAACTTTCAACGACGGTTTCATGATCTCGGCATAATGTGGAATATAATTATATCCCAATATGGCCAAGAAGTGGCATTGACAATATCCAACCACCTTTTTAATAAATACATTTAGTTTACACCTTGACGTTTATTCAACATAAGCGACATATCAGAGAATTTTCTCTTTTTTTTTTAAAGAGTTTTCCCGCTAAATATTATTACCAAAAAAAAACACTTAATACAAAAGGGATATGGGTGAGTCCCACAAACTTCCATTCAGAAAGAAACACAAAACAACTAGAATACCAAGTCACATAAGAAATAAAGAAAACTAAATTTTCCTGCAACATCGAACCTAACACCATATGTGACAAACGTGGTTTTCAGAGGGTTATTTATAACCTATAAGAGGTCGTTACATATGTTATATTATATGTATGTGTGTTATGATTTGACATGATAATCTTGCGAGATTAAAGTACATAATTGCGGATCATGCCACTAGTGGTGATGAAATGAGATCACGCTGACGTTTGTTTTAATGCTTTTATCGTTTATGTAACTTGAGTGTACGTATTACGTATGTTATGTAATTATTAAGTTTTTGAGAAATTTATTATTTATAGAAACTTTAGAAAATGGAAGTTTGATGAAAACTTTATTAGAAAGTCGAAAGTTTTAGGTTTAAGTTTAACACTTGAGGTTTACATCATAGGACATAAAACGAGTACTAAACACGAGGTATAATATTAGAGGGTCAAATTTCTAAGAATTGAACATGGGGGGTAACGGTGTTCATCGGTTCAGTTTTCGAATTTTGTGGATTGTATGGTTCGGGTTAATCGGTTTGGAAAATTTCAAACTTAAAACCAAAACGAAACCAAACCACTTATAGTATTGATAAAACCAAACCATAAGCGAAAGTAGAATTCGTTCTAGTTTCGGTTTAAACCAAGAAAACCAAATTCAAGTAAACTCCAAAATATAATCTAGAAATCACAAATAAAAACCAACAAATTATAAGTTTTTAAAAGTGCTCAAGTAAATCGACACATTTTTTAAGGATGCCTAAACGGTTTAAAACTTAACAAAAATAAATGAAAGCAAAATAAAGTAAAATTTTATTTGAAGGAAGTTTTTAGGATTCTCATTAACTTGAATAGTCTATCTACGCACATCTAGATATAAGTACAACATCAAACTTATTCCATATATATATATATATATATATATATATATATATATATATATATATATATAGAGTAGGGATCCAGTAAGAAGAAAAATTAAAATGAGAAGAATAAGAAGAAATCCTGACCACAAATTCCACAAAGTAAGGAGAATTTTAAGGGGAGATGCATCTGACTTTGTAGGTGCATCTGAAATGTGTGGCTGTGGTTTCTTCTCATTCTTCTCATTTTACTTAATCTTCTTATTTGATCCTAACTCTATATATATATATATATATATATATATATATATATATATATATATATATATATATATATATATATATATATATATATATATATATATATATATATATATATATATATATATATATATATATATATATATATATATATATATATATATATATATATATATATATATATATATATATATATATATATATATATATATATATATATATATATATATATATATATATATATATATATATATATATATATATATATATATATAATTTAAGTTCATTTGGATATCATACTTTTATTTGGATATAAGGGGACTCATCCCCACCATCCATCTTATTTTAATCTAATGGATAAGATTAAACACAAATTATATTCCCACCCTCTTTTTTCAAACATTAATATCTCTTAAACCGTTAATCGTTATGAAAAAAAAAACATACTGTTACGAAGAGCATTTAATTATCTTTCTATAGATATGCTATATGATACATTTTCGACAAAAAAAAATTTCTTCATTTTTTTCACGTTTTCGAAAATTATCATATATGATACTAATATCATATATGATGTATCACCAGTATCATATATGATATAATGTATCATATATGATAGAAACTCATATCATATATGATTTAACATTGTTATCATATATGATCAAACAGTTTTATCATATATGATATTTCACGTGAATTTTAACAAGAAGAAAAAAAACGAAATTTTTTTTTCTTCGAAAGTATATCATATTACATATTGGTAGAAAGATAATTAAACGCTCGTCGCGATGGTATAATTATTTTCGCTTAATACTTAACGGTTTAAAAGATATTTAAATTATAAAAAATAGATAAAAAATAAAATATATTTAATCTCATCCATTAGATGGAAATGAGATAAATGGTGGAGATTAGTCCCCTCATATCCATGGAAAAGTATGGTATCCAAAATAACTCTTCTCATATATATATATATATATATATATATATATATATATATATATATATATATATATATATATATATATATATATATATATATATATATATATATATATATATATATATATATATATATATATATATATATATATATATATATATCTATATTATATATAGGTATTATTATGATTTGAAACCACAGTTTTAATCCCAGTCATATCCCAGTCACATCTTTTAGCCAATAGTATTTTAGAATTTCCTAGAAAATCTCCAAATTCCACGAAATTCGGGATTGAAATCGCAGTTTTTGAAAATCGCGTTTTGAAAACGCAGTTTTTTAAACTGCGTTTTGAAGTAATGGACCGGTCCAATTCAAGTTTTGGGCCGAGCTGGGCCTGGAGTGGTTCGGTTCAATTCTGGGCCGGATTGAACCGGGTCAGGTCTCGGGTCACGGTTCGAATATTTTGTTAAATCAAATTAATGGCAAAAAGTGCCACTGACAAGATTTGAACCTTAGTCTCCTCCCTCAAAACTTAGCACCACTCAGTTTACCAACTGTGCTATGCATGGTTTTCATTATAAGCATGCAAACCTATATATTTAAAGATAGATTAGTTGGGCTTGTGTTGGGCTTATATAATACATAGGCTTGTCCGACCTATAAAAGATGCATCGAATGGCCCCAATAAAAAATGAAAGTACCTTTGGAATCGTAATCTCGTGCTCTTATCAACGATGTGCCCTTGGTTAAATATAAACCCCGTTTGCATCTCAAAAAACGTGTAAACATCGACAAAACGCGTCCGAAAATCACCATTTTTAATTTCTTTTATATCCTTTGTATCTCCAGGACTCAATAAAGTTTAAAACACATATTTTTACTTATATTTAGCATATTTTAGTATTATTGGTCTATTAAGAGGATATTTTGATGATATTTTTTGGTACGATTTAACACAAATCGTTACAAAATCATACACAAATTCAACAAAAAACAATGTATTCATTCAATAAAACACATCCAATCACAAAACAATATAAAAAAAATAAAAAAAATTATACATTTTAAATTATATGTAAAACATATTTAAGAAAAACCTATTTTAGAGTAAATTATGACAAAAATATACTTAGACATTAAATTACAAACTAAAAAAATAAAAAAAAACACAACACACAACAAAGAACTACATATTAGTTCAATAAAATATATCCAATCACAAAACAATATATATAAAAAAAGAATGATACATTTTAAATTATATATAAAACCTATTTTAGAAAAATCTATTTTAGCGTAAAGTATAACAAAAATATACTAAATATTAAATTATAAACTAAAAACACAAAAAAAACACAAACAACAAATCCTCCCCAATAAGAAAAAAAACGACCCCGCCCGTTGGGCGGGTTACGAAGCTAGTATATATATATATATATATATATATATATATATATATATATATATATATATATATATATATATATATATATATATATATATATATATATATATATATATATATATATATATATATATATATATATATATATATATATATATATATATATATATATATATATATATATATATATATATATATATATATATATATATATATATATATATATATATATATATATATATATATATATATATATATATATATATATATATATATATATATATATATATATACATATATATATATACATATACATATATATATACATATATATATATATATATATATATATATATATATATATATATATATATATATATATATATATATATATATATATATATATATATATATATATATATATATATATATATATATATATATATATATATATATATATATATATATATATAGAATTTGGTTAAAATAGTGTAGGCTCTTAAAATTGCTAAAATGAAAAGCATTATTAACCATTAGATATTTTAAATTATTATAGATGAAAACTAATTAATTAAAAAAAATCAAAATTTATTAATTAAACTAAAAGGGCATTTCGGTATTTTACACAACCAACCATTTTAGTCTTATCCACTCAAAAAATATAACCCTCTATTCATACTATGAATTCATATCATTTTTTGAATCTCGTTTTTTTAGCAATTGTAAGTTACTATCTCTTTTTTTTACAACCCAAATCCACTCTACTCAAACCTGTTTGTCTGTGGAACGAAAATATCACTACCAATATAAGATGGACATCTTTTTTTGTCCCGTTTAACTTTTTGAAAACCGGTGATATCGCTTTTTCATTACAAGAACTATCGTCGACATCTGGGTCAATGGATGTTGATTATGATGTATCAGGTTTTTAGATCTTTGAGCCCGTTGATGAAAAAGATATAACGGTATCTTTCTTCGAAAGATATGATGTACTAGTCGATTTTCAAAATATTCTGGTATATCAGCTTCTTTTGTGGTGATTTTTGTGATTCATCTTGCTGTGTATCAATCGGGTTTCCAAACAATATAACGGTGAGATTTTTCGGCGACATTTTTAGATTTTCTCGGTATTAAATGTGGGTTATCTCATGGTCTTCCATGTAGCAGAAGACGATGCGACTTTTTCGCGTTTCACGTTTTGTGTTTTATCGACAGGTGGAGTTACATTCGTATTCGAGGTATTCATCAGATGATACATCTTTGTTTCCAAGAGTAGGTGTATCTTATCAATGATGATAAGATGGTAATAAGAGTATATTATATATTAATATTTGGTTGTTTTTAATTTTCAAAATACACGTGTATCATCTATAGTTTGCACTTGAAACTTATCATCATATTGTAAATTTCTCATAAAAGTTGCTATATCATATCTTTTTCATACGTGTTGCTTATCATATGACGTTATAGTAAATCTCATCCATTCTCGAATCGTGTATCATGGTATCAACTAGAATTATGTATGTTATATCATGTATGGGTTAGTGTTAATTAATGTAACATCAAGATTTATCATGTTTGGCGTTGCACGACTCGACCCACAAATTACTAATAATTTTTTTTCTAAAAAAAGAAAAAAATAATAATAAAAGCATGTCCGCCTTTTGTGTATAACAAATTATTTAAATGTATCACTATAAAAGTATTTAAAATAGACGAAATGCTATCAGTGTTTAAAAGATGTATCAAAATTGTATAACATTGAATTGTTAAGTATTTAAAATATTAATACCCTTAAGACAAATATACCCTTGAATTTAATGTTTCTCACATAAATGTTAATCACCAACATTAATTTCATCTTATATTAATTAACAAATCCTATGGCTCTTATTACTTTTTATTTTAACAATTTTAATCAATTACACCACAATAACCTCACTCTATATATATATATACAATATATATATATATATATATATATATATATATATATATATATATATATATATATATATATATATATATATATATATATATATATATATATATATATATATATATATATATATATATATATATATATATATATATATATATATATAAATTAAGTAGGCAAACTCTTGCTGAGTTGCTCGGGATATACATTAATTTTTAATTCGGTGACTGATTAATTTGAAAGATAACTACTTAAAATATATATAGTTAAGGTTTTCATGTGTATAGAGTTATCTGGTTTGGGTTGGTTTTATTTTTGTCAAACCATAACCAAACTAAATCAAACACCAATTAAATACTTTGGTTCGGTATCAACCAAACCATACACCAACTAACATTTTTGATCTGTTTTTTTTGGTTTCGGTTTGGTTTACTTTTCGGTTTGTTTGGTGTAAAACCAAACGCTGAACACGTAATGGGGGGTAGGTCGACCGCGATAAAGAGAAGGGAAATGGGACAAATTCTTGTTTAACTCAAATTGGTAATTGGTAAATATCTTAACCATATAAAGAGATTTTATACCAAATAAAAATCACTTTCTCTCCTCTCTCTCTTGACCGATCGGACGAACCAAAGAAAAAGGGAAAAACCCAAAAACTTTTAGGGTTTACTATGGTATGTTCATAAATCATTTTCTTGTTAATATAACTATGTAAGAACTTTATTGATGGTTAATCTAATTAGATTTTTTATTAATTAGGTTCAATAATCTGTAATTAAATTTAAGGTTTCATAAAAACATGTTTGGGTATTAATTAATAACATTAAAGGTGTTTAACGAGGGTTTACTTATACTAAAAGCGGAGTTAAATTCTGGACAGTTTTTTAGGTGTACTTGTTTTGATCATAACTTGATCATACAGATAGCTTTTTGGATGATTCAAAAGCCTAAAGTTATCTATAGAGAGTCTATTTTCAATGATGGTAACCTGAGCTTTTATCTAATTTGTTTGGTTAGTCAAAATGCTTTTACAAGATTTGGAGTCAAAACTGTGTTTTGGACATCAAGTGTCTAAGTGAGCTTTGGGTTTTTAAACTTTGAATTTGTTATTGGGATTAACACCCGAGCTTATTCATATATTGTATGAGTCGTGTACTAAAGGGAAAGTCAATTGGAATAGTTTAAGGTCGTCTGCTATCATGAAATATTTAGGGTATAAATGCAGACAAAAACTAAATACGTAGAGATAATAACTTTCGTAAAGGGTACATGCTTAGGGTTTTAACCTTACTAGAAATTATGATATGTTGTAAATACATATAGGAAGGTTGGGTAATGATTCCAGAGATGAATGACATGTTTAAGTATTTTATCTATGAACGTTTTGTGTCATTAAAAACGAGGCAGATTTGGGTAAAGTATGAATGAGTTAAGGTTAAGGTATAACTAGGGATGGCAAAAGTGCCCGAAACCGATGGAGAAAACCGAAACCCGAACCGGTTGGGTCGGGTTCAGAGTCGGGTTGGCGGGTTTGGATACGGGTGCAGGTTTTGTTGTTCTTTTTTTTGCGGGTACGGGTTCGGGTACAGGTTCTACTAATACCCGCCCCGTTTACCCGTATCCGAATCCGTACCCGTTTACCCGAATCCGTGCCCGCTTTTGTTGCTATTTTATATAAGTTCTAAATTTGTGTGAAATAATAAACGAAGATTATTGAACGAATTGAATGATCATATTAGTTACATTTTGTGTACATTAACATGTTTGTGATCAAGTATATTTGAATTTTGTAATTTTAAAATAAAAAACATGATTTATTCGATATACTAAATCGTGTGAATAATATTAAAAAGTATTTTTATCATCTTCTAAAGAATTAAATAATATAGTAGGGTATTTTGGTCGTTTTCGTGTGGTTTTTCATAACATGATACGCACAATAATGCCCAACGAAAATTAATTGCGGATACTCGATACCCGTGGGTAAAATCCAAAAACCCGATGGGTAATACTAATCGGGTACCCGTCGGGTGATGGAGCGGATGTGGGTACGGATATTATAAACGGGTACGGGTTCACTAAAACCCGACCCAAACCCGACCCGTTTCCATCCCTAGGTATAACGAATGTGTGAAACACATAGGGAGTCGAAAATGAGTTATTAAAATGAGGTACTTAGATATCCATCATAAAGGTTGCTATGTTGAGGTTGAATTAGTATCCTCAATCAATGTTAACGTATGTTTAATAATTATGTATTATAGATCATTCGCGTATTTGTGTGAAGATTTGAAATTGCTTTGCAGAGGTGAGTTTTACTAAACCCTTTTTGCTCTTTAAAGTTTTGGGATGGAAATCATACTCTTATGTTTTATTAAGTACTGATATGCTTGTTTTTAAATGATATGAACATGTGTGTGATTGAGTATGAGTATGATATGTGATACACTGTCTAGGTATATTATTGTTTATTATCCTTAGATTTTGTATGGGCAACACTGATAATACCAAAATTTTATATATCCAGAAGAAAGAAGCAACCACACTCTCGTTAGACTTAAAAACCTTGGTTTCTACGTTTTCCTTATCAGATACAAAGAACTTCAATTCATAGCTTATCACACGCTCTCAAGTTTTGATGAAACCAAACCATCAGAGGATAATTTATGTGATAAAGACGAACAATTAAAACCACCAGTATTCCATCATAAATCTTTGACCAAATAGAAACAAAGGAAACAAAAGGACGTTGAATCATAGTGTCAATGTTGTAAAACAAGGGCTAGGCGGCCGACTAGGCGTTAGGCGGTCATACTCCGCCTAAGCGGCGCCTTGAAGCTAGGCGGTCAAAGAAGTCAAGAAGTCAACAAAAAGTCAATATTTTTTTTACAATAATTAAGGGTTTTCTTTCTAATATATAATAGCCATATTTATTTTAACGTAACATCTTAAAATAAGAGATAAACAAATGATTATAAATATAAAGTAATGGGTTTTTTTAATGAAATTGGAACCAATTGAATTATATATTCTAAATTGTTTTGTTTTGTTTGTCTATTTTGCAAGAACTTCGAATTATTTAAAATTAGAAATATTTTCTATGTCATACATATTATATAATATTTATATGCATAAAATTCCAATCAGCCTAGGCGGCGCTTCCGCCTCGAAGGTCGTCGACCGCCTCACTAACGCCTAGCGATTTCTGCAACCTCGCATAGTGTTATCAATTGTTACAATGATGTTTTCACGATCTGGACATAATGTGAAATATAAATCTATCCCAATATGGCCAAGAAGTGACCTTGCCAAGATCCAACCACACTTTAATCTACATATGAATACATTTACTCTACACCTTGACGTTTCTTCAACATAAGCGACACATCAGAGAATTTTCTCATCTTTTGGGTAAAGGGTTTCCCAGATAAATATTATTACGTCAAAAACATTTAATACAAAAGGGATGTGGGTGAGTCCCACATCTCAAGGCCGTTACATAGGCAAAAAACTTCCATTCAAGAAGAAACACAAAACAACAAGAATACCAAGTCACATAAGCAATAAAGAACACTAAATCAACAAACTAGACATTGTACATAATATGTTGATCAACATATAGTGATAATCATCATTAACATTCTTATACGAGTCATTGCATTGTTCTAACAGAATTCTAGTCCCATATCTCAAATCTGACATTCTAGAAACCAAATTTTTTGCCATATCATTATACATAGGATCCACGACATCTTCCTCATCGTCAAGACACTTGCGTATTCAACCCCTTTCATTGGTACCGACTTTCCTTATCATCCACAAGAGTAAATTTACACACTGAAAATGTTTCTTTCCATCTTATCAATTTTAGCGATGGAGTGTATTACTTGCTTACGCATGAAGAGTACCATCCTCAGGTTGAATCTCACCCGAGAGATCTCCTATACCAACCAACTTAGACGTCCCACCATTAGTACCCAAATCATTATAATTATCAACTTAGATAAGCGCATCAAAAGAATTTGTGTTACTGACCAATTACTAGGACCCGCTAATTGATTCTTTCTATCACTCGAAGTAGGATTCTTCTTTCCCACATGTCGATATTCATGGCTAACATGTTTAGAATTTACCTTAGACCCAACCAGTACACCTATACCTGCTTGCTTAGGCTTCTTCACACTCTTAGCTACCTTTGATCTCGTATTGTTAGGACAATCATCAATCACATCTAGGGGGTCTTCACTCATATTCTACACAAATAATACATAAATAGAAACCCTCGCCTTTAAGTTTAGGCATAACCACCATAATGATATCATTTAACTCTACATCGACACAAAGCTTAATCACTCCTCTAGCAAAACTTGATATACCACATGACAACGTACACATTTCAAAAGTATAAGAGTAAAACATCAAAGGAGTACTAAGTTTAGTAGAAATGCACTTAGGTCATCCTCACCAAACGCAATCATTGGCACGACATGCAAATATTTAATTTAGCCAAAACATGAATATTATCAACTTAGTTTTTTAGTACATTCATACCTGATCCCATTATTTCAAAATAAATGGGTTATTTTGAATAAAACGAATGCCATTTTAAATCATATCATTCATACCATCCATATAGTTAAATTGGAAGAAAAATAACATGGTAAACGAGTTTAGCACTGATTTCACTAACCTTAATTTACTCCAAGTTTTCTTAGAAAAGTTAACAACAACAAGATATGGAACCCGTTGAACCAAGAAAAGACCTTAAGCCGAATTAATAAACTTATAATTAGTAGCTTTGATAGACTCTAAAAGGACCACAACCTCAATCCCATTTACCATCGGTGTAATAAAATGACGAAAACTTAAATGTTTCCTACAAGATTTATCGTTAAATAATTTTACATACGAGATAGGCACCGAACGAGTTGGATTGGAATTAACAAAAGGTGAATCATGAACCGCAATCGAGGGAGAACCAGAGATACCTGCGTTTAGCACGTGAGTAGGACTAGGTGACTTCTCCACATTTAATTCTTATGCACACAAACTAGGATCAACATCATCATACGGTACCAGAACATAAATCGATACTTTTTCGTTCTCCTTGAATCCTCTCTCTCTACCACCCCCTTCTTACAAAAAAATCCAAGTTTCATACCAATCATGCATAAACACCAGAACAAGCACATAAGATCTTATTAGTGATATTAACCCAACAATTATGGAGTAATGGTAAACCATATCCAAATCATAATGATGCGGTGTAAACCAACGACTTAACACAGGATATGTGGAACCAGTAGTTAACCACAGATCGAGAATATGTTTGTTTAAGTTCACATACTACACAAAATCACAAGGATAACAAAGATCAGTCGTATAATAAAACCCCAAAAATGATAATGGGAAAGATTAAAATCCTTGAAACTAAAACAACCGGTTGAAGAACTAAATAAAAACCTAAAAACATGTATAGAAGGACTAAATCCGTGTGATAGGCAGGTATTAGATCAAACTGTTGAAGCATTCGATTAGGGTTTAGAATATGATCGCACAAATCTCCTTGGGAAGGGAAGGGGTATCGACTAGCTTTATAAATTTTCTCATATGTTAAACTCTCTGTTACATTTAACCGTGAACACCCCATCAAATATAAGGAACCATCACCGAGAGTCAATATGCCCCAAAACTGGGCTAATCTCTTAGAACACTACTTGAGTCCCCTAATCATCGATTGATCTCTCTTTAAGATAACCACTTACTCCATTTCCACCTCCATTTATTACTATACTGTTTACCATGAACCAAGACATCTTCATCTGCCTCAAACGTAAATAATGCTTGGAGATTGTTAATACAAATAATTTTGTATAAACGTTATTTATATTTTTTAATTCTTCACATTTTGATAATTATAAAATAAAAAATGTTCTATGCAAAATTAAACACACGAAAGTTATTAGTTGTTAATATCTATCCCGACAACATATCACTTAAGGTATGAACAAACAAATTATATACTTACAATATGATCAAAAAGAAAATTAGTTTTCTTAAAAGCTAAGATTCTATATAAGTTACAAACGATGTATAAAATGTTACAAAGTATTTTCTAGAATTATAGAAATGTTTTAATCAAAGAAATAAATTTAAATTTCAAATTTCCTCCCATATGACGGATTAAAACCTACACCATAAAATACCTCCACCAGAAAGAGGCAAAATAGAGTGTCTAGCATAGCCGGTGCCCCTAGACTAGGCAACCAGTTCCCTTAGCTAAGAGCACATGCTCACTTAACAAGAGCATCAGTGACGCTCCACCTTCAGGTCTCTCGATATAAATAGCCTACTGTTTTTCTTGACCAAGTACTTTTTTGCACACCTAAATACCTTCTCTCCAATTTTTATTCATTCCTTTTCTTTGATCATACAACTTGTAGTAATTTGTTTACAAGTGATCCACTAGATTTACCTCTATATTGTGCAAGAGAAGAATACTTGTAAATCTTTAAAATATCAAGTGGTATAATATAGTATTCATCAAGAGTGTTCATTGTTATACATCATTCAAAGTGTTATATATTTGCATATGATCTTGTGAGATCTTGTAGTGTATATATAGTTGAATATTGTGTGTGTATTTTCTAGGTGAGAAAATACTTATGACCGGGTGTGCTCTTGTGTGATTGAGTGTAGTTGTGAGATCAAGTGATCTTTATAATTTTTACTAGATGAGAAAATACGTGTGATAGATTGGTTATAGCTAGGATTAGGACTTGACATTAGCTTTGTGTCAGAAATTAGTGTAAGCTACTTGTATAAGATTTTCTCCGCCTTAAGGGAGCTATTTTCACATAGTGATATCTCGAGAAGGGTACTCATGGAGTGGAGTAGGGGGAAGAAGTGCTTCATAGCTGAACCACAATAAATCTTAGTGTTGTGGTTTGATTACCTTCTTTTTTCTTATTATTCTTTCTATAATTTTCATTTATATTGTTCGTTATATTTAATATTTTGTTTTATATTGTTTGCAAGTAAGATTTACTATAAACTCGAATCTAACATTTTAACAAGTAACAATTTTTAAAAGTAAATTACAACCGACAAATTATTGAACCTCCCTCACCCTTCTAGTTTCCACATAAATCTTTCACATAATTTGAATTCGTCCACCTGCTTATCCTTTCAAACCGAAGACCTTCACAATTTATCAAACAAAAAGGAAAACATTCTAGCCCCTTACTCACTTTATGTAAGCCCCACCTACACCCACTCTCTCACTATACAAGTTTTGTATCACTCGTACCCACTAACCTTATTTTTCCCTTTTAAACCGTCACCACCACTTTCCTAACAAACCTAAGTTGAAATCCTTGAGACTCCCACCCACTTATACACCTCGTACAAATTTAGATAAAACTTTATTCCATTTTATCCAAGACATCTTACGAGTATCCACCCGACTCTAAAAAATTCACCACCCACTCAAGAGTACTAATCACATTATTCGGTGCACGGAATAAGGAAAAATAATACAACAATAAGATACCAAGAACAAACTGGACCAACGTTAAACGTACCCCGAAAGAAATCGATTTAGGTTTTCATTTTGAAAGTTTATTTTTAAACTTTTTTTACAATTATCTAACTTATTCAAATTAACCCAAATAGGAACGTTAGGTACATGAAAGGTTTTCCAGGCTCACATTTTTAATATACATGCATGACGAAGTTATTGCAAATACATTAACCAACGTAACTCATCAAAAAGGTTTTTTACTATATAAGTTTAAGCGAGTTATTGGTTTCAGATTGACCATTATATCCATCTTTGTTTTTTTTTTGGGATGAAATGTAGTATATCTTAGTTTTTTCCTTAGATATGATATTTTGTGTTTTTGGGTTAGATGAAAAGGTATCCAATCTTATTTTATGAATATGAAATTTTGTGTTCTTAGGCTCAATTAGCCGCTTCTTTATAACATATATGTTTGATATTAAAAATCTTCAAAATCTATATTTTAAAAGTAGCCAAATATACGTGTGTTACGACTAATGATACATATTAATAGTTGGATAAGTCTGTTTATATGAAATTAATTTTCATCTTATAAAGACGTTTAATTTTAATTTGTGTTTCAAAATGCTACTTGTGTTACTATCTTAAATTCAGACCTATAGTTTATTTGGACATGAAATAGTACTAGGATTTGGTGCCCGCGCTCCGCTGCGGCAAAGTGCGGGTACTTTTAGGAACGTTTTCGGAGAGCGTTGATGAACGGCGTATAATTTCTGTTGTTTATCATTGTATCGCAAAAGAGTGGCTATATGAATGTTGAAGATGTTGAGGATAGAGAATTTTAATAAGTCTTTCTATTACTTTTACAAAATCAGACCTAGAAATACTAATTGGAAAATAGAATTTTGATAATAAACTTGGGCATATCATTCTATAAAATGCTAACGTATATATAAAAAACAATTTATGTTTGTTTACATGACTTCCAATAAATAAAGTTTTAGCCATTGTCTAAACTGGATAGTGCGATCTCATTCTTTGCTTCCTTCACCATCATCTCTTGGCACCTGTCGCCGTTTTCTGCCATAGCCACAACAAATGCTGTGGTGAGGACGTCATCTCTGTTTTTTACTGAAACTGGTGGGTATTATTGACTTCATGTCAATGCTAAATATTATAACAAAATTTGTATAAAAGTTCTGTAATAATGGTTTTAAAGGGGAACGTGCCTCCATTTCCCTCTGCACCAAGGTTGGCAAACATGTAGCAGGAACCTTCATCAAGCAAGGGATCAAACTTAGCAATATTATTTTTCTTTATCGATGCTTGAATACGGTTACCCTGATACATATATATCCATTTTTTTACATAAATAATACATTTTTCAATATTTCAAAAACTAAATAAACAAAGTTCATAATATACAAATATACAATGTTGAATAATAAAAGTTCATAATATACCTGTTGATCTTCGAAAACCATTTCTAAACCCCATGTTTCCATAGGTTTTCCAGCGAGATGAGTCCAAATACTGATGCATTGATTTGATAAAAGCACAGACCAATAATATTTAGATTATTTTAAAAAATGATGCACTAATGAGGTTCAATAACTGAATTTGGAACCAGATTTTGGTTATTTTTGGTATTGGCTACACACAATATTATGTGTTACTGATGTATATAAACTAACCTTGCAAGTAGTAGGACTGAAGCTTCAAGAGGTGAAAATTAACATATGCAAGCTACTTGAAGTAACTTCCACCCAAGTTTTTGATTTTGGAATAATATCATACATACCCTCATATTAACCACATTAAAAAGTGTTCAAAACATTAAGTTATGTAGATACATGCATACGCCATATGGCATACCAAGTGGTTTGGAACACGTGAATTTCAGCAGTGACAGTTGCCAATTGGTTGTATATTACATTTATGACTCGCCAGCATGAGTTTTGCAAACCATTTCATTTGATATGTTCTGGTCCTATTGGCGTCTGAGAAATTTTTTTTGTGGCAAATATTGTAGTTGTTCTCTATAGAAAACCTGCGTACCAAAAGGCTACTTTTTTGCAAATATCAAGGGATAGGTATATACTGTACACCTATTATGCATCCCCTGAATATATTGTCATTATGTTCCTATATATACAAAATAGAAGTTGCAGGAAAGGTTAAATACTTGAGAATGATCAAGGTTTTTATTGAACGGAGGGGAAGGAAACATCAATTTTCACGACTGTTGGAGGTCTTTCTCCAAATAATACACGAACCAAATCTGCAGCAGGACCCGATGGATACCTTTACTTAGTTGTATCAATGTATCCTTCATTTTGCGGTACGTCACCTGCACGCACATGGAAAAGGATATTAGATATTTAAGTCTAAAGAAACGATTTATTTTTAGAACAACTTTTTTATTAAGCACGATCTATAATTTTTACTTAAAAAGTATATTTAAAATTCTTTGGAAGTTTGCTGATCAAGTGAAGATAGAAAATACTATGAACTGATTCTCAATTGGTTAAGCTAAAGGCGAAGTAGTGTGAAGTTGTGAAAGAAAGCTGATAAAAAATTTGAAGGTTTAAAACATAGATTACAGTGGAGAATATCAATAAAAGAAAATGAAAATTAGAAAAAAGAATATGAGGTAGTATGAATGTTGTACCTCATTAGCCAAACCGAAATTCCATGTATAAACTAATCCAAACACCCCGTTATGAACATGTATAAAATATATGGACTATGTAAGTTAATTGGAACGAATCACAACAAAAAAAAATTTCATTTCTAGAAAGCTATACACCATACTATTGTTCAAAGGCAATTGGTGACTATAATTTCAAATCTGATAATAACATACTAAAAAGTTTCGTGGTTACTTTTACTTAAAGCTCAAAGAATATTATCTTTTTATCCCCGTGGTTGGCAATGGGTTTAAGGAAAACCCTTGTTTTGGTTAAAATTCATCAGACTCAAACAAAGACAAAGTCAAACTAAACCGAAGCCGACTAAGTGAGTAGACACAATTACCTTAACCACGACTTTTTGTATCTTTGTTTTATGCCCAAACAGTTTTCTTCTTCAATTGGAGAGCTATATTGTGCTAAAACGTAAATGGCTTCTGTCCTCTTAATATGGAATTACAACATGTATGTGATGCAACTAATAGTACATTTTATAGCTAGGAATAATAGAGCTTGAAGGTTTATGAACTTATATTAATAGTCGTGTGATAGGATCGAACTCGAGATTACGTGATTGCACATAATACGTAAAGAGTTAATTTAATTATTGAATATATTTATTGTATTTATTAATTTATTTAATAAATATATATATATATATATATTATATTTATTTAATTAAATTAAGCTATATAACTATATAACTTTAACGATCGTTAATTAATTAAGAGTTAAGTATTAACGAATGTTAAATATATACATAGAAAGAGGATACAAAAGGAAGAAGAACGGAAGATTTCGGAACACCCCATGAGGGGGTGTTTGTGGGTCGGTTAGAGCACAAAAGGGGAAGGGAAAAACTTGCCTTTTATTTGTTTTGGGCTACATGTATTCTAGGCCTATAAATACAACCCCTTACCCCTCATAATCTTCATAACTTGAATCTCTCCCTTCTCCTCTCTTTCTAGCCGATCGCAACACCTAACCCACGAAGGGTTTCGGTGTGGTTTTTCTTGGTGCTCGGTTTTAGTTTAAATCTAGTCCTAGCCCCTCTCTAGGTTTGTTGGGTAGATTTTATACTATCAATATAGCTTGGTTTACACGTGCTAGAGTCATGGTTAGCTCGTTGTATTACGTGTGTACAAGATCGTAATATAGTCTTACTTTAGACTATATCTTGGTGATATACGGTATTAACCCGAATTGGTGATTCGTTCTTCGTCTTGTGGATTTGCTTTAGCGTAAAGGTATGTAACCCTAGTTCGATTAATTATAATTGTGTTATTATTATGATCTTGTTAAATCGCTTCCGCTATGTGTGCTTTGATCTCGTTTAGGGTTTTGTGTAATTGTTATGAACTATATAAACATTCAGTGGCATCGAGAGCCGTTTTAACATGTTATAATTATAAAAAATCTAAAGTTTTTTTAACTAATAATTGTTCTGATTTAAAACTACATGTTTTTTAAGTTTTCTTAAAATTAGGGTTTTGTTTTTTTTAAATTAGGGTTTTGGCCAAATTTTTATAAAAAATAGAATTATTTTGAAACCCTAAATAACATGTGAAATAATTTTAGATTAAATTGCATGATTAATTGTTATGTCATGATGGTTACGATCCAAGGAGATTTAATTGTTAAGATTTGTGAGGAATCCATGATAACGTGCATGTTTTCATGGATCGTAAAATTATATGTTTATATGATTTTATGTGCTACGTGATTATTTGATTCAATAAATCTAGAATTAGGGAAGACTTTTATTGAATATAAAGACCTAGATTTGATGATTATTGTGATACCCAGAAACCAAGGTCACTTATCTTACCCTAAATTACGAATATTTTTGAAATTTTTAAGAAATTTCGTTTATTATATATTTAATCGATTTAGTTGAAACCAATGTTTGAGGCCGTAATCTTAACGATTGACGATTTAAGAAGAGCGATGACGACTACGATCCCGACGGATGCCAAATTTTTATAATTTATTATCGTTTTGTCGATATTGTAATTTTTCGAGAATTTTATTTTTGGTTCGTATTAAGTCGAGCCGGGTGCGTTTTATTTCTTTTCGGGTGCGTTTAAATTGTTCTAAAAGTATTTTGGAGTGTTCGGGGCGACCCCCGACTCCCGCAAAATTTTCGAAGTCGACTAATAAGTCATTTCCCGCTAACTAGTAATGTTGTTTAAAATTAAGGCCAAAAGAATGCCTAAATTGCACAAAAGGCCCTTAAAAATATACAAAAGGAGGGGACTAAACACACACAACCAAAAACACATTCAAAAAAAAATTCACTCTCTCCTTTTCCTCTCTCTAGGCCGCCGGCCATACCACACCACCACCACCACCACGTCAAATTTTTTGTGTTTTTGAGAAAACAAATCAAAGACCAATCCATAAAAACCTTTTGTAAGTACTTTTAAACAATCAAATCCAACATGCATTAACATGATTTTTCAAGAATTAAAAGATTTTTCAAAAAGTTTGATTTTGTGTAATTAAACCTAATGCATGTGTAATTGGTTTTTAGATAATGTTAAATCACCATTTTAATTAACCAAAATAAGTTTGGTTTGGGTGTTTTGATCACCAACACCCCACGGCCAAATGGGGGTATTTGGTGGATCATGGTGTTTGATGATTTTGTTTGTGGGTTTGTGTTTAGATTGTTGTTTTAGGTGTGTGTTGAATGGGTTAAACACACTGCATGTGTGATTTGGTAAATGGGTTTTTGAAAGGATTTGATGTTCTAGGTGTTAGGGACTGATTAAGGTGTTTATGAGTGGTCATGAGTGGTTAAGTTAGGGCTAGGTGTCGTTAAAATGATTTGGAAACAGGTGCTAGGGTGATTTTGAAGTAGTAATTTTTAGGCAGATTGTTTAAGGGTATTTTTGAAAATCTTAAGTCTAAATACAGGTCATAAACATATGATGTAGTTGTAGAGCTTTGTTTTACCTTCGATTGGTATAAGAAAGAGCTTACGACTCCAAACGAGTCAAAAGTTATGATATTTTGAAAGTTCGTGTACCGGGAGATGAGAAATCACCATAATCCGAAATTGTGTTTGGTTTTAGGTCAAATCCCTGGGACCATAGATAGAGTTTGATAAATGATTGAAAGTGGATTTTTTGTTTCAAACCTGCATTTGTGAGTCTATTTTGGGACTTAGGAGTCAAAGTAGTTAATGGTGTCTTTTAAATGGGTCAAACAAGTCCAACATGGTCAAAGTGTAAAATCAGTCCTAAAAGTTCATGTTTAGAAATTTAATGGGTAATGGGCCATAAAAGTGAAAATATTTTATGGGATTAAAATGAGTTTTCTACAGGTCATAAGGTATTTTCACAAATTTTCTTGAATTTTATAAAGGTGCTTAAGTCATAGAAAACAGCCCATACTTTTGGTAAGTATTGGCGAAATCGTAAAGTGGGAAGTAACTTTAATAACATAGATGAATCATATAAATCTAGTAACAACTACTTGTTTGGTTTTGGCGTGAGTTTGTAATTATGACAATTGACTAATATGTATGTATTATACAGTACTTAAAGTTATATAAATGAGTTGACCCATTACGCGTTGTTTGTTAGGTGTTGATTTTCCCGGGCATCCTCATCGTCAGTGATCGTCATCCGTAACGTCGACTACTTCTATATATAAGGTGTGAATTTATAGCCTCGCTCTATATTGTTTTTCAAATGGTTTTTACCCGCGAGGGGGAATGCATGCTATTTTAAATGAAACGAACATATGTCATGAATGATTGTTGACCCGAAAGTTGCCTAAATTGTGTTGAGTACCTAGTTGCATAAGACCCTATATTCATGAACTATTAACTATTGTTTAATCCTTGTGTGGATTGAAAATAGCCGATTATACAACTGATAGTACTATGGGGTTGACGACCCTATCCGAAACGAGGGCTAGTACGTTGAGTACCCCCTGCGGACAGATAACTTGTGATAAGAAATAAGGTATAATTGCAACTAATGCCTTTAGAAGGGGCACTGGTTTCATCTTAATCATGCCGGTAATTATACGCGGGTGATTGAGTTAACGGATTAGGGTCATGAGCTTAAACACAATTGTAATAACCATGATAATAGATTGTTTGATCGACAATTCTATGAATGATCATGATTGGTTTTATATACTTATGTTCAAAATATGATTGTAAAACCTATGAATTCCACTCAACATTATTTGTTGGCCCCTTTAAGCATGTGTTTCAGTTAATCGATGAGATGATAGCAAGGAGCATGCTAGGATGGATGTTGTCGTGGCTTGGCGGTCTACCTAGTCTTCCTCCCTTTTTATAACTTAAACTTTTTATGTCATGTCATGTAAACTTGTAATGTATTTTTGGTTGACATTCAGTGGGGACCAAAACGCGACTCTGTGTTGTAACAACTTCGGGGTTTGGGAAGTGGTAGACAATGTTGTTTTTAACAATGGTTAATTAATGTTTAAATTCCTACGTCTCTATGAGTCGTTCGAAATAGATTGTGTGTGATGATAACTGCCTAGCACCCAAATGTTGTAGTTCCGCTGCGCATAGCATTTGTGGGGGGTGTTAGAGATTGGTAATCAGAGCCATGATTTATAGAGAACTAGGTCGTTTTGAAAAATCCTAAACTATAACTTTTGGTGTCGTAAGAAATTGTTCAAGCACACAACTATCCTGCATGGCTCCGGTAAGATTTACTTTTAGTATTGATGGAATAGATGTATCCCTTTTGAATTGAAGTGAATGTATGAGTATTTATTACGTAAATACTGAACTACTATATGTAAACGTTGAAATTGTACGTGGAGCACTCGATACTGTAATTCTTCTATTGCATATGCATGAGCATCATATTATCGTAATTTGGGCATGTGTACCACCTTTGCATTGCATTTGCATGCATATATTTATAAATATTGAATAATGACCTTACGTACCCTCCAAAATTCTCTGTTATTGCAGAGATGGCCGAGGTACTGCCTAACGGAAATGGAGACGAATTTGTCGTGGGATACGAAGGGGGACCGTTTCCTCCGAACCCGCCAAATGATGACAATGGATGGATAGCTCAAGATGAAGCAATAGAGCCGGCAAATGACAGTGATGAAAGTGATGTAGACAATTTCAGCGTTAGTGACGATGGTGGAGAGGATTCTGAGGAGGAGGATCCGGTGGACGACGGAATTCTAGCAAATGCCGTCGGTCAGACCGAGCCCGATTTGGTTCGATCTCCAAATTCACCAAAAGGATACGAAGTGCCTCCAACAGGCCGTTATGATCAGCAACATATTCGTCCCCCAATGGATATTTGTACGGATTATCTGAGGACTGTGTCGGGCGGGTAAGTAATGAGTTTGGTGTGAAATCCAGTGATGCAGCTAGATCGCGTTCTCTTCATGAAAATGTTGCGTAGGTTTATTTTCCTAGGCCAAGGAATTATTGGGAATCTGAAAATCGTTTGAGAAGGATGGATAGACTAATGTACGAACGTTATGTGGTGGATACTAGAGTGATCAAAAGGTTTGACGAAAATGAGAGAGCACATCAGAAGTTATTCGCAAGGACTGCAAGGGCTGAGTTCGATGGAGCATTGAATAAGAGTGATATTAATAGTTTGAGATCGATGATAGCGAATTTGAGTGCAAGTCTTGAGCGGGTTAAGGAAGACCAGGTGTGACAACCGTGGTTTTGAGGTTCGTCACTCGGTCTTATTTTTAGGTTATTTTATGTGTGACTATGTGTTTTGTGTGTTTACATGTTTATTTTGCGTGAACGAAGTTGGTGTGGACATCGTTTATGGGTATATGGTACTCATAAGTAAATCGAGGAACGGTTATTTCATGTTCATGAGGTCACAAATTGGTGACTATGAAATGAAATGGTGTTATTTTGGTGTTTACGTATACGTATAAGTATTATAGTAAATCGTATTTTTTTTTAGGATTTGGGGTTTAGCATTTAGAGGTCTCGGGTAAGGTGTTTAGGCATGTGAGTATTTTTCGGGATGGTTTTAAGTCATTTAGGACTTAGTTATAAAGTTTATTTCAAAATTTAAGATTTTTTTTTAAACTGTATATTTTACGTCTTTTACGGTAAACGCGAAAATTTACTAGTTTTACGGTTATGAGGTTTTGGAGGTTTTAGGAGCTGAAATAAATTAGGGTAAATTAAGGTATTATTAATAATATATTAATAACTCTTAAAAAGAAAATATATATATATATATATATATATATATATATATATATATATATATATATATATATATATATATATATATATATATATATATATATATATATATATATATATATATATATATATATATATATATATATATATGAATCGGGTTTTAAACCGACTACAAAAGAAAAAGAAAGGATAATGGGCCAAAAGACCCAACTTGAGCCCAATTTGGAAAATCCTTTTTAATAAAACATATAAATACCATGTTTATATCACAAAAATCAGATTTTCATTAATTTTCTCCCCTTTTGGCCGAAATTTTTACAAGCCCTAATTTAGGGATTCATCAAAAATAATTTTCTTGAAGATTTGAGGTAAAAATCTTGATTTAATTCTTATAGTTTTCTTGTTTTATAGCATTAAGGCTTCAAGTTTTATGTAATCAATTTATATTATGGACTAGAGTTCTTAATAGATCTTTAATTAGGGGTTTTATAACAATTAACATGATTAGGATAATGATTGGTGATTATTAGTGATGTTAATTAGGGTTTAATCATGTTTAAATTCGTTTTTAAAAACTGGACAGATTTTTGAGTCATTTGTTTTGATCATATCTAGAGTTCTACAAACTCTTATTTTGCGATCCAAACATCCCTGAATATGTAATTAAAGTGGCTTTCAAATTCAAGAAACGAGAACTAAATTGGAGGTCGGGAGGTGGGTCAAAAACATGTTACAACAGTCGGAGGTCAAAATAGTTTTAAAATCCGTCGGGTTTAATTTAACGTTTTAACGTGATTGGGGTACTTAGGAGTACACTTGAGCCCTCTAATGAGCATGGGTGTTGGTTTATATATTAAATAAGAGACCTGAAGGGTGGCTAAGAAAATGGGTTAGGGTAAGACCCCCTAATCATAATAAACTTTTTGTATGTTCAAAATCGGTAAAATGCGGATAGGCAGAAGTATATATATATATATATATATATATCGGGGACTTAACAGTAGCTTTAAGGTTGGGGCAAAAGGGAGGAGTTAGCTAACATATGTAAGGGCATAGGGTTTCCTTTACAGAGATCACGGGTATGTTTAGGTGGGCGTTTGGCTTATAGTTTGGAGACCTAAAAACCGGGACTGTTTTGGGTAAAATGTTAACGGGACGGGTTATGAAGTAAACTGAGTTAAGGGCTTTATAGAGGGGTGTAATGAGATGCTTAGAGCATATAAATTAGGTATATATATGGGAGAAGGTTAGATGTCCATCATAGGTTGATGAGCCATCTTAGTGTTTGGTTCATGTTTTGATTGTGTGCTTTTGTTTGTTAGCTTTTTGCTAGTGCGCGGACTTTTGGAGAAGATCAATCAGGTGAGTTTCATAATCCCATATCTTTTAATGATTTTGACTTCCAGATGGGATGGAAGAGACACTCGTTATGGTTTTGTAAATTGTTGCTGTAAACGTTTCATGATTGGTGATGGACTTGTGTGTACGTATGTGAATAACTGCTAATTGATTCATGATTGTTTTGTGATTTGACTTGGTACCAAGGGGATGTTGACAAGGCGGGACCTTGGGGAGGTACATAGATGTGCGAGCATCTATAGGACCAATGGATAATGACAAGGCGGGGCCTTGAGATTGGTACATAGGTGTATGGGCGCTTATGGTACCATGGTGTTTGGTAAGGATGGGAGCCTTGGATTTTGTTTGGAATGATTGATCTTTAATGTTAGTTGTTAATGCATATTTGTAGCACATTGTCCATATGTTTAGTGGTTTATGATGGTTCGCAGCTTATTTTAATATGTTTTTCTGTTGGAGTCTAAACCTATGACTCTCACCAACATTATGTTGACGTGTTTTAGTGTCTCTTTCAGGTGATAAAGTGGTTAAGCGTGAGAACATATGTGACTAGGATTGGAGTCGCGTAGGAATGCATTTAGAAGGAGATCCCTGTTCCTTCTTAGTTTATTTTTCTGTTTGTTTCAATAAGTGATACTATGAACCTATATGTTGATTTGTTTGTGTTATTTGTTTGTCTTGGGTAAGAGGTAGGACTGTTACCTACTTACCTAGACTCCTGCATTGATTAGATATTGTCATGACATTTGTGTCACCTTTTATGACATTTTTAATTCATATAGTTCTCTCTATAGACACGTTGTTGTTGTGATGATATCCATACGTCGCGTCCCATATTCCGTCATGGTGGGGTGTGACACCAGGCTAGGTTGGTTAGGATGCAGAGTTGGGAGCACCGTGTTAGATCATCCCTACCGCAAGATTGGAGATTTGTGGATGACTCTGAGCTAGAGGCTAATGATTTCATGGTTTAACCACCCGCCAGGGGTGAGTGTGTCGCTTTAGGGAATCAGGTAGCATCGGAGTTTGGATCTACTTCTGGAACGAAGAGGGTGACTGAATGTGAGCCGAGTGATAAAGGGAAGAGGAAGATGGACGAGGAAGAAGAAGTCAGTGACGAAGAGCCCGAAGAGGATGAAGAAGAACCACCATCCAAGAGGTCATGTGGATCACCACGTGGCTAGTTACTTGTATTTTATTTTATCTTTTCATCGTTGTAATCGAACTATTTTAGACTTCTGTATGATGGTATTGTGATGAAAACTTGATAACTTTAAGTTTGTTGGTGTATGGTTGTAGTGGCATTACTTGTCATAGATTTTGGTTGATCTATCATTGCAATCCATGTTTACCTTTCATAATCTATGATAAGTCTTGAATTTGCTCTTTTGTGAAGTGATTGATGAATATTAGTAACCTTGTCGTTGATGTGTTGTTGTACTTATATTATGTCTTGAAAGAGAAATCTTATTAATCTTGATGTGTATACTCACTTTGTTTTCTATTTTCCATGTCTTTGCAGAGAGGTGTAATTGAGACTTCACCATGCCTCCAAAGTTAACAGCTAACCGTGTGAACACTATGATTCAAGAGGCAATCACCAATGCTCTTGAGGCAGATTGTGCAAACCGAAACCAAGGTCAAGGTGGAAATGTGGAAAGACAACAAGCCCCTAGGGAGTGTTCTTATGCCGGTTTTGTGAATGTGGTCCCACACAGTTTCGTGGTACCGGTGGAGCTTTGGAACTCCGAAGATGGTTGGAGAAGATTGAAAGCACTTTCGAAATCAGTGGGTGCTCTGAGGCAAACAAAGTTAAGTTTGCAGCTGCTACTTTTCTTGATGATGCTTTAAGCTGGTGGAACAACCAGCTAGCTACTGTCGGATTAGCGGTAGCAAATGGAAGAACTTGGGCTGCAACCAAGGCACTTTTGACTAAGAAGTTTTGTCCCGAGGAAGAGCTGGGTCAGTTAGAGGACGAGTTGAGGCACTTGTCTTTGAAGAACAATGACATCACTGCCTATACAAGGAGGTTTAATGAGTTAAGCCTATTGTGTCCTGATGCTTTCGCCGATGATCGAAAGAAGATGAAACAGTACATCAAGGGTCTATCGAGCAACATTAAGGGTGAGACTACTTCGTCAAAACCTGGATCATTTGATGAAGCCGTTCAAATGGCTCATGCACTGATGGATGTTAAGTTGCAAGATAAGTAAGACTACATTGCTGAGGGAAACAAAAGGAAATGGGAAGCTGCTCAGGTGAATCAATCGCAATGTCAGAATCGTGGGGGTAATCGCAACAACAACCAAGGATAGAATCGTAACCAACAGTTCAACCAAAGAAGGAATGATGGGATGAGAGCTGCTACTGCCCCCAGAGGAGTTAAGGTCAATCCTCACTATGGTCGTTGTAACTTGTACCATATTGCGAATTGTCCTCCTGCATGTAGCAAGTGTGGAAAGACGGGTCATAAAGTTGCAGATTGTCGATCTAGAGGTGTGGCTACAGGGGCAAATGCCACGAGGGTAATGGTTTGTTTTGGATGTGGAGAAAAGGGGCACAAGCAAGGAAACTGCCCGAAAGCTGGGAATAGGCAGGGACGAAATAATGTTGCTACTGTATACCGAGTAAGTACCGCTGATAAACCGCAAGGCCCGAATGTGGTGACCGGTACGTTTCTACTTGACGCTCGTTATGCTAGTGTATTATTTGATTCTGGATCCGACAAAAGCTTTGTAGATGTAAAATTTAGTCGTCTTATCAATAGAGAACCGGTGATACTAACGACTAACTATACTGTGGAATTAGCCGATGGAAAGATTGTTAGTACTAATTCTATACTAAGAGGGTGTACCTTGAAGTTAGGGAATTATGCCTTTGATATCGACTTAATGCCTATAGAGCTAGGATCTTTCGACGTGATTATTGGGATGGATTGGTTAATGGCGCATAGTGCGGTGATTGTTTGTGGAGAAAGGTTAGTTCAAATCCCGTTGAGGAATAGGGTTTTGACCGTGAAGGGTAATGAATGTACTTCTCGTCTGAAAGTAATATCTTGCCTGAAGATGATGAGGTATGTGGAAGAAGGATGCGATTTATTTTTGGCGCGGATTTCTAGTGATGGTGATGTAGAGACAAAGTTGGAAGAGGTGCCTGTGATTCGAGAGTATCCGGAAGTTTTTCCTGATGAGTTGCCGGGTTTACCACCCTCTCGTGAACTGGAATTTCAGATCGATTTGATGCCAGGAGCTGCAACAGTTGCTCGTGCACCTTATCGATTGGCACCGTTAGAACTGAATGAGTTATCTGATTAATTGAAAGAATTGATGGATAAGGGGTTTATTCGACCGAGTTCATCACCATGGGGAGCGCCTGTGTTGTTTGTAAAGAAGAAGGATGTGTCGTTTAGAATGTGTATCGACTATCGAGAGCTTAACAAATTGACGGTTAAGAATCGGTATCCATTGCAGAGGATTGACGATTTATTTGATCCTTGCAACTGATATGTTCCTGTGTGTACTCAAAGCTTGACTTGAGATCAGGGTATCATCAACTACGAGTTAGAGAGGAGGATATTCCTATAACTGCTTTTCGTACGCAATATGGACATTTTGAATTCTGAGTGATGCCCTTTGGGTTAACGAATGCGCCTGCAGTATTCATGGATCTTATGAATCGAGTGTGCAAGCCGTATTTGGATAAGTTTGTCATTGTATTCATTGATGATATTCTTATTTACTCCAAGAGCAAAGAAGAACATGAGAAGCACTTGAGGACGATATTGGAGCTTTTGAAGAAAGAGAAGTTGTACGCGAAATTCTCCAAGTGTGAATTTTGGTTGGAATCTGTACAATTTCTTGGGCATGTGATTGATAGCGAAGGAGTTCGTGTGGATCCTTCCAAGGTAGAGGCAATTAAGGAATGATCGGCACCGACAACGCCGACTGAAGTTCGACAATTTCTTGGTTTAGCTGGTTATTATCAGAGATTCATCGAAGAGTTTTCGTTGATTGCAAAGCCGTTGACCAAACTTACTGAGAAGAATCGGGTGTTTGAATGGGGAAATGATGAAGAAATCGCTTTCAAAACACTTAAGGACAAATTGTGTTCTGCTCCGATTTTGTCATTGCCAGAAGGAATCGAAGACTTCATGGTTTATTGTGACGCGTCTCATAAAGGTTATGGAGCTGTTTTGATGCAGCGTGAGAAGGTGATCACTTACGCGTCGAGACAATTGAGGAAGCATGAGAAAAACTACACTACGCATGATTTAGAGTTAGGAGCTGTAGTTTTTACGCTAAAGTTGTGGAGACACTACTTGTATGGGACTAGGTGTGTTGTATTCACTGACCACAAGAGTTTGCAACACATATTGGACCAGAAGGAGTTGAATATAAGACAAAGACGATGGGTGGAACTACTGAGTGACTATGACTGCGAGATTCGCTACCATCCTGGCAAGGCGAACATTGTAGCGGATGCACTTAGTAGGAAGGATAGAGAGAAACCTTTGAGAGTCAGAGCATTATTGATGACTGAGGGTGTTGATTTGACCGCAACAATATTGAAGGCTCAAGAGAAGGGATTAATGAAAGAAAATGTTGGTGCTGAGAATCTAGGAAGACTGCAGAAACCTCTTTTCGTGGTAAAGTCAGACGGGCAGAGGTATTTCGAAAATCAGATTTGGTTACCGCTATGTCCATCCGAGGAAGGAATGGCTTGAGTACGAGATTTGGTTATGAATGAGTCTCATAAGTCGAAGTACTCGATACATCCTGGAGCGGATAAGATGTATCATGATCTGAAGAAAGTCTATTGGTGGCCGAATATGAAGGCAGAGATTGCTCGTTACGTCAGTAAGTGTTTGACTTGCGCGAAGGTTAAAGCTGAACATAAGAGACCGTCTGGGTTGTTGGTACAACCTGAGATCCCAGAATGGAAATGGGAGAAGATCGCTATGGATTTCGTGACGGGTTTACCTAGAACTCCTAGTGGTTGTGATATGATTTGGGTAATAGTGGATAGGTTGACGAAATCTGCTCACTTTTTACTTATGAAGAAGACGAATAGCATGGAGAAACTTGCCAGTGTGTACGTGAAGGAAATTGTTTGTCGACATGGTGTACCTTTATCGATCATTTCGGATCGCGATAGCAGGTTTACTTCGGAATTTTGGAAATCTCTTCAACGTGCGATGGGCACCGAATTGAGTTTGAGCACGACCTATCACCCTGAAACTGATGGCCAAAGCGAACGAACTATTCAGACGTTGGAGGACATGCTCCGAGCATGCGTGATTGATTTCGGAGGAAGTTGGGAACGCCACTTGCCTTTAGTGGACTTTTCGTATAATAACAGTTATCATGCGAGCATTAAGGCTGCACCATTCGAAGCGTTGTATAGAAGGAAGTGTAGATCTCCTGTGTGTTGGAGCGAAGTGGGAGAGAGTCAGTTGACTGGGCCCGAGATGGTTATGGAGACGACAGAGAAGATTGTGCAAATTAAGAACCGTTTACTTGCTGCAAGAAGCCGACAGAAGAGTTATGCTGATAATAGGAGGAAACCGTTGGAATTTGAGGTCGGAGACATGGTCATGCTTAAGGTTTCGCCATGGAAGGGTGTGGTACATTTTGGGAAGAAAGGAAAGCCGAGTCCAAGGTATATTGGACCATTCAAGATTTTTAAACGAATTGGACCGGTAGCGTATAAGTTAGAATTACCGAATGAGCTTAGTGTTATTCACGACACGTTTCACGTATCGAATTTGAAGAAAAGCTTGGCGGATAAGGAATTGGTGATTCCTTTGGACGATATTCAGCTTGACGATAAAATGCATTTCGTGGAGGAACCAGTGGAGATTATGGACCGAGAGGTTAAGAGATTGAAGCACAGTAGAATTCCTATTGTGAAGGTACGATGGAATTGTAGGCGTGGATCGGAATACATTTGGGAACGTGAGGACTTCTTCAAGGAGAGATATCCTCATCTGTTCCAGCGACACGAAATGTGAATATTAGAAGAGGCGAGCGCCGGGACGTGGCTCTCTGTAAGGAGGGGTGGATATGATACCCAGAAACAGAGGTCACTTATCTTACCCTAAATTACGAATATTTTGAAAATTTTAAGAAATTTCGTTTATTATATATTTAATCGTTTTAGTTGAAACCAATGTTTGAGGCCGTAATCTTAACGATTGACGATTTAAGAAGAACGATGACGACTACGATCCCGACGGATGCCAAACTTTTATAATTTATTATCGTTTTGTCGATATTGTAATTTTTCGAGAATTTTATTTTTGATTCGTATTAAGTCGAGCCGGTGCGTTTTATTTCTTTCCGGGTGCGTTTAAATTGTTCTAAAAGTATTTTGGAGTGTTCGGGGCGACCCCCGACTTCGGCAAAATTTTCAAAGTCGACTAATAAGTCATTTCCCGCTAACTAGTAATGTTGTTTAAAATTAAGGCCAAAATAATGCCTAAATTTCACAAAAGGCCCTTAAAATTTACAAAAGGAGGGGACTAAACACACACAACCAAAAACACATTCAAAAATTTTTTCCCTCTCTCCTTTTCCTCTCTCTAGGCCGCCGTCCATACCACACCACCACCACCACCACCACCACATCAATTTTTTTGTGTTTTTGAGAAAACAAATCAAAGACCAATCCTTAAAAACCTTTTGTAAGTACTTTTAAACAATCAAATCCAACATGCATTAACATGATTTTTCAAGAATTAAAAGATTTTTCAAAAAGTTTGATTTTGTGTAATTAAACGTAATGCATGTGTAATTGGTGTTTAGATAATGTTAAATCACCATTTGAATTAACCAAAACAAGTTTGGTTTGGGTGTTTTGATCACCAACATCCCACGACCAAATGGGGGTGTTTGGTGGATCATGGTGTTTGATGATTTTGTTTGTGGGTTTGTGTTTAGATTGTTGTTTTAGGTGTGTTTGAATGGGTTAAACACATTGCATGTGTGATTTGGTAAATGGGTTTTTGAAAGGATTTGATGTTCTAGGTGTTAGGTACTGATTAGGGTGTTTAGGAGTGGTCATGAGTGGTTAAGTTAGGGCTAGGTGTCGTTAAAATGGTTTGGAAACAAATGCTAGGGTGATTTTGAAGTAGTAATTTTTAGGCAGATTGTTTAAGGGTATTTTTAAAAATCTTAAGTCTAAATACAGGTCATAAATATAGTATTTAGTTGTAGAGCTTTGTTTTAGGTTTGATTTGGTATAAGAAAGATCTTACGACTCCAAACGAGTCAAAAGTTATGATATTTTGAAAGTTCGTGTACCGGGAGATGAGAAATCAACATAATCCGAAATTGTGTTTGGTTTTAGGTCAAATCCCGGGGACCATAGATAGAGTTTGGTAAATGATTGAAAGTTTATTTTTGGTTTCAAACCTGCATTTGTGAGTCTATTTTTGGACTTAGGAGTCAAAGTAGCTAATGGTGTCTTTTAAATGGGTCAAACAAGTCCAACATGGTCAAAGTGTAAAATCAGTCCTAAAAGTTCATGTTTAGAAATGTAATGGGTAATGGGTCATAAAAGTGAAAACATTTTATGGGATTAAAAATGAGTTATCTACAGCTCATAAGGTATTTTCACAAATTTTCTTGAATTTTATAAAGGTACTTAAGTCATAGAAAACAGCCCATACTTTTGGTAAGTATCGGCGAAATCGTAAAGTGGGAAGTAACTTTAATAACATAGATGAATCGTATAAATCTAGTAACAACTACTTTTTTGGTTTTGGCGTGAGTTTGTAATTATGAAAATTGACTAATATGTATGTATTATACAGTACTTAAAGTTATATAAATGAGTTGACTCATTACGCGTTGTTTGTTAGGTGTTGATTTTCTCGGGCATCCTCATCGTCAGTGATCGTCATCCGTAACGTCGACTACTTCTATATATAAGGTGTGAATTTATAGCCTCGCTCTATATTGTTTTTCAAATGGTTTTTACCCGCGAGGGGGAATGCATGCTATTTTAAATGAAACGAACATATGTCATGAATGATTGTTGGACCCGAAAGTTGCCTAAATTGTGTTGAGTACCTAGTTGCATAAGACCCTATATTCATGAACTATTAACTATTGTTTAATCCTTATGTGGATTGAAAATAGCCGCTTATACAATTGATAGTACTATGGGGTTGACGACCCTATCCGAGACGAGGGCTAGTACGTTAAGTACCCCCTGCGGACGGATAACTTGTGATAAGAAATAAGGTATAATTGCAACTAACGCCTTTAGAAGGGGCACTGGTTTCATCTTAATCATGCCGGTAATTATACGCGGGTGATTCAGTTAACGGATTAGTGTCATGAGCTTAAACACAGTTGTAAAAACCTTGATAATAGATTGTTTGATCGACAATTCTATAAATGATCGTGATTGGTTTTATTTACTTATGTTCAAAATATGATTGTAAAACCTATGAATTCCACTCAACATTATTTGTTGACCCCTTTAAGCATGTGTTTCATGTAATCGATGAGATGGTAGCAAGGAGCATGCTAGGATGGATGTTGTTGTGGCTTAGCGGTCTACCTAGTCTTTCCTCCCTTTTTATAACTTAAACTTTTTATGTCATGTCATGTAAACTTGTAATGTATTTTGGGTTGAGATTCAGTGGGGACCAAAACGCGACTCTGTGTTGTAACAACTTCGGGGTTTGGGAAGTGGTAGACAATGTTGTTTATAAAAATGGTTAATTAATGTTTAAATTCCTACGTCTCTATGAGTCGTTCGAAATAGCTTGTGTGTGATGATAACTGCTTAGCACCCAAATGTTGTAGTTCCGCTGCGCATAGCATTTGTGGGGGTGTTATAATTATTGAATAAATCGTATGCATGTAGCTATTTGATTCATTTATTGCACATATAAATTGTTATTATGTGTTTATGATTTAGTTTTTTTACTTGTTTATATTAAAAATTGTTGAATTATTATAAACAAGGGTTTTTTATGAAAAGAAATAAAATGGACTAAATCATATTAAAAATAAGAGTAAAGTGCAAAAATCATCCCTGTGGTTTGTCAAAAGTTTGAATTACATCCCTCGTTAATACTTCGCGCAACATACATCATTGTGGTTGTAAAATAGTACACTATACATCCCTGAGGACGGATGGTGCAAATATTTTTCCGTTAAGGGTTAAAAGTGTTTGTTATCTTAGGGGTATTTTAGTCCTTTTACAACCTAGGGATGATTTTTGCACCTAACTTTTCAAAAAAAAAATTTCCAAAAAAAATTTCAAAAAAAATTCAAATTTTTTTTAAAAAAGTTTCGAAAAATGTTTTCTTTTTTCGAAAAATGTTTTTTTAATGTTTTTTTTAAGTTTCGAAAATATATTTGAAAAAAGTTTTTTTCAAAAAAAATTCAATTTTTTTTTTAAATTTTCGAAAAAAGTTTTTTTTTCAAAAGTTTTTTTTAAATGTTTTTCGAAAAAAAAAACTTTTTAAAAAAAAAGCTTTTCTAAAAAACTTTTTTTTCAAAAAAATTCAAAATTTTTTTTAATCTTCGAAAAAAAAAATTTCAAAAGTTTTTTTTATAAAAGTTATTTTTTAAAATGTTTTTCGAAAAAAAAACTTTTTTTAAAAAAAGCTTTTTTTAAAAAACTTTTTTAAAAAAAACTTTTGAAAAAAAAACTTTTTTCGAAAATTTTAAAAAAAAATTGAAACTTTTTGAAAAAAAAAATTTCAAATTTTTTTTAAACTTATTTTAAAAAGAAAACATTTAAAAAATAAAACATTTTTCGAAACATTAAAAAAACATTTTTCAAAACTTAAAAAAAAAAAATTGAATTTTTTTGAAAAAAACTTTTTTCAAATATATTTTCGAAACTTAAAAAAAAACATTAAAAAAAACATTTTTCGAAAAAAGAAAACATTTTTCGAAACTTTTTTCAAAAAAATTTGAAATTTTTTTTGGAAATTTTTTTTTTTTGAAAAGTTTGGTGCAAAAATCATCCCTAGGTTGTAAAAGGACTAAAATACCCCTAAGATAACAAACACTTTTAACCCTTAACGGAAAAATATTTGCACCATCCGTCCTCAGGGATGTATGGTGTACTATTTTACAACCACAATGATGTATGTTGCGCGAAGTATTAACGAGGGATGTAATTCAAACTTTTGACAAACCACAGGGATGATTTTTGCACTTTACTCTAAAAATAATGATTTGTTAGAGATTTAAATTACATAAGATTACGTTGATTGGTGAATTACAATAATAATCTAACGGCGTACTCCTTTTGACAAACTATAAAGTAGGTTTAACGCACCGCTGATCATGTACCCGGTTAAGGAAGGAGATGTTATGCCATTAGTCGCTGACCAAATTCCTGGCTCGCCTGTACGTCAAATTGAAATTACCTATGATTATTAATTGAATTATACCTTAAGGGTGATTTACCACAAATTCACATCCGAGACACAAATGAATAAGGGTATTGCTTTGTGGGTAGCCGAGTTCTAGCAAAAGTACGTTGTAAATAGTTGTGGGTAAATTCTTTAATTGGTTTACCCAATATTGCAACATAATTTATGAAGAAATTTAATCTCGTGAAAAAGTTTACTAGATGTTTCATTAAACTTATGCTATGGATTTGTATGCATGCTTCTCCATACATTGATTTTGACATCAAAATTTATACCCTTAAAATTTAAGTCGAATGCTCCTAATTGACCAACACTTGAAATTACTTCGTCATCAAATGAGATTTTTGGGTGATGTTGTGATGGAGAGAAAACCTTTCGTAGAATGAGAATTCGTATGATGGTTTTACGTTACTCAGATTAGACGACTTAATTAAGTTACTCAGTGAGATCTGAAAACATAATGCATTCAGAAGGGATGAAACATGTTTACAATGAAAAACGTTTTTTGGCAATGTAAATCCCTTAAAATCTAGAAACTGAAAATTGTTTGTCAGTTGAATTGTTCGACAAGTCGCTACATTGAGTACATTCATTACTAGCAGATCATATGATGTAATAGATATATGTCAATATATTTCTAGAATTCAAGGAAAATAATATGGTTTAATACCAGGGTAATTTTATTTTCTTGAAAGTATTTTGTTATTGAATATACTAATATTTGAACTTATTTCTATAGAAATGGCTCAACCCACCAATAACACTATAAGTTCCGCGTTCAAAGCTTTCTTTGAACGTCTTGAACTTACTGGCCCAAACTTCAATGATTGGTATCGCTCGCTAAGAATTGTCTTGAGAGCAGTGGGTACTATTGATATCTTGACTACTCCCTATCAGGAGGATCTTGCTGAAGGAGCATCTAATGCGCAAAGGCTTAAACACGCTGCTAATGTTAAGAATCACTCTGAAGTGGCTTGCTTAATGCTTGGTAAAATGGCTCCTCCACTTCAACATAAGTATGAGCTATTTTCACCAAAGCGAATGCTTGATGAGATCAAGGCTATGTTCGAAAAGCCGCTAGTTGTGGAGATCTACGACTTGGTAGATGCTTTGCATAGCTGCAAGCAAACTCCAGGAAAGTCTGTAAGTGCCCATTACTTGGAGATGAGGGGTTATATGGAACAGCTCATTGCACTAGGACAACCCTATGATCATAATATGGCTATCAACTTGATCAATAGGTCCCTTAACAAGGACTTCAATGATTTTATTCGAAACTATAATATGCATTGCACGGGGAAGACAATTAATAATTTGCATGCAATGCTCATTGACTATGAAAAGGGGTTAAAAGACAAGGCATTTACCGCTACGCCTTCTGTACTAACCATACAAAAGGGTACAGTGAGTAAGCCAAAATCGCAAGCGAACAAGAAGAAAGGAAAAGGCAAAGGTGATAAGGGCAAACAAGTTGCGACTTATTCAAAACCTAAGCAGAACTTTGTCAAGAAGAATAGATCTCAGAGGGATGAGACTTGTCATCATTGCAAGGCAAGTGGTTGCTGGAAGAGGAGTTGCCCTCTTTACCTCGAAGAGTTACGAGAAATATAGAAGAAGTCTGAGCAGAGCGCTGCAGCTTCAGGTACTTTATTTATGATTGAATTGTTCAATTTAACATACAAATTAAATTCTTGGGTATATGATAAGGGATGCGGTATTAACTTATGTAATACCCTGCAGGGATTTAATCTGGAAAGGAAGCTTTCGTATGGGGAACAACAAGTGGGCAATGGTGCACAAGCAGCAGTTGAAGCTATTGGAACATTTAATCTAGTTTTACCTTCGGGTTTAGTATTGATTTTAAATGATTGTCATTATGCACTTACAATTGTTAGGGGTGTTATTTACTTTTCTTGTTTGTTAAATATTGGATTCGTTCACACGATTGATAATAATGGAATTTCTGTTTGGAAAAATGGTATTTTCTATTTTAATGCAATTTCTTTGAATGGTGTGTTTGAAATAGACATGCATGATAATGAATCCAAGAATGATAAATCTGTCTTTAGCATGAATAAGAAGAGAGTTTGACAAGAACTCTTCTTATCTTTGGCATTGTAGACTTGCCCATATTGGGAAGACTCGTATACAAAAGCTTCAACGTGAAGGTCTTTTGGAAAATATCAATGATGAATCATTCGATAAATGTGAGTCTTGTATCTCTGGAAAGATGACCAAGAAACCTTTTAATAGCAATATTGAAAGAGCTACTGATCTACTTGGTTTAATACATACTGATGTGTGCGGGCCACTTAGACATTTGTCAAGGAAATGTGCTAGCTACTTCTTAACATTTACGGATGATTATAGCCGTTATGGTTATATTTATTTACTTAAGCATAAACATGAGGTATTTGAAACATTCAAAGTGATTAAAGTAGAATTAGAACTGCAACTAGGAAAGAAGATTAAAGCTCTTCGTTCTGATAGAGGTGGTGAATATTTAAGTCAATACTTTATAGATTATCTAAGTGAGAATGGAATTGGTCAGCATCTTACTTTTCCCTATACTTCACAACAAAATGATGTATCCGAAAGGAGAAATCGTACATTATTGGATATGGTGTGATCTATGTTTAATCTTACAACTTTACCTTTATCCTTTTCGGATTATGCTTTAGAGTCTGTTGTTCGCATTTTAAATATGGTTCCCACAAAGAAGGTCGATAAGATACCATATGAACTATGGCATGGCAAGAAGCCATATTTGTCTTATTTAAAGGTCTAGGGTTGGGAGGCGTATCTGAAACGTGACTCGGGTGACAAACTCCAACAACGATCTGTGAAATGTATCTTTGTAGGATACCCTAAGGAAACTATGGGTTACTACTTTTATTATCCACCTGAGAACAAAGTAATTGTTGCTAGGTATAGAGACTTCCTTGAATCTGATCTTGTAAATCAAGAGTTCAGTTGGAGAAATTATGATCTTGAAGAGAGTCATATAGATACATTACCTTCTGAAAACACGTTCCTCTGCGTAGATCCAAAAGGATTAAAAACGCAAATAGCAATATATGTCTTAACATAGAGGATGATGATGAAGTAGGGGATCTTGTTGAACCTCCTAACTATAAACCCGCCATACTTGATCCTGAGAAGGATAAGTGGATGGTTGCTATGGATGAGGAAATTAAATCCATGAAAGTAAATGATGTTTGGATTCTTTAAGAACCACCACCGAATGCTAAAGTAGTGAGACATAAGTAGATATACAAGAAGAAAACCGACATGGACGGAAAAGTACAATCCTATAAAGCTCGTTTAGTAGCTAAAGGTTTTACTCAAACTTTTGGCGTAGACTACGAGGAGACATTTTCTCATGTAGCAGACTTAAGAGATATTAGGATTCTCATAGCTATAGCAGCATACTATGACTATGAGATATGGCAAATGGATATTTAAACTGCCTTCTTGAACGGTCGCTTAGATGAAGACATCTATATGCAACAAACAGAAGGGTATGTTGATCCTGAGAATCCAAGACATGTGTGCAAACTTCAAAGATCCATTTATGGTTTGAAACAAGCATCACGTCAATGGAATAAAAGATTTGACGAAGAAATCAAAAAGTTTGGATTTATTCAGAATCGTGATGAGCCATGTGTATATCGCAAAGCTAGTGGGAGTGATGTAATATTCCTAGTCCTATATGTTGATGACATATAAATCATGGGAAGTAATATTCCAAGACTTAAAGATGTTAAGGATTATCTTGGTATATGTTTTTCTATGAAGGATTTAGGAGAAGCTGCATACATTCTGGGAATTAAGATCTATCGGGATAGGAAAAGACGATTAATTAGTCTAACTCAAGATGCTTATATAGATAAGATATTGAAGAAGTATAACATGCATAATTCCAAGAAAGGTTTTCAACCTATGGAGGTTAAGCATAATCTGAGTCATGAGATGGATGCATTAACTCCTGAAGAGGAGGCATACATGTAGAAGGTGCCTTACGCTTCGGAGGTAGGATCTTTAATGTATGCTGTTAGATGCACAAGGCCTGATGTGGCGTTTGCTCCGAACTTGGTCAGTAGATACCAACATAATCAATGGAAGCTCCACTAGATTGCTGTTAAACATATTCTAAAGTATTTGAGGAGTACGAAAGATATGTTCTTAGTATTTGGAGGGAAACTAGACATAGAACTGAATGTGATAGGTTTCTGTGATGCGTCCTGGAAATGTGATAAAGACGATACGAAGTCTCAGACGCGTTACGTTTTTGTTATCAATGGAGGAGCAGTTGACTGGAAGAGCAAGAAACAGACAACAATTGCAATGCATGCTACTCAATCTGAGTACATGGCTGCTTTAGAAGCTGCAATGGAAGCTGTTTGGATTAGGAAGTTTATTAGAGATCTTGGAGTGATGCCTTCAATTAAAGAACCTATAGATATGTATTGTGACAATTCTGCCGCAACATATTCGCCAATGATTATGGAGTCATGAAAGGCGTCAGACACTTTAAACGTAGACATCACTACGTCCGAGAACAAGTTGAAGCTCGTGAAAATAAAATTAATAAAAGTTCACACAGATGTAACGTAGCTGATCCTTTAACTAAGGCTTTGCCTAGACCAAAGGTAGTTAAGCATGCCAAGGCGATTGGGCTGCAACTAGCTAGCGAACTCATACAATAAATCTGTGATTAGTATTTGGATAAGGATGTTAAGACATTATTATTTAATAAAATAAAGATTGGGTTTGGTTTATTCTTATTACTTAATTCTATATCCTATTTTACATGTTTTAATCCATGAATAAATGTTATGCTAAGTGTTCGTTGTCGATTAATAATATGGGAATATAATTAAAATTAAGACAAATCAAAATAAGCGATTTTGCATGATATTCGATGTATCGAATATTGGACTTATCCTAACTATATGATTTTACTTTATGGATTTTATGTCATCGAGTAAATCATAAATAGTTATCTTTAGACTTGAGATGCCAGAAAACTGTTATGAGTCTAGTGCATCTCTGTGGAATAATCTAACGCTAAACGTAACTGGTAGCTATAATGATTATTTTCGGTTTGCAAAATTCATAAGTTTTGCTCGTGGTCAATATAGAATTTATTTTCCTCTAATTTTGTTTTGGAGTTTAATACAGTTGGGCCCCTCGTGGGATTAGTAACATGTGTTTGTGTGGCCACACCCAAATTTGTTTTGGTAATCTTGTTGAATCTATGAACGAGAAACATAATTGTTAATGAAAGGAATGACTGAGATCCATATCCTTATCAACGTTGTATTAGAAATAAAAGGATAATAATAATGATGAATTATTAAAAGGTTTTATCCAGGAGACTTTACTCGAGTTGTACTAGAGACATTGCTCAGTGTAACTAGACGCTAGTCAATGTAATCACGATATTCGAAATATGTCCAAGTGGGAGCTGAAAGTTTATGGACTTATATTTAATAGTCGTGTGATAGGATCGAACTCGAGATTACGAGATTGCACACAATACGTAAAGAGTTAATTTAATTAATGAATATATTTATTGTATTTATTAATTTATTTAATAAATATATATATTATATTTATTTAATTAAATCGAGCTATATAACTATATAACTTTAACGATCGTTAATTAATTAAGAGTTAAGTATTAACGAATGTTAAATATATATATATATAAAGAGGATACAAAAGGAAGAAGGAAGGAAGGTTCCAGAACACCCCATGAGTGGGTGTTTGTGGGTCGGTTAGAGCACAAAAGGGGAAGGCAAAAACTTGCCTTTTATTTGTTTTGGGCTACATGTATTCTAGGCCTATAAATACAACCCCTTACCCCTCATAATCTTAATAACTTGAATCTCTCCATTCTCCTCTCTTTCTAGCCGATTGCAACACCTAACCCACGAAGGGTTTCAGTGTGGTTTTTCTTGGTGCTCGGTTTTAGTTTAAATCTAGTCCTAGCCCCTCTCTAGGGTTGTTGGGTAGATTTTATACTATAAATATAGCTCGGTTTACACGTGCTAGAATCACGGTTAGCTCGTTGTATTACGTGTGTACAAGATCGTAATATAGTCTTACTTTACACTATATCTTGGTGATATACGGTATTAACCCGAATTGGTGATTCTTTCTTCATCTTGGGGATTTGCTTTAGCGTAAAGGTATGTAACCCTAATTCGATTAATTATAATTGTGTTATTATTATGATCTTGTCAAATCGCTTCTGATATGTGTGTTTTGATCTCGTTTAGGGTTTTGTGTAATTGTTATGAACTATATAAACCTTCAGAGCTATGACATATTTACAGAAAAAAGTGTAAAATATGCCAAGACAAAAAGTGTAAGATATTTAGTCAAATTCCAATGTCTTTCTGGTTCAGCACAAAGTAGATCAAAGAGGACCCCTGTTGGTATATACCTGAAAAATCAAGTATTATGTCGGATAATAAGCCCAACGCCATCGACTTGGAAGGCACATACAACTGCCAATCTTAGCAAAAAGACTAAGAGAACCTAAACATGAATAAACTTTTGATTCATTCTGTAAAACAGAGGTGTATCTCGTGAGTAGTTGCTGCTAAATTTTCTCTTTTAAAAAGAAGGCAAATAGAAGTACAGATAACATATAAAATGAATGAAAGTCGACATCAAATGACTTCAGATGGGAAATTATTAAGATAAACCCACAAGTAACACACAACCATAGCTGCCTTACTCTATTAAAGGATAAACCTCAGTCAGTTTTTATATTTATAGGCGGACCTACTAATGAACGCAATCTTATTCGATCGACATAACAATCTGAAACTTATATAGCGGGTCTATTTAAGCCATATACCCAAAATTCCACTAACTCGCTACAATGATGATAATGAGCAAATATATGAATGCTATAACAGACTTTTCTCATAGAGTGTTGTTTTTATCTAGGAGACCTATAATACAAGTGTAACTTTAGTGTGCAACTTATCAAAATAGCATCATTCCGCAGATCAATAATTAATATAAGGAGAAAGTAAACTCATATCATAGTATACCATTTAAGGGGAAATCCTTTGTATTCGAACCAGATAGTGTCGACTCTGGGAGGAAGTACACCACTTAAGCATGGCTTAAGTTGAGATGATAACAGAGGTAGGTACCCTATTCGAGGAGCTAGAATCTGAGCGTAGCAGAAACATAAGAATTTGGTATTATATTTTCAATAAACCACAAATACGCTTATACATTGAACCAAAAGATGGTTAATAACTCCATTCTGATAGTTCAACCAAGACTGGCAGACGCATAAAAATGTAAACCGAATAATCACTCAAAATATTAGTTGACGATTAAAACTCACATAAATTTTTCAGTAGCATATTTGTGGAACGGTTTCCGGTGGGTGAGAAATAGATTTTCAGCATCGTATTTGGAAGCGGGACATTATAGGCTTAGATATGGCACCATTAAGGGAAAACCGGATAGGCACACCATGGTTGCAGCCCAGAGAGGTTGCCCCCTGCCAAGATACGCGTAATCTCAGATTTATCCCGTCCGTTAAAACTCATCATAGCCTGAGTGATCGCACACATTGGTTTTCGTAATTCCCCTCTTTTATTAAAATTGTCATAAAATGTATCTCGACATACGAAGTACATCATTTTAAGCGTTTTTTATGTAAGCTACACATTGTCGAATCGGAAAGGCCGCCATGGCTGCGTTTATGTAAACGCCCTGCCAATATACAACCTTTCTCAGGCCATGAGATTTGTCTTATACAACAAAATGCCAAAATCAATTAACCCATAGGTTGGCTACTTAAGCGCATAACACAAACAAATATTCGACCCGTCGCGGCTGCAAATCGAATGAACTGCCATGCCAGGCAACGGGTTCTATCAATGAACAGTAATCCTCCTCTGTCAAAAGTAAAGTATCATTTTATTTCCCTCTCACAAAGGGTCGTCATGCTCACAAATATGACGCGCACATCTCCAATCTTTCACACACATACAGTATTCCCTCAAATAATCAAATGCCTTAAGAACAACGGTAAGAACTACACATTCCAAATGTGTGCATAAAATGATCATAAGATGGAACAATAACACAAACAAATATTCGACCCGTCGCGGCTGCAAATCGAAGGACCTGCCACGCCAGGTAGCGAGTTATATCAATGGTGTCAAACAATCAAACAGCTGAGGAACATTCATAAGAATGACATATTTCAAATGACGGCCCCTAAAAATGATAAAGTTAACAAACACGCAAATGAATCAGTATAATTAGCCACAAACTAGATGAAAGTAAAAAACTGACCAGCCAAGATCATAATTTTCAATCAATGCATAGTAGTCGTGGTTCCTCCCTAATATCAAGTTTATGATTGGGGTTTCCATGAAACCCTAAAAATCATCAGCACCCATTCATATCAAACCCCCAAAATCATCGGATGAAACCCATAGCAAATCAGCAAGGATTTCCAGCAAACCCATTCAAATCAACGAATAACATTAGGGTTTCCATGAAAACCTCATAAACATCACAGTCGCCATAGGGTTTCCATCAAATAATCAACGGCCATAGGGTTTCCATCAAACCCTGATCAAACACCCCCAAAATGATAATTTTTTAGAGAGAGAAACAAATAGTGAGAGAGGGGAGGGCAGTATATGAGAGAAATCAGAGAGGAGGTCAATCATAATTGATTTCAAGGGGCAACCCACAATCAGCGAAGGGTCATTTTAATTCGGAGCAATCGTGAAGGGGCAACCCACAATCAATGAAGGAAGGGGCAACCCACAATCAATGAAGGAAGGGGCAACCCACAATCAATGAAAGGGAGTACTGTATGTGTGTGAAAGATGAGAGATGTGCGTGCCATATTTGTGAGAGGGACGACCCTTTGTGAGAGGGAAATAAAATGGTTTTATATTTTTGGTGTGAGTATGGTACTGTACCTCGGTATATTCAATTCTCCCTATTATAAAGAGGGTAATGTATTGTTGTTATTTGTAGTTACTATATGTTTTTTTAACAATGAATATTATTAAAAAGAAACTCTAGCAAAGAGCTAGAAGAGGAATTACAGAGGAATTACAAAAGGTTAATTAACCAATAATTCTAAATTTGAACTACCAATAATTCTAAATTTGAACTTTACGACCTCTACATTTAAGCCAAGAAAAAAAAACATACGAATACTATCAAACAAATCAGTTTTCATAATAGGATGAGATTTAAAAGTGATACTATATACCGCCACGAGATCCATAAAGCCGCCACGAAAATAACATAAATAAGATCTTTATAATCCTCGGATGCTCCCCAATCGTTAAGCCAAAAAAGCCAATCGAAACACGATAGAAATAGAAGGCATAGAAACATCAATCCAAACAGGAAAAGGTCACCATAGGCTAGCAGCCATATCACACCCAAAGAAAATGTTATTATTCCACTTCATGCCAATATTGCAAGAGGGGCATGTAATGGACTAAATATCTAAACTCACAAAGATAAATTTAAATGATTCGGTAATCTATCCAAGATAAGACGCCAAATGAAAATATTTATCTTATGAGGTAAAATATTAGAAAAATACAATTATTCACATGCAAGCGAGTAACTTCACGGTGAACCTCGTCATTTTCAGCATCATTCCAATGCCAAGAATATGGAGACTCATTCACGTGAACATGCCCAATCTTCTTCTTCAAAGCCTCCAAAGATTCTTCATTCCTGCTTCCTAGTCGTTGCCTTTTTCCAATTCCATATCCAAGTATCATCGGATAACCGATTAACAAGCATTCAATTTGGGTTTGCATCTAAATGAAATAACCGATTATATTGTACTCAAGGGCCAATTACCTATCCAATTATCCTTCCAAAAATGAATAGGCGAACCATTACCCACCTTACGTTGTAATGTGTGTAAAAGGATAATGTCTTTGGAATGTAACATAGAAAATTAATCTATAATATTTGCCCACGTACCAGAAACTTTGCACCCTTTAAATTCTATACTGGTATCATCCCCGTGAATAGCTTTCACCAGATGGCCCAAAGATAATTTGAAGTGATAATAAACCTCCATCTCCATTTCTAAAGGAGTGCGAGATTCAATGCTTTCAAACTCCCTATACCCAATCTGCCTTTATCATTTGACGCCAAAATATTTTCCCATTTTGTCCAAGCCATCTTTTTATTCTCATTGCTACCGCCCCAAAAGCCCGAAAGGATTCAAGCTTTTTTATAACAGATTCCAAGCTTTTAAAAAACGAAAGATAATAAATACCGAGACTCCCGAGCACTGATTTAATTAAAGTGAAATGCCCTCGAACAAACAGCATATTCGCCTTCCAAGTAGAAAGCTTGCGACGAAAACGATCAATCATAAATTGCCAATTCGCAGTCAGGTTCACATTGGATCCAATCGGTAATCCGAGATAGATGAATGATAAAAACCTAAAGCACAACCACTTGCATACTTGCATGTGCCATGTCTTCGATTTCTTAAGAAGAAACTCCTATTCTATACACATTCGATTTTGATATATTGATCTTGAGGCCCGAGGCAAGATAGAAAATCTGCATCACACAAATAATATTGTCCGTATTTTGCCTAGTTCACTCTGAAACAATAACCACATTGTCCGCATAAAATAACAACATTGTCCGCATAAAATAAATGGAATACATGAATGAGACGTGAACTAATAACATCTTTTAAAACAATATTAAAAGTTGTTATTTATTCGTAAAGTTACTGTTCGAAAAAATATAAGGCGTGAATAATTTTGGCTCATCATAAAATTAGTTACTGAAAATTTGTCATCGTATTACCCGGATACCAGTTAGCATGCTAGAAAGTGTGGTGTCGATGAAACATAAATCATTAAAATTGAGAAGTTTAACTGTTGAAAGCCTAATGTTGAGTTCCAAAACATTTACTTATATGAAACATAACTTTAATGTTTGATACTGTAAATAAAATAAAAAAGTTTATCGCGTATTGTACAATACAAAGTTAGGTAGTGAATTTGGAGATGAATTTACTTTCTCTGCAATGGCTTAGCTTTACTCTACTCAGTATGTATCGTCCACATCACAATTCACATGCAGACGAATCTTGTACTAGTAAAAGTAAATATTTAAAACGTGTATGTATCATTTTCAACCACAAAGACCCTTCAAATCTTATACCTAACCAAGATATATCTCGGTTAATCAAGTAACATGATTGGAAATCGCCAAGATGTTGGTTTTGTTTCCATCAGAACATTTACAAGATTTGTTTAAAATTTTGTCACATCAAAAGATAATCTTAACATACAGTACATATAACAACAGTTCACTTAGATACATTTGTATGCAGTTAATCGACCCTCTAAGGCTATGTGTGAAGGTAAGTTTGGCGCACGAATGTGAGGTTTTTGGCTTGGTCGCGCAGTGCAGACTATCTAACGAAAACCGAGGAAGAGTAGGTGTTTTGTTTTGGTGTAAGTGGTTATTAAGTGGATATAATGAAAAGTTGATGTAACGTTGAGATTATGTTGTTAAAAATATGACCATTAAAGCATCCGATGTCATAGCGAGTTACTCTTTGCCAGTCCTAGCTACGTGGACACTCGCCGAAACTCGCCAAGCTCTCGCCGCCAAACTTTCGCCACCACACAACTGGTAGGGCCAAAATGAAGAAGTATGGCTTGCCATAATGCCACCAATACTCTTAGAGACAATGTACCGGTTGTGGCTTATGTTATTTTGATTTTCAGAACGTTCGAGGCATTGTGGTCCTATATATTGATGACTTATTAAATGCCTTCGATTATTGGCCTCTTGTTTCACATGAAGAACAACCAAATCAAGAGAAAATCATACGGTTTATCACAAAAGAAATCAGACATTAAACATTCTAGGAATCTTGGCTGCCCCATATTGTCATTCATCGAACTAGTAATCAGAAATCGGCGAGTTCATGACTCCCAGTAGCGTAACCAGAAATAAACATAGCGTTACCAAGCTCAAATTTACCCTTGCAGTCGTAAACTCCACACACGCCTGCTACAACCATAAGCACTAAACTCATAACAGAAAACACAATAGCTAAAAATTTCCATGTCGCAAGAAACAGCTTCTTAATGAAGTTAAAAGCTTTAACCCGCGGTATATTGCCATAATAGTGATTAACTTTCGAAATGGTCTTTTGCAACTCAGAAGTCTTCCCATCAGTTTTGACACTCGATTTAGTAATCCCGTTCAAAAGCTTCACGATCTCTTCGTCGCTTAAATCCCCTTCGATGACATTCTTTTCACGGAGAATTTTAACGTCCTTGACACCATCGACAATCCCACACATGAAGTCCACGTACTCCGTGAAATCAACATTTGTAAAGGTTTCTTTTTGGAACATCAACTCTTCATACGCTACCAAATTTCTTAAAATAGTTTCCGAGTCCGATTTTAGTTCAAGAACCGGGAGGAAAAACATGAGATTTCCCTCGTCGAATTGAATGTCATGAATCCCACCAGGAGTGGAAGAAAATTCAATCTTTCCAATTTTAGAAAGCTTTGAAACCGAAGGGATACTGATTTCCATCATTGTATCATTTTCACCCAACATTTTCTTGACCAAAACACTAATCTTATCCCATGGTAATTTTAATATAAGCTTAATAGGCTGCAAAACAGCATTTACACCCGGGAAAAACCCTCCCGCGATTTCAACTACATTTTCGACGTCTTGTAGATGTATATCCATCAAGAAATTAGTCCTAAGAAAAGGGTTTTTCGGTGGTAACTTATAGTTTACGATCAAATGATACATGCAATCAAGTAAATGAAACATGTTACATACATCAAGATCAAGTTCTGATTCTTGTGTACTAATCTTAAGTGGCGAACGTGTTTCGCAAAACTTAACCAAAAAACTCGAAAGATTCGAACCATCAATATCACCATTTAACTCTAGATGAAGTGCATTCGAGAGTTCAACTAATATGACGAGTGGGATTTGGTTTACAACCATAAAAACATCTTCAAAAGACTTGTAAGGTAAACCATTTATAACTTTTGACATAATGTCTAGCAAGTAAAGTGCATCTATAGCAAAAACCCATGCTAAACATTCATCATTTATGTCAAAGTACATATCATAACAACATCTAGCTAATGGGACAATGCCCACAAGATGATCATGTACAATGGTATCAAATGTTGATGTGTTTATAAGGGGTGCTAGAATTGCTTTTGATGTGATGAGTTTTTGTTGTTGTTGGTTAGTGTAAAGGCTAGGTTCAAAATGGTGAATAGGTCCAAGACCAATGTGTTGTGGAGTGTATGAGTTTGGTTTTTGGGTAGTTAAGGTTTGAGGAAGTTGGAAAATGCATATGGGAAGATTGGTGTTGAGTTGAAGATGGTTGTTTAAGGTTTTTGTGAAATTGTTTAGCCATTGTTGGAGGTTGTTGGTGGAAGATGGAGGTGAAGATAGAACTAGTGAGTTGGTAGAAGCCATTTGGTGGTGTTGATGGATATGTCTTTCTTTAGTTCATTATATAGAGAAGTTTCCAAAAGAATGTCACTCTAATTCCTTTTAGGTTATACTACAACAATTTTGCATGTTAGGGAAGACTTAGTCGTCCTAAGGTACCACTTTTCGACCGACTTGTTCGACCCAAAATATTCGTGCCCAAAAATTCAACCCTAGATTTCTAGGGTCGATCAATCCTTTGATACCTAGGGACGACTAACTGAGCCCCACAAACTCTTCGTTGAAAATATTGACTAACTTAAGGACGACTTATTTACGAAATTTAGGGTCGAAAAAATCGTCCCCAAATTTTTAATAAAATAAACTTTTTTTTAATTTTTAATAAAAAATCTTTTTTTAATAATTAATAAAATCATATATCTAAAGTTTTTTTAAAATATGTACAAAGTTTTTTTAAATATGTACAAAGTTTTTTTTAAATAAATATGTACAAAGTTTTTTTTTCCAATATTTTTACCCCTTTTAATCTAATACTTTTTACAGAAAATTAATTATATTAATTTTAAATAATATAATGTGATAAAAAGAGGGGACAATAATTTTTTTTATCTTAGGGACGAATTGGTCGTACCTAAGATTTTAATTCTACATAAAATTAATTATATTACTTTTAAATAATAAAATGTAATAAAAAAGGAGAATTTTTTTATAGGCGACTTGGTCGTTCCTATGATTTTAATTTTACAGAAAATTAATTATATTACTTTTAAATAACAAAAGCTAATAAAAAAGGGGAATTTTTTTTTTAGGAATGATTTGGTCGTCCTTAAGTTTTGTGTCCTCACATTGTCCTCACAGCCTTCACTTCATTTTCTTGGAAAAGTGGTGGGCCCCCACTTAATTTAGGGTCGACTATGTCGACCCTAAAAAAACCCGACCCTCGCGTCTCACATGAACCTGACTTAGAAAAACGGTAAAGGGTGTGGTTTTTCTTGTTGAGGTTATCCGGGATGCTGAGCCTTTTGACGAGATGTTCTGGCCTCATCGGGTTAATTCCGGGACCATTTCCTACCCTTCCTTAGCCACCTTCAAATGTACACACGTCTAGTAAGGTTTGAACTGTTTGCCTCTTATTTGAAGGCCAAATACCTTGCCGGTAGATCATTCGGTGGTTTTCCCTATCCAGATTTTCATTGAATGTTAAACATGTTATCTTTTGCTAATTAACCTTACTAATTGGTTCGGCAAGAAACTTGTGTGAAGATAAGAGGTTCGTGTCCTTGGGCATATATTCGTATGCAAAAGAAACACACTCAAACTGTGAAAACATCTTGTTAGAACACATTCAAGTACATCTTGTTCATGTCCTTCTGCCATAAGCTCGCCTTTGTCTATCTGCTCAAACTGTGAAAACATAACCACATACTCATGTTCGAACACAAAATTTGTTTGGATTAGTTTATGTTGTATGCAAAAGAAACACACTCACAGAAGCTCAAGCTTGTAACCAATCAAAACAATAAAAGCCTAACTTAGAGTTACATAAGCCACACATAACCTTAAACAAACAACCCAACACAAACAACAAAAAATCAAACTATACTAAATTTTCTTGTCACTAGAGGTGTGAATCAGGTCGGGTTGGTCGTGTTAGGTTCAAAGCTCAAAAACCATACCACCCGACCTTGTTTAGAACTCGGGTTCGATCCACGTCTAGGCCATTTAACAAATTATATAATTTTGGTGTTAAACTTGAAAGTTTATAAAGCCAACTAAAAGCAAACGGATTGTATCCACTAACGGACCAGATGTCTATAGAAGGTTTGAGTTCAACAACAACACAGATCGATAATACATTATAGTCATGTTATGTTGTTATGTGTAAATGACTAGATACATCAATGCTATTTCAGGTTTCAAATATTTCCAGAAACGTCAAAAAATCAAACACAATTATTTTAAACTAATTTAACAAAAAATAAACATATATGTGTGTCCCTGCAATTTAGCTATCAATCTTCTTTAATTTATGATATCATTGTTAACGTTACTTGTTTTGAGTCGCTAATAAGTTTGACCAATAGCTCACTTTTGTTATATGATTCATAGAAGCTATTTCCAAATTTCACATGTCAGCAAATATTCAGAGAGCAAAAGAAACGCCGTATACATTGTTATAGGCGTAAACATGTATTGTAATTTCAAAGAAATCTAACCAAAAAGTGAGGTCAGGTCGGGTTTAAAAGGATATTGAGTAATGTAAATGTAAGTTGTGATATTTGTCCGAATCTTACATTTGACGCTTCGTGAAACTCTCATGGTATGGTTTCTTCCATATGTCTCCATATGTCGCATAACCTGCAAATTATAGGCCAATGAAAAGTTAAATAAAACATAAACTTTATAAAAATATTCAACTAGGAAAATAAAAACCACATATTTTGTCTTCCATTTTTATTTCGAAATTGTACCAAACATGAATGAACAACTCGAATTATTCTTCCTTTCCTCTTGGGAAACATATTGCTCCAGTATTCTTCTACCCGATAGCGAGAAGAACGTCAAAGCACCAACACAATCAACAAAAGAACCTTCCAACAAAAACTAATTAGCGTTTGAAATCACCATCATTTTCAGCCCTGCCGATCATCTTGGATTCCTGTTTCATGGACCTCCGACTCATCTGTAGACTCGACATCAGAAGCGTCCGTATCTGAAAGTTCTTTAGGATCAATGGAAGAAGAGCGAGTGGCTTCCTTCTTCGCTTCTTTGCGTATTTTTTGGCTCTTAGTCTTTGCCTCTCCTCTTCCTCTTCTTGTGGATTGGTGTCTGCAGAAGCTGTTGAAAAAGAAGCCTTTGCGTCCAACTTTCTTTTTAGTCGGTTCTGAACTTCTGTCAGCCGTGGATCTTTAGCCAAGCTATGGTGCAGGTTGGTCCCTCACGGTTAGTGTTACGGACTATCAACAAAAAACAGAGCACATGCAGCCAAAAGTTCATTGCAGTCCTTCTTTTTTTCAAAGGCTTGATGGATACATCTAAACCATCCAATCCATCTACATCTAAGGGCCCAAATTAAAACAAAAAATAAATCACCCACCCCCATTTTACCCTAAACTGTTACATTTTCTTTTTCATACTCAATCACCATCGCCCCTCACACACATCTACACCCACACAGTTGATCAACCACCATTGATTCCGGCCACCATTGCAAGAATCCACTATTTTTCAGAGATATCTACAAGAATCCACCATTTTCCGATGACTTTTACAACAAACCCAGTTCTCCAGCGACTTCCACAACAAACCCATCGCCACCACCTAACACCAACCACCACCAGCAACCACGACCATATACACACTATCACGATCAAATCCACACCACCAAAACCTAATTTTTAGCACTAAGTTTCATTCTTGATGGATATAAGAGACGAAATACATGTCGATGATGGTAAGTTATTTTGATTATTCTTATTTTTATGTTTTTTTTCATTTTGATTATGCTTAGAAAACTTCATAGCTACTCTAGGTAAAACACATGTTATGATTGTTGATGCACACCATGTGTTTGATGAAATGACACAATGATAATCACACATTATATCGCAAGTGTTTACTTATGAGTGAGCATTTTTTATTAAAGTCTGATGGGTTTTTGTAGTTGATAAGGTGATTACATAATTGTGTCTTATGATTTTGTTTAATTTAATGAATCATAGATGAGTCACTGTGACTCATAGATGAGTCACTGTGACTCATGCGTGAGTCAAATGAGTCACAGTGACTCATCTTTGAGTCACAATGACTCATGCGTGAGAACCAGGACTTATGATTACAGAACTAGGACTATGACTCATGTATGAGTCAATGGGACTCATGTATGAGTCAATGTGACTCATATATGAGTCACTGTGACTCATTATAAGTCATTATCTATTATTAAGCAAAAGCTTCATTTGTTTTCTGATCCAGGTTTGTTGCTGTAAATGTTGCAAAGGATGCAACTGATTTTGTAGCATGCTGTTGGTTCAAGTTCGATCATGATGGACTAACGTTGTAACAATAAGGGCGATGATGATGATTAATATGTCTTGTGTTTATGTGTTGTCTATTTGAATATAGGTTTGGGACAATAACTTTTTTAAGGTGTTAAGTCTATAACTAGTTTCCCTTTCCCAGTTTCTTTTTGTAGTTCTTGATTGTACCCTTTTGTTTGTATATATAATGAAAAAGTGTTACCTTTTATATCCTACGTTTGTTTTTGCACAGACCCTTTTTATATGAGTCGGGAATTGTATGATATATGAGTGACTCATGTATGAGTCACGTGACTCATGTATGAGTCAGCTGTTACACATTCATGTATGAGTAGTCATCCATTACACACTCATGTATGATTCACACTAACTGATACATGAGTAACACTAACTCATACATGAGTCACGTGACTCATATATGAGTCATCTGTTACACAATCATGCATGAGTCAAACTGACTCATGTATGAGTCACACTGACTAATGTATGAATCATGTGTTAAAAAAGGTAGGTAGTTTCTGAAATTTCCAAGCATGTCCCAATGTACATATTGGCTTTTGTTGTCACTAATGGGCACTCCTACAAACACATGGTAACAACTCATTACTAAAAATCGAGAATACATTCCAACATTCATAACACTTTCGAGTGTCAAATGATTAACACTCCTTTGGTGTAAAAGCAAAAAACTTGTTAATACACATAATAACGACTTATTTTATGAGTCATGTGATGAGTCATGTGACTCATATATGAGTCAATATATAATATTATGAGTAATGATGACTCATACATGAGTGTATAAGTGTTATTGAACACTTGTACATATTGTGAGTAATGATGACTCATACATGAGTCATGTGACTCATATATGAGTCAATACATAATATTCAAATCTGGTATGTTTTCAACACTACTCATATATGATTCAAATCCGACATGTTTTCAACACTTCAACAAAAGAAAAAAAGAAAATTAAATCTTAACATAGTAAAATTAAAACACAAAAATAATCATGTAGTTGTTGTATTCGATTGTCCTGTTTCTTGTGATTTTTGTACTTTTTGTGCTTCTTGTGCTTGTTTTTCAGCAGCTGTAACGATCTTCACTAGTTTTGCAATATGTTGATCCTCCGGTGACTCAAAAAGAATGTACAAACTAGGCTTTGATGTACTATTAGCATCTGTTACACAATCAGATAAAACTACAGTTCAGGAATTGATATGTTATATATGGCTCATGTATGAGTCACAGTGACTCATACATGAGTCACAGTGACTCATACATGAGTCACTTTGACTCATACATGAGTCACTATGACTCATACATGAGTCACTGTGACTCATACATGAGTCACCAAGTAAATCTGCCATAAAACTATGATTTTGTTACAAAGTTATTACCTGCATTGACAACTACATTTTCAGAAACATCAGCAACGACAACTGCATCTTCATTAACATCGCCATCAATCAGACTCATACATGAGTCACAGTGACTCACACATGAGTCACTGTGACTCATACACAAAAAATATGATTTAGTTACAAAGTTTTTACCTGCATTGACAACTACATTTTCATTTTCAGAAACATCGACGTCGGCAACTACATCTTCACCGTGACTCATATATGAGTCACCGCGACTCATATATGAGTCACAACGACTCATATATGAGTCACATCGACTCATATGCGAGTCACAGTTCTAGTTTGTAATCATAAGTCTCACTTCTGTAATCAGTTAAACTACCAAAATTAACCAAACTTCAATAAAAATGTTCATTCATAAATTAGAACTTGCTAAATCACATGTGACTTTCATTGTGTCATTTCATCAAACACATGGTATGCATCAAATATCATAACATTTGATTTACCTATATTATTACCTGGAACTAGTGGATATGTTGTGGAAGTTGTCGGAGAAGTAGGTTTGTTGTGGAAGTCGTCGGAGAAGATTGGTTTGGTGTGGTTGTAGCGGGAAGAAGGTGGGTTTGGTGTGGTGGTCGCGTGAAGAAGGTGGGGTTCTTGTGGTGGTCGCCGGAAAAAGGTGGGAGACGAGGTTGTTGTGGTGGTCGGCGGTTAGGTGGTTGTTGTGGTGGTTGCCTGTGGTGAGGATCCCGATCCATTGTTTTTTTTTTTTTTTTTTTGAAAAATAAAGTTTGGTTATAAGAAAGATGGGTTTAATCACAACCCTTAGATCATTTAATGATGGATGGTGTGGATTGATTCATAGAGCCTTTGTTAAATATGGATGTGTGGATTTATATTAGTAATATAAAGAAAGGAGACGTTAATTGTTATTTTTATTTATTATTTTACCACGGGTACTCGATGCAACCATCTTCTTCGACTTGAATTATTGTGTGACGTGTTGTGTTAAAAAGCGCCACAAACGTAAACATAGTAATTACCTCAAACGAGGCATTTTTGTTCAATGAAATACAAAGCCCTCTTTTGAAATTTAATATGCTAGATTTTAAACCGGTCTTCTACCTTTTTCACATGGCCTAAACTATCCACATGATTGTTTTGGAATCCTTTCCCTAGCCACCCTTACACTGTGTTCTCGAGTTGATATAGGAGGGGAATTGAAAGGAAAAGGAAATGTTTTTGTGTTCTTTAATTTTTTTTAAGATAGAAAAAGGAATTGGAAAGGAAAATTTGAGGAAATTTTGCTTATAAAACTTTCCTCCCAAAAGTGGGAGGAAGTAGGAGGAAAGGGAAAGAAAAGTTTATAATAACTTGTATAAATACTAAAATGCCTTTTTTATAGTATTTGGTCACAAGAACTTAAGGACATATATGTAATTTAACAAGTTATTTTTTCCTTTCCTCCCACTTAAGAACATGATTATTGTTTTCTTTCCTATTCATTTCCTTTGTCTCAAGAGCATATAAACAAAATTTCCTTTACCTTTCCTCTTCCTTTTCACTTCCAATTCTTTTCCTTTTCCTCTCAATTAAAACTCGATAACTCAGCATTAATGTTTTATCTTAAAGAGCATTTTGGGCTCTGTAAAACCTATTTTATAAGCCCATTTTTATTAGGGCACTATCTTATATATTTTTCCGGTTTCGGTTTTTTCTAAACCGGTTTTGGTAAAAGCGGCTTTTTGAAAAACCGGTTTCGAATCGAGTCAGTTTTTTTCGAATCAGTTTTTTTGTTAAAAATATTCGTATCGGTTTTTTTTTTCGAAATTTAAAACTTCGTCATTTATTTAATAAACTTGTTAATAATAATAATACTATAATCTTAAAACTATTATATTTAGTGTTTTCACTTAGAAGCTCAAATAAATTATACACATAATACTAGTATATTCTATAAAGGGTAAAAGCTATACAATACTAATGTACTTATTCAAATGTACCGACTTTAAACACTTACTAATTTATCGCTAGACATTACCAACGAACTTTCAAAGTTGTTCCGTTTTTACCAATACGGTAACTTGTTACCAACACGCTCGCACTGTATTATCCACGTGTATATTTTATTTTATTTTATTATTTCCACGTATGATTTCCACTATAAGATGTTGACTTAATATAAATAATTAGAATTGGTACATGTGTACTAACTACATAGAACAACATGTTTTGAATTTGCGTATTACATTTGTTAAGGGGTTTGAATGTCATCTTTAGCCTCATCTTCAAGAGTTCTATTCTAACCTATAACATATTAGGGGCAGTTTGGTTTGGGGTTATTGGCCGCTTGGATTGATGTCAAGGTAAAATCTTTTGTTTGATTGTGGTTGGTGGGTTTTATTTTTAGGAACTAATATCACATGCAAGGATGTATAGAAAAGTCAGCACACATGCTTGGTTTACTGACAGAAATTATGTTCTTTCCATATTTTGAGTTAAAATATTGGTTTTCTTTTTTCCTTTTCATTTATGCCCACACAATTGTTTATAGTCATGGGTCCCATTTAATATTTTATCTTTTACAATAATATATTTTAATTCTAAAAATATAATAATCATTTATAAATCATAATTTAAAACCTACATTAAATCCAAATTTTATCAAACCCCAAACCCTCTACTTTATAAACCCACATTAAAAGTAAAACCCGAATTCAGACCAAACTGACCCTTACATTTGCATCCTCTATAAACATACTAATCATTCATCCACTATTCATCATCTTCAACATGCAACCACAAACACAACCACAGGCATCATCTGTAACCTCAACTGTCAACCACCAACAACCGTTGACATCTAAACCCATATCGATTCTTTATAAGCAACTTCGAAAACATCAAAACCCATCAAGAATATCAAAACCCCAGAAAGTATATGTATCAACGACACCAAAAACATGAAAACCCAGATCTCCAATCTTCATCAAAACCAATCAACCCCCCAGAAAGTATCTTCTTGGTAGAGCTGATGGGTTTCGTGGTGGTGGCGGCGGCAATAGGGATGGATATGAAGATGATTATATGGATATGAAGATGGGTTTCGTGGTGGTGGCGTAAATGCGATGCTTATTAGCTTTAAACATTTACTATGTGTAAATGTGATGCCTATTAGCCTTAAATAGGCAAGCCCACGTCATTACAACCCAATTCATAAACAGTAAGGGTGTGTTTGGTAAAGAGAAAAAAGAGTAAAGAAATGGAAAAATTTTACATTTCCATTGTTTGGTATGCAAAAAAAAAGGTGGAGAATTTGTTGTCTCTTTAATTCTCTCTAGTGTAATTTTTATAGACAGAATTTCCATCTCAAATTGAATGGAATTGGTATTCTCCATGTGTTGGCAAGTGACGAATAGTATTCATTTTATTAATAGATACATCAAATAAAGATTAACTAGTTATATTTTCTAACAAACTTTTTTTTTAATATATAGAAAAACCGTAAAACATATTGGAGTCAATTTGGTCGATTCAAATTGGTGTTAGTCAAATATTTCTAGCCCATGACCTTATTTAATATTTGGGTGACTCGAGGCGATTCAAATGAACCGAATACATTTTTTGACACGAGTAATTTAATTCCAGTACAAACAATGTTAAAAACTCAAAATAAATACAAACAAAAGCATTTCTCAGGTTTAAGTCTCTGTTGCTACCAAACAGAAGAATCAAACAAAATTCTCTACTGATTTCTATTCTCTGAAGTTATATTATCTACTTCATTCCCAATTTCTGATATTCTCTCTATTAAACATGCCCTAAGTGTTTATGAAAATGGATATGAAGATGACCAAAATATTCGTGTGTTAGTAGGTACTGTATGTTAGTAGGTGTAAGACTATTGTTTGAAGATGATATACTTTTTAATAAGGATTGAAGATGATTAAATATTGATAATAAAAATGATATTTTAAGATGAACATGAATAAATTATAAGATTTAACCAAGTTTAAAGAAAATAATATGCAAAAGAAAAAAATGGGTAAAGAGGACAATATATACCCGTGAATCCAAATAAATAAAAAAACGGAATTATACATGTGTCAAATTTAAATTACAATTAAATTAAAATAAATGACATGGGAATATAACCGGTTATATTGGTAATATTGTTACAAAACAAACAAATTCATTGGTAATTTCTAGCAATAAATTATTAAGTGTTTAAAGTCGGTACATTTAAATAAATACGTTGATATTATATACTATATTTTACCCTTCTATAAAAAGCCCACAAAAACCCAAAAAAACCCATAAAAGCCCAGCTTATTTATGGACACCGGTTTTTTAACCGGTTTTGATCGGTTATAACTTATAACTCGTCTTTATATTAAATATTAGTAATAAAAAAATATAAAAATATATAAAATTTAAAAACCGGTTAAAACTAGTTTTTTGGAAAACCGGTTAAAACTGATATTTTTACCGGTAAAAAACCGATTTACCAAAAATCGGTAGAACCAGTCAGAACAGTTCGGATTCAAGAATCTGGTTCGGGTAAATAAAAACCGGCTTTTAAAAAAAACCGGTTTCGGTTTTTGCGACTGGATTTTTAAAAATCCGGTTCAAGTTTACACCTCTACCCTGGTGACCTTTGAGGTGTTAACAATTCAACATGGTCGTGTTATTTTGACTCGAGTCAAAGCCAAGTTATGACTAAAATTTACAGTTCGAACATGACCATCTTTGATTAAAGGCAAGTTGAATTCGGATCAATTTAGATCGAATTTATTCGAACCAGGTTAATCTGAATAAAAGTAATACTATGTAACTAGATTCCCTATTTGTAGTCATTTAAATCGATAGTTTATAAAAGTTATATTAAGAAAACATATAAAAAAGTGGGGTGAGGTTATTTTCAGAACTAATATGTAAAGAACTGCCAGAACCATATTTTTACTCTTAAAATGCACATGTATATTTATCGGGTTAGTTTATTAGGTAGAAATACATGAATTTTTGTTATCGTAGGTCACTAAGAACATGTATTCTACGACCATGCACATGTATTTGTTTTGTATGTATTATAACTATCTTTTTGTTAGATAATATGAAAACATATGTGCATTCTTCATATCACTAATCATACTCGGATATATAACCAATAAAACAATTATTAAATGTTAATTTAAACATAATAATGAAAATACATATACATTGTTAAGAGTATAAAGGTGGTTCTCGTTTTTCTGTACATTTATTTGGTTCTGAAAATAAATTTAACCTTTCCCGGATATGTTTATCAAATTATTTTGATTTAATCCAGAAACCTGAGGACATGCTAATGTAGAAATTTCTAACATAAGAGTGCTACGTGAGATAGACGTAGTTATCATGTTAACGGTGTGTCACCTCAGCATGCTCCCACTTGACATACCAATAAATATACACCATATCTCTACTATCTATAAAGCATGTATCTCGATTGTTGAAATTGTTGAAAATTTCAACATTTCTAATATGGGAAATATATATGGCCTTCTGTTACGTAAACAAGACAATGTTGAATAAACCTTTTTATTTAAAGAAATGTTGAAACAAAAAATGTGGATAACTCCTATCATTTGCTGTAAAATTGAATAAACCTTTTATATTTAAATGTTGAAGGAAAAACGTGTGAAGTTTTTTAGGTCAAATGGCAAGTCAATGAAAAAAGTAGATGAATGAGTTAATTAAGGTATTTCATTTAAGTTTTATAACCAAAAATTAAAAAAAATTGATATTAATCTTGTACAACAAGCTTATCTCTCATCTATTTCAAACATGTATATAACATTCAGAGTTTTTTTATGGATAATATTGTTCTCTTCATAAATTGTTTTCAATTGTTTTTTTTGTGTCTTTTGCAGATTGATATATCATTTGATGAAATTCCTCATGGGTTTAGAGAAGCCACCACTACCGAGTTAGGTAACACCTTCGTTGCTACCACTAATATTTATTTAATCCCGAGTAAAATGTAATATATATATGGTGTTAGTGCATTATGTTGTTTGCAGTCTAGATTAATATCACCGGGTTTCATTTTGTGCATCATGCTTATTAGTATGTGCCAGTGGGTTTTCTGAAGACGCACACACAAGATTGCATTGGTAACAAAAAGCAATGTGCCTACTGAAATGGAGACCTCAACTGCGTGCTTGGATTCCCTACCAAAGGTATCGTTGGGACTTAAACATTAGGTTTTAAGTTGATTTTTTAGTAATGAATTTGTGGATTTGTTTGTCTATTCTTAAACCCAAAACTTATCTTTGAATAAGTTTAATAAAAAAAACTGTTCTGACGATCTTGCATGTGTTCCATATAAAAGTATATAAGTTTGCTTTTAAATTGTTTCATCAACTGGGCAAGATCACTTTTGGTTGGTTTGTGCAACCTCATTTTTTCCATTCTCTGTAAACACGGGTGGAGCCACACCCATTGTCACTTGATGATATTTACTCGTCTTATACTCTAATGTGTGGAAAGGAGGTTGTTTAGAGATTGTGTAACACATTTAGCAAAGATGGATCAAAATTTTTAAGCAACTGTAGTAAGTATACCATTGTACAAAGGTTACAAATCAAGTTGGGTTAAAAAGTATATATTTGGTCTATGGAAGAGGCTGTAGCAACTGTTCATGTTGCTCTAAATGTAGAGAATTTTTTTAAAGTGTTTTATTGGCAGCAACACCCTTTTTACAGTTACTCATCAACTCTATATGTAATGATGCCTTTTTTTAATTAATTCACTGCTTGTGCATTTTTTTCTAAATTAGTATATCCTATTTCTAAGGTCTGTCACACAAATTGTTGCAATAGTATGGGTTTTGTCAAGTTTGCAAAAGCGCATAGAAATTCAAAGACACAATGTTTAGCTTAAAAGCTGACTCATTGAATTTTAAATGCTTTTTATGTGTGATCCTTATGATTATGGTTAAGGTGATAATTCAAATCTTATGTTTATGAATTGGTGGACTTGGATGAGTTGTAAACTCATTACAAGTTGAAATCTAAAACGGGTCTTATTCGGCTATATCAAGAAAAGCAATGTATAATACTTAATGACAAATAATATATGTCATAACTATGACAAATAATATCATAACTCATAACCACATCTTCTTGGCTACATCGATCATTTGATTAGTCTTAATGGTGTTAACGTTGTTTGATTAATTATATTATCAACTAAGTTGTATTTTATTACATTATACGGTGTTTAACACTTGCGTGCTATTGTTATTATTAAGTCTCGACTTATAAGTTCGTCTTATGTAATTCCTCATCAAACATATTAGCTACTCACATATTCTTATTCTTAACAAGCGCTCATCTATATGTTATAAATGGCTTTACATAATACATGTTTTTACATAGTGTTTATACATTGGTCAAGTATGAATGCAATAAAAAGTGAAAGGCGTGATATATTCTACTACAATAAAGGAAATAGCGTGTCATATTTGCACAAATTTAAGGAAACTTTTTTAAATTAAATGTGTTATATTAATTGGGGTATTTATGTAATTTATTAAGTCAAAAGCTCTTCTAAAAATGCTTTTTGAAAGAGTTTATGAAAAAAAAAGCATTTTATAAAAAAATGCTAATGCTCATTGCTTTTAAGTTTTTTTTAATAATTATGTGAAATGCTAATTGTTAATATTTGGTTTTAGATCTTTTGAAGATTTTGTTCTAGACTTTAGTACTTGTTGAAAACTTTCTCTTTTGAATAATGCGAATTTGAGTAAAGATAATTTGGGTCAGTCGGCACTTTTTTGTTATTTGTATAGTTAATTCATTAAGATATAGTATAAATCAAAATATATTTACTTTTGCTGGATATAGTGTTTTGAAAATAGATGTCAAGCTTTTTGAAAATAGTGTTTTGGTTTATACTCGTAGAAGTAATCATTCAGTTTTGATTGTTGTGAGAATGTTAAGTATAATTTTCAAGTATTTACTTCTGTGGGCCAAAATGAGAAAACCAATAGACAAATATCAAGATTTTGTAACTTAATATGTTACCGAATATGAGAGTATACTTTGCTTTGATAGTTCTAACATTGTTACTATACTATCTGTGATTTTCACAAGATTTTGATTTACATGATGAATCAAGTTTTCACATGGGTGTTTGGTTTATATAGTTAAAACTATACTTTCATTGGTTAAGGAGAAAGTTTCATATGGTTAAGTCAGAAAATAACAATAGACAAATCCTAAAGCTTCATAGAAATTACATTTGGCATCAATCTCTTAGCATTATAATCTGAACCGACTGTATAAAATAACGTTATTGAAAAGACAAATAACACTTGCACAATATCACGTATCGCTTATTATCTTACCATTAGAAACTTCCGCCGCTATGCGCGGGTACTCGTCTAGTCCCTACTAATATTTCCATTAACATATTATTCGTTCTAACACATTTATTTATTTTTCGAGTAAAATGCATAAATCGTACTTGGTGAGGCGTGTTTAGTTGACATCACTTGGACGAGTATTTATTTAAAAAAACACACAGGCTATTGCTATTCTTCATTTTGGGATGGCAAAAGCATTCGAAACCGACGGAGAAAACCGAAACCCGAACCGATTGAGTCGGGTTCGGATTCGGATTGGCGGGTGTAGATGCGGATTCGGATTGAGATATTTTATTTTTCGCGGGTACGGGTTCGGGCTTTAGTAATACCCGCCCCGTTTACCCGTATACGTACCCGTTTACCAAAATACATATCGTTTATTGCTATTTTATATGTAATTTTTAAATTTGTGCAAAATAGTAGACGAAGATTATTAAAAAAATGAAATGCTTATATTAGTTACATTTTGTATGTATTAAAATTTTTGTGATCAAGCATATTTCGATTTTGTAATTTTAAATAAAACAATGATTTATTTGATACATCAAATCGCATGATATGATATTAAATTAGTATTCTTCATCTTCTAAAAACTTAAAACATTATATTAGGGTATTTTGATTGTTTTTAATTGTTTTTTTTTACTTCATACGTACAATTATGTCTAACGAATTTAATTGTGGATACCCGATACCCGCGGGTAAAAACCGAAAACCCGTTAGGTAATAGTAATCGGGTACCCATCGAATATTGCAGCGGATGCGGGTTTAAATATTATAAACGGGTGCGGGTATGGGTTCAGTAAAACCCGACCCGAACCCAACCCGTTGCCATCCCTAATATTTGCAGCAAGCTGTCTAACTAGTAATAGTTAAGTCATACCACAGTAAGATAAGATAACACATACCAGTTCCAAAATGGGTGACGGCAATAACATACAGATTAAAGAAACTGGAAATCTAAAAACTAGTTCTAATAGTACCCATGCATCGTACTCTTCTCAACTAAGTATTATGTGTGCGAGTGAGACAAGGAATTTAAAATATGTAGAGAAATATTTTGCTAGATGAGACTCATATATACTTTCTAGTACAAGAGTGACGATACACATGAAATGGCTGGCTAGCTAAGTAAAAAAAAACAAGAACAAGTTCTGGGATACATAATGTGTAAGCATAACTATGGATCAACCCACATTAACTCAGCCATAGTCAGTCCTATTATCAAAAACCAAAATATGGTTAGAAATTTGAACTTTAGTCCAAGGTTCTCTCATCAAAAGTGATAAAAGAACCTTAGACTAGAGCTTACTAAGTTAGAAGACAAGACTCTCGTCTTCTAACTTTGTAAGCTGTAGTCTAAGGTTCTCTTATCACTTTTGATGAGAGAACCCTGGTTTTTGATAATAGGAGTGACTTTATCATGCCCATTCCCCTTCATGCCTGTTAACTCCGTCCCCTCTTAATGCGTTAAACCACTGATCAGTATTATAATAAATCACTGACTTTTAGGAACTCACCGGCTTCTCGTCATCCTCTTCATACCCGCTGCTTGTAATCCCTACATGCATAACATGGTTGTTTCTTTCCGATGTGTTCACTCTTCCATCGAGTTTCATCCCCTCCATGCATAACGTGTTTGTTGTTTCCAATGTCTTCACTCTTCAATCAATTTAGCCAAATTGAACGACTGGCGATGAAAATTCATGAGATCACTACAATCACAACAATCGAACTTACACTCCCATTAAAAATGGTTTCCAATTTTTCATTGTGTCATAGGTCCGTAATCTGAGATGAAGGGGTGGGAGTGGTGCGTGCTCCACTTGCTATGGACATGGAAAGTGATGAGGTGAAAGTTGAATGGAGAAAGATGATTAACAAGATCAAACGTAGGCATTCTGCCGCATGAAGGTCTGGTTAACATGGTGCGGAGTATTATTTTACAATGGTGAGTCTTGAACCTCATGGAACAAGTTTGGATATTTCTAGATGCAATGTTGCATCGATGGATATGTTATGTCTCGAACCAGATTTTTATCTCCGTTTTTACTTCTTTGCAACATCAGAATCCCATCAAGGCTGATTTGAAAAACAAGTATGCAACTTTTATTATTGTTTCGTGCTTGATAAGAAGGGTCAAGAGGATCATGGACTTTCATCCTGCAAAACAAATTATGCAAAGATAAGGATTTTTAACAAAATAAATGTAATTAATTTTCCGTACTTGATACAGATTGCAACTTCTACTTGGAAAAATCTGTAATCTAAAACAATCTTAGGGTCGCTAATGCTAGGCCTTGTTTCTACAAAACAAATGATGCAAAGATCAGGCGGAAACAAAACTAGATATTGCGTATAGTTTTACTTTTCTCTTCAATGGCTTTATAAGATATGCTCAAAACTGGGTTTGGACCAGTCCGATCGAATTGTAAGCTATGCATAAGTGTTTTGCAGGATATGGGGCTCGAGAGGTTGATTAGTGTTCCTTTGTTTTTTGTTCAAAGTCTATTACTGTATCTATTATTTTAATGTCTTGTGAATGATGGTTAGTGTGCTTGGCTAATGAATTTAAAGATGCAGCTCTTTGGATGATTACTTTCATAATTTCATTGTTGAGGCTTATTACAACTATTTTTTATAGAACGGCAAATGTTAGTAGTTAGTGGGTCGAGTCGTGCAATGACAGGTCTTGAACCCAAGACGTTCAGGAAACCTCCCCAAAGAAAGAAACTGCTTAATGGAATCTTGGTGGCCAACTGAGCTAAGCGAGTTGTGTAAGGCTTATTACAACTATTTATTTAGTGACTAAGATATGCATGCTATTTGTACATTTTCTTAATAGAGATAGACATTAAGATTGTTATGTTACTTTTTAATTCTCAAATTTAAAAATTTATCAACCAAGCAAGATGAAGTTCTAAAGCTTTGTCAGAAAGTTAATTTTATAATTTGTCAGAAAAGCTAGTAATACAAAATAAAAGCTCTAAATAAATAGAAAAAAGATACAATAATTAGCATAATCGATAACTTTAATATAAACCGGATAAAAAATGGTTTAAAATAATGGGAGGATATACTGAATCACTTTTCAAAGCGCTAATAATAAGATTAACTCTTAGGGGCCGTTTGGTTGGGGATATTAGAGGATATTTAGGGATATTCAAAATATTTATATTTTAATTTTCTAAAATATTGTGTTTGGTATGACTAATTAAGAAATTTCAAATGGAGGATATTACAATTACTCCAAAAAAAATTTTAATTTACTTCAAAATTATCTTTTATATACTTTTTTCTAGTCGTTTTTATTCGGTTTTTTTATTTATATAAAAAATTGTAAAATTTAAAAAAATTGTATAAAATTCATTTTTTCTGTTTTTAATTTTTTAATTAGCAAAAATAAAATTTATATAAATTCTTTATAAAATTTAAAGAAATTTTTTATAAAATTTATATAAATTCTATAAAATATTATTGAAATTTTTTATTAAATTTATAAACTTTTCTTTAAAAATTTATATAAATTTTTTATAAAAATTATTTTTTTTTTTTATAAAATTTTTATAAAAAAATTTATAAATATTATATAACTTTTTTTATAAAATTTATATAAAAATTTTATAAAAAAAATTATAAAATTTTATATAATTTTTTTTATAAATAGTTAAAATTCGATTTTTACTCTTTTAAATAAAAAAAATTTTAAAAAAATTTATTCGTTAATTGGTTAACACAAAACAAGATTTCAGAATATTATAAATTGTTGCCAAACATGCATTTAAAATTCTAGAATTTTTAATTATTAGGAATTTTAATTTACTAGAATTTTAATATTTTGAACCAAACGACACCTTACATATATTAAAATGACAAAGACAGATTATACCTCTTGATCCATTTCCTCCTCTTGGTCATGTGGACCATCCGGCTTCTCTGAAAAAATAAGCCAACAACACAGTTATGAATTATGAAAAAAATTAATGGCAATGAGAGCATGATTTGTAAATTAACAGTAAAGAGAGACTTACAAGTATTTTATGAATGTAAGCTAAACCCGATTTATAATTCCTAACAATGATATCCCGAGGTGGATGATGGCAGATTATCACCGTCATCATCATCCCATATAATAGTGGTGGCTAGTGACTATGTGAAGTAGTGGTGGCTGTGAAAAAGATGGAAAGTGGAAGGGATAAATATATAAGATGTGCCCTAGTAAAAATGGGCTTTACTAAATGGGTTTTGCAAAGCCCAAATACAAAAATCAATTAAGCATGTTTGTTTTTTGAAAAAAGTTTTGACCTGCCTGGAATCTTACCACTAAGGGGGTGTTTGGTTAAGCTTATGAGTTGGGCTTAGCTTATATTATATAAGCCATTTTTGGCTTTTATAATATAAGCTTATAAGCCCATGTTTAGTGTTTGGTTTAGCTTATGTTTAATAAGTTTATAAGCTCAAGTGTTTGGTTTAGCTTACGTTGTTAAATGACTAAAAAAGACATGTTTTAATAAACCTATAAACTCAAGTGTTTGAATTAACATACTAATTTTTTTTCAACTTTTTATAAAAATATATACGTGATCTTTCTCAACCTATAATAAAAATATATACGTGATTTAGAGACTAGTGATTTGAAATTTAAAGATTTGTCACTTTGTATCATCTCTAAAAAAGTCTGCTAATTTGTATCTGTTTATATAAAGACGCATTATTAATTATTTTATAAAAAAAGGCATGTTACCTTATACTTTCAATTAGTCAATTTTTTTTTTGTTGAACTAGTTTAATTAGTCATTCAGTTAAAGCACGCATACAACAAAATTATTATAGTAAAATATGATGAAGGCTGTTTAATAATTGATGAGGAGAAAAAATAGAAAAATACATAATGAATTAATAATAGAAGACTTTGTTAAAAAAAATTAATGATAAAAAGTGGAAATGAGAAACATAAGCGATCCGAAGCTAGTTTATAAAATGAAAAATAGGGGGTAAATTGGTAAATTAGATTGTGGTGTGTTATATAAGTCTAAACCTTGACAAAAAAGCCTCACTTTTGTGGCTTATTAAAACACCCATATATAAGCTTATAAGCCTATTTATATAAGCTTAACCAAACACTTGGTTTGAGCTTATAAGCTTATATAAGCTAATAAGCTTATAAGCCTACTATATAAGCTAAAACAAACACCCTCTAAGAGGCGGTCAGATAAAATCGTTGTTTGTTTTTTTTGTCTACAATCAAACGCGATCAGAGGCATATCGTCTGACTCGGTTAGAGGTAGTGATCAAGTCTGACCAAGTCTTAACCCTATTAACCCTTTCAATAAAACCATTTGATCCTTAACACCCTCACATCCATTTAACACGTACCTGCACCTATAAGAGTTCGAGATGCATCAAATATGCAAACCTCTTTCATGGTTTCATAACAAAAAGTAACAAGAGATAAAACAATATTCATTCTTGTAAATTTCGTTTTGTGAAAGCTTTTGGGAGCCACATGTTTTTAGATGAGGATCTTATGAAATATGAAAATTGGTTGCGTTGAAAAATGGAAGTACCATATTATTAGGTTTAAGGGCTGTTTGTTTTAGCTTATATAAGGTAAGCCTATTTCGGCTTATATAACATGAGTCTCGATTTTCTAGCGGTTTATTTGGAGACTTATGGGTTTATCTAAGTTTGTTATGATATAATAAACTTATATAAGCCCATAAGTCACCAATAAGCTTTAAAAAATTAAGGTTTATAAAATATAAGCCGCTTATCGGCTTATATAACATAAGCCCCAATTTTGTGGTTTATTTTGAGACTTAGGGGCTAATATAAGTTTACTATATCATATAATAAACTTATATAACCTATAAACCTTCAAATAAGTCATAAAATTAGGGCTTATGTTATATAAGCTTAAATGGCCTTACATTATATAAGTCAAACAAAACACCCCCTTAGGGTAGTTACTAGGTTAAAGTTTATAGCTAAACTTTGGGCCTTTACTTTTGAGACTTTTAAAACCATATAATATAAATTATTGGGCTGAAATTATATATTGGTATTCCACTATGAGATGTTGGGCTGATTATTAGTATGAGTTAGCATTTGTGCTTACGGGCTATTGGTTCGTAAACATAACAAGTATAATGGTTAAACGTATAACGCGACACGTTTGTTGACAAAGTGCAAATCGATAATATATTTGTTTGCAAATATAAAGATTGATTTTTTTCTTAAAATATTCATTTACAAAGATTATTAGTCTAATTGTTATTGGTCGATATATACATAAAACGGACAATTAAACCCATTCAGACATTTATGAAAAACAAACAACATTATTTCATTTAGATTCAGAGTTTATGACCACCTCTTACCAGTAAGAGACGGTAGTCAGATTCAAACCCAAAACATCTTAGTGGAACAAACACCACCTAAGTTTAAGGTGGGAAGAAAACTAGTCGATTTGATTCGGGAAAATAAAACGGAACGATTTTCTGTTAAAATCGGTTTTTCTCATATTGATTCGACGGTTAGAAACCGATATAACAAAATGACCGAGAGTGGTTTAAATTCGGTTAGAACCGAACCGGTCAGGGTAAAGACCGGTTAAAGCCGATGTTATTCAGATAAACCGGGTAAAATCTAACCAAAAACCGATCCGATTTAAGTCAAACCGGTTTGACCGGTTGACTCAAACCGAACCGGTTTAAAAATCGATTTGGCATTCAGAAAAACTGGTTTGACCACCTCTTGTGTAAGTTAGGAATTAAAGGAAAAAAAGTGAAGAGATGACCAATGAGTGCGAGTTGGGGTTATATATGGAACAAAGTTAGGGTTATGGAACAAAGTCAGAGTAAGTTTAATACAAATTTGTCTGAAAACGACTAGAGTCAGTGTATAGAGTACTTCAGTTGCACCGGATACACCATCAACATAGTGGTATGGAGACATTTGCTAAAAAATCCATTCATGTGCAACAACACAGAGCCAGTGTATAGGGTACTTCAATTGCACCGGATACACCATCACACAGACATAAAAAATACTTAAATGAAATTATATTGACATACATGGACTCTCTTCTTGCAATGCTAAGACATCACCTTTTTAAACACCCACGTTTCTCCTAAACATATCAATAGTTAAGATATGAAGATTTAGTTTGATTTTTTAGAGCCTAACGTGCAAATAATTAACAAGAAGTAATAAAAAACTATAAATCACATCATAAATTTTTTACAGTCATAGATAAGTATAGGTTAAATAAGTAGGACATAACAAGAGAAGAACGAGATGAACAATTAATCAGACAAAACATAGACATACAAAATGACATATTGAGTAAACCTTGAATCTTCAATTGGATGTCGAATCTTCCTTGGGTTTCTTTTATCGACATAATCCAAACAGCGTCAACAAATTTCGTACATCGTCTCTCCTCAAACGCGTCTATAGCTCCTGTTCATTCGGTCTTGGTTGCCTTCTTTAAGTCTTGGCTTCTTCCATACGTTTCTCAAATGATATGGAATGCTTATAATAGTGCTCCAAGTCAGCTCCTTTTGCTCGAAGTGTTTCTAAAATGCTAAAGTAACAAAAAGTTAGGGCATTTTTTAGGCATATTAGACAAATATAGGGTTAGAAGACTCCAAAAAGTATATAAATTTCACCTCATCACAAACCCATAATGAATAAGGGCAGATAGAAGCTTTGCATTCTATTATATACGGGCATTTTCAAGCACATATAGATATTTCTTAAGTTTAGATACCAAATTATCATTATTAGCAGAAAAACCAAGAGGCAATGCCATGTAAACATCTTCACAAAGTTCACTATACAACAAAGCAATGTCAACATCAAGTTGATATAAAGGCCAGTTATTTTGCACAAAAATAATGATTAAACACCTAGTAGTTGTCATTTTAACATGATTGAATGTCTCTACACAAGCAATACCCACTTTTCTACCCAAACCCTTTGCAACAACATGGCTTGTATCTAGCTATCTTACCAAAATCCTTATACTTTATTTTAAAATTAATGACGTATAGTCCCTAGTCGGGCTGTAAAGCCCGACCCACGGGTATTACCCGTATCCATTACGTATGGATCATATACAGACAACGTTGAAGCCCATGTTGCCCAGTAAGCCATTGTCGCACACAGTTCTATCTCAAACGCGTCCGGACCGCACGCGGGCCGGATCAGACATAATCATAATATAACTAGGATTATGATTCACCTGAGCTAAGAGGATATGCGCTCTCCTTATTTACGCGATAATGATCTTACTAAATATGGTAATCATCTCTTGCTTAAGCTGCAAGAATAGAGAAGCCCAATTAGGGTTTCATCGGGCATAAAAGGAACCCCAGAGGTTCCACAAAGGTGCGATTTACACAATACTCTAAACCATCACCGATTACTTACTCTTACGCCAGAGTCTAATCGTGGGATAAATTCTTATGGTAAGTCTAATGGTGTATGTTATTTAGTGTGCAGGGTCTTCATAACAAGTTCACTTGGTGCAAGAGCCGGAGTCCTCAAACACCCGTATTAAGCCTAATTCGGATCAAGTACGGTCCACCCAACTTTTATATGTAGTCGAAGAAAGGCTAGTGCCTTTACAAAGCGCATTCAAAACTAATTAGAAAGCATAAGGCGACACATGCCATCAAATGACAAGACTTATGACGACACCACCGACCCGGATGACCACCTGAAGGTCTTCGAGTCGCATGCGGGGATTGAGCGGTAGCCAGAACCCACGTGGTGTCATATGTTCAACTCTACCCTAATTGGCAATGCGTGAAATTCGTTCGACAAACTCTTGCGTCGAACCATTGACGGATTCGAAGATCTGCGAAAAGCTTTCAGAAAAAATTATATGCAACATAAGAAGTGCGACAAAAGCCATGTGTCACTCGCAAGAGTCAAGCAAAGGCAAGGGGAATATCTGAAAGATTTTGTGAAACGCTTAAAGAGGGAATGCAACCAGATCAGGGAATGCCCCGAAATTCTAAAAGTATATGGTTTCATGGCGGGGATAACTAATTAGGACCTGAAAAGGAAACTAAAGGATAGTACCCCCGAAACCTTCGACGGGATAATGCGGCGAGGCAGATCCTTCATTCAAGGAGAAGCTGCAGTTGCGGATAGTAGACGAGGAGCCTCTAACTACCGATCCCAGGATCAGCCATAGAGGCAATCCAACAGCCAGAACATTGGCCGAAGCCTCGACTATCAGAAAATCAGAAGGGGGGACGCGACAACATTATCAAGTTCACTCCCCTAAAAATGACCACGGGGGAAATATTCCTATTAGAGGGTGCGAACTTCCCAAAACCTCCACCAATGAGCATCCCTCTGGAAAAGCGCACATGCAACAAACACTGTGAATACCATGGCGAAAAAGGACACAAAACGAACGAGTGTATCCAACTAAAGAAGCACATCGAGAGCCTGGTAAAGTCAGGTAAGCTAAGTCATCTCTTTAAGGAAGGGTGTAGAAACTAGAAGGGGGGGGGGGGGGGTTGAATAGTTTCTTATATTTACTTGTTAAAAAATGGTTTTCAAAAAATCCTTTTTCTCAAAAACTTAGACTTAAGGAAATATGTGAAATCTTCTTATGCACAATATGAACAATGATAGTGTAACTAAACTAATACTAACTAATGTATATGCACAAAGAATAAAGAATGTAAAGAGTTAAGGGTAAAGAAAGATCAAACCAAACACCAAGGATTTATAGTGGTTCGGCAACGAAGCTCACTCCTCGTTCCTACTCCACTCCTCGAGTACTCCTTACTCGAGAGTTCACTACACACCAAGCTCCTTATGGTGGAGAAAACCGTACACGTTGCTTAACCAATTTCCGACTCTAAGCTAAAAGTCGAGTCCTAATCGTAGCTAGGACCAATCTACACAACTATACTTAGTACATACACAACTTCCAAATAGATACAACTACTTGGATCTTCACAACTATGACACAACAACAAATGTATAAGATTTGATCTTCAAAGGATCTTTGGTGGTGGACTCAACACTTCACAAGGATAGTGTTCTTCTCTTTGCACTTGAAGAGGAAGGGATGAATGGGATAGATTCACTTCAAAACAAGTAGTAATCAATCAAATGATCACGATTTGAGTGATTTAAGAAGTATGTTTGAATCTGGAAATTTATGTGCAAAAGAGGTAAAGAGAAAATCTGAGAAAGGTCCATTATTTATAGGACAAAGGGCCAACGGCTATATCTGCCCGCGGTTCCTTATCTCAACCAGTGGTACCTTATCGATAAGGAACCGCCTAGGCACTAGGGAACCGCCGGAGTAGACGCCGCTCCTTTTTTGTCCTTTAGTGGTGGAGGTCTTATCTGATTATAAAATATCCTGAAAGAATATTCCAAATCAAAAAAGAATATGCCATTTTCAAATTTTCAAATATTTAATTTAATAAAACATTTTCTTAAAGAAAGTTTAATAAAAAACTTGTCACACTTAATAAAAGGTGAGTTTTAAGAAAAGATTAAATCACTTGATCACTTGATTAAGGTTAGTACTTGTTTATTTATACCTTAAGTGAAAATGGGTAAAATGAAAAATACTTGAACTCAAGAATTCGTTTTTTGTTGTTTTCGTAAATGCTTGTTTTTACATATTGTCGTAATCAAAACTAAGCGAGACCGAAAAATGCAAGTAACGTTTTTAGGCATTATTGCATTAACAATCTCCCCCTTTTTGATTCCAACAATACATAAACTCAATCACATAAAAACAAGATTTTCGAAGACGATTTTATTCATTTCTCCCCCTTTGTCAAAGCAAAAAGGTTGCACAAGTCGGTGTTGAAGAGACGGACTTTGCAAAGACTCCCCCTTGGTGCTTACTCCCCTTGCTTGGGGCACCGAGGAATCGAGATATGGTGACAAGCTACATAGAAGGGTTAGTTGAACAAAAGAGACAACCAACAAGAGATAGCTATAGGTCACACCAAAAAATAAAAGAGAAGAAAACACAAAGACTAAGATCCAAGTGAAGTCATATAAAATAAAAAGAATCATACAAAGATGTTAGAAAGAGGAAACAAGCCAAAAGCATAAATCTAATCCTAGTTAATCTAGAATTCTAAGATTTGCTTGAATAAGGTGTCTTGTGGATAAGCAACCAATGCTTATATGAAAGACAAGGTAGTGGCGGAAGGTGGTGGTGGTGGCTCGGTGGAGATCTCATAATTAAAGTGAAGAGGAGGCTTGATTAAGAGACTCTTGATGTAGCTCAACTACTCATAGATGTGTGCCATAGCAAGATGTTGATATTGACAACAATGACAATATGTCATATGGTGCATGACATTATCATGAGAAGGAGGAAGAACACTAAAGGGTGGTGGTGATGGAAGAAAAGATGTTCCACAATCAACATTCTTGGTAGGAGAGATGTGATTTAGAGTGTTCTTGGGTTTATTTGGATTGAAAGCAATTGGGGAAATGGAGGAGAATCAAGGCTTTCATTAGGAGAATAAGACATTTTGAGATGTGAAGTATGGAAAAATGCTTATGGTTAAATAGGGAAGGCTCAAGGTATTTTTAGGGTGGTCAAAGGGTTGAAACAAAGATTCTCAAAAGTGTTGGAACAAATTTGGAATTTCAGTAATACCCGAAAAAGGAAGCACTGTACGCGGTTCCTTATTGCTTTTGGCGGTTCCTTATTGATAAGGGACCGCGGTTCATATATGAAACCGCCTACAGAGGCTGTGTTTTGGTGGTGAAGGAAGATTTTTCAGCAAATCTTATTTTTCTCGTCTAACTTATCATATGGATATGCTTAAAAGCAAAGAAGTCATCAAAAGCAAGTTGCTGTCGAGGATCAACATCAGCAACAAAAGAGTGAAGAACAGCTTCTACCATGCTACCAGACTTGGCTTTCGGTTCAGGAGTAGAAGTATGCTAAGAAGTATGCTGAGAAGACACAGTATAACTTGGTCTACTAGCATAAGACATGGGACTAGATCCCATGGAACTCACAAAGGCAGAGTTAGCAGGAGTAGGAAAAGAATCACTTGAGTATCCCCTTACATGAGGCTCAAAGGTTTTGAGCTTATGAAACAAATCATCCAAATTAAGATAGTCAAGCCCACCTTTTGCTTTGAGAGAGATTAACACCTGATTCCATGAGTAGGGTAAGGCTCTAAGAAACCTTGCATTGATATCTCCATTGTCAGGTTTCGACCGGAGTTGATTCAACTGGATCAGTATCTTTTGGAACCTGTCATACCCTTGATGGATACCTTCAGTTTCTGATATCTTGAAGTCTGTGCATTCATCTCTCAGCATGGATCTTCGCATTTTATTTGACTCTTCATTCCCACCAAACCTTGCTTTTATTCCATTCTAGATTTCTCTAGCATCGTCCAGATGATAAAAGTCACCCATGTGATCATCAGAAGAGACTGAAGCAAAATAGTTTTTGCTTTGATCTCCTTCTGAACAGCTGTGATTTCTTCATGAGTTTTAGGGTCAAGAAGAATAATACTACCATTCTTGCCTCTTCCAGTAGACTTCCTGATGTTTCCATTCAGAATAATCTTCCAAAGATCTTGATCAGTGTTGGTGATCCAGCATTCCATCTTCATTGCCCAGCTATCATACTAGTCCTTTTTCAGAAGAGGAAACTTACCATTTGTGTTGGAAATCGTAGCAATGATCTGCTGAGGTTGTTGTGTTTTAGGGGTGCTATATTCTCCTGTTTGAGTAGAACTCGAGACAGACATAATTAAACAAAGATGTTAGTAATAAGAAAAATTGATTATTCTTGTACAGAGACTCTCCCTGGATCTGATACCACTTGTTGGGTCCACTAGATGTGGATCTTGCAGCCTGTTAGGGACGGTGAACGACTTATGTAATCACAAGTCTATTCACAGAGAGACTCTATATAAATCACACAGTATAACTGTGGAATACAAATACTATGAACAAGAAGAACAGAATAACTATAACGACTTGATCCTTTACTAAGGATTTCTAATATTAATATGAACTAGAATAATGTTTTATGAAGGTGTATTGAACCCTTCTGCCTAAGGTTCCTTTTATACTACAAGGAAACCCTAATACATCATTAAACCAAAACATGTAAAACTAATATGCATATCCTTTCCTAACATATCTCATGTATATCCTAATAGAATAATCTTTAAATAATAAAGTTTGACTTTCTATAAGACCAGGAGCACATCTTGCTCCTACTACTACTAGGACCAGGAGGAACTACATACCTCCTAGTCTACCTATTACAAATAACTATTCCAAAGGTCCTAACACGTACCTTTGCCAATGATATTACCACGTCGATTACTTGCGAATGTAACGTTACCTCCATCATATGCTTTGTAGTGCAAGAACAAACTTCGATTACCCGTCATGTGTTTAGAACAACCACTATCCTTAATCCACTCGTCGGGCTCTAAATCGATTCCCAAGCATATCTAGGTAACAACACACAAGATCAAACATTTGGTCCCCAATATCTCATGGGTCCAAAATTGTTAGTTCCAAACATCCCTTGCATTTGGTTGGGATGCATGAATGAAGGAGACATTCCCCATGGGGAAAAGTATTGTTGTTGAAAATTATTCCTATTCATATGGCCATTTTGTTGTCCATAGTTTCTCCTACGTGTCTTTGATCTTGATCTAGAATTATTGTTATTCCTCCTAGGTGTTGGAGTTTTACTTCTAGGTCGTGACTTAGCTTGATCATCTCTTTTTGGCGTAGGTGTTCTGCTTCTAGGTTTAGATTCATTTCGTACTCTTAGAGGGGTAGATGTTTTTCTAGATAAGTTTCTAGTTCCCATTAGAGGTTTACTCAAGGGCTTGTAGAATTTATCTAGAGTATACTTTTCAATTATAGGTACTCTGACCTTGTTAATAAGAATATGTTTTGGTCCTTCACCTAAAATTGACTTTTCAGAAAGTTCAGGATTTTCACATAAAACTTCTTTTGGCCGCGATTCTTTAGCTCCATCCACGGTTCCATAGCAATAAGGAACCGCCCCATATGTTGGAGAACTGCGTACAGGGGTGCGTGTTTCTAAAAACCTAACTTGTTTTGGTTCACTAGTTGATGCTTCATTAGTGTCATATCCTAGCCCAAGTCTTTCCTTAGAATGAATTTGTTTGTTTAACATATCATCAAGAGCATTAGTACCTATCATGAACTTTTCAAGTCTAATGGAGGTGCTCTTAAGGTTTTCATTTTCTTGTCTAAGGTTTTCACATTTTAAGCATCCTAGATCTACTTCTTTATTTTTCTCTAGCTTAGCTAATTTCTCTTTTAGCTCACTAATCTCGTTTTCAAGCTTAGTTCTAGTTGATTTTAGCAATTTGTTCTTTTCAATGAATTTAAGACTAAGCTTATGCAAGTTATTGTATTGACCTTCTAATTCACTATCATCTTGAGAAGAACTATTATTGCTATAATACTCGGTTTCGGAATGTACCTCTTTAGAAGTGCGAGCCATGAGACACTTCTCATCTTTGGGGTTGTCATCAACATCTTCACCGCCATCGCTCCATGAACCTCCAACAAACGCCGTGTGGTTCTTGCCGCGTGAAGGCTTAGGATAATCACCGATGAAATGATTCGTATCACCACATTTAAAACATTTCCTATCACCTTTGTCATCTTTAGCAAATCGGTTTTTGGAGAAGGATTTCTTGTCGTTGTTTGGTTGCCTCACGTATTGACCTCGTCTTTTGAAGAACTTCTTAAAGTCTCTAACTGCCAAGGCATATTCCTCATCATTACTATCCGAGGAGCTTTCATGGTCACTTTCTACCTTCTTGGCTTTGAGTGCAAGAGACTTTCTTTCACTCTTAGTTTTCACCATTTCCGAGTCCTTCAAAATTATCATCTCATGAACCTTCAAGTTACCAATGAGTTCATCGAGTGATAATTTGGCGAGATCCTTTGATTCTTCAATCGCCGTGACTTTAGCTCTCCATTTGGGATGAAACGCCCTAAGAAACTTCCTAACATTTTTCTTGCTATAAAAACCTTCATCAAGTGCTTTTAGACTAGTAATAATGGTGTTAAATCTAGCAAATGCACTATCAATAGTTTCATCTTCCAAGATGAAAAAGTGTTCATATTGTTGAACAAGAAGATCGATTTTACTTTCTTTGACTTGGCTATTACCTTGGTGGGTTACTAAAAGAATGTTCCAAATGTCTTTAGCGGTTTCACACATAAAAATCATTTCGTACTCTTTCTTTGGTAAAGCATTATAAATCACCATTTTAGCCTCATTATTTTTAGCAAGTTTCTTTTTAGTATCATCATTAGCTTTGTCAAAAGTGACTATCTCCTTACTTTTAGAAACTTCATTATATTGGAATGGTAAAAAATCACCATTGGTAATAACATGCCAAATATCTAAATCTTTTGATTTCACATAAGTCTCAAACCTATTTTTCCAATAAATATAACTCTCGACTTTAAAAAGAGGTGGTCTTTGCATGGATTGCCCTTCTAGATACTTGTTGGGATCCATAGACCGATTCAAGTTTTAAAATACAATATATTTTAAAAAATCTTGAGCAACCACGCTCTGATACCAATTGTAGAAATTAGAAAGAGGGGGGAGGGTTGAATAGTTTCTTAAATTTACTTGTTAAAAGTTGATTTATAAAAATTCTTTTTCAAAAACTTATGCTTTAGTATTTATGTGAAACTTTCTTATACACAATATGAACAAGGTATAGTGAAACTAAACTAATAATCACAAGTATAAAGAATAATGAATGTAAAGAGGTAACGGAAGGAAAGATCAAACCAAACACCAAGGATTTATAGTGGTTCGGCAACGAAGCTCACTCCTCGTTCCTACTCCACTCCTCGAGTACACCTTACTCGAGAGTTCACTAATCAACAAGCTCCTTAAGGTGGAGAAAACGTACACAACGTCGCTTAACTAATTTTCGACTCTAAGCTAAAAGTCGAGCCCTAATCTTAGCTAGAACCAATCTACACCAATATACTTTAAAGACTAAGTATTAACCTTAATACATACACAACTTCCAAATAGACACAACTACTTGGATCTTCACAACAATGACACAACAATGAATGAATAAGTTTAGATCTTCAATGGATCTTTGAGGTAGACACAACACTTCAAGAATCTTCTCTTTGCACTTTGAGAGGAAAAGATGAGAGGAGAAAGATTCACTTCTAAACAAGTAGTAATCAAACAAATGATCAAGGATTTGAGTGGTTTAAGAAGTATGAAAGAATCTGGAAATATATGTGCAAAAGAGGTGAATTGAATGTCTGAGAATGGTCCACTATTTAAAAGACAAACATCCAACGGCTATATCTGCCCGCGGTTCCTTATCGATAAGGAACCGTTATAGGAGCTAAGGAACCGCCTGCATAGACTCCGCTCCCTTTTGTCTTTTAGTGGATTGGTTCGAATCTGGTGATTAAAATATCCTAAAAGGATATTCCAAACTAAGATAGAATATGCCATTTTCAAATTTCATCAAATAATTAATTTAATAAAACATTTTCTTAAAAAGAAAGTTTAATAAAAAAAACTTTGTCACACTTAATAAAAAGTGAGTTTTAAGAAAAGATTAAATCCTTGATCACTTAGTTAGGATAAGTACTTGTTTGTTCATACCTTAAGTGATAATGGTTGAAATGAAAAATACTTGAGCTCAAGAATTTGTTTTTCGTTGTTTTCGTAAATGCTTGTTTTTACATATTGTCGTAATCAAAACAAAGCGAGACTGAAAAATGCAAGTAACGTTTTTAGGCATCATTGCATTAACAAGTTTCTCTTCCAATGACCAATGTCACCGCATTGGCGACAAATGGCATCCTTAGCAGGATTCTAGCTCTTTGGTGGAGGGGGAATCTTGGTTCGGGGATTTAAGTTTGCTACTTTCTTCCCTTTGCCACGATTCTTACCCTTCGCAGAATTAGACGGTTTAGCCTTATGATTAGGCTTTTGGATCCTTCCGCCCTAATAGCATTAATGGTATTGGGGTTAGCGGGTGCAACGTTCTTTGGCAACGTTTTCTCATGTAGCTTTAGCATGGCATGTAATTCTGGTATTGTCTTCCCCAGGCCATGCATATTGTAATCTTTCACGAACCTATCATAATCCTTGTTCAGTGAGGCTAAAATTAGGCTAACTGCAAGTTTCAATGACACGGGGTGACCCAAACTTTTGAAATTCTCTATGTAGCCCTTCATCTTTAAGACATAGGAGCTCACAGATTGTCTATCCTCATGTTTACACGTGTGAAAGGCACGTGCAACATCAAGGAGTTCTTGATCAGCTTGTTCAGCGAACATAGTTTTCAATTCTTCCATCATTGACCATGCGCCATGACCCTCCAAAAGTTTCTGGATTTCAGGGGACATAGTCATTAGCATAAGGCCAGAAATTTCTCTAGACCTTTTGACCCAAGTTGGATGTAAATCCGGGTCTTGCTCTGGGCCAAAGTGACCATGAGGCAGAATTTCTGGTTGATCACGAATAGGTTGCTCAAGGTATTGAACCAAGTCATCGGTTTCGTGTTGGGAATAAATTATAGCCAGTCTACTTGAGCGCTGACAAGAGTAAAACAAGTGTTGACAGGAGTAAAACAAACGCTGACAGATCAAGCGTTGACAAGACAAAGTCAAGCGTTGATACATTGAAGACAAGCACTGATGGAAGGATATGATCTACACCTTTATTATATTCTAGATTACTTCTAGTAAATATAGGAACAACATTGTATTTTCTATATTTATCTTTACCTAGAATAGTTGATACGTAGATTATTGTACAAGGCTTATTATGTCTATAAAAGAAGACCTTTAGGTTATTGTTCAATATAAGTTTTCATACGTTAAACACTTTCATTGTAAGCAAGTTTGATATCATTAATCAAAGTGAAAGTTTGTTTACATCTTGTGTGTTCTTGTTTAAGTGTTAATTCCGCATAACACTTAGATTGTCATATACATATACAAAGGTTTATCTAAGTGTATTACTTGATCTAATCTCATATACATAAAGCTAAATCGATCTAAGTTTCGGATCAACAAGTGGTATCAGAGCTTGTTGAGTAACTTTTGATCTTAAAGAACACAAGAACCCTAAAATCACCAAAACCCTAATTTTTCACAAAAACCCTAAAAACATCATGTCAAATCCATAAGTACCCTCCTCCTCCTCACCTTTACCAAACATCAAGATTCCCATGCTTGATGCAACCAACTTTGAATTGTGGAACTTCAACTTTGAGCAATATTTGGGGATCTATGACTACACTCTCTGGGAGATTATTGAATATGGAAACACATTCAATAAAGCCCAAAAGATTGCTAATGCTATTGCTGGAAGAGTAGCTGTTGCTGGATGTTCAGAGGCAGATAAGAAAGAAAAGCCAGAGGATGGTAGAGCTGTGGCTGCTGAAGACATAGCAAAGAAAAGGGTTGATATGAAAACCCTAAATATTCTAAAACTCTCTTTGGGATAAGAGAACCAGCATAAATACAGAGGTTATGAATCTGCTAAGGACCTTTGGGCAGCTCTTGAAGTTGCATATGGTGGCAATGAAGATACTAAGGAAGAGAAGAAGAAGCAACTCATGCATGATTATGCTGTCTTCAAGGCTCAACCTAATGAGAAGCTTAACAGTGTGAGAAGCAGATTGCTTGACATTACAAGCAAATTGTCCTTCATGGGGACACAACTTGGTGATGTTGACATTAATGCCACTTTTCTTAAAAGTCTTGGTGAAGCGTGGAAGATTGATGCAAGATCTATACTTGCCAACAACACTCACAAAAGTTCTACTTTTGATGATATCTACAACAAACTGAGGCTGTTGGAAGATGAAACTCTTTTGGAGCATGGAAGCAAGTCTACCAACAGTAATATGGCCTTCTTCTCACATAGTGAAGGTCAATTTAATCAGAAGGACTCTTACATGCACCCAGTTACTGGATCATCATGTGTCAACGCTAGAACATGTCCTGTCAACGCCTCCTATTCAGACGCTGACACATACAAAAATGACTCACCAAGAGTTAAACCTGTTGGTTTGGATCTGGATACTGTATGTGCTTATATTGCTTCTTTTCCCAATGGTTCAGTGATTACATATGAGGACCTTGAGCAAATAAGTGATGAGCACTTGGAAGAGATGGATATTAAGTGGAACATGGCTCTTGCTAGTATAAGAGCAAACAGGTGGAATAGAAGGTTTAAGAAGAAGATGACCTTCAATGCAAAGGACACTGCTGGATTTGATAAATCCAAGGTTGAATGCTACAATTGTCATCGTATGGGGCACTTCATGAGGGAATGCAGATCTCCTAGAAGATCTGATGCTGGCAAACCCTCAAGCCAAATTGTTAAGGCTCAGGATCCTAAGGCCATGGTTGCAGTTCAAGAAATTGATGGTATGGAATGGGATTGGAGCTATTTGGCTAAAGATGTGGAAGAGGATAAAGCTTTGGTTGCTGAGATTGAAGAAGAACAGCATGTTCAATATGCTCTCATGGCACACTCCTCCTCTTCATCAGATAATGAGGTATACGATGATGCTTTTTGTAGTAAGGGTTGTAGGTTAAATACTGAGAAACTTAACAAAGAGGTGTTAAGGTTACTAGATGATGTGAGTACTGAGAGATACAAACTGTCTAACTATCAATTAGCTCTCACTCAAACTGAGAAGACAGTTTCTGAATACAAGAAAATGGAATTTGATTTAAAATATAAAATAAATATCTTAAAACATGAGTTGAATGCTAGTAATGATATTAGGAGCATTATGGAAAGGGTTAATGGTGAGCTACAGGCTAAGTTAGATGAGGCCATTAAGAATAAAGATAATGTTGGCCTTAAAATTCAAAGATTTGATAAGGCCACACAAACCCTAGGAGAATGTGTGAATAAACAAAGGGATCCTAAGGACATGACTGGGATTGGGATGAAAGACTACTATGTGGTTCCACCACCAGCTGGTGACTTCTATGGTGTCCAACAAAAGGACCTATCTTGGACTGGTTTACCAGAACTCCAAGAGGAGGAATTTATTCCTCCACCAAGAGTTATTACCCCAGTTGAAGAGTATCAACAGAAGTTGACTGACTTGAATGAATGGAAGAAAGCCAATCCTACCTTATTTGTTAAGGGTGGCTTATTATGTGAAAGTACTAATGAGTCAACCCCTATTAAGGTAACAAACCCAATCACTGGTAAGGCTGTTGACCTTGGCTCAAACACTGTTAGAAAACCTAGTGTCAAGTATGCAGAAATGTATAGGAATACTAGGTCACCTAAAAGCCAAGTTAGTAATGATGGAACAGGCTTCTTCTCTTCTAGACCCAGGGTTGTGTCTAGAAAAGCCTGTTACACTTGTGGTAGCTTTTCACATTTAGCATATAAGTGTGTCAACGCTTCAAAGGTCAGCGCTGTTAGAAAGTCAAACGTTGTCAGACCCAAACCTTGTGTGCAGCAAAGCCCACAAGCTGTTAGACCTGCCCCATTCTTCACTAGAGGGTCTAACACTCATGGACAAAGACCATTTCAAAAGACAAATACTTGGTCTAATAGGCAATGAGTTTCTGTAGCAAACCCTAGGTTCAACGCTGACAAGGGTAATTTCAGCGTTGACAAGACCAAATACAACGCTGACAGAAACGTGACCAGACCTAAATATTTGCAACCACAGGGTAAGGGGTCTAAAGCTTCTTCAAGCTTGACATGGAGACCTAAGAAATATCAAAACCCTAATGATAATGGGATTTCAATGACCTGCAACAGATTTAATTACATTTCAAAGGTCATTACAAAACCTATTGGGGTTAACTGGGTATTTCATCCAAAGAGGGATGAACAAGGGGTTGTTATGAGAACTAAGTCTGTTCTTGTTGAATAACCAGATGAATCCAAGTCTTCTAAGGCTTGGGTTCCCAAAGAAAACTAACTTGTTTTCTTTATGTGCAGGGCATTCAAAAACAGGTCAATGATTATGGATATTGGGACAGTGGATGCTCAAGGCACATGACAGGGAAGGAAGATTATCTTACTAACTTCACTCCCATTAAGGATGGTGATAAGGTTTACTTTGGAGGCGGATATGGTACTATCACAGGCAAAGGAACACTTCTCACCAAGAACTTGCGTTTTAAAAACGTATTTTTGGTAAAGGAACTTGATTACAATCTTTTTAGTGTATCACAAGTTTGTGATAAAAAAATAAAGTTCTGTTTACCGATACTAAATGCTTGGTGTTAAGAAAGGATTATAAGATCCCTGATGAGAAATATATTCATTATAGAACACCTAGACATAAAGACATATATAATGTGAATCTAAATGGCATTAGGATGAATAATAATATGTCATGTTTTTATGCTAAAGCTTCAGTAGATGAGAGTAATCTATGGCACATGAGACTAGGGCACATAAACTTTAAAAATATAAACAGGCTTGTGAGACTTGGTTTGGTTGATGGGTTGCCTGAAAAGGCTTTTCACAATGACCACTCTTGTGTTGCATGTCTTAAAGGCAAGCAGCACAAGGTCTCATTCAAGTCTAAACAGGTGCACTCTAGTACTAGACCACTTCACTTGCTTCATATGGACCTATTTGGTCCAACCAATATAGAAAGTTTGAATGGTAAATCATACTGCTTTGTCATCACAGATGACTTTTCTAGGTTTACTTGGATTTTCTTTTTAGCTATGAAGAGTGATGCAGCTGACACTTTAATTGACTTTATCACTCAGATTGAGAAGAAGACTGGTAATGAAGTTAAAATGCTTAGGAGTGATAATGGTGGTGAATTTAGGAATAAAGTGTTAGATGATTTTTGTGCCAGGAAAGGGATTACTAGGCAGTTTAGTGTTTCCAGAACCTCACAACAAAATGGGGTTGCAGAAAGAAAGAATAGAACCCTAATTGAAGCAGCCAGAACAATGTTGGCTGATGCTCATTTCCCCATTGCCTTTTGGGCTAAGGCTGTTAATACAACTTGCTATGTTCAAAATAGGGCATTGGTCAACAAGATACAGAACAAAACACCTTATGAGTTACTTTGGGGAAGAAAACCCAATATTGGTTTTCTCAGACCTTTTGGTTGTCATGTAGTTGTTCTAGATACTAGTGATGCCTTAGGTAAATTTAGTGCAAAAGGTGATGAAGGCTACTTCATGGGGTATTCAGTGCAGAGCAATGGATATAGGGTTTATCTTAAAAAGGAAAAACGTATACTTGAAAGAGTACATGTTAGGTTTTTAGAGAATAAACCCAGTGATCCTGAAAGTGGTCCAAATTGGTTGTTTGACTTGGAACCTTTATCTAGGACTTTAAATTATATGCCTGTCACTAATCCAGACATTGTGAAGGTAACTTCAAATGTTGTGGAAGAACAAGTTGTTGATGTTTTAGGTACACAGATTAATGAAGAGGTTGGATCACAAGCAGAAAAGTCATCTCCTATACTAGAGTATGTCACAATTCCTATATGGACAGATGTTTTGCTGCTGCTGCTGTTGGAAAGGATAATGGTGGTCCCCAAGTATCACCAGATAACAACATGCATGGTCCTTCAGGCGCTGACAAAGGCAAATCTCACGCTGACAGGACAAATTCAGACGTTGATGGCTCAAACATTGACAACAACATTTCAAGCATTGTTAGCCCAAACGCTGACAACCAAGGTTCAGGCGTTGACAACACTTTTGCGCATCTTTTCTCTTCTACTTTTGAACAGGGTGAACCTTCCAATTTATATGAAGAGGTTCATCCTCATGTTGATGAAAGAGAGTCTGAAGAAGAAGATATTGGCAACTTGGAGGATGAGATTGAGGACAACAGACTTTTTGAAGGAGGAGTTCTCACTTCTACTATGAAGAATCACTCTACTTCTCAAATCATTGTTGATATTATGACTCCTGTTCAGACTAGAAGATCTCATCAAGGTCTTGGTGGATTTATTGCCAATATTCACAAGAAGGTTGATTCCCCTCTTGTGCAAGCATGTTTGTTTGCCTGTTTTCTGTCACAACAGGAACCCAAGAAGATCTTTGATGCTCTCAAAGAACCAAGTTAGGTGGAAGCAATGCAGGATGAGCTTCACCAATTTGCAATTCAGGATGTTTGGGAGCTGGTTGATTGTCCCAGATATGTCAGACCTATAGGGACAAGATGGGTTCTAAGAAACAAGAGAGATGAAAGAGTTATTGTGGTCAGAAACAAGGCAAGATTAGTGGCTCAGGGATATACACAAGAGGCAGGGATAGACTATGAGGAGGTCTTTACACCAGTTGCAAGGATTGAAGCTATAAGGATCTTTCTATCCTATGCATCCTGCATGGGATTCACTGTCTATCAAATGGATGTCAAGAGTGCCTTCCTCTATGGAACAATTGTTGAGGAGGTATATGTGATGCAGCCTCCTGGTTTTGAGGATCCAGAGAATCCAGACAAGGTGTATAGAGTCAAGAAGGCTATGTATGGACTTCATCAAGCCCCAAGAGCATGGTATGGTACTTTGTCTACTTATTTGGTGGACAATGGATTCAAAAGGGGCAACATAGATCAGACACTGTTTACAAAGAAGAAAGGTAAGGATGTTCTACTTGTTCAGGTCTATGTTGATGATATCATCTATGGATCTACAAATCCAAAGATGAGTGAGGGATTCTCCAAGCTTATGATAGACAAATTCAAGATGAGTGCTATGGGGGAGATGAACTTCTTTCTAGGGTTACAAGTTCAGCAGAAAGAAGATGGTATCTTCATCTCCCAGGATAAATATGTGGCAGAGATCTTGAAGAAGTTTGGCTTTTCTCCACATGAAAAGAGGGCTACTACTCCTATGGATAGAGAACACCCTTGGGGAAAGATTGGAGATGGGAAAGATGTTGATGTCAGGCACTATAGATCAATGATTGGATCATTGATGTATCTTACAGCCTCCAGACCTGACATCATGTTTGCTGTGTGTGCTTGTGCACACCATCAAGTGACTTCTAAAGAATGTCACCTTTATGCTGTCAAGAGAATCTTTAGGTACCTAAGATGTTATCCTAGTCTTGGCTTGTGGTACCCAAAAGATTCACCTTTGGAGCTTATTGCATATTCAGACAGTGACTATGGAGGTGATAAGTTTGATAGAAAATCCAAACTGGTGGATGTCAGTTTCTTGGGAGCAGGTTGATATCTTGGCAATGCAAGAAACAAACAGTGGTGGCTAATTCTACAACTGAAGCAGAGTATGTGGCTGCAGCTGCTTGTTGTGGACAAGTTTTATGGATTCAGAACCAGCTGTTGGGTTATGGGTATAATTTCATGCATACCAAGATATTTGTTGACAATAACAGCACCTTATGCATTATTAAGAATCCTGTACATTAATATAAAACTAAACACACAGAAATTAGACACCATTTTATAAGAGATTGTTTTGAAAAGGGTTTAATACAACCAGATAGGGTTGACACAGAAGAAAATGTGTCAGATTTACTAACCAAACCTTTTGATGTTGGAAGGTTTCAATACTTGGTAACAAGTATTGGAATGATCAATCTCACATGATATGTGTTTTGGAGTCTTTTTGTAAAAGTATGTACAGGATAATGCATTGTTATTGGTCTTTTTGAGGATTTAGATTTTCCACTATATTTTTCTAACACTGACAAAGGTTGCTTTAACGCTGATAAGTGTTATTGTGACGTTGTCAGCAATATATTTGTCTAACGCTGACAAGTGTTTCTTTAACGCTGACAAGTGTTATCGGGGCGTTGTTAGCAACAATGTTAGTTTTGTGGTTTTCAATCTAAATGTGCAGGTGGTGTTAGCATTATACCATTGGATACAGAGTTGCTTATGGATCATTGGAGAAGCATTTAAGCATGTTTTTGTTTATGGATGATGGTTGGAATTTTCAATTCCTATCTTGACATAAATTTTTTTATGTTCATGCATATTTTTGGCAACCTTTGTATCACAGTTTAAGGGGAGGTTTTAGGAACCTTTAGGACTTTTGGGTATCCTTATGATACTCTTATCACAATTCTATATTGTGTCCACAGGTGAGTATGAGTTAGTTTTACTAAATCATGAGGCACTGTAGCATGCAAAGTTGATATACTATGCATGCTGCCAAGACATTTTTGGCCTAGAATTGGTTGTGGTCTGTTAGGAGACTTGGAAATGATTTTATCATGGGTTTTACCTGGGTGTAACAAGGAATTTTATAAGGTAACTTAGTTGTTAAGAATTTTGGTTAGCAAAGGACACTAGAGGACTGTTATGTCTATCTTGCATAAGCAAGTGTGCATAATTGGACAGTGCTTGCTGCCCTATAATAATTATCAACTTTTTGGTTATCTTCTCTAGGATAAATTACTTTGTTAAGGTCATTTTTCATTTTTATAAATTTTTTATTTTTGGACGCTGACAAGTATTTTACCAAGCGTTGTTGTGACCAATTTAAACGCTGACATGGCTTTGGCAAACGTTGACAAGAATATAGCCGTTGGGCGTTAATGGGTTATTTTTGACCGTTGACACTCAATGGGACCTACCCAGTTGTTACTTTTTGACATATTTTTGGGCCGTAATTTTGGGAGCAGATAACTTTCATTTAATGAATGAGATAAACTTATTTCTTTTCAATATTTTCATGATTGCATTTTGAAAATACTTGCCTATTTTTGGGCCAGTCACATGCATTTTCTTCTCCTATATATTTGGCTCCTATTTTTAAACAGGGTACCTATCATTCTTGTCTAACACAATTTTCTCCTATAACTTCATCTTTATCAATCATTCAAACAGCTTTCAACAATGGCACCAAAATTTAAACCAACTGATTTGGAATTGGGGTTCAGAAGTCAACACAACATGGTAGCATATCTTGAAGCTGATGATACTCTGTTTCCCCAGTATACACAAATGGTGGCGTATCTGAATGCATCCCCAATTAGGTATGCTCTTTCTTATGCTCCACTCATTCTTGTCACACATATTAAACAGTTTTGGAACAATGTCAGTTCCTCAACAGTTAATAGAGTGACTACATTATCTTCTATTGTTCATGGGCGCACATGGGTGGTTACTGAAGCTTTGGTACGCCAAGCTTCGCATCTTGATGATGCTGATGGTATAACCACCCTTCCCATTAAGGAAATAGAACAAGGACTAAGAGCTTTGGGTTATCCTTTTCCTGCTGAAGGAACTTTAAATAAATATCATAAACAGGAGTTTCCCCCAGCCTGGAAGTACCTAATACATGTCCTCTTACAATGTTTGAGTCCCAAGTGTACTGCACACAATGAGATCAATAGATCTATTGCAAGTGCTATTGTGTGTATTGCTATTGGGCAAAAGTTTAATTATTCAAAAATGATTTTTGAGGGCATGTGTAAAAATAAAGGGAACAAAATGACTTTAGCTTATCCCAGATTTTTACAAATGGTTTTTGAGGTGCAAAATTACTGCACAAGGGATCATGATGATTTTTATGAGATCCTGATGCAAAAGAAAGCAATTTTTATGAAGATGAACTCACCCCCACATCGTGACCTCCCTCTAACCCCTGCTATGATTGATGTCATTGAAGCAGCACAACCCCAACCAGACCCCCAACCCCAAATTGACCCAATACCTGAACCTTTACCTTCACCACAACATATGCAAATTGACCAAGAACCCTTCGACGCTGACACGTTAAATGTTGGCGTTGATGTGCCTATTTCAAACGTTGACACCAATCCTTCACAGACCCAAACACCCCTTAACCAACCAACATCCACCCAATCCACATCTTCTTCTCCCCCAACACAATATAGGTTACAAAAACGCCAAAGGACTACTGGAGTGTTCTCCTCTAGTGGTCCTAGCCATGTAGCAGAGAGAACCACCACCACAAGTGTGGTTGGTGTTATGGATGAGGCTGGGACTATTGGTTCTGGCTTAGAAGCTGGCCAAGACAGTCCTACCATAATTAAGACCTCATCCATGCCCAATGAATCTAACTTGGGAGGTCAAATACCCATTTTAGAAGAGGGCAGATTGGAACCAATGAATTTGATGGAATTGACGGCAGTCTGCATTAGCTTGCAAAAGCAAAATGCAGACTTGGTACAAGTTGTCAGCACACAAGGCCTTGAACTCAAGCAATTGAGGGAGAGGATTGTTATCTTGGAGAATGCTAGCACAAGGAGAGGGATGGAGGAATCTTCCAAAGGGGAGGATGAACAAATAAATGTGAGTGATAAGGGCTCTCATGATGGTCAATCTTTGGATGTTGCTGAGGCCCTAACAAGTTTGAAGAAACAGACAGGTTTTGATACGTCTCTAGTCTCTCCTACAAACTTAAATTTGTCATTTACAGCCATGTTGGAGGAAATTGCAAGAGGCGCTGAGACATGTACTTTGGGCGTTGACAAGACAGATTTGAACGCTGACATGAGTATCTTGGGCGCTGACAAAGCAAAATTGGGCGTTGACAGACCTGCAAATGAGGTTGATGTATTCTAGCCATCATCCATCATCAAAGAGGTTTCTTCACAGTACCTTACCAACAGTTGATCCATTAGATAAGGGTAAGGGTATTATGGTAGAAGAAGTTGTTCCAAAGAATGCAGCACAAATTGAGTTTGATAGAAGGTTGGCTGCACAAATTGTGGAACAAGAAAGAAAGGAGGTGGGTGAATCACCTTTTGTTTTCACTTCAAAAGAGCAAGAAGGAAGTGATGAAGCCAGTTCAAACTCAAGTGTTATGATCATAGAACAACCAGAAAGGCTTGAGTATGGTGATGAATTGGCAAAAGAGAAGTTGAATGAGCTGAAATTGCAGGTTGATTTTGATATGCCAGAAGTTGTTCAGATGTACCATGCTTGGGAAGATAGGTGTATGGAGAATCCACATTTGACCATTTCAGATCAGATATGGGGTTTGAAGATTCTTCTCAGAGTAAAAAAGGATTGCAAGGTCATTCTGAAACACAAAGCAAGCAATGTTCTCTCAAATTTGAAAAGGGATTGAAGGGAGTTGTACTACATGCTACTCAGATGTCATGGAACAGGATGGACTCATAAGAAATTGATTGGTTTGACATTTGAAGTGTTGGAGTGCAGAGCTTATCCCATTTGGGTTAGAGTGCAGGAAGAAAACACTCTAAGACTTCTTTCTGATGAAAGAAAAGAATAACTTGCAGAGGAAATGGAGCTTAAGAAGGCAATGTTTGTTCCCAAACCAGTGAAGAAGGGAGTATCTCTTGAGATTCCCAAAGATATGGATCTATTACATCCAAGTGAAGTTGTTATAAGAAAGAGCCTCAAGCTCTCACCATTAGAAGCTTCAGATATGGTGCAAGTGTTGCCACTTGATTCCAGAAACCCTATTATAAGTTATGAAGAAGATGAATGTGGGTTTTGGAAGATTGGCAGGTATGGAAAAGAGGTTCACACTTTTACCACTCTTATATCTTTGTTTGCAAGTTGTGATAGAGAAGACTTGGTAGACCTATGGAGATTGTTAGAGGCCAAGTATGAGACTGAAGCTCCCACTTAGTCAATGCAATAAAACTATGGTCAACATTCAAGAGAATATGTGGACCAAGAGATGAAGATCCTGCTGTTTGGAAGGATCTTGAACATGACCTCAGTGGTCTTCAATGGAGATTGTATTCAGCTGCTGGTGTTTATTATTTGAGTTCTATAAAGTTTGCTGAGTATCTACTTGTAGATGGCCAGTATTTCATGTCAAGGAAGTCTTGGAGAAGATGAAGAACACACAGCTGGAAATTGATTATTCAAGTGACGTGGCCAAAGATTTGATCAGATTTATTTATTACCAATATGAGAAGGTTTGTAAGATTCCTCCTAGTTCTTAATGTTTATTCAGAAACTTGATTACTAGAGTGGATATCAAGTTTAGGGGAGGATTGTTGGGAATAAATTATAGCCAGTCTACTTGAGCACTGACAAGAGTAAAACAAGCGTTGACAGGAGTAAAACAAACGCTGACAGATCAAGCGTTGACAAGACAAAGTCAAGCGTTGATACATTGAAGACAAGCACTGATGGAAGGATATGATCTACACGTTTATTATATTCTAGATTACTTCTAGTAAAGATAGGAACAACAATGTATTTTCTATATTTATCTTTACCTAGAATAGTTGATATGTAGATTATTGTACAAGGCTTCTTATGTCTATAAAAGAAGACCTTTAGGTTATTGTTCAATATAAGTTTTCATACGTTAAACACTTTCATTGTAAGCAAGTTTGATATCATTAATCAAAGTGAAAGTTTGTTTACATCTTGTGTGTTCTTGTTTAAGTGTTAATTCCGCATAACATTTAGATTGTCATATACATATACAAATGTTTCTCTAAGTGTATTACTTGATCTAATCTCGTATACATAAAGCTAAATCGATCTAAGTTTGGGATCAACATTTCGAGCGTTATCCTAAGAGCACGATACCAATCAATGAAGTTATTTTCAGTCAACTTCATCTTTTCAAGGAATGACTTAACAACCGTTCTGTTTAAGCAAGAGTTTGGATTATTATTCATCTACAAAATAAAAGTTCAATGATTAGTATTTTCGATAATTACATTCTTAAAGAATTAACTACCCAATTAATCATTATGAGACTAAGATCCTTGCTTGCACTCCCACTTAATATTAGAGGTCCGACCGTCTAGTATCAAGTAGGGAAAGAGGTAAGCGACGAGCGTTAATTGCATTACAAGTGCAACTCTTAGATTTATGAGCGATTCATGAAGTTTATTTGTTGACTAGAGTGTTTGAATGGGATGTTCTCACAACTCTTTCGAGTACCACTAAACATCTCAAAACAAACTTGTTCTACACGTAATAAAGTCATGAGTATGTTTCATCTCATTTTATGCCTCGGATTCCGAATTTGACCGGGAACTCGACTTAAGTCGTACCAGTTTGAAGCATGCAATTATTGGCAAGGGTCTGACCAATGACAAAGATCGCCTCGGGTATGTAATTCACCCTAGGTCTGACCAGATGATGAAAAACAACTACGAGTGCTTCTAAATTGGATGGCATAGACTTAAAAATTCAAATAGGTATCACATAAGTTTAGGAAACGAATGTCAAAGTGTGTAAAAGAATGCATGTAATTCATTCTTTTATTACAAGTTAAGAAAACAATTTATTAACTTTTTGGTTTAGGCGTGTTTTACCGCGGGAAAATATTAAAGAAAGATCAAATCCTATATCCTACTCTTCATGCGCCCGAAGGTGCAAGTGCTTGGGATAATTACCTCATAAGTGCCGAAACACCTATGGAACACGGGAGAAGATTAAAGATCCTTCAAACCATATATAGCTCGACTAGAGCACGTAGTGCAATAGCAAGTCCATCATTAGTAAAAACACAAAATGGTCTTGTAATTTTAAGTATTGTAAACCAATTAATTTTGCAAATCACGTCGTTGAGAAGATAAGTTTATAAGCCATCATTATGGTATGTAAGCTCAACTCGAGTGACAATATGATTTCGCAAAATAATTAGAATACAATAAAACCAAGTTTCATAGATTTTATGTCAATATTAAGATTTGTTCAAAAATCAGGATTTTAACAAATAAACACATAGCCGATTCGCAAGGAAAATATGGTGTATTAATATGACATAATTTTAAAGCTAGTTTCGATATAAGTAGAATCCGTTTTTATGATTCCTAGAATCTTGAATATTACGTTTCGCAATTTATAATGGAAAACAAATAAGCACATAAAAACAGACTAGAAGGGGTAGAAGCAGAAGATGGACTCTATATGAAAGCGAGAAATCATATAAGATCCAAGTCTCGAATGAGTCTTCCCCAAATTGAGGACTAAAGACCCTCATCAAGTTTTCGAGCAAGGTACTTGATGACGTGCAAACTATCACAAAAGTGAGATGCAAAGGTCTTTGACGGATACTAAAAAACAAACGTAATTATTAACAGGTTCAATTTTAACCTACCCACTTTTAATAGATTTAGATCAAGATTAAAACTTTATGACAAGTATGCATGTAATTGTCATAAAAACATAAATAAAAAAGATTTTAAAGCGAAGCAAGCGTGTTTTATTCTATGTGTAACCCATGAATGCCATACGATTTGACTCGTGATGCCACTGTTGGGATTTAGAAACTAGTTAAACCATTAACTACGAGTACGCAGCGGAATGGATCTAGTATAAACAATCATGATTAACACTTAATAAAAACAATATAAAACCACCTTAAATTAATTGAATAAATCAATTAATGATCTTGATCTTGAAGCTATAACGGTAAAGTAACCGCCCTCTAACGATTGCTCACACGACACGTCAAACGAACACACCACGATGCTAGCGGTAACTTCACTTTAATAGATCTTGCAACTAAAAACCCTAGATCCGAAACCCTAAGTGGGATTACGTAAGGATTGGTTTTGTAAACGTTACAAGACTCTTAGAAAAATCACCGAAAACCCTAGTTAGGGTTTATAACTAGTCGAACCACAAGGGGAGACTAAAAACCTAGATCTAGAGATCTAGAGTTTAGTTATAATGCTTAAGACTTTACAAGAAAACCACCAAAGATGATAGATCTTATAAAGGTTAAACCTTTTATGTGATTTTAGGTTAAAGGAAAATTTTGTATGGTTTTGGTGTGGTGTGGGGAATTCGGACGCAAGGAACAAAGAGGGAGAGACAAAAAATTATGAGGGGTTTAGGTTTGTATTTATACATATCCTTGCACCTTATCAAATCTTAAGGCACAACCCACACACCTAAATTAAGTAACTAAATCACTTAATTAGCAAACCAATATCCTTGTAGAACCCCGAAGGGTATTCGGCCGCCTATAGGGTACCGGGAGATTCTAGAATCGTTTTTCCTTCCAAAATTTAATAACGCACTCACGATAAATTAACTAAATCCCGTTAATTATTTTAACTATCGTTTATTAAATAATACGTGAAGCTTTTATTAAACGTTTAATAAATAAATAATAAACGTAAATAAACGTGTGTTCTCCGTATTGAATGTGTGCCCCCGATAGGCTCACGCATTTACCGATGGCTAAACGATCGCATATCTCAACACTAAGGAGGTGCCAGACCAAAGGCGCTAATACCACTGATAAGCACAAGCTTAAATCAATGATTTTTTAGAAAGATGAATCCACAAAGAACAACTCTGAGGTAGTTATCATATTGCATTTAAAATGAAACTCCTTGGTCCATTACATTGCATAGTTGAGAATAATATATATAACCCACACAGAACATGTTACATAACTTATAAGAGACCAATTATATAATGACAGGTGTCACCATATTGGTACCCTTTTATTTACTAAAAATAAAAACTTATCTTAATACCTTATAAAATATTTAGACCATTTTCTAAATTTAGTAGTCTTAAAATTTTAAGAATAAAACATTTCTTCTTTTGGAAAGTTTATGCATACATTGTTTAAAAGTAATTCAAAATCCTGGGAGTTATGCATACACATTTAAGAAAATTAAATACCATATATCATAATTTAAAAGTGATTATTATGTAGTAAATGTATATGCACTACAACAAAATCAAGGGTTAGGGTCGAAAATTTCGACCCTAAATACAAAGGGATTTCGACCCTAAATTTTAGGGTCGAAATATTCGACCCTAAGTGCTCGACCCTAACTGTTTGACCCTAAAAAACTAGGGTCGAAATACCCTTTGTAATTTAGGGTCGAAAAAATAGGGCCCACCACTTTTCAGCAAAGCTGTTGACCAAAATTTAGGGTCGAAAGCCTTTGTAATTTAGGGTCGAAATTTTCGACCCTAAATATTATCCACGTGTAAATTAAAAAAACTTTGTGAAAACTTTTTTTTTAATTTATTAAATTAGGGTCGAAATATAATTCAAATTTAGGGTCGAAAATTTCGACCCTAAATATTATCCACGTGTAAATTAAAAAAATTTTGTGAAAACGTTTTTTTTCTTTTAATTTAATAAATTAGGGTCGAAATATTTTTCAAGTTTAGGGTCGAAAATTTCGACCCTGAACATTTTTTATTAGTTTTTTTTCCAGAAATCATGTGTACAGGAAGGATTTAGGGTCGAAACTTAGGGTCGAAATTTTCGACCCTAAGTCTTAGGGTCGAAAATTTCGACCCTAACTATAATTTAGGGTCGAAATTTCGACCCTAACTATATGGTTAGGGTCGAAATTTCGACCCTAAATGGTTTCTGGGCAAAAAAAAATCTGCATTTTGCAGCTTGTTTCCAGATTTTTTTCCGGCATTTTTTCCGGAAAAAAATCTATATTTCAACAAATCCACAATATTACAAATCACTAAACAGTACAATACTAATAATTTACAATACGTTAAATAGCCAAAACGTTAGAATACATTTCACCAAATCCTTATTTCACAAATGTAACAAGCCTAAAATTATTACACATCACAATAAATCCATGTTTCACAATTTAACAAGTCTTAAGTTATTACACAAAATAAAAAGTCTAAAACCAACAACTCCTAATCTGAATAGTCACCGGCCTGATCATCATCCCCCTCATCAGGATCCGAGTTAATTAGCTCATTATCGGACATGTTGTTGGCATTCTCAAGATCTCGAGCCAACTCGTCGACGGTCCGAGTATCATTTTGATGAGGATTTAGGCTGACGGTATAGTTGGGACTTTCCCGAGAGTTAGAACTCGAGGGGCCAGTGGTGTTGACAACGGATCGATTACAGTTGTTGAAACTGTTATTTTGGGTAATTGGAGGTTGGAGTGGGTTGAGTGGAGCATTATATGGAAATCCGGGAGGGGGAGGAATACCACGGAACTGGGGCATAACAGGGACCTGAGACATACCAAGGAACTGAGGCATACCAGGGATCTGAGACATGCCAGGCATAGAAGCGAATTGGGGTGGCGGTATAAAAGGGTTATTAGGTCCGGTATACCCTCGACCCACATGTGAAGTATAATGAGAAATCAAATGACTTAGGCGGGCGTTGTTTACCTCAGCATTTTGTTGCGCCACACTAGCATACATATGGGCCAAATTAGCCCGTTGATGCGCCTCCTCGGTTTGCTTCCTCAACAGCTCTTTTTCTTGCTCATGAATCATAAGTACCTCCGAGAGTTGTTCTCGAGTCACTCCCTCACTATAAGAACTACTCCCGCATCCATATGAGGTACCAATACCCGGCAACTTCCTGCCCCTGCCGACGATATTTTGAGTGTTGCGGCTCGGATTTACTAGATCAATTATTTCTTGATCACTTTTGTACTGCTCAGCACCGCAAGAAATCGCTTCTTTTATGGCCATCATTCTCGACTGTGAAAAAGAAAGAGAAAAAAAGAAGTTAAAAACAAATAAAAATATGTTATTAAAGCATGTATAAATTAAATTACTTACATATCTGTCTGCATTTTCCTCGGACATAGTGCCATTCTTGTTTGTGCGTGCCCTCTTCCAAGTTTGTATAAGGTCCTCGTGGGACCCATGCTTGACTTTCTGTACAATATCAAATAAATTAATAACAAGATCTTTACCAAAAAAAATTAATAACAAGATACAAATAAACAATATAAAACTTTTAAATGATCACAAAAACTATAACGATTCTTACATATTCGTTCCTTCCTTGAGCGAATGATTTTTTCCCTTGATGTGTAGAAACTTTGTTTTTCGAGTGGTTAACTGCATTAACTTCACTTATCCTCACCTGTTTCGGGTCGGACCAATACCGGCACAAATCAAGCCACTCCCTTGCTGATCTGTTGCCCCATGTAGAACTCGATGGGGGCGGTACAAGCGCCGCTTCCTTGGCCGAATCATGGATAGAATAATAGTCACGCTTTAACTTGTTCTTATTTTTGCGCCAAAGTAGCCTCAACTTACAGTTAATTCCAGTTTTTATCCTTTCTCCCACCACATATGTTATCCCGCCATAAGTCACAGTATCACGACTATCCAACCAACCCGTCAGGTTGTAATAGGTCTACATGTAAACATATGCATTTAAATAAACAAACACTTTTCAACCAAAACAGTTAATAAGACTAGATGTAACGCAAACAATTAATACCTCAAGTGTAGGAAAGATATGGGTTTTGAGGTGCAATGGTATCTGTTCCCACTCGCAAGCAAGTGGAAGTGGTTGGACTATTTCCCCCATCAGAGAGCTCAACATCGCAGCATTATCGCCTAACGGATGGAAGCTATTAAGATCATAAATATCAAATGTAACTGGCAAAGGTCCTCCATGCGCCCTATGCTTCCTCCTTAGGCTCGTATTAACCGTAACCATATGTGGTATCGGGTCACCTGCAAAGATTAGTTATTGAAGTTATTGATTCGTGAAAATTCAAACACACTTAATTAACAATAAGAGTTGACATAAAATAAAAATAAATCACAATTTCTTACTTTCGCAATTGCCAGGTACGGAATTTGTAGGTCGTCTAGGTGGAGTACCACCACCATCCCCACCGTGTGATCTACCACCTACACACGCCATCTGTAATATAACAAGTACATGAACACACAATTTCGTGGACCGGTTAATGCTAATACACAAATTCATAAAAATTTACACATTTAAACATATAAGAACAATTTCATTAAAAAAATACACATCTAAAGATTAAATCATTGTTTCATTCAAATTACAACTTAAGATCAATTATCACAATCTGAATCATCGCTAGATAAAACTTCTTCAACAACATTATTAGGGTTCACTTCATCATCATCAGACATTTCAACATCATTATCATCAAGGGCATGTGCAACGTCATCATCTTCATTATTGATTAGATCATCATCGTCTTCATTAACCTGTGTGGCAGACACTTCTGCCGATTCGTCATTCAAACTCAAATTTGTATCCTCCAAACAAGTCAAACCAACATTCAGCGTAAAATTTGATGAACTGCTACCATGTATAACATCTTGATCGGACTCTTCAACATCGCCATGATAAACATGTTCGACCACCTTCCAACCCTTTGGTTTTCTAGCAAGGTCTTCAAGGTAAAATACTTGTGATACTTGTGTCGCAAGAATGTATCGGTTATTTTTGTGAAATTCCTTATTAGTCAAAATATGATGTATGCCCTGCTCAATGTAAGAACGTCTATTGCGTTTCGTACAATTTGGGGGGTTAATGGTGTCAAACCATTTACATTGAAACAACATAACCTTGCGGTTCCCGATATAAGTGAGCTCCAGAATTTCTTCGAGTTGACCATAATACATCTCTCCATCAAGCCGAGCTGTTGAAACACCGCTGCATTGAGTGGTGTGAAGTTTATCGCGTTCATGTATCACAAACCTCACACCGTTAACTACGCAAGCGGGGTATGTACATGCACTAGTATGTCCACATGCCAAAGAGAATAACTCTTCATTACAGTCGCCTGTCGTTTTTTTTTTCACGAATCTACGAAAGAGATACAAACATATTTAGATATATGAGCAATAACTCCAAGGTAATATATCTAATGTATTTACCTTGTGACTAAACCAGGTGGGAAACCTCGTTTCCACGTTATCAGGCGATTCTCTACAAAAGTTCATGATATTAGGATAAGTCATCCCGAAAGAAGATTTTTTAAAATATAGATAAGGAAGAGACATACTCTTTGTAAGCCAAGATGTCTGATTCGATTTCAGGATTGTTGTTAAGTATATACCATACAACTGCCCGCGTAACATCTAAACTCATATGAATATCTTTGACTCTACCCATCAGTTTGCATGCGAACCGGAACACCTGGAATTTATCTTTTTTTTCAGGCAACCCGTTGTCATTCCTGTCAAGACGGTTAAATCTTGTCTCGACATCCTCAGCAAGATAACGCGAACAAAAAGTTAATGCTTCTTCTGCAACATAACCCTCCGCAATAGAACCTTCGGGCTTTGCTTTATTTCGGACATAATTCTTTAGCTTATTCATGTATCTTTCAAATGGATACATCCACCTGCAGCGAATGAGGGCACCTAGAATAGCCTCATTGGGTAGATGTACAACCAAATGAGGCATTATGTCAAAAAAAGCAGGAGGAAAGATTTGCTCTAAATTAATCATCACACTGATCAATTGGTTTTTAGCTTTTACCATGTCCTCCTCCGTCAAAATTCTAGAACAAAGCTGCTTAAAAAACAAGCAAATCTGGATTATAGGATCTGCAATGTTTTTGGGCAAGTATTGTTGTACTCCGTAAGGAAGTAACTGTTGCATCATTATATGACAGTCATGAGAATGCATGCCCGTTATATTGTCATATTTAGCGGTGACTTTTTGCTTAAAGTTGGATCCAAACCCATCAGGTAGTCTAACTCCTTTGATGAATTTACAAAAAAGTTCCCTGTTAGCTTTGGTGAAAGAGTACTTTGGATGAGGCTTCTCAAACTTCCCGTTTCCTTTTGGAACTAACCACAACTCGGGTCGAACTCCCAATTTTTCCAAGTCTTGCCTTGCCTTTGCCGTGTCTTTGGATTTATCGTTTTGTAACAAGATATTCAGTATTGCCTCAAGCACGTTCTTTTCGATGTGCATGACATCCAAATTGTGTTTTAGTAGAAGAAAGGGCCAATACTCAAGCTCCCAAAAGATAGAACGCTTAGTCCAATTCAATTCAACATTTCTATCAGGAGGTGGGTTGGTTTTCTTAATTTTTGGATGCTTCCCCGGCTTACGACTCAAGAGGCTATTAATTTGTAACTGGATATCCATTTCGGTAAACTTTCCCGGTTTAGGCTTCCGTTCGGCTTTACCATGAAATTGCCTAGTTTTAATCCTTAGATAATGATTTGTTCTTAACCATCTTCTATGACCAACATAAACGATTTTGTTCTTGATAGCCATCGACGGAGTGTCCTTGTTACAAGTGGGGCATGCGTAGTAGCCTTGCCCAACCCACCCAGAAAGACTACTCCGAGCTGGAAAATCATTGATGGTCCATAAAAGCGCCGGTTTCATATCGAAATAAGTACCCGTAGCAGCGTCTTTCGTCCTGACTCCTTTCTATAAATCTTTGAGTTCTTTAATCAAAGGCGCCAGGAAAACATCAATATCTTTTGCAGGTGATTTAGGGCCGGGAATTAACATCGTCAACATTAAAGAAGTTTCTTTCATACACATCCACGGTGGTGTGTTGTATGCTGTCAATATGACCGGCCACATGCTGTAATTTTGACTCATAATGCCATAAGGATTAAAAATAAGCAGCCAACCCTAATCGAACGTTTCTAGGGTCACTAGAGAAATCAGGTAGCATCAAGTCAAAATGTTTCCATGCTTTACCGTCACAGGGGTGATTCAACTTGCCATCCTTAGACTGTCCAGTAGCATGCCAAGTCATCCACTTTGCTATGTGTTTTGTGTTGAATATGCGTTGAAGTCTATGTTTTAACGGAAAGTAACGCACCACCTTGTTTGCAACCAACTTCCCCTTTGTTTTCTTGGGGTATTTATATCTACTCTCTCCGCAGACTGGACAATTATCCCTCTTTTTGTTATCCTCTGATCCCCAATATAAAAAGCAGTCGTTTATACAAGCATGAATCGATTCGTATCCTAACCCGATCTTTCTGTATGTCTTCTTGATTTCATAGTATGACGATGGGAAATTGAAACCTTGACTACGGGTACAAAACTTCTGGAGACAAGCTAGAATCTGGTTAAACCCGACATCACTAATTTTATTTAAAACCTTGATGTGTGCAATCTCTGTTGTAAATTCCAATGTAGTCAAATTGGTAAGCGTGAGCAACTTTTGGGTGGACCTACTAAGTAACTCTTCAAACTCGTTATTAGGACCCGTTGTTTGATCAGGTGGAGTTTGAGTCGGAGGAGTTTGAGTCGGAGGAGTTTGAGTCGGTGGAGTTTCGACATTAGTTACAGAAATATATTCTAAGAACGTATTCATGTCAAGGTGTTCAGGTGAATGTGATACTGGTGTAGGAAGCGGAAGAATCGGTTCACCGTGATATTTCCAAGTGGTATAATGTTCGTCCCACCCGTGTTGGGATAAGTGTACCTCAAGAGTGTGGAGGTCAACCAATCTCTCACAGTTACAACAACGTTTACATGGGCAACGGATCATTTGTGTGATGGGGTGCACAAATGTCTTACAATGCTCGAGGAAGGTGAAAAGACCATATAAAAATTCATCGGAATTACGATTGGATATAGTTGTCCAACTCTTATCAATTATCATAACTGCGTTGCAAATAAACATTATTCAAATAAATGATTTAATTAAACACCTTAAAACAAACAATCAGGAATGTTTTTTCACCTACTAGTGCACTATGGAAGGCAATCCTAACCCACTCTTTGAATGTTTCGTCTCATATATGAAAGCGTATAACTGATTTACTATTCGAGAATATTTCGGCAGCATTTCCCCTCTACTCCCCAAATATGTGTTTAAAGACATATTCGTAGGAGTAACAGGAGAAACGCTGTCGAAATCATCTCAAATAATAAACCAGTTATACGCATTCATATCCTAAATGAGACAAAACATTCAAAAAGCAGTCCCAAAAATGGGGACTTTCCGAAATTAATTTCTAATAAATTAATTTCGGACGGGTTTTCTAAGGTTGATTAATTTCGGACGGGGCTTTTTCAAAATTAATCGACTAGAATCCTAAAACAATCCTAAAATTATTTACTACAAAAGACTAACAATATATAATATAATAAACATATGCATAATATTAATTACACACCTCGGTCACGGCTGAAATAAACAAAGATGGAAAGATAGAAAAAAAGGTCCGGATGAGGAACTTGTCCCGACTGTCCCGGTGCTAACCAAACACAAACATAAAATAAAAAAATCTAAATTAGTTGGTTTCCGAGATTTTATCTAAATTGAAACAAACATTAAAACAATTTCAAAAAAAAACATTACCTTTTATACGACTGTGACTCGGGAATTCGGTTCTCGACTCGCTTCCCCGCTAACTCGGTTGTGACTCGGGTCTCGGCTACGACAAACATATCAAAAAAAATTAAACTTATGCCTATATAAGCTGAAATCTATTAAGCCTAAATCAGTTAATCCCTAAATATAATCTAAAATCATAAGCTTAAATATAATCCGAAATCAACTAATAAGTGCATATCGTGATAAGCTTATCAAAACAAATACACTTTTCAAACACCTTTCAACTAAGCCTAAATAAGCCTAAATCAATTAAGCCGAAATCATAAGCACCTGTGGTGGTGGTGGAGGCTACTGCTGCTGCCGATGGTGGTGGTTGCTACTGCTACCGCTGCCGGCAGTGGTGGTTGCTACTGATGCCGCACCGGCCGTGGTGGTGGGTGGTTGCTAGCAAAAAAATTAACAACAATTTAACAATAACAAAACATTAACAATCACATTTAGCAAAAAATAAACAAAATTAATATATTAAACAAAAAATCAATTACCTTTATATTTATTAAAAAAACAAAGTGGTGGGACTGTGGTGGTGCTATATGCCGATGGTGGTGGTGGGACTGACTTTGTGGTGATGGGTGACGGGGTGGACTGTGGTGGTGACGATTTTGTGGTGATGGGTCGGAGTGTGGTGGAATAGGGTGATGAAAATGGTCGTGTGTGGTGTGGGTGATGAATGTGGATATACGACTGTGGTGGTGCGAAGGTTGTGGTGGGAAGGAGTGGTGGTGAGAAGGTTGTGGTGGGAAGGAGTGGTGGTGCGAAGGTGGTGGTGGTGCGGATTGGTGATGCGGATTGGTGGTGATGCGAACGGTGGTGGTGCGAATGGTGGTGGTGCGAAGGAGTGGTGGTGGTGGGAAGGATTGGTGATGAAGAATGAAGATGGTGGTCGGATTGGTGGTGGTGGGTAAAGTTGCGAATGGTGGTGGTCGGATTGGTGATGAAGAATGCTCCCGTTTTTTTTTGGTGATGAAGATAGAATGAATGAAGTGTTTTGGGTAAAGTTGTGGATAGAATTTAGGGTCGAAAATTAGGGTCGAAATTTTCGACCCTAAATATTAGGGTCGAAATTTCGGCCCTAATTTTCGACCCTAAATATAAACCGCGAATTTTTAATTTTGGTATAAAATTTTAAAATTTTCGTGAAATTTTTTGAAAATAAAAAGTTTTAGTGCCAAATTTAGGGTCGAAATTTCGACCCTAAATTTCGAAACTATAATAGTTTTAAATTTAAAATGTTTAAAAAAAATCAATAAATAGAGTTTTTAAATTACTAAGTTATTAATATAAAATATTAACAAATTATTTTGTTTATATAAAAAATTAATAAGTATCACTAATATATTTTATTTATGTAAATTTATTTTATAAATTACAATAATTACGTTTTAAAATAGTAAATTTCGAAACGAGAATAATTTTAATTTTAAAATGATTTAAAACATTAATAAATAGAGTTTATAATTACTAAATTATTTATATAAACTATTATCAAGTTATTTTGTTTATATAAAAAATTAATAAGTATCACTAATATATTTTATTTATGTAAATTTATTTTATAAATTACAATAATTACGTTTTAAAATAGTAAATTTCGAAACGAGAATAATTTTAATTTTAAAATGTTTTAAAACATTAATAAATAGAGTTTATAATTACTAAATTATTTATATAAAATATTATCAAGTTATTTTGTTTATATAAAAAATTAATAAGTATCACCAATATATTTTATTTATGTAAATTTATTTTATAATTTACAATAATTACGTTTTAAAATAGTAAATTTCGAAACGAGAATAATTTTAATTTTAAAATGTTTAAAAACATTAATAAATAGAGTTTATAATTACTAAATTATTTATATAAAATATTATCAAGTTATTTTGTTTATATAAAAAATTAATAAATATCACCAATATATTTTATTTATGTAAATTTATTTTATAAATTACAATAATTACGTTTTAAAATAGTAAATTTCGAAACGAAAATAATTTTAATTTTAAAATGTTTTAAAACATTAATAAATATGAGTCAATACGGTATCGTATTACATGATATGAGCCAATATGGTATCGTATTACATGATATGAGCCAATACGGTATCGTATTACATGATATGAGTCAATGTGGTATCGTATTGCATGATATGAGTCAATAGGGTATCGTATTACATGATATGAGTCAATGTGGTATCGTATTGCATGATATGAGTCAATGTGGTATCGTATTGCATGATATGAGTCAATGTGGTATCGTATTACATGATATGAGTCAATGTGGTATCGTATTGCATGATATGAGTCAATAGGGTATCGTATTACATGATATGAGTCAATATGGTATCGTATTGCATGATATGAGTCAATAGGGTATCGTATTGCATGATATGAGCCAATATGGTATCGTATTACATGATATGAGCCAATACGGTATCGTATTACATGATATGAGCCAATATGGTATCGTATTACATGATATGAGCCAATACGGTATCATATTACATGACATCAGTCAATGTGGTATCGTATTGCATGATATGAGTCAATAGGGTATCGTATTGCATGATATGAGTCAATAGGGTATCGTATTGCATGATATGAGCCAATATGGTATCGTATTACATTATATGAGCCAATATGGTATCGTATTACATGATATGAGTCAATGTGGTATCGTATTGCATGATATGAGTCAATGTGGTATCGTATTACATGATACGAGTCAATAGGGTATCGTATTACATGATATGAGTCCTTATCATCACAACCACCAGCATTAGAGGGAAAACATTGGAGGGAAAACATTGGAGGGAAAATGTTAACAATTTCCCTCACTTTTTTAGCATAAAAAGAGAACCACACACACTCCTTATCATCACAACCACCAGCAGATCACACACACTTATCATCATAAACAAATTGTTATTATGTACATGTTGAAGCATGAAGCTTTTCCGTACAGGTATGGACATGGAGATGTAGTTCTTCGAGAATCGTGGACAACTGAAAACTTTGGTAGACGGTACTATGCTTGTCCATGTTCACGGGTTCAACCTCTAGTTTCATATGGATGCAAATTTTTTTTTGTGGAAAGACGAACGCGTCCAACTACTAATCAATTCTCTTGGAGGTTCAATGAGCTTTTCTCCTCCAAGCTCTTCTTCAAGACCTTCAACGAGCTTTTCGACTCCAAGCTCTTCAGCGTGTGCAAACTGTGTGCGCTTGAATGGAATGATAATGGTACTTGAGCGTACGATAGAGTTGTACCGCAACTCCGATAGGCACACATTGGATTCAGCTGCACTACTTCACGACCTTTACGATGACATGAGGAACCTTAGTTTGAACTAGTTTGTGATGTGTTTTTTTCCGTGTTTACGAGTCTAATATCGTTGTAATATCAATGTTTAATTAAGCGCGTGTTTAAGTGTCCGTGACGAATAAAATTATGTTTAGGAGTGTTTGGTTCTGTGATTAATTAGTATTCTAGCTTGAATCATTGTGAGAATTTAGTTTGTTTGAGTCACAAAGCATTTTACTTCAATCAAATTTTGCTCAAACTCATAAATAAAGGAGCCTTTTTTATTCATACAAACATACAAGTACATTTCAAACACAAAAACCATAAAAGATGCAGAAGCATCATTATACACAACAACATGTGTTAGTATGGTTCTTATTCTATATGAACAACAATTATTAATTAGATTAAAAGAGACACAGTCTTAACGAATTCCTTCATTAAACTTTGCTCAAACTCATAAATAAAGGCTCCTTCTAAGCATTTACGAATGCTTATTTATTGATCCTTCATTTTCTTAACGAATTCCTCCTTCTCAGTCATTCTTGCTGCTGTATCTTTTGTAGAATATTGATAACCTATGAATCTATGAAGGGGTTTGTTGTTTTCTAGAGAGAGAAACAAGAGAGAGAAAGTGAGAGAAAACTATGTGTTATTTCAATAAAATGGAACTAGTAAAATGACAACAACCAACCCCTTTCCATGGTGGAAAGGGGTATTTATACTTCCAAGCTTACATTGGGCTTGGGCCGGTCCATGACAAGCCCATGGACCGGTTCTTACTTAACTTAATAAGCAACTAATAACTATTTGTTAACTACGAGCTATTACAACATAAATAATATTGTGGAGTGACCGATACTTCTAATATACGTAAAACGTATTTCTAACAATCTCCCCCTAAGGGAGGTCACTCCACGTTACAAAGTTCTAAACCTAGCATACTATACTAAGTCTTCGTTCTTTAGCTCGTAGTCTTTTCTTCTTTTCTTTCTTTTGTTGTGAATATGTTGGTTTGATCTTTTTGGCTTTGGCTTGAGAGCATTGTTCTTTGGCCTTTCACGTGCGATCTTTGCCTCTCCTGTGAATTTGCCTCCTCGTGACTCCATGTTCCACACACTTATGTCTTTTTGTTGAATTCTCGAAAGTTTCAGAGTTTGGTACAGCGGAAGACTTTATCTTGTACTTTCTTGAATTTTTGCTAAACTTTGATGCAGAAAAACATAAGCATGTGGGAACGACTTTTACAGGTACACCGCAACACCACCGTCTTCACTGGTACACAACAACGCCTCCGTCTTCAACAGGTACACAGCAACGCCACCGTCTTTAACAGGTACACAGCAACGACACGAATAAAATGGCTTTGATCATTTTATTCTAATTCGGTAGCATTTTACCTCCGGTCGGTGAAGACCGTTGGACGATATTAGATATCGTACCCGTGACGGATAGTTTCAATTAAGTAACTTCCTGACAGGATTTCGTGGGTAAACCCGTTCTCTTTATTCGACCGTCCAAGGCTGACTGTGAACATAAAGAGTGAATCACTTGGATAAATTATCCTTGTGATTTGAAGCCGTCAATTCATGAAACCTGGAACAAGTGAATTTCAATTAAGATTTTCACCATCGTTGCTTTCCAGTTGTCACGAGCTCAATTCATAAAGAATCTTGCACGTCACCTACCAAGTGCTGTTTGATGTTAACACTAGAATGATTTCCACTCGTCACTGTGGTCAATAAAGAGTCACTCTGAGTGTTCTGGCAAGATCATATGATAACGCGAAGAGGCCTGGAACGAGTTTAAGTTCAATTAAGAATTAAACCACTGTTACCTTCCAGTTTTTCACAAGATTGGTTCTAAAAGAACCGCACGTGTAACCTACCATGAGCTTGTTTGATGTTGGCTCAAGCAGGATTTCCATCTTCATTGTAATACTTGCGTATTACTCGGATGTTTCGGCAATATTACAGGAATACTGCGTAGGACTCATGAAAATCTCTTACTTTTCACAGTGTGTGAGAAAGCAAGGAATAAATGGAAAGTGTCCTAATGAGTCTTTTGATGATCTCTTGGCTCTAGACTCGATTGTGCGTTTTGATTTAGAGAGCTATGGCTGGAGAGGAGTGCCACCTTTTCAATACCAGTCTATTCGGAGTGAATAAACCAATAGATAACGTGTTGATCTCCATGTGATTAAAACAAATACCTTTTGAGAGATATTTGAGTTAGCTGGGAAGGGTTGTGCATTGCATCACTGGGTCCATGATGTCTTTCTTCAATACCGAGAATCATTAGCAAAAATGACCTCAATAGCATATGTATTGACCCGGTTTCTGCCTAAAGTTGTAAGGAGAGCTTCTTTCTTTACACCCTTTATCTTTACAATTCTTTTTCATTCTTCAACCCCTTCAATGCTTACCAATACGTCATCACTAGCACCTTGTTGTGATTGTTCCAGTGCTAGCTTAAGTACTTGGTCGGCATTCAGCTACGTTCACATTCTTTCTCCATCTTTCCTAGGACTTCTAATTCTATGTCCTTGGGAAGATTCCATCGGCTCTGATGAATCATTGGACTAAACCTATTCCTACCACCCTTTTGTCACCATATTCGTCGTGAATTAAGCGTGTTTTGGGAAGGAATTGCCACCATGAAAAATCATTGAAAATCACCTAAAGTACTTGTGATATTGAAATCAAAAGTTTTGTACCTTAGGTGTTTTGTTCATCAAAAACGCTCCCCCTTAACACGTGCTTTACACATATTAAGTTGGATAATCGTTAAGTCTTTTTCATCTTTTAGCCAAGTATCACTTACGTCTCCTTAATCCCATTTTCTCCCCTTATCCAAAATGTTAACCATTAATATTTGGGATATTGAATGGATTAACCGGTCTTTGGGTAAAAATGAAATCGATGTTTGGCCATAGATAAAGTTATTGCTCCCCCTTAAGTTAATAAGGGATAGTTGTAGTGCTTTAGTATGATATATTTTGAAAGATTTAGAATCTCGTGAGAAATTCTTGAAAAATTATCATACCTTAACACTACATCAAGCCGTACAAGCACAATATTCACAAATATACATATTCACAATTGAAAACCAATATAAAGTGGACCTGAAATGTACGACCCATTAGATGGATCGTTGCAGTAGCTTGTGGTGCACTAAATATGGCCTTCCACCAACGAATCTTTCCAAGCTCCTCATCAATCTACGTGCACGGAGCTTTTGATCAATCTTCTTGATCACGTACTTCGCCATCTGCCGGTAACCCGGATGCCAATCCTCCGTCATCTCTGGCAAAGTCCCACCCGAGTTCAGATGCTCCAATTTTCCTCTGACTTGTAGAAGAATCCCATCACTGTACTTATGGAGCTCACCCACCCTCATAAACTTCATTAAACCTCGACTGTTCAAGTAGAAAATGCCGTAATTCGGGACAGAAATGTCGGTATAGGGACATCTTTCTACATGTTGAGGTAGCACTTGATTCACTGGACGGGTTAGGTTAAGCTTCCTTTGATAGCTTTCGACTCCCAACTGAAGATCTTCAACTCGTGTCTTGATGACAACGCTTCGTGTGAACATACGAAGTGCTGTATTCAAAGCAATGAGGTCTTCACGAGGAATATGTGTGAGTTGATCTCGGGTCATCAGAAGCAGCATATCTTCGATATCCTCAAGGCGAATGATGGAAAAATCTCCCTGCTGGATTTTGTATTCCCTGTCATCCTCCCTTTTCAAACGAGTCTCCGTCACATGATAATAGCCATTCTTGGCTTCTGTTTTCAACCCTAATATGCTGGAGATGCGGATGTCGGATCTAACGTTGCTTCCAGAATTGACTAGACAGCAACCCCTGTACGCCCTTCGGACTCGGTCGTCCCAATGAGATGCACCTATGACAGCATACATATCATAATTACGATTTACCTTTGGGACCCAGAGTCGGTTTACCTTTTCCTCGATAAAGGGTATTGTCCCCCAGTTGGCAGCTTTCAGCAAGGTCAGGGAGGTTGCGTACTTTGATGACCCCTTCAGAAGATACACAAGATCATTGGTGACGAAGAAGTCAAGAGCAATCTGATTATCTTGAGAAGGATCCATTGGAGGTGGAGCTCTTTCTGATTCATGAAGGCCTGGTCGTTGAACGGTATTCAGAGCCTTCAGGATCTCATCGGCATAATACTCGAACTCCATTTGGGTTAACCGGGTTTTGGCACGAAGTCTCTTATCTTTCAGCGCTTTCTTCACCAAGGATGGAGTAACTGAAGTCTTATACTCATGAGCAAGAAATGCACATAAGTCAATCGGACTGCGGATACGGAGATACAACACATCTTTGTCAGCGTCTGTGATCGGATCATATTGTGCTGCTGCCGTGATCCAAGCCTGTGGTGGTGCAGTCTCGTCTATCTCCAACGTGTCTGCCCAGTCTCGTGTGCTTGGTTCAGGAACCGTAGATTGTTGTGCTTGTTGTAGAGGAGTAGAAGCTCGAACATCTGCTGGTTCTGATTCAGGCATTTCGGCAGTGTCGTGAACTGGTGAGTGTTGTGCAGCTTTGGGTTCCGTTACTGATTCTGCAATCACAGGAGCAACAACAACAGAACTAATGGGGTTAGTGGTAATAGGTAAAGATACAGCAATAGAGGTACCAGGAACCGAAGACGCTGTAGTAGCATTCACATCATGGCGCCACTTAGATCGTCTTGATTCCAATGATGTTGATTTGTCCTTCTGTGCTGCATCTTTCTTGGACCTGGTTCCAGACTTAGCAGCTTTCTTGGAGATGGTAACCTTGTCTCCCTCTTTAGGCTGTTCACCCCCATCATCATCCTCATTGTTATCCCCGTTACTCCCCCTAGCACTCTCCTCATTCCCATCACCACCATCATCGCCATCATCATCATCATCATCATCGTCATCATCATCCTCATCCTTATCCTCATCATCACCATCATCGTCATCCTTTTCCTCTTCTTCTCCTTCTTCTTCCTCTTCCTCTTCACCAGTACCCTCTTCCTGCTCACTTTCTTCCCTTTCTTCCTCAGGTAGAATGTGATAAGGTACCACACTTCCAAACGTTTTGAATAACCTATCATCCTCCATGATAGCGTCATTCAGGGATTTGTATAGAGCCCGTTGAATCCTAGACTTATCAAACGATCCAAGTTCCACCATACGAGCCTTAAGGATCTTCTTTAATTCAAAATCCGTTAATTCATAAGCAATTTTGTAGGCGGATTCTGAGGGATTGGATGACTTGATCATCAAGTTATCTGCTGCTAGTGTCTTTAATTCATCACGCAGTTTAGGCATAATGGATTCGACGGATTCTTGCACTCTTTCTTCAACAGAAGCTTCAAGTGCTTCTTTTTGCTCTTTATATTTATCCCTCATCGCTTGAAGTCTGGTGATACGTGCAGCATGCTTATCAGCCTCAGCCTGCTTAACCCGAGCTAGTTCTTCTGCATGTGCTTTTCGAGTCAACTCCATATCTGCAGCGAACCTAGCAATCATCTCTTCTTGGGCTCTCCTATATGCTTTTCACTTTGAGCTCGTCTTTGTAACTCTTGGCGAAGTTCATCCATTTCTCGTTTGTGATTATCCACATGTTTATCCAACATTTCGGCCATCACCAATGCAGCCATTGTAGATGTTGCAGAGCTGCGCTGGGTTGATTGAAGAGGCTCGGTTGTTACTGCGGTACTAAGGATGGGAGTTATAGGTGGTGGAAGAAATGGTGTTGAATCCGGTCTGGTTGGTAAGGGTTGTATTGGTGGAGGTTGAGTTGTTAAAGGTTGAGTTGACACTATGATCGTAGGAGCAACAGACTCCTTTTCCACACTTGCTGAAATAGGGATCGATGGCTCCTTCGAAGTGGAATAATGTTCAGGTGACCCAAACTCATAAACATCATCTGCTTCCTGGTACTCTTCTTCAACATTTACCCTTGCACCTGAACCACTACCGCTAGTATCTTTCCTACTCCTTTGAATTGCTATCTTCATCATTTGTTTCTCTGTTTTGTCAAGAGCAGGATCAACAACATCTTCTTCGTCACGTAAAACCATCTCATCAGCCTTACCCTTTCCCTTCTTACCCTCAGTCTTCTTCTTCTTGGTTTCGGGTTCAGGTAACGCAGCTGGTTGTTTGCGTTTACCTTTACTCTTGACCGTTGTAGACGAGTCTTCTCCAGTCTGAAGGTTTGCTTTCAGCTTCTTGATTTCTAGCTGTAGTAGCTTGTAATCAGCAGAACCTTTGATTTTCTCTGTCAGAAGATAATCGGGAATAGGACCAGGAATCACACCACCAGACGGTCCTTCATGCCTCAGATCCACAGTATCATCAGCTTCTTCAGTATGATAACGACTTGTTGCACGCCTATCAATAGTAGCATCATTTTTCATAAAATAATTAATGATAAGCTTGATAAACCTTGGATAAGGAAAGACATTTGTCTTCAGCTTCTTGTTATGGAAGAGTTGAAAAGTGAATTCTTCCCATATCAACAATGCATAATCTGCATTTGCAGCTTTGTACATGCCATAGAAGAGGTTTATTATTGGACTGCGCAAAGCATCATGGCCACTTGTTTTGGGTGTAAGACATCTACTGAGAATACCCAACAATGCTCTCCAAGGTTGTCCTACTTTAGCAGTGGTAAATTCAGACGCAACTCGTATTTCCGGACATCCAAGAGCGTCAAATAACTCCATGAGTTCATATTTAGTAGGATCCCTCGAGAATGACATGCCTTTGGGTGTATCCCGTATACCAAAAATCTTACGGAAGTCTGAAACTGTGAGCGTCTGCTGCTTGTTGTCGATGGTGAAGGTGATCTTGTTTGAAGTGATTTCCTTGGTAGCCCAAAATTCATACATATACTCATAAGGCACCGAGGCACTACTTCTCAAAGCATTCTTAAAATGGGATTGATCAAGGATTGCGATGGCTACTTTAAATCCATGGTGAGTGGATTTTGAGACTTGCTTCAGCCGGTAGTTGTTGGGTATAAACTTAAGGGTTCGTGCTTTAGCAATAGCGGCTTCTCTAGAGTCTTGGATTGCTTGTACTGTTGGATTAGTCATTGTATCTGCTTAAGATAAGACATGAAAGGTTGATGCACAAAAACATATAGATATATATTATTCTTACTTCTAAGCATAACACTTTTCATAACATAATACAACAAGTACATATAGCATGCAAACAATAATAATCAAACAACTCTTCATCCGGAACATTCCTTCATTCGGAACTTCTTCATTCGGAACATTCCTTCATTCGGAACTTCCTTCATCCGGAAGTTCTTCATTCGGAACTTCCTTCATCCGGAAGTTCTTCATTCGGAACTTCCTTCATCCGGAAGTTCTTCATTCGGAACTTCCTTCATCCGGAAGTTCTTCATTCGGAACTTCTTCATTCGGAAGTTCTTCATTCGGAACTTCTTCATTCGGAAGTTCTTCATTCGGAACTTCTTCATTCGGAAGTTCTTCATTCGGAACTTCTTCATTCGGAAGTTTTCATTCGGAACTTCCTTCATTCGGAAGTTCTTCATTCGGAACTTCTTCATTCGGAAGTTCTTCATTCGGAACTTCCTTCATTCGGAAGTTCTTCATTCGGAACTTACTCATTCGGAAGTTTTTCATAAAAATCCTTCATTCGGAAGTTTTGTTCAAAATGTCCTTCATTCGGAAGTTAATATCCTAGTTCATCCGGAACATCAAAACACAGCCTATGAGGTTAATTCTAAGCGCGTTTGTGAGCTTCTAAGGCAATCTAAGGCATTTAAACATCATATCATGCTAATCCGCACAAAACCCACCACAAATCTAAAACAATTAATCCTAAATTGGCAAATAAACCCTAGATCTGGTAAGGTTTACTACCCGAATTAATTTAACAAGATTAGATGATGATTGTAACGAATTATAAGTTAAATATTGATGTAATTACCTTATTTATCGAATGAACAGGATCGGATGAATAAACGAGATGTTTTTAAGAGCTTGTGTGTGAGTTTCAACAATGGCGGCAAAGAATAGTGATACAGTGAAAAGAAAGGGGGGCGGGGGGCTTAGTTTTGACTTAGGTCAATTTTTTTACTTTTCATTCTTTTCCTTAAGTCCCTACATTTTCTCATTCTTTTCCTTAAGTCCCTTCATTTTCTCATTCTTTTCCTTTTTGTTTATAATTTTTCATTTTTCTTAACCCTTGTTTAACTTACACACAACTTAGCAAACGCAATCTATTAGCATATCTCCAATATCTAAAAGCAATGCCTATCACATAGAACGAACACAAGTCGTATTCTAAAGCAAGACCACTCAATTACCATTTAGCCGTTAATTTTTCACAATCACTTTTGAAAATCAATTTAATGACGAAGATGATTTTAATATTTTCTCCCCCTTAAACGATGACCCATTTTCTATTTAAAGAGTTGTAGTCATTGTTTAAAGAGTCAAATAGTGATGAAAGCATTTCCAATTTATATCTTGAAAAAGTTTGATTCGTGGTGTGAATAAGATTTCTCTTATTTTAACAAATTAATGCACTGAGACGTACACATATTCGTGTTAGACCTAGTTGTAAAGTAAACTTGATCCCTTTGCATGATTTGGCTTGTAAATCACGCCCGAGAAAATTAATTCCCGTTCTGAGCCAACGTTTTCCAAGGAAATACGTGACTTTAATATGAAAACCGGGTTGCAGTCAGAAATAACTACAAGCCATAGTGGGCATGTTTTAAAAATGTACAACTTTTATACGGACTCTATTTATGGCACCGTGTCAATATTGATCGACATTTCTAAGGCCGTAAATATTACCGTACTAAAAGACATGCCCGATTTAAAACGAAAAATGTTTTTGGTTTTTCTTGATTTTATACTTTTTATGGTTTTTCTAGGTTTTATATTTTTTATGATTTTTGTTGGTTTTATATTTTTGTATTTTTCTTTTGTGGTTTATATATTTACTATAATATACATGATCACGAACAAAGGATACTCTGAATAGTTTACCACGACTATTCAGCTGATTCTTCTGCCAAACCTTTGAGAGTCGCTGGAGTGAATGATTTCATGCCAAGCTTGTCGATCAAAAACTCGATTCGTCCTCGATCTAAGGCTTTGGTGAACATATCCGCCAGCTGGTACTCAGTAGTGACAAAATACAGCTCGATCACTCTGTTCTCCACCTGCTCCTTAATGAAATGGTAGCGAATGTCTATGTGCTTGGCCCGGGAGTGTTGAACATAGTTGCAGCAAAGGGCAATGGCGCTCTTGTTGTCACAATACATCGGGATTTTGTTGAATCCCAAGCCGTAGTCAGTTAATTGTGATCTCATCCAAAGGACTTGAGCACAACAACCGGACATGGCGATGTATTCAGCCTCCGTGCTTGATATTGCAGAGCTTTTCTGCCTTTTTGAAGACCAACTGATCAATCTATCTCCAAGGAGTTGCACAGATCCAGAAGTGCTACGCCTCGTGTCTTGACATCCAGCATGATCGGCATCTGCGTATGATATTAAAGCAATAGAGGAATCTTTCGGATACCATAGACCACGATGAAGTGTTCCTTTTAGATACCGAAAGATCCTTTTCACAACATGTAGGTGCTTTTCGGTAGGCCGAGCCTGATACCGGGCACACATGCATACAGCAAATTGCAAATCAGGCCTGCTAGCAGTCAGATATAGAAGGGTGCCGATCATCCCACGGTAAAGTTTTGGATCGACAATAGTCCCATTCCTATCTTCATCTAACTTGGATTTCTCCACCATTGGAGTGTCCACGGGGTCACAATTTTCAAAGTTATATTTTTAAGAGATTCTAGAGCATATTTGGATTGATTAATAAAGATGCCTCTGGGATTCTGAGAAATCTGTAATCCTAAGAAAAATGAAATTTTTCCCATCATCGACATCTGAAAGCGTGTGGACATTATCTTCTCAAAGCGATTTGACAATTCTATGTTAGTGGCAGCAAATATTATATCATCAACATAAATTTGTACCAGAATCATGTCGTTGCCTTCCTTGAGAGTGAATAGAGTGGGGTCCACCTTGCCTTTGGAGAAGCCTTCCGAAATGAGATATGTTGACAAGAGATCATACCACGCGCGTGGAGCTTGTTTCAACCCATAGAGAGCCTTCTTAAGCTTGTACACATGATTAGGAAACTCCGTACTGACGAACCTATCCGGCTGACTAACATAGACTTCTTCCCTTAGTTCACCGTTCAAAAATGCCGTCTTCACATCCATTTGATAGACGATCATGTTCATATAAGCAGCATACGCAAGGAATAGTCTAATCGCCTCCAATCTTGCCACAGGAGCAAAAGATTCTTCAAAGTCTATACCCAAGGCTTGTTTATATCCTCTAGCGACCAATCGAGCCTTATTCTTCAATACCGCACCCATCTCATCAAGTTTAACCTTATAAACCCATAACAAAGTAAGGATGTTAACCTTGTCAGGGAGAGGAACCAATTCCCATACTTCAAGTCGTTGGAATTCATTTAGTTCCTCCTGCATAGCTTCAATCCAAGATGATTGGGTCATAGCCTGCTGCCAATTTTTAGGTTCAACTTCAGAGAGAAATGCATCAAAGTAGCAATAAAGTGCACTCTCTTGTAATTGATGGCGTGTAGAGACTGGTCGATCTAGATCTCCAATAACATTCCTAATTGGGTGATCTTTTGTCCATTTAGTGCTATGGTTTTCAATCCTAGGTGGTCTGGAGTGAACAATAGAAGGAGCTTCTTCTGAGGTAGACGCGGCTGAAGGGTTTTCAGGTATCGCTACACCAAAGAAGGGAAGCTCTTGCAGGTGAGCATATTCCAAGTCGTGATCAATAGAATCCTCTTCCACATCATTAGGCACAAGTAGGGGTGACGATTCAGGTGTAGTTTGAGAATCACTTGGTGAAGGTGCATCCGGTTCAATGTGAATTGTAGATGCATTAGATAAAGGTTCATTAGCTTGAGCAACCACTTCAGGGATTGGAGTGATTACTACAGGTGCTGGAACTTCATCAGTCGGGGGATCGAAGAATTCATCAAACAACGGTTGAAACAGTTTATCCCACTCGGGCCTTGTTGGTGGTAAAAATGATGTAGAAGTAGGATTATTGGGAACTAATCCGGAACTAATAGCACCGGTTCCCATCTCATGAAGCGCGGGTTCAGAGCTGTGTTGCTCAGAAGCCATCGCTGTCAGCTCATCGAAATCGGCGTCCATAGTTTCTACAATCTTGCCAAGACGACGGTTATAGATTCGGTATGCCTTCTTGGACGGTGAGTAACCAATGAAAATACCTATATCGGCTTTCGGTTGAAGCTTACCCAAGTTCTCACTATTAATGTTTGGATAACAAAGGGCACCAAACACATGAAAAAATGAGACATTGGGTTTACGGTCATGTAGAAGCTCATAAGGTGTTTTTCCATGGCGTTTCCGAATGATAGAACGGTTTTGGGTGAAACATGCAGTAGAAATAGCCTCTGCCCACAAGAACAATGGAGCGTTCGCATAAATAAGCATGGTCCTAGCAGCTTCCATAAGTGTACGATTCCGTCTTTCAACGACACCGTTTTGTTGTGGAGTGCGTGCAACGGATGTTTCATGTGAGATACCAACTCCCTCATAGTAATCACGGAGAGTCTGGTTGACGAACTCTGTACCATTGTCTGTACGAATACGGCGGACAGTAGTATTCAAACGTACCTGAATGAATTTCAGAAAAGTGATGATAGCCTTCGGTGCTTCATCCTTTGTACGTAGAAATCTAACCCATGTAAACCTGGAGAAATCATCCACAATTACCAGAATGAATTTCTTACCGCTCACACTTTCAGTTCTCATTGGCCCACAAAGATCCATATGCAAAAGATGAAGTTTTTCTTGATTGGTGTCTTCAGCTTTGGGCTTGTAAGATTTCTTGGTACTTTTCCCCCTTGAACACGCGGAACATAAATGATCCTTGTGAAATTTAAGCTTTGGAAGACCACGAACTAAATCGTTTTTAGCCAGATGATTAATAGCATCAAAGTTAAGATGAGATAATCTGCGATGCCATAACCATGACTTGGTCTTAGATGCTTTAGAGAGAAGACATACTGGAGAGGCGGCCATCATGTCTTGTAAGGACAAGGTATATAGATTTGCACCACGAGATCCCTTCAACAAATCTTTTCCTTCCAAGTTGCGGATGAAACAAGTGTGTTGTCGAAAAGCAACCTCAAGGTTGGAATCACAAAACTGTCCTACTGAGAATAAATTATGACCAAGACCTTCTACATAGTATACCCTTGAAATCGTCACGTTTCCAATCTGATATTCACCATACCCCATTATCTTTGCAATATGATCATTCCCGAATTTAACCGTACCAAGAAACTTGTTGACGAAATTTCGGAGCATCGAGCGATTTCCGGTCATATGTTTTGAACAACCGGAGTCCAAATACCACAGGATGATTTGGACCACCTGAAAATATCACCACACGAAGACAATGTAGAGGTATCGGAATCTGAGTGTTCCTTGTTATTAGCAGGTACAGATTTAATAATCTTAGATTTGCTAACTCTAGGTTTCTTAGATTTCCTAGCCTTCTTTTTCTTAATAGGTGGTGTAGATTATAGTTGGCTTAAATCCTGAGGTATTTCTTCACTGATAGGCACTATAGTGGGGGCTGACCTAATTAAAGGGCGCTGTTTCCATACTTGAGTGCGAGTGTTCCTAACTAAAGGACGCTCAGACCTAACCTCAATGGATGCATTCCTAGTTAAAGGGCACATTGTTCCATCTAATGTAAAGGTCCTACCAGTGGGACGCCATTGCCAGCCAACTTGGGCACGAGTTCTACCCGTTGGCTTCCATTCAAGACCATTCTTAATAGCATTCATTTCATTCACGTGATCAATCAGACACAAATCATGACGTTGGGAAAACATACATTCATTACAATTCCAACAATTCAAATCAGAATTCACGAATGGTTTAGGCTGCTGCACAGGCGCAGAGCTTTTAGTCTTAACATGATTCTTTTTATTTAAAACTGAACTAGAATTCCTATTGTGAACTTCTACTTTCTTCTTTGTGGCACTACTAGTGGAGGGCTTGATCTTATCTTTCTTGAGTGGCGATCCTTTAGCCTTAGTAGTCTCTTTTAATCCTGTAGAAGGCAAAGTGGGAATATTAGCAACAGATTTTAAAGGTGCCTTACTTGATTGTGCCAATGACGGTTTTGCTCCTGGAGTCTTATTAAATGGAGTTACAGCAATGGGCCTATTATTAAGTAGTGCAGAACCTGGTGTACCTATGTATTGCAAATATGCTAAGCAATATTGAACTCGCTTAATATATTCATGAGCCGAATAATAGTCGCTACTTGAGGGATCTAAGGCATAAAGATCGTCTAAAATATCCCTAAGAAGATCGACATGCTTAATGGCATTCCTCATATAATCATCATAGGTAACTGGGTTTCTCTTATGAAGCGGGTTCTTATAAAGCACTACTGACTTGGTTGTTGGAGCACTAGTGGACGGTGCAGAGTCGGTAGCTAAGTTATCAACAACTTCTTGTCGGGTGAGAAGAAGTGTCTCCTTTAACTCAGCCAAAACCATATTTTTGTCAATGAGCAGGATGTTCAAATCAGAGATTTCCTCGCACTTTTGGTTCAGTTGTTCAACATAAGATTGTTGCTGTGCCGCATTAAAAGCGAAGCGTTCTTCTAGTGAACCATAAAGAGCGGATAGTCCCTGTCTTGTTCGATCCATCTCCCCTAGAACAGACGAAAGTCTAATTTCTAAGACTTGGTTTGTAGACTCTGCAGCCTCTAGTTCCAATTTTAATGTTTCATTTGATGACACCTCTCTCTTCAATCTCATGATTTCTTCCTCTAATGTCTTAACAATTGCAATCATCTTGTCACTAGTCTCAACACCGTTTTCACAACCATTTGATATCAAAAGATCCTCATTTTGAGTTTGTTGTTTTAATTCTAAAGATATACAATGTTGTTCTAGTTGATTAAAGCGTTTTGAAAGTAAATTGTAAGAATCTTGTAGCTTTAAAAACTCAGCGTTAGATTCGTGACAAGAATGATTATCTACCTCATTTACAGTATCAGCAACATTTACAGAGAGATCACAAACATCATCACATATATGCACAGCATCACAATTAATCATAGCGGATGTAAGCTCATTCGAATAATTAACATTTACAGTAGTAAGCACATCACACGAGATTACTGCAGACAAGAATCGATCATATTCGGTTAAAATCTTTTCTTTTTCAATTAGTTGTAGTTCGTAAGCGGTGTCCATTTCATAAAACACTTTTTGAACTTCACCAATTTCAAACACAAGATTTTCCTTAAGAGATGCAAAAGTTCCTTTTAGACTTTCGACAAACGGATTGATCTCATTTTTAAACACCTCGTTCATATGTTCGAAAGCCCATTCTCCGGCATTTAAGCCATTTGAAGTCGTACAATCCAAAATGACCTTGTCAAAATTAGTAAAGTATTGATTAATCTCTTGCAAGTTTAACCATACAGTGTTAACGGGTGGAAGATCCTTTGGAATTTCCTTAGGACCTTCCATATTGACAAGTGTAGGAAATGTACTAGGGTTTTCTTCATCTAATATGTAGGTTGGTGCTGTTATGAGATCTTTGTCCATATGGAAGCGAATTCTAAAATCCGTTTTTGCAAGCTCCTTATTCAATTTAAAATAATCACACTCGGGATATTTTGCAGAATTGTATGACCGATCCTCATCAACTAGATCCTTACTTGTTCGATCATCGGGAAAAACAATCGGGTCTAAGGCCAATCCTAATTGAGTTGCATTATAAAGTCTAGGACTATGTCTTAAAGCTTGTTTTGCATACCGTGGATTAGGGGGAAGGCCTTTTTGACGAGATAAGTTAAATTCTCTAAACGAAGCATCAAATAAGTGCACTAGTTGAGAAGCAGCGTATTCTCTTAACAGCAAGTAATCTAGACTTCTAATCTTATTAGTGGCATTAATCTCCATTTCATTCTTCTTAGACTCGAGTGATTCAAAATCCGTTTGAAGTTTTTGAAAATTAGTGACCACTAACTCCTTTTCTTTAAGTTCATTAGACAGATTTGCTCTTGAGTTTTCAATTTCTTGCAAGTGACCCATTTGTTTGTTTCTAAAATGATCATATTCGGGATTAGTTAGAACACTAGACGAAGGCACTAGTTCCAAGGTTTGAACTTTCTCATTGCTTAAGGCAAGCTCATCAGACAAATTCTTATTCTTAGCTAAGGTTTCTAAGAGTGCAGCATTCATTTGGCTAAGTAATGTAGCAGGAACCATGACCAAATCTTGTTGAGCAGGAGTAGGCGTATGCGAAATGGGTCCCGGTTGTGATTCACTCAAAGTCTGGGGACTCACATTGATATTGCTATCATTGTTTGTCTCCTTATTTGAAAGACTCACCACCGAAGATTCATTCGAATCAGCACTCTCTTGCACAACTTGATGTGGTTGAATACTAGCATCAGTGGTATTATCGGTGGTATTGATAAGTACCTCAGATCTCTTTTCTGGCCCTAAGCTGGAGATAGTTGCCATGAGAGCAGCCTTTGCAGATTGAAAGTCATCACAGTCTGAGTCATACGCATCAAGATCATCGGCTTGGTAAGCTGCATTTTGTGTAGTGACAACGTCTTGTTCAGCAATCCATGGATCAGCAAGAAATGCAAGCTCCTCTTCATCAAGTTCCCTTCCTTGTGCCTGAGCATTTACCAGATAGATCTTTTCTGCAAACCATTGTCCATCCCTTCTCCTCTTGGGTTTCTTACAATCCCTGGACATGTGACCCTCTTCCTTGCAGTTGTAGCATGTAATCATTCGCAACTTGCCCGTGAAATTAGCCCTTGGAGCAGGATTGACCATTGGAGCCTGATTGACCGTGCGAGCATTGGTGGTTGATGTGGTAGGTCTCCCCTGATATGGTTGAATAGGCTGAACCATTACCCTGCGATTCTCAATAGTAGCTTGTTGGCGAGAATTGGATGAATTCCTCAACTGATTGTTGGTAGGAGATGATCCCCTAAATCCTCGTTTGCTTAAAGTCCTTGTGAGATAAGCAGACATAGTGGTTAACACCTCAACTGGATCAGCACCTTGTTTGAATACAGGAACGGGGACTTCCTCATCATCACAGTACATTGCTTGGTCTTGATGAGCTGCATAATCACTAGAAGGAATACTCATTTGATCAGGGTAGCTTGTTGGATATGCTGCATTCTCTTGATAAGAAGAATATGAAGATTGAGCATAAGGTGCAATACTTGCTGGGTGAGGTTGTGTAGCATATTATGATGAAGGTGCACTAAACCGATATTGTTGCTGATGTGAGGTGGGTGGTTGTGGTAGAATCGAGTATTGGGGAAAGGTTGGTGTCATGTAAGGTGATGGATGATAGGCTTGATGTCCCAAAATATAAGGAGTGTTGTTGTGAGACAAGCTTGGTTGATTCGCCATCAAAGCTAATGAATCAGGGTATATACCTCGTGGAGAACGGTGCATGATCACATGTTTCTCATGCTGCTGAAGAAAAGCATATAGTTGATCCAAATTGCACTTATGCAGATCCCTGGTTAACTTAACATCGGTAATATACTCACCCCGTTCAGCTTGAGGTAAAGTATTCAAGAATTTGGTGTTAACCTGGAATGGAGCAATCACCAGATTGTATACATTCAGATCATTCATGAGTGTGGTGAATCTGAAGTAATAATCGTGAAGCGTTTCCCCTGGGTTGTAAGTGAATCTGTCAAACAGGTCATACAACTGACATTCCCTTTCCTGTTTGGTGAGAGACGTACCTTGTAGCAACACCTTAAGACGTTCCCATAAATCCTTTGCCACCGTATACTGACTTACCATCCTATAGATGTCATGGGGAAGAGCTTGGAGAATTGTTTGAAGAGCTTTCTCGTCTGCATCGGCAACAAGTTGTTGAGCTGGTGTAAGTTCTTCAAATTCTCTTGGTCGAGACACATTGTTAGCCACGATGGTACCATAGTCAAGTGGACCATTTAAGATTGACTTAACCATAAGCCTCCCATAAACCGGTTTTCCCTTAAGATAAGACATCATCCGGCCTTGCCATGCTTCAAAAACTTCTTTGATGAGCATTGACGGGCGATTATCCGTTCCCGTAATGACGGAAATATCCGTAAGTGATGTCATCTGAGGCATTACTGAATTCGGATTCATTTTGTTAACTTCAAAGAGACAAAGATTATCGGTTGATCGAGCGGTGAAGTAAAGCTTGTGAATTGTGTTGTGTTTTTGTTGTAAGAAACCAAGATTAAATCCTCTAAAAAATCGTCGAAAAAACAAGCAAAATAACCCTTGATTCGGAACTTTTTGTTGATTCGGAAGTTTGATTCGGAAGATTTGGCTTGGAATTACCTTGATTCGGAACTTTTGGCTTGATCCGGAACTTCTTGGTTCGGAAGTTCTTGGTTCGGAAGTTCTTGAGTCGGAACTTCTTGAGTCGGAACTTCTTGAGTCGGAACTTCTTGAGTCGGAACTTCTTGAGTCGGAACTTCTTGATTCGGAAGATCTTGATCCGGAAGTTCTTGATTCGGAAGTTTCTTGGTTCGGAACTTTCCTTGGTTCAGAACTTTCTTGATCCGGAACTTTCTTGATTCGGAACTTTCTTGATCCGGAACTTTTTCGTTCGGAACTTCTTGGTTCGGAACTTTTGATTGATCCGGAACTTGTTGGTTCGGAACTTTTGCTGGGTAATCAGAAGTTTTAATACGATGAACAGTCGACCACAAAAAGAGAGATTAAACCCAGATTTTGACCAAATGACCCAAAAAGTTTTGTGATTTCAACAATAATAAGTAAAAACTAATACTTATCCACTAATCTCAATCACAAAAACACCAAAAACACCAAGAATCAAGATGGATTTTCTTAAAGAACACTAATACAATCAAAAACTAAAGAACCACACAAATCACTACCTTAAATCACCCCATAGCTCTTGATACCAAATGTAGAATATTGATAACCTATGAATCTATGAAGGGGTTTGTTGTTTTCTAGAGAGATAACAAGAGAGAGAAAGTGAGAGAAAACTATGTGTTATTTCAATAAAATGGAACTAGTAAAATGACAACAACCAACCCCTTTCCATGGTGGAAAGGGGTATTTATACTTCCAAGCTTACATTGGGCTTGGGCCGGTCCATGACAAGCCCATGGACCGGTTCTTACTTAACTTAATAAGCAACTAATAACTATTTGTTAACTACGAGCTATTACAACATAAATAATATTGTGGAGTGACCGATACTTCTAATATACGTAAAACGTATTTCTAACATCTTTAATTAAACCTTCCAACCGACTTGAGGTTTTCTTATCCTTCTTTTGAGTATCTTTCAATACTTTAGCGCATTTCTTTAAGATATATATATCTCCAGCACGTTCTAATTCCTGGATAAACTGTTGTCTTTCTTCAACAGCTTCTTCTAAAACCTCATGTAAATGTTCAAGTTTCGACCAAAACGTTTGTCCGCTTCGGCAGATTGTTCAAAATATGCTACCATTCGATCAGTCCAATTATCTGAACCAGCAACTTCTTTTAATTCTTCTAACCTTCCTAACCAGGCCATTATTGTTGTTTTTTTTAGTATTGGAAAACTGAGATGAGTGATAATTGGAGGCAAACTACAAACCATTAAATAGCAAAACAACTACCCAATATGGATGGCACACATACATCTATTATCATCTTCTTGTTCACAATGGGTACATAATGAAAGCACTAAAACTAGTACCATCAATAGTGGGACTAATGAAAGCACTAAAACAATGGGTACAGTCATTTGTAGTCTACTTGGTTTTTCATAGTGGTAACCAGCTTGATCTTTCTGGATTTGTGGTGTAATTTATGAACTTGTTATGTTTTTGTAGTTGCTAAGTTATTTGCACAGCTTTAGTTCTGCTTAAACTTAATTATTTTTAGCTATTAATGCATTATCTAAATATATACATATATTAATATTTTAAAAGCATTCACACTAAAAGAAAATTTTAAAAATATATTTAATAATTTAGGGTCGAAATTTCGACCCTAAATATAAACCGCGAATTTTTTAAATTTTTCGTGAAAAATTTTCGTGTGAAATTTTAAATTTTTCGTGAAAAATTTTTAAAATTTTAAATTTAGGGTCGAAATTTCGACCCTAAAATATTAAATATTAAAAAAAATTTTTTTTTAAAATTATTTTTAATTATTAAAAATAAATTATATAATACATAAATTAAAATTATTTAAAATTTTAAATTTAGGGTCGAAATTTCGACCCTAAAGTATTAAATTTAAAAATAAATTCTTTTAAAATTATTTTTAATTATTAAAAATAAATTATATAATAAATAAATTAAAATTATTTAAAAATTTTAATTTAGGGTCGAAATTTCGACCCTAAATTTCGTGGGTCCCACCTGCTTTTTGACCAGCCTTTTTGGGTTGAAAATGTGTGGGGCCCACCTTAATTTAGGGTCGAAAATTTCGACCCTAAATTACGACCGACCCTAAACATTGATTTTGTTGTAGTGACGTTTTTTCTAATGTTGGGTCAATAACAACCCTTAAAAATTAAATTTCTTTAGAACCATGGTTGTAACCGTCCTCCATTATTTTAACAGCCCATATCAACCAAACTTATAAAAGCGTATTGCACAACCTTTTTAAAGCATGCATAAGACAGTTTTGGCTGTTGTTTTTGGTTTCAAACCCCTCGAACATACAACTCAACCCTTTGGTGCATTCTGAAATTACTACATCTACATCTTCATCTTTGTCACAATATATGTAGTCTGCTTATTTTTAAATTGTTTTTGTTAGTTATTTTGGCGGTGTTACGCTGCAATTGTGTGTGACACATGTTTATATAGTTTAGCCTGTTAAATGTGCAGTGATTTTTTTTATTATATAATTCATTCGTTTACCTCAAAATATAGTCACATGTACGCGCCGCCGCATTTCGCGATTACCCGACTAGTTTAACTTAAACACTTGTATCAAAAAACCATAGCCACGCCGATCAAAACTTTTCTTTTACTTTCATGAATACTTCTATTTTCGGTTGCATACACATATTGTGTATTTGTGTCTTCAATTTGTGGCATAAACTTTTTAAACAAAGATTCTGCCGTCACCACACAACAAGAAACTGCCGGGGAGGGGGATATTAATGAATAAATAGACTTAACCAATGTTTTAAAACCCGGGTTTTGAATCGACCCGGTCGAGCCACCGGGTCACCGGGTCACCGGTTCAACCGGTTGGACCGCCGGGTCGACCCGGTTTTCAATTAAAAAAAATTATTTATATATTTCCAATATTACTATATATATATAAATATAAATCATGAATATTTCATATATTTGACCCAAAAAACCATTTACTAACAAATATAACACGTAAAAACAAAGTTACGTTATAAATACGTATAATTATATCGCGAAAAAACGAAAAAAAAAACAAAAAAATCGAAAAAAAATCAAAACCCGGCCGGGTCGCACGAACCGGGTCAACCCGGGTCGCTTCAAACCCGGCGGGTCACACCGGGTTTCCAAAATGTAAGACCCGGGTCAATTTGACCCCTTTTTTCGACCGGAACCGGTCCAACCGGTTGAACCGGCCGGGTCGACCCGGGTTTCAAAACATTGGACTTAACCCAATTTATAAGTTTTGAATAACTAAAATTTTACCAAGGTTTTCTCATCCTGTAACAATTTCCAACAACAACTTCATTATTGACTCAAGAACCTAAAAATCAAACAACCTGCTATTTTTGGTCCCGAAACCAAAAACAAACGAAACAACACTAAATCCTAAACCATTGTTACACTCGTAAACTTGACACACTCCTTGAACGACCAACAACATTAGATTCAAAAGAGTAAACACGATCGCGATCACTTTCCACCACGCGAGAATATGTTTCTTGACGAAATGATATACTTTAACCCGAGGAACATTTCCGTAATACTTATTAACTCTAGCAACTGTCTTTTGCAACCCTGAACCCTCGTCGGTTTTCAAGCTCGATTTAGTAACCCCGTTAAATAGTTTTACTATCTCGTTGTCGTCTAGATCACCTTCGATTATGTTCTTTTCACGAAGGATCCTCACGTCCTTAACACTATCGATAATACCACACATTAGATCAACGTATTCTGTGAAATCAAGGTTCAGAAAAGTACCTTTTTCGAACATTAACCCTTCGTAAGCTACCAAGTTTCTTAATATAACCTCTGAATCGGATTTTAAGTTAAGTATCGGGAGGTAAAAAGTATGTGTTTCATCGTCGAATTCAACATCTTTTATCCCTCCAGGAGTCATACAAAACTCGATCTTTCCAATTCTAGAAAGCTCAGAAGCTGAAGGAATATCGATTTCTAAAACCGCAGGGGTTTCCCCCAACATATTCTTGATCAAACTAATAATCTTGTCCCATGGTAATTTCATTATGATCAGAAGGGGTTGCAAGAATGCATTTGCTCCTGGACATAATTCACCCGCCATTTGAATCGCGTTTTCAACATCTTCTAGATCAACATCATCTAAGAAGTTATTTTGCATAAATTCATTTTTCCCTACCACATTATGGTTTATGATCAAATGATACATGCAATCGATCAAATGAAGACGACTTGTTATATCAAGATCGAGTCTAGTTATCCGTCTACTGAACTTCAAAGGCGACCGAGCTTCACACGTTTTAATCAATACATATGAGAGAAAAGAGTTGTTAGAATCACCCGATAAATGTTCCTCTAGAGCAGAACGAACTTCAATCAACACGATTAATGGTATTTGGTTTTCGACCATTATAACATCTTCAAAACACTCTAAAGAATCTCCTTCCGATACTTTAGCTAAAATATCGATTAAAAAGATCCCATCTATAGCAAAAACCCACGATAATGTGTCATCATCTACGTCAAAATATAAGTCATAGCAACAACGTAACTCCGGGACGAGCTCTTTGAGTCTCTCACCCACAATCTTGTCAAAATTAGATGTGATTTTGTAAGGTGTTAGTACCTTTTTCGCGGTTGTAAGTTTGAGTTGCTCTTGTTTGCTATAAAGCTCGGCCCGGAAATGATGAATTGGTCCAAGAATTATGTTGTTAGGAACATAAGATTCTTTCTTTTCAGTAGTTAAGTTTTCGGGTACTTGGAAAATGCAAATAGGAAGATCGGTATCGACTTGAAGATGGTCTTTAAACGTTTCGCTAATCCGATTAACCCATTGTTGTGAGATTTCAATAGAAGATGCTGAAGAAGGTAGCCAAGTGATTGAAGGTACCATTTTGGGTATGAATTTTGTGGAAGTTTATGCATGTATTGTATGATATGATATGATATTCATATATATATATATGTACATGTATTAGGAAATGATGTATTATTGTGATTATCGAGTGGCTTATTGATTAATACGTCCTGAAAAGTTCTTAAATTTGTTGTTATTGTTGTAGTTGCTTATGTCAAAGTCCTATGGACAAACACACATAAGACACTTTTAAGAATGAAGCATTCTGCCAATAATAGGTTGCAAATTAACTGGACAAACATTAACGAAGCTTATTTCATGTTCGTTCATTTAATTTTAACTGGACAAATAAACGAACATGAACGCTTGAACGGACAATTTTTTTTGTTTATGTTCGTTTATTAAGAAAGTATATGAACCTTAGACGAACGTAAATTAAAAGATATGATATAGGAAATAAACGAACATAAGCGAACGCTAACGAACGCATAATCGGACGTTTATAAACGAACGAACGTGACTTTTGTTTGTTGTTCGAGGTTTATTTCATTTACAACCGTAACTATAAGAACTAAGCGAATGTATGAGTTTCTTCAAATGGCTTAGCATTTATAAACATGAATAACAATTTATTTCACAACTTCAAACACACCACAAATCAAGTACAAATATACATAGTACATGAAGGTAAATCATATAAGGTTGAATCTATGTTATCTTGTTAAATAACTTAGGACAACCATAGACTTCACAAAATGAGTACACAATCATCAACAAACATGCCAAAAGGGTAAAAACAATAGTTAAAACTTTTCGCGAGCCACGCATTCGTTTCTTCAAGAACTTCCATGCCTTGATTGCCAGAATTTTGTTGTAATACTCATTAAGTTGTTCAACTGTCTGGTTACCCTTTGCAGACTCCTTCGACTTGTTTATCCCATTGAAGAAATCGACAATTTCAGCATTTGTCATATTGCCTTCGATTATGCCTTTACCCTTGAGCAATTTAACGTCTTCTTCCTTATCTATAATGCCACTCATCAAATCTACGTATTGCGCCAATTCCCTTGTGGAACTTGACATAGCAACTTCATAAGCAACCAGGTTTCGTATCACGACTTCTGAATAGGTTTCAAGAGTGATGACCGGAAGGTATAATGTGCCTTCGTTTGCTACAAACCTAGCGTCCCGAATCCCTCCATTTGTAGGATTGAAATCAATTCGCCCATATTTGCTTAGCGATGTCACTGAAGGGATTTCAATTTCTGTGACGCGAGGATGATCACCATCTTCTTTGTCTATCTTTTTGCCTATTTGGAACCCTAGCAACTCCGATATTTTCTCCCAAGGGATGCTTACTAAGACACTTATCGCTTTTCCAACTCTTCTAATCTTGCCCAATCTTTGTCCCATTTCCATTATATCATCCATGTTGTCGATGACATGATGTTTCGGTGCTATCTCATGCATGCCATTAGCCCGTTCACCACGAAACAATATATGATGAGAAGCTTCTTCTTCAGAGGATTCATTATTGACGATTAAATGGTACATAAGATCAAGCAAATGCAAATAACCCGCCGTCCCAATAGAATAGTTTAAGTTGCGACACAATTTGAGGGGAGAATGTACCTCACAAAATCCTATCATTATGGAGAGCAAGTCAAGCTCACCATTCGTGATCTTTTGTATTTCTTTTAAGATCACCAAGGGGATTTGGTTTTCGAGTACCATTACGTCTCTATAGAGTATCGCGTGGTTCATCAACTTCTTAGGTATGAATTCGTCTATTTCTTTGTAATGCTTAAAAAGATTAAGCAAGAATAAGCCATCAATAGCAAGAATCCACGCTAACGTCTCACCATCAAGGTCTAGATACTTGTGGTAACACGCACGAATCATGAATTCAACCTTTTTGAGTCTCATAATCACCAATGGCTCGAAGGCGTGGACTTGATCAAGATTCAGTAATGCTTTGACAGCAGCAACTTTGTACCTCTCCATTTGGTACAAATGAGTCTCGAAATGGTGATAAGGACCAAGAGCAATAGCTTGAGGTACATAATCTTCAGGTTTGAAACGGCTTATGGATTTCGGGACATTAAACACACAAACATGAATATTGCTAACGTCGATTCCAGCCTCTTCTTTGAAATTCTTGCTGATTTGATCGACCCATCGTTGTTTCCCAAAATTCACATTTAAAATTGATTTGAGTTCAGCTTCTTTCATTTTTGCTCTTGGATTATAGTTTTAGTTTAATGTGATTTCTTCTACATGATATACCTCCTATATATTCATAGAAACAATGAAGTATATTTTTTTTTGAACGGCGAGTTAGTAGTTAGTGATTCGAGCTTACAGTGACATCTAATTGAGCAGTATGCAAGCTTCGAACCGTCTCCTTAGGGGATAACAATAAAGTATATGCATAGATCCATTTATTTTAAGGAATCATTAGATTACAAGGATAATCATCACAATACCTTAAAGGCTTATATTAATCTGCTTCTTCAAGCTTAAGCTGTGCTAATTCGTTGTTAATTAAGCTTTTATGAGCTGTTAAAACATAGTTTTAGATTGATTGCTCTTTAGATTGAGAATACTTTTGTGCTAAGTCATCTTTCTCATGCAAACAGTAAAATATTATCATCCTTAAATTTGAGAAAAAGAATAGAATCCTAATGCAGATAAGAACCATGTTAAAATATATAATAAGGATTGTTTTTTTTAATCGATATGCTTTGTGATATATATATATATTTCTTTTTAGTCTACTACGAGGAGTTCCCACCGCCCTTAGGACGAGTGGACTAATCTCCCGCGGGAGTTTGCTCGGTACCTCGATGGGTAGTATCCCACCCAAATGAGATTTTTTCCATTCCCAAGGCTTAAACCCAAGACTTTTGATTAAAGAGCCCAGTGCCTTGACCAACTGTGCCAACCTCAATTGGTTGTGATATATATATTGAAGTTTTCTTTTTCATGTGTCAACTGTTCATCTTACAAATACTTTACATAAAAATATACAGCTACATGTACAATTAAAATCAAACGAAACACACGACATACTAATTCGGTAAAACTCGGTTTTATTCCAAAAGTTTTACCCGAATTGAATAAATCGAACAACCCGATAACCGAACCGATAAACACTCCTAACTACCCTGTGGCCATGAAACAGGCAATGACACAAACAGATTAGTTTATCAAATCTCTTTGGGCTTAGTATTAGTAAGTAAGATTTAGTATTGATACATAAATCAAAAATATATATGATCATTCCTAATTAAGTTTTGAAAGGCCCAATCATAGTCAAAACTTTGAATCTTCAGATTAATATTGGGCTAGCTAGCTTGGGCCCAAATGTTTACATCTACACAATGTTTTAAAACCCAGGTTTCAAATCGACCCGGTCGAGTCACCGGGTCAACTCGGTTAACCCGGTTTTATAAAAAAAATTATTATTTTTTAATATTTTAATAATTAACAAATATTATATATAAAAACCATAAAAATTCTCGTATATTAAAGATATAATTGTTTATCAACTAATATAATATGTAAAAATAAAATTCCGACGCAAATACATAAAATTTATATATATTTTTAGAAAAAACCCGAAAAATCCGAAACCCAGCCGGGTCTCGAGAACCGGGTTAACCCGGGTCACCACAAACCCGGCGGGTCGAACCGAGTTTCAAAAATGTGAAACCCGGGTCAATATGACCCCTTTTTTTGGTCGGAACCGGGTCAACCGGTTGACCCGGTTTTTAAAACATTGCATCTACTCGTGAAAACTGAAAAATGCTTAAAACTAGAGAGTTGCTTTCTTTAACTCGAACATTTTTTTTTTACCGCTAAGCTCATTTTCGAGTTCTTTTACAATGCTTGACAAATATGTAACCCTTTTTAAAAAAAAAAAAACATTTGTATTGTATATGTTCTGGTGAATAGTCCGCGTTCGATTATTGTCTTAACCTAGTAGAATAGTCGCGTTATATACCACAAAATACATGAGATCCATCTTGAACCATAACAGAATCGCGACAAAATTTAACGATACAATCATACAATTGTGTCGTGATAAAATGCCAATAATTTGGGTGGATTTGGATTCATACGTGCATATGCTTGTCTAAAGTTAAAGAATAAGAAGATTGCCAAGATTATGCTTGATTGCAGAATCTATAAAATATTAATTTAGTTATCTTTATGAAGTGGTTAGTATATGCGGATTTGGATTCATATAATATGGTTTTATGACATGGAAAACATTTTACGTGAAAGGAACATGCTAATTTTAATTAATAATAGTGATTAATGAATAATGATACGTGGGGAAGGTGTGTTCCAATTTGTTTATAGGAATAATTTGTTAAAAAAATGTATAATCCATGACATTAGTTTTAATAATTGAAGCTATGTGTCCGATAAACAAATGAACGTGGAATATAAGAAATGTTCTTATTTTGAAACAGAAGCTGTTCATATTATTTTTTTTCTTTTTGTGAATACTACTAAAAGTGTTTTACTTAATAAAAAATAATAAAATTTAATAATTTAAGTTCATTTGAATACTAAAATTTTATTTAGATACAAAAGGATTAATATCTACCATCCATTTTCATCATAATCGAATGAATAAAATTTAAAAAAACTCATTTTCTTTTTTTTTCAAACATTAATATTCCTTAAACCGTTAATCGTTGTGAGAAAAAAAATATACCATTATGACGGGCATTTAATTATTTTTCTACAGATATCCTATATGATATACTTTCGACATTTTTTTTTTCCGTTTTTTTCATGTTTTTTTATTATCAAAAATTATCATATATGATACTAAATATCATAGTAACACTAGTATCATATATGATATAACTTATCATATATGATATAAACCAATATCATATATAATTCAATAATAATTTGTAACCTAAGACTAATATCATATATGATAAAACGCTATTATCATATATTATATTTTACGCAAATTTTAAAAAACGGAAAAAAAACAATTTTTTTTCAAAAGTTTATCATAATGCATATCTGTAGAGAAGCTTATTAAATGTTCGTGGCGATTGTATATTTTTTTCGTTTAACGCTTAACGGTTTAAAAGATATTTAAATTATAAATATAAGTGAAATAATAAAATACTTTTAATTTTATGTATTAGATGAGATGAAAATGAATAATGAAGATGAGTCCCTTAATATTCAAAATTAATATGGTATCCAAAATAATTTTACTCGAACTTAATAGATGTTTATCGAACGAATTCTGATGCGAATGAAGTGATACCGTTCCATAATTGACAATCGTACATTTTTTTTTTTTTTTTTTTTTTGAACTTGACAATCCTACATCTTGAGTTGTCATACATTCACTCAATTTGCAATACCATCTAAAATTATGTTGTAATTTTAACATTAGAATAACCTCTATTAAGTGCGTGAATTATAGCCTAATAAATTTAGCTTCGATTTTTAAAGGATAACTTGCACAACATTCTAATCGAACATTCAAAACTAGGACATCAATCCAATGATTACGGGTTACAAAGCTTAAACATGATTTTCAAACCCTTTTTTCATGCAATGTCATAATTAAGGGTCCGTTTGGTTTAAATGCGAGTTTTATTTCGGGTGTAAGTTTATAAAAGGTTTTGAATTAAGTAATTTTAAATTAGATATAATTACTTTAAAAATATCAGATTTATATAAATAATATAACAATAATCATTTTAAATTTTTATTTAATAATTAAAATAGTCATTATATATAGAAAATTAGAGATATACCCTAAAAATTAGTAGATGACAAACTTTTTTTCAAAAAAAAAAAATGGCAGGAAAACTTTTACATTGTCAGTAAGCCCACTATCGAGCACTACTTTTCTAAAACATCCAAATTTAAGCTTATTTTCACTGTTCGAAATGTTAATTTTTCAACCAAACAACTTTTTTTTACTGTCATTCCCTTGTCTCACTTGAAAACCCATAAACCAAACGCACCTTAACTGCCTTGTGGCCTTGTGATAGTCGATAAAACCAGTTTCGCTATAGCGTCCACGTTGTCAACTAGCTATGAAAAGTTTGGTTTCTATTTGAAAAGAAGAAAGATAAGTGGTTTCAATGAATCCCATTGTTAGAAGCAAACATAGCCCATGACTATATTTGGCAAGAACAGTTTGAAAGTTTTTTTAAAATTGTTATCTTTTTTATTAAATAAATAATCTAATAATTCTGTTTGATAAAATATAACTTTTTAGAGCTGTTAGTTTTTTTATTTTAAATAAAAAACTGTCTGATAAAGCTTTTAAAATTGTCAAGACCTGTTAAAACTGTTGATTATTGATATACCCTCTAACTATATTATAATTTATTTAAATATGTTTTTTTAAATAATTTTACATCTTAGTTTTACATATACACTAAACACTTTTATTAAAAATACAACTTTTTAGTAAACAACTTACAGTTAACAGCTTAAAACTTACGACTTTGAACTAATTTTGTTACGCGCAATTAGCTTGTTAGACTAGGCACAACGCACCGGAGAATACTCGGTCCCCAGTAGGTCGCGACCGAGTCGTCACGTTGCGGCGATTCGGTCGCCTGTTCCGATCGAGCCCAAACCGACCTTAGGCACGAACGATTTACATATTCGGTCACATGATGTGTTTGTGTATTGTGTTTGTGTTTTATTAAAAAAAAATTTTTTTTTTAAATTTAATATGTTTTAATCGTGTTTTAATTATATAAACTTTATAAAAAAATTCCAAATTTTAATATATTGAGCTTTGTTTAATTCCTCACAACATATATTAATTTGACAATTTTTGGAGTTAGTTTTAGCTAATGCATTATACCCTCTTTACTTCTAATGTTTCGTATTTTAGTTTATGTAATGTTTTTTTTAGTGTAATGCGTGTTGTATGGAATAAAATGTTTTTTTTTGTAATAAAATGTTATTTTTGTTAAATATAAAATGTTATTTTTATTAAATATAAAAATAAAAAAAATTAAACTAGGTCGCAATAGGTTGCCGGATTGTGAGAAATAGGTCGCAAGATCGCGACCCCCATGCGTTGTGCCTAACCTTATACTTTAGCTACATTCGTGGAGTAATAATTAAAGTTCCAAACACATGAAGATATTGTTATTATATAAAAAAGATTCTTCTTCTTGTTTTCTTAAAGATAGTTTGATTATTTTAGTGATAAATTAGATATTTCCAAAAGCAACAATTTGCAACTCTAGATCCTCAAATCTTATCCTTAAAAGGTAAGGTCTACCATTACAGTTAAATTAGAAATTAAGATTTACCTATATATGTAAGTCAGGTAGGCAGATATGTCATCAACATGTAGGGATTTATATTATTGTTCTTTTTTTTTTTTGAGCAAACTCAATAATAACTTGCTACTATATACCACTGGTTAGAGCGAACGGTGTGGCAAAGAGGTTGGCTCGCCGTGCCTAGGTGGCACGCTCGCCGCCTCTCGCCGCCCTTCGCCGTTACACCGACCCCCCCTCGCCGGTTGTCAAATGTCACAAAGTGACATTGCTCGTTGGTAAATAAAGTGGGGCCCACTTTTTTATTACCGTTTTCTAACGGCTAGTAAAAAAAAAATTTTTTTTTTTTAAAATCAATATTTTTTCTTTATAAATACCATATTTTCACACACAGTTTTTTCACACACAACTCAACACACAACTCTGTTTTTTCACACACACATTCAAAAATCAAAAATGGCATGTTCATTCCCACATACCGAAGCCGAGATTAAGGCTATAGTTAACAGACAAATACTTCAACAACAACGCCGTTACGAGCAGCTTACGAAGTTAGGTGATGATTTCGATGCTGCGTCCGAAGAGAATAGGGAATTGAGCTCAGCATGTAAGAAATGCTGTGATCTCTCCCCACAGGAGCGTCAGTTTATCGACACATATCTTAGTAAGCAAGCTGAATTGGATTTCAGCCTCCGGAGATCTTGCGCAAGAAAGGCGACAAAATTTGAGGCCAGAATTGAAGAAAATACTAAATGGTTGAATAATTTTGGTTCTTCGTCCCGATATCAAACAACACATATCGGTCCTTCGTCACAACAACACCGAATAAGAAATGAGTCGCCCGATCTACCCTTTCCAATTCCAAACCTCACAGATGACAGAATGACTGACATTGAGGTGTATCAAGAATACCTAGATCAAAAAGTGTTGAGACAAACTCAGGAAGAAGAAGAAAGGGAAAGAAGGGAGCGGGAGGCGCAAATTATGGCCGAAGAAGATGAAGAAGAAACATTGCGTTGGGAGTTTCCTTGTGGTCTGTTATCGGATTCGGATCCGGGAACTGACTAATCGTATTATGTAATTTTATTTTTAATATCGTATTATGTAATTTTATTTTTAGTATCGTATTGCATTTCCTATTGTATTTCAGTATTCTCAAGTTTTATTTCCTATTGTATTTCGTATTGTCTTTTTTTTTCCGTATTTTTATATTCGTAGCGTAATTTTATTTCTCGTATTTGTATTTTATTTTTTAGTATTTTGTAATTTTTAATTTTATGAAATGAATTTTTATTTTGTGTGAAAATTGAAAAATTAAATAAAATGGTGAGTGGTGGGACCCAAGTGAAGAGGATAGATACTAGTTGTGATAAAGGGGGTGTTTTTGGAGAAGAAGAGAGAGATTAGTTGTTATGACGTGGCGCTGATGTGGCGCAGTGAAGAGGTAAACACCTCTTTGTGATTTATGGTTCAAACTAATGGCTTCATGTTTCAAATCTATGTGTTTCGGTTGACAAGGTCAAAGTGGTTTTAACACATGATCTAAGACATCGGGTTTGTACTTTGGGTACGTTGACGAGTTCCTGGTTGGGTTTGGACTTTTAAATGAGTTGATTTATAATATCCATATATGAATCTAATAAGAAAATTTAAAAACATATTTAAACTTATATGTTATGTTGTGATTGATGAAATACAGGAGGTTTGATATTTTTTATTTTCTTTTTTCTTTTTTCAGTTTTTCATTGCGCCATTTATATATTTTTTCTTTTTATTAGGCCTCTTTTTATGCATACGAATTAGTTATCTCTATCATTTTTCATTTACTTATTATTTTCGTTTTAATATTATTGTTCACTTCTCTTTTTTCGTATGTCTCAAAATTATTGTTCACTTTTAAAAATAAAAGTAAGGTTTGTTTAAGAATATTTTGTTACCCTTAGTCCAAATCGGTATTTACAAAAATAAAAGAAACAAAAATTAATCATGAAAGGTAAAATTGTTTTTTTTTTGTTTTCATATATCAAAACAATAATTAATATTTTTTTAAACTGTATACTTTTTTTATGTGAATAATAATTTTAAGACAAAAATAATATAAATAAGTTTTAATTTTCATCGCAAATTTATAAAAGTTCAAGTCATAAATTTCTATAACTACTAGTCTCATAAAAGGGACTAAAAAACTCATAACTTATGAAAAATCAGTTATTTATTTACTTACAAAGACGTCTAACATATAACAAAAACTCATTTAACTATGTTCTTTCTTTTATAATTTTGCATTAATAATCTTCAACCTCAGTTCATTTCCCAAACAAATTACAATTTTGACTTATAATATAGGCTCTTGCTAGAGCTCAAAGTCTAACATTAACTCATTTTGTCAAACATACCTTTTACAATAACATCAGCATGATACTTACCCAAAACAACATATTTAATGACAAATGTTGTTTGCGTTTAATGATTTTTAGTTTCTCTTCTTTTCTCTCCTTTATTGAAACTTTTTCTCTCCTTCATTGAAATTTGCATTACAAATTTTGCGAACATGATTTTCGACACATTAACCGATTAAACCATGAGTTTTGAACCTACCACCACACAGACTCAAATGAAATAAAATCTTCCCTTTTCAAAAAATAATTGTATGTAACTCGATATCAGTTTTAAACTATATATCATAATGATATTAAATAATTTTATATAAATCATAAATAACCCAATATGAGTGTTACTCCCTCCGTCTCACTTTAATTGTCCTCATTTGACTTTTTGAAATTTTACTTTTTTAACTTTGATCTTAAATATTTTTATTTGTGTTATAAAATATTTGATGCAAAATATATGAATAGATAGCTTTTTAAATGTATTTTCATTATTATTATTCTATCAAATATTATATAACACAAATAAAATAATTAAATAACAAAGTTAATAAACAAAGACTTTAAAAAGTAAAATGAGGACAATTAAAATGGGACGAAGTTAGTAAACTATAAAAGTATATGATACAAGTTTCAAAAACTCAACAACCACCTTTTCTTTCCTAAAATATATCAAAATATTAAATATAACAATATTACTCATGACAATATAAATTGTTTTCTCTAAAAGTTAATAATTATAAAATATTTAAATTATTAAAAATAAATATAATATTACTTTTTAATTTTGTTATTTAACCTAGTATCTAAGATAATTACCAATGTTACAAAAAAATATATCTACGAGCCCGATTAATCGATACAAGACTCTTAATCTTGTCAATTAATGAAAACGCGATTAATGGCGGTTATCTATGGTCAACGAGGTCAAAGAAGGTCAAACTTGTCGAAAACCTGCAAATTTTACCGAAAATACCGAAAATTCACCATAGAACTTGTGTTTATTAATTATAGTAATTATTATATGTATTATAAATTGCATTTTAAAAATAACATTGCAAAAAATACATAAAACTCGTTAAAAATACTCAAGTATTACCGAAAATACCAAAAATTTTGCTAAAAAATTCAATCTCATTAATCCTACCTAAAACGATTAAAAGGTACAAAATGATTGATCGACCTACTAGCTATTCATTATTTTTACAACCTTTATAATTACTAATCCAATCTTCTTTTTTTCATCGCTATTGTCACGATATCACGGTGAAAAATTACGGTACAAAATTACCGTAAAAATTACTTTACTATGGGTATGTTTGGCAATTTTAGGAGCTGAAGCGGTTCGTTGGAGCGAGTTGTTGGACCTGGATGCTGGAGCATGTAGCTTGAGCTTATTTTTACATGCTGTGTGTTCTGAAGCTACGATAAGCTCTGATAAGCTCACGCGCTAAACATAGCCTTTAACTAGCATGTCATTTAAAAGTTTATTTTTTTAACAAGCTCTTTCAAACTTTGTCAACTAAACGAAACTTATTTAAAAAAAAAACCATTTTTTTAAAAAAAATAAGTTTATATTACGACTCTGATAAACTCACATTCCAAAAATAAATGGATTTAGGAGCCAAAACATTACTATTCATAACACGTTGTATTCTCGTAAGTAGCTCCACCGCCTCAGGTGCAAGGAAACCAAATGTATCAAACGCGAAAGGAATAAACACATGTTGATTTTCAACACATGCTTTCTCGTGTTTAGTCACTTTGCACGAGGCGGCTTTTATAACAGCCTGACCCGCTGTAAAATCTCGACTGCCTAGCCCTACGAGGGGAGAAACACCTGTCAAATCAACGCACGCATGTTTACCTCCAACCCATCCAAAAACCAAAATATCAGCGGGTCTCAGTGTGGATCTTCCATCTGACGGGTCGGTTAAGAAATTCACAGGTGCCTCTTTTTTGGAGGAGATCCCAGCACGCCTACATATGTCGTAAAGAACGTCCCTAACAAAATCATGTGGATACTTGAAGCCCGGAAGTTCTTTACAATGAACCGCATGTTCCCCAAAAGAATCCAAACATGCCTTGCGACAAATAGGGCATATAGCATCAACCGGAAATAATGGAATCATAAGGCGATACTTAAGGATAGTGCGGTATTCCACCGGCGACATATGTTGACCGAGCCCGTCTATGGGGATAGCTTGTAGGAAATCTTGGGTCCTAAATCCACAAACGTTGTATTTAATAGACTTGGTTTTGCTATACAAAAAGGGCTAGCGACGCAGCTTGTTACCCGTTTGCCTTCTCCTAATATGTAAATTATAATTATTAATTATTCAAACTGTTCTGTTTCGGTTGAAAAAAAAAAAAAAAAAAAAAAAAAAAAAAATTATATCTAAAAAATTACTGTATAAATTACCATAAAAAGCCACAGCCGCAAATGGCCACCAAATAGTACACTAGTGGAGTGTAGAAACTTCAATATTATCACCTCGTAAATTACGCTTTACACCTGGCCCCCATACACCATTAATTTACCCCATACGTGGCACCCCACCACTACCCCACCTCACATCACCCCGACCCCACCCCTTAAACTTTTATCCCCTCCCATACCTTCCATCTCCTTTAAATACATCCCTCGAGTTAAGTCAGGTTTGCCAATTTAGCATCCCAAACCCACTCTTTAAAAAAAACACACACCTTCTCCCTCATCTGTATCTTCAGAGTTTTATAAAAATATTTTTATAAAAAAAATAAGTGAAATGTCTAACCAAACTCGACGCCCAACCACCATCATCCGCTCCCAATCCCCTTCTCGTAAATTCACCTCCTCTTCCTCTTTCCCTAACCGCAGCGCGTCGCCTACACGCGTCAATCTATACGGACCTTCGTATTCACCGTCCGTCAAATACACTTTCTTCGAAAAAGCAAAGCCGTTACAACATAATAGTAATAGTAATACTCCTGGTCCACGTCGGATGTGTATGTGTTCGCCTACGTCTCACCCAGGCTCGTTCCGTTGCAGCTTACATAAAAACAAACCTGAAGCTACCACTACCACGAGAACGAGAACGACGAATTCGTTTCCGTCGATGAGGTTAAATGCGAGGAGATCAGCGATGACTAACTCGTTGGTCAGGATAGGTACGGTGGAAGGAGGTGATCTGGTGAAACGTGCTTTGGCGGCGTTGATTCGGCCTTCGTCGCATCAGCAGCGACGGAGGACGTCGTCTCAGCGAGTTAAGAGTAGGTTGTCTGTGATGACGTCAGCAAGTGGTGTTTGACGGTGGTGATGACGTCAGAGAACGGGACGGATATTTTTTTTCTTTTTTTATAAATTAATTCCGGTTACCGAATGAATGAATGAACTGTGTCTGTAAATAGTTTATGAATGAGAATATTTATATAAAAAAAAAAGTTGAATCAATCAATTAAACACTAAACTGAATGAATGAAATTAGTTTAACTAAGTTATAATTTTGTTAACTCTGTTAGTTTACGTCCAATCCGTTAAGTTCTGCAACAAATTCTGTTAGTGTTAATGTTCCGTTAAGTCGAGTACTGTGTTTTGACGTAATCCGTTAAGTCTGTCTGTTATCCGTTAGTCAGTTACGTTATACGTTACGTCGTTGTAATTCTGTTAACTGTTAGCGTTACGTTATTTTAATTTCAGCAGTTACTAATTTTTGTTTTTTTACAGGTTATTGATTGCTGTTAGTGGAAGATGGAGTAATTTGGGGGACGACGTCGTTTTGGTTTGAATATGGATTTTGAGTATAAGTCAACAAAAGTGAATTGAAGTTACGTGCCGTAACATGAGTTTTAACTTCAAGTGTAACTGATCTGTGATTGACTGTTATTAATGGATTTACTGGCCTATGCGTTTTGGAGGTTATGGAATATGGACAGTTAGATTTGACTTTATTGGAGGATGTTGACCGTTAGATTTGACTTACTGGAGGAAATGATGGACTGTTAGGTTTGACTTGTTGACTAATAGTAACGAATTATGAATGAAAATAAGAGAATGATATTTGCTAACAGTAGTGTGATCTTACCGGGTGGTTTACTGAGTTAGGGGACCGAATCGTGCTCTCTATACGTGGATCGAACGGTATGGTCGGTTTAGCCTTTGAAATGAGTTATTCGGTATTAATCGGTATGTGCATTCATGTGTGGTTGTTTTGGTTGTAACTTCAGTTTCTTACTACGAGTGTTTGGTTCGTAAACAATGAGATGACGTTGATGAGGTTGGCCATTTACGCTGAGTTCTCGAGTTTTAATTGAGAGGAAAAGGAAAAGAATAGGAAGTGAAAAGGAAGAGGAAAGGTAAAGGAAATTTTGTTTATATGTTCTTGAGACAAAGGGAAAGGAATAGAAAAGAAAACAATAATCATGTTTTTAAGTGGAAGGAAAGGGAAAAATAACTTGTTAAATTACATATATGTCCTTAAGTTGTTGTGACCAAATACTATAAAAAGGACATTTTAGTCTTTATACAAGTTATTATAAATTTTCCTTTCACTTTCCTCCTACTTCCTCCCACTTTTGGGAGGAAAGTTTTATAAGCAAAATTTCCTCAAATCTTCCTTTCCAATTCCTTTTCCTATCTTAAAAAAAACTAAAGAACACAAAAACATTTCCTTTTCCTTTCAATTCCCCTCTCATATCAACTCGAGAACACAGTGTTAATCTTCCCATGAAGACATGGAAGAAGATATGGGACTTTATATAAAAATTTATAAAATTTTAAAAAATTATTTAAGATTTTTTATATTCGATTTTATCATATTAAATAAAAAGAATAAAATTCATATAAGAAATATATAATATTTAAAGGGATTTGCTAATGGCAGCCCTAAGAGTTGTTTATAGCAATTAATTTTTCACTTATCCTCACACAAATAATAGGACAGTTTTACTTGATTCCTTCGTATTCCATTTTCTTCTCACTGTTTATCCATCTTATTAACTTCAAAAATACTAGCAAAACTCATTCAACATAAATTAGATTGCCGCCCTTATATTTCTCTTCCCTCCATAGTTCTCCCTTATTATCTCCTTCTTATGCTCATTATTTTTCACACAGTTCTGGTATCTTAATCTAAATGATTTCTTTTATGTTAAACCAATCTCATATCATCTTGATAAGGTAACTTGTTGTGCTTATTGGTATAATTATACACACTAGTATCAATATTCTTCGTCATGGATCATACTATTATGTGAGTGACTGAGTGTCATGCATATTTTTGTTTCAAAGTTGATTCATAACATCGGTATCACATTAATTTGATTAACTGAAAAAAACATAATATCTTTCCTGCCTTCGTCCTGAAATTCAGATTCTACACCTTTTGATTCCTGTCTTCGTATATATATAGCTTTCATTATAGTAGATGGCCTCAAAGTTTGTTCATAGAATAGTTTCTGATGGTTAAGTTATATTACAGAGTCATCAATAATGTTGGATTTGAACGAGCCTCCCATTGAAGGCGATGTTGAAACTTTAACTCACCAATCACCAGATTATGAACCTTTTATTGGCCAAACGTTTTCAACCCTGGAGGAGGCACACATTTTCTATCAAACATATGCTAACCAACATGGTTATACAGTTCGAAAGGATCGCTCCGACAAAAGAAAAGACAAGTCAGTAAGACGTGATATAGTATGTCATCGCGGAGGAACAGCGCGGAAAAAAACAACTGACATTTCCAAAAATCAAAGAAACAGGGGGTCACAAAAATGTGGGTGCAACGTTCATATGCGTGTGACTTTAAAAAGGAACTTTGATATATTCCCTAAAGAATGGCATGTCACAAAGTTCATCAAGGATCATAATCATGAACTGCTATCGCATGAGCAAATGCGCTTTCTTCCTGTTAATCGAATTATCACTCCAGAGGACGAGCAAAAGATTTTATTATACAAGGAGGCTGGACTTAATGTTCGCGAGATTATTCGGGTAATGGAGCTCTTTAAAAATGTGAAACATGGTGATTTGTCATTCCTTGACAAGGATATTCGCAATTTATTTACGAAAAAGAGGAGGATGCTTGGAGCTAATGACGCAATGAGACTCATACAATATGTGAGATCTTCAAAGCAAAAAGATAATAAGTTTCGATATGTATATACTGTGGATGAACAAAAAAGACTAGAAAGCATATTTTGGTGTCATCCTAAGAGTTTTGAATGGTACCAGAAATATGATGATGTGGTTGTCTTTGATACCACTTACAAGGTGAATGCATACGACATGCCTTGTGCATTGTTTGTTGGCATCAACAACCATGGCAGGACCGTTTTATTTGGAAGTGCACTTCTTCGTAATGAAACCGTGCACACCTTTAAGTGGCTGATGAAGGTATGGATTTCAATTATATTATAGTCATATGATGTAAAGTTACTAAATTTCTCAATTGTTTTCAAAACAGGCGTTTGTTACTATGATGAGAAAACCACCAAAAACTATTATAACTGATCAAGATCCTTGGATGTCAGAGGCGATCTCAATTGAAATGCCAACCACAAAACATAGCTTTTGTATATGGCACATAACTTCAAAATTTAGTTGTTGGTTTTATGCTCTTCTACGCAACGATTATCAGAGTTGGTGTGGTGATTTTTATACGCTTTACAGAATGACTTCTATCGAAGAGTTTGAGCATAATTGGTCATCAGTAGTCGAACATTATAATTTGCAAAACAATAATCATGTACAAGGGTTGTACAAAATTAGGAAGTCTTGGGCACCACCTTATCTTCGCAACTATTTCTTTGGAGGGATGACATCTACTAGTAGATCAGAGAGCATAAACGCTTTCATTAAAAGATTTGTTTCTGCTGATACAAGTTTGATCGAATTTGTTAAACAGGTATAACTTGAACACTTGTCTCGATCATTAGATGTCTTTAGTACATGCCTATATGCTTATGCAAAACTTTATCTTTGAATGTATAATATATGATCTATCGTGTGTGTTATCACTCTTTTAGGTGGATCTCGCTATTGCAGAAATAGAAAATGGAGAAACGCATGATAATATGTTAGCTACACTAAGACATACTTCTTTGAAGACAAAGTCGCCACTGGAAGAACAAGTTTCTCAAACTTTCACACCATTTGTCTTCAAAAAGTTTCAAGAAGAATTTGATAGAGCAAGTCGGTATTCAGTTATTCATGTTGATGGCAATGAGTTTCTTATTCGATATTATGATGCAGGAAGTAGTACTAAAACTCATAGGGTTTTTTGGGACGGAAATATTATCATGTGTAGTTGCAAGAACTTCGAATTTTGGGGAATACTGTGTCGTCATATATGTCGGGTACTGCTCCACAAAGATTGTTTCAAGATACCTTCAGTTTACTTGCCCCTTCGTTGGTGTTTAGATCCATTGCAAAGGAGTAGTGAGATAAATGAAGTATCAATGGATGAGACAATGATAAACCATGAGGACATTGTCTTGGACAACTTGTCAGACCAGGAAACTGATATTGGTGGTCCTCCACCATCAAGGCCAAAAGGTCGGAAAAAAAATCGCATTAAGGGTGGAAAGGAATTGGCGGCTAAATTGAAAAATAGATGTTCTTTATGCAAAGAACGAGGACACACAAGACCAAAGTGCCCGTTGAAGGAAAATGTTGTTGTCCCAGAAAATGAAGCTACTGATATGTCACAAGCAAAGAAGAGATGTTTGCCACACAACGTGGGGCTAAATCCGGTGTTCCACTTGAAGCACTAGACGCTTTTATTCTACTTATCTGATAAACGTTTATGTTTTTTTTATCATCATGTCCAATAAATTTGAATAGACATTTTCATAAATGTTTTTGCTGGGTTTGAATGTTAAAATACCAAAGTGACAATGGGTACAGTCACTGAATTGAGTTATGCATATAGTTGTCATATATGCTTGATTATAAACTGTATCATGCAGGTTAAAGAAAATGATATATGTTCGATTCGTCATTCAGTATACATGGAGACATATTTGGTTTATGAAAATTCATGGGCATGCTTTTGTGCATAAATGTGGGAAATATTTCTAATTAATTGCTGGTATTTTAACAGTGAGAAAAAATGGGGCTAGAAGAAAATGGAATACGAAGGAATCAAGTAAAACTGTCCTATTATTTGTGTGAGGATAAGTGGAAAATTAGTTGCTATAAACAACCCTTAGGGCTGCTATTAGCAAATCCCATATTTAAATAGAAAGAATAAAAATATATAAAATTTATACTATTTTTTTATAAAATTTATAGTTTTTTATGAAACTTACAATTTTTTATAAAAACTTATATAATATTATATAAAATTTATATAATTCTTTTATAAAATATATATAAATTCTTTTATAAAATTTATATTAATTTTATAAAAAAGAATTCATAAATTTTATAAAAAAATAATATAACTTTATAAACAGATAATATAATTTTATAAAAAGTTTATATAAGTTTTAGAAAAAAAATTATAAATTTTTAGAAAAAGTTCAGAAAATTTTTACAATTTTTTATTACGTTTTTAGAAATTTATATACTTTTTTTTAATAAAATTTATATATAAAACTTACATAAATTTTTTTATAAAATAATATATATAATATTTATTCGTGTTAATTAGATCGACTCAAAACTAAGACTTAAAAAATATTATGAATTTATGGGAACTAAACATGCATAACCATTTTAAATTTCGAAGTTTTGAATCCTCAAGAATTTTGGTTACTATAATTTATAATTTTAGAATTTTAAAATGTCTAACCAAACGACATCTAAATTATTTTTGACACTAGTTAAATTCAAAAATAGTTTCTAAAAACTAATTGAATTATTTAAATTTTGGTTCTAACTATTTTGAAACTTTTTATTGACGTTATGCATACAATTTCAATTATTTATATTTCGTATATCTGCTAATTTGAGTTAAACCTAGATTAATTGATTAATTGTTAGAGACGGATATGTAGTGCACGACTAGCGTAATGTAGCTGCACGACTAACGTTTAACGATTTTTACACGTTGGCTTAAAATTCACTAGTAGTAACATTTGAGACCAAGACTTTTTCAAGATTAAACAAGGTTATCACTGTCGTAGTAGCCATCTCGTGATATAAATAAAATAGATATATCAAGTCTGCATGTAATTAAAAAAAAACAATTAGGATAAATTAAGCTTTGTGTAATAACGAAATCTAGTAATCAGTAGAAAGAAACTTAAGCTGTATTGAATAAGACATTACTTAGACAGCAACGTTTTATAATAAATTTATTGAACACAAGTTGTATTAGAATAGAATTGGTATTATAGGGTCTAAATTAAGCTTGTATTGTAGTTGTTTATTTGAGGGGGTAGGATAATTTGTGAAGTAAGGTAGTTGCACATCAATTTTAGTATTGGTGGTGTTATATTATCTTGGTATTTTCAACTAAAGTGAAGGAAAAAGTGCACCATGGCATGAGCTCATGTACCTTATCTTCAACGTATGGATGTATGAGTTTGGTCTAGGAGATAATATATATCTAATAAAAATGGTCCAAGACATTGTATGGTTGATATATATTAGTGTGTTATGATAGGGATTTGAGGGAAAACAAAAAAAAATCATGCTCTGAAATAATGCACTTTTAGTGAAAAGAAGTGGTTAACCACTAAACCTAACCATGTGGGATGTTAATTATGAATTGAAGTATTTTTGTAATGATAGATTGTTAGATGTGTTTAATGAAATATCTGTGTTGGGTTAAGGAATAATGATATTGTTAACATGTTAAAGATAGTTTGTTATGGTGAACAAACTTTTGGATGAAGTTCAGTTGGATGGGTATTGTTTACCAAACATAAAGTTCCAAAAGAAGCTTGTTGTGTTATCTACACATGCAAGGGTGGATTTTAGTGAGAGCTATAATCTGTTGAGTTCCAATTAGATGAGTAATTAGCCCTCACTTCAATGCATTGTAAAGTGAAAGTCATGAATCTAACTCCGAGTATGTTTGGTAAAATTAGCTGTTAACTGTAAGCTGTAAGCTGTTTACTAAAAATCTATATTTTTAATAAAGTGTTTGTAATATTAGCTGTTAACTGTAAAAATTAAAATGTAAAATGACTTAAAAGGACATATTTAAATAAATTATAATATGATTAGAGGGTATATCAGTAATTCACAGCTTTAACAGCTCTTGACAATTTAAAAAGCTGTATCAGACAACTTTTTATTTAAGAGCTACTTGGTGAAAATAAAAAGCTAACAACTCTTAAAATTTGTTGTATCAAACAGAGCTATTAGATTATTTTTTTAACAAAAAAAAAAAACTAACATTGCTTAAAAAGCTTCAAAAAAGCTCTTGCCAAACATAGCCATAATCTCAATTTACTTACATTAAATACATAACAAAATGCATTTAATTCAAATTCAAACCTAAAAATCAAGTTATGTATATATTCTATATTTTTTAAGCTTATATATATTTAGGCGTGTTTATGGGTTGACATGTTTAATACTTTTATTTACCCGACCTAAACACGATCATGTTTCTTCAATACTTTTGACTAAAATGGGTCGTCATACTTTTTGACTAAAATTTGTTTCTCGTTAATCAAAACATGTTTAACTTCGGATCAGATTCGTATTAATTAATGTATCGTGTCAAAGATTAACCCTCATAATCGACACAAGTATTTATTAAAGAAACTTAAAGGTTTTTTTTTGCTTAATACGATAATCTTAACTAGTATCTTGATAAGATGAGATGAATTAGTAGTAGTATCCACTTGGGCAAGTCACGAAGTGTAGTACTCTGGTAACTTGTTGCCAACATAATTTGAATATTTTGATCATGTATCTATCTATTTTATCTTTGTGGACCAAAAAGGGCTCGGCCACTTGAAGTCGTGGATAAGGCTATGAAAGTGAAAGGTTTATGGAGATGATAACATCCGATGTTCCTTTTTTCTTTTCGAATATATCTCTTTATCTTTTTAGCATCTTTTTATTTTAAGATTTGTTTACTCATATTGTAACGTACATCTCTACTACTTATAAAGGAAAAACCCCAAAACCTTGAATGTTGAAAAATGACTTAATTATGGAATTGTTGAAAAATTTAATGCATAGGAGTTAGATATTAATTATGAAATTGTTGAAAAATTAAATGCACATAAGTTAGATAAAATAAGAAATGTTGAAAAATTAAACCATAAACAATTGCATAAGTTATCGGGTCACGGGTTCCACGACCGGATTAATTCGGTCGAGTAACTTGGTCACAGGTTCCACCAACGGGTCAACCCGGTTGAGTCATCAGGTCACGGATCGACCATCGGACCAAGCCGATTGAGTCACCGGGTAACGGGTTCGGCCATCGAGCCAATCTTTTCGAGTCACGGGTTCGACCATCGGGTTAACCCGATCGAGTCACCGGGTCACGGGTTCGACAACTGGGTCAATCCTGTCGAGCCACCGGGTCACCGGTTTCGACCACCGGGTCAATCCTATCGAGTCACCGGGTCACGGGTTCAACCACCGGGACACGGGTTCGACCACCGAGTCAACCCGATCGAGTCTATGGGAACAGGCTCGCCTACCGGTTCAACCCGGACGAGTCACCGGGTTACCGATTCGACCATCGGGTCAATTAATAAATCATTAACTATCTATCGCTAGGCAATTATTGGGTCACGCGTTCGACCATCGAATCAATTAGCATATCATTAATTACATGTCTTTAGGTAATTCCGCTGCTATGTGCGGGTAATCGTCTAGTAAGTGTATAACATAGTTTTTTTAGCTACTCAACTAAGTGTTTGTACAACTATAAGATTGTCGCAGTGGTAACTAACTTACTCACCTCTATGTTAGCGTCATTTTAACTTTTAACAAACTTACTAAAACTCACTCACAAAGGTAATGACACTCACCCACACTCACTTTTCATACCTGTTTTTTATTATTTAAACATACCACACTCATAAAAAAACATTAAAAAATAAACCTAACAAAAAAATAAAATCACCTGACCCACAAATAATAACTCGCGCCAAATGAGTGTGGTATTATTTTTTATTATTTATTACTTTGCGGTTGTACACAAGGAAAACATTGAAAAAAACTTTATATTTCTACCTATCCGGAGATTCATCCTATATTCTTATATATTTAAATTAATCCAGTCAAATTATTATTATTCCACTAAATAACAGAATCGTGGATAGGAAATTCTATTAGTGACCTACCCCAATTTATTGTATAAATTTTCGGGATCAATGGTTGGACCATGCAAACTAGAAATACTTTTTCTTCCGTTTTTTCCTCTTTTCGGATGGTAAATAGTTTCAGAACATAGAGTATGAATCAAACCCATGTAAGAAAGGAATAGGATGAAAAAAAAGAACTTAAATTAAAAAAATTAGTAAAAATATTGGATTGGCACTGCATATAAATATATAAATAAAAATAATAAATATATATTACAATTTTGAGTTTGAATATTATAGATAAGTGTTTGCCACTTGACACTTGTTAATGAACACCATTAGTAATGAAGTTTCCTAATTGTTTGGGGTGGGATTAGATCTCTTTCTCTTAGAAATGAGTAAACTATGAAGGTTTTTTAAGGGTATTTTTTTTTATTCTTTTTGTGTTTTTTAATAAAAGAAATTATGGGTTCAAATTCTTTTAAACCTCTTGTTATACACTCATAATTTCTTTTTTGCTAATAAGCTAATTAAGAGGCTAATATGATAACACTAAAAAAATTAAACAAACCCTTATTCACGTTACTTAAGAAGTCGAGTCCTTTGACTAAAATGTAGAGGGTGTTTGTTTCAACTTATATAGCGGCGACGTATAAGCTTATTACCGTATACAAGCTTATAAATCGAAATCAAGTGTTTGATTAAGTTTATATAAATGGCCGTATAAACATATATAAAAAAAGTTTGGTAAGCCAAAAATTTATGACTTATATATAGTATATGAACTTATATTAGAATATTATATAAAAAAAATTTATACTTTCATTTAATAATTATATATTTTTTTAAATTTTTTACTTTTTATTATACTATCTTATTAATTATATAATCTAAACAATACACTTAAAGAAATCTTATAAACTTATTATATAAGCCATAAATAATTTATATAATATATACATAAGCCAAACGCGCCCACAGTCAGATCAAAAGTATTTCTCCAATCATTTCTGACCCTCTCTTTCTAAGGCTTGTTTGAGTGGTGAGGCAAAAACTCACCGCCACCTCAACATCACATTAGCTTTCTCTTTTCAGTCACTCAAGCCACTTTACAACCTTAATGGCGGTGAGAAACTCACCGCCACGTCATACCCTATTTTTTTTTCTTAATTATATTAATTCGTAAAATAAAAACGTAAAATAAAACGTAAACGTAAACACTTATTATTCGAAAATTAAAACATTTATTCAATACTTAAAAATATTACATAAACCTGAATAATAAAACTACAAATCAGCATTACTATACAAGTGTTCGACTAAATCAGCTCGAAGGTTATGATGTGTTTCCGCTGACCGGATGTACCTCATAACTGCCCGCCTTTGCTCATCGCTCTGGACAATGTCCTCGGGTTGGTGATCTTCCTCCTAGAACCAGATGGGTGAAATTGCACGACCTTTGTATTTTCGAATCATATTATGTAATATGATGCATGTATACATGATATTCTGGATTCGTTCTTTTCTCATTGTTCGAGTAGGAGAGGCTATTATGTCCCACATCCTTCCTTGTCGATTCTTGTTTTTTCTTGTTTATAAAATTCTTTTCTGCTCATCATTCGCAGGTTCAGGTATTGTCTTAACAAGTGGCAACAATTCCGGATAAATCTCGTCAACGAAATAGTATCCCCAAGGGTAAGAAACATCGTTAGCCACAAACGGAACCTCTGGTGCTCGTCCGGTCTTGAGATCGTTAAACAAGGGAGATTGGTATAAGACGTTGAGGTCGTTGTTTGATCCAGCGACACCAAAGAAATCGTGTCATATCCACAAGTCTTGAGACGCAACAACTTCCAATACAATAAACGGATTCGGACCATGATAAAGTCTAACATATTGACCTTTATTGGCGTTCGGACAACCAAACCACTCCCAATCTGTTCAATCAATACTTCCTAACATCCCTGGAAATCCATGTTTTTCTTCATGATATTGGTAAAGTTTCTCAACATCAGTGTATGTGGGTTTACGCAAATATTTGGGACCAAACACGTCCATCACAAAATTAGAAATATGATCAAGAGCTTCCCTTAAAGTTCTCTCACCTATTTGCAAATATTCATCAAGAAAATTCGGACCAACCCCATAAGCCAATTGACGAATTGAGGATGTGCATTTAACTAACGCTGATATGTCTATTTTCCGAGTACAATCAACGTTTTTTGTAAAGTAGGGATCATGAACAGTTATCTTGTTAACTCTCTAGTTGTAAAGGGGCTTAGCCATTCTAAACATCTTCCGAAATTTGTAGTTGTCGTACATTGGATCCTCGAAAAAAACCGTCCTCAAATGGTCATGAACGCCATAACGATCTTGGTAAATCATTGTTCTCGACACTCGATTATTTTGTCACTGACGCCTAAGAAACGACATGCCTTTCGTAAGAAAAATAACTTTTTTCTTAAGAATTTTTTCAGCGTTGTCTTCGGTGGGAAATATCGACTCATACTCGTCCATTTCGGTTTAAGTTTTGTGTGAAAATTGTGTTTGTAGATAAATGAATGTTAAAATGAAATATTTAAATAGGAAAAGTGGGTTTATTATTTGAATGTAACGGTTAGATTTAGAAAAAGAACACATATGAGAGAAACTCATCGTGGTGAAGATTCTACCACATTGAGCCATAACTCACGCGTGAGTTTTTAACCAGAATGATAACTCGCGCGTGAGTTTACCACTCACTTAGCAAACCCACTATCACTCCACACAGCCCGGGCCTAACCATCCAAAAATGTTCACAAAGTTCAGTTCGTACTTGAAAACCTCTTATGAAATACATCAATGCATTTGACCCACTTGACGATTGTGAATACTGTCAATGTACAAAGTAGGGTATTATACTATTATTAGAAAAAGCACAAATCTAAAGTTCACAAATAGGAAAAAAGAAAAAGTTGCAAGTTTTGGTATAGTTTTAATTCTTAAAACTTTTTTGTTTGACATCATACATCAGGGCCGGTGATATGGGCCAGGAAACATAAGTGGGTCCACCTAATAGCAGCCCACATGATGAAAACAGTGATGGTTTTGAACCTAGAAAGTGGGCCCCCACAAAAGTCCATTTAGATATGAGCTGTAATACAGTCATGAGAGTTTCTTTTGGAATTGTTTTTTATACATGAATTTAAAAGGAGTCACCCCTCCAAATGTAGTTAGAGCCAAAAATAGAAAAAAATCCTAAGACTTAATCCGACTCATATTAAATTTTTGGCTTAAGTTAGTAGCTCACAGTTTGTCCGATTTGATGTCGAATCATAGTGCACCACTTCGAAACCGACGGCAAACCTAAGACAAAGAGTAATCAGGTTTAAACTTAAAGATCAGATTCATTTGAGAAAATTCGATATATTTGATATATTTTACATTACACAAGAAAAAATCTATAAGGTTCCCGTACACTCTGCAAACTCCCTTGGCCTGCTCTGGTGCAAAATAGTCTTATACGGTCCAAGTCTTGTGACCTATTGGCGCCAATTCCGCGACTACTTGTAGTTCAGCTAATAAACGTTTCTTATAGGAGCTCAAAGTTTTTGGTTTCTCCCGACATGTGACGTTAGGCGTTATAGTATTCGACATTGTAATAACATTATACATAAGACCTATACCTTGGTAGGGTTTGTAAGACTATCATTTGGCAAAAATAATTCTTTTATGAGCAGATGTTTTGAAACTTTTTAACACTTTTCAAAAAAAGATAAGACACTTTTTTGCTTATTCATTATTATTAATGGGCTAAACGGGCACACATGTAAGAAAAAAAACGGGTTTAATAGACGCACATGTATAATACTAATTAGGCTACTCGGCGATCTTTTATACTTAATTTTTTTTATTCTCGGCTTTCAAACAAGTATTATTAATTTTATTTCAACGTTTTTATATGTTTTTTTCCCATTTTAACTTGCGTCTGTTTAGCCTGTGCCCATTTAACCCGCGCCTGTTTTGCCCCCGCCTGTTTAGCCCACCGTCCGTTTTACCCGTAACCCGTGCTCGTCTGCCCGCCCGTTTTGCCACCTCTACTTATGAGTATTAATTATATATCTGTTTATTTGCATAAATGTATTTGTACCAACCTTTAGAAAGATATCTGAAATTCATTTGAATTTAAGTTAGTTGTGCCTAACAGTTTTGATATTTGAATATTCATGTATGTTGTTATCATGTCTTCATCATCTCACTATCTTATGTTAATCACTTTGGTCCCGCAAGGTAAGTTTGAACTTTGAACCATGAATGTGACCCTGATGGCTTTAACATGCTTCTGGCGAGACTCTTACAAATAAAGGTTATATTATCCAATCCTGACTCATATCAAGGCGGTGGGTTTAAACTCTGTAGATTATTCAACCAATGTGTCAGAAACATATTAAATGTTTCTGGAACTTCTTTGGAATCATAACGACACATTTGAGATGCATCGAACTCACTTAGATGCATCTTTTTTCATTTGTATGCATTACAATTAGTTTCGCAAAGGGATATTGAAGTGAAAACGATGTAAAGTGCTATCAACATCACATTTGACGCGGAGAGTAAAAAATGCATAAGACTCGTGGGCTTATTAGTGTTTAAGGTAGTAGTCCATCTGTAATACAGGACTACTACCTTAAACACTAGTATTTGACTATTTCATGTCTTCAAAAGGTAGATCGAGTCTACTTAGTGAACTGGCACGACGCAAACTCGCAAAAATGAATTGATCATAAGGAATCTCGAGAGTGGAGGTTGATCGCCGCCTTCTTGTCCTGTATATCGTCTGACATAATTCACTAACGAGCACGTATATCTTTTTGAAAATAATTTGTAAGGCTAGTTTTGTGCAGATTCTATTTTTGAATCACATTTATATTCTCCAGATAAAGGTTAACAAACTTTACTTAGGTGTTTCATGTCTTCAAAATTTTACTACAGAAGATCGATAAACCACTGATCACGTCGTAGTTCTACCTAGCTACGGAACAAAAAAGTTTAAGAAAGAGCCTATCGTATCACAAATGATACACAAAGTATGTTGTAGCAATATACAATGCTGACGGAACAGCTACTAGGTACAAACTATAAATCACAAATCGTCAAATCCTTTGAAATTGCTTTCGAGATCCATACATCATTCTCAAGAACATCAGAAAGTATAGCAGATGAAAGAACAGACTCGACGATGACTTTCTGATCATTCACTGAACATCCATGGTAGAAAATATTTGTTGTCCCTAAACGCTAGCTGTTAACATATAGATTGCAAAAAACTTACATAAAATTAAATTCTAAAAATTTAGAAAAAAAAGAAAAAGAAAAAAAAAAACATTCACAAGATGGGAAGACAAACATCTACTATCGTTAAAAGCCAACATAAGTGGTTAAATAGGTTTCATATCTTGAAACATTAGAGACCGAAGTGAAGACAGCGTCCTATCATCTTCACCACATGTCTTCATCATGTTGTATGGTCTCGGACGATAGCATCAAGTGTCCCTGAGCCATTTGGTTCGGTCGACCTGGGGTACATTGGGCTATGATACATGACCATCATGTTCTCTTGCACCTTCTTTTCCAAAGGTTCTGAAATACTAATCTTTTTCAGGTTCGTGTAACCCTCTTGCGCTTTTCTATCTAACGGTCCTGATCTCATCGTTGCCTTCACTTTTTCTTATTCGTTATTCTCTCCAAACCTAATGGTCTTCCTTAGATTGCTACAGGGCCATTGTGGTCTAAACGGGTTAGGGTCGCGCCTAGGTGTATGGGCCGTATATTTGCTAGAAACGCATCTTTCAAAGTTCCTGGAAAGCAGCATTCTGGTTTTGTTAATAGCTGAAACAAGCTTAGAAAAACGCTTCTTGGGACGTCCTGATAGATTATTCTTTCGTGCAAGATTTAGTATCCCGAGCCTATGCTAGGCCACCGAGACTCCCATGCTTTGAAAAAACTCATGGTTGAAGTAGTTTGTGTCTCCTCTTTGAAGTCATTGTGTGTGAATGCTTTTCTATATTCGCAAACAAAATATGGGTTGAGATTGGTTTTTGATAGCCACGAGTACCAATCCATATATACCATGAGTATAATGGACAAGAGATCAGACTACGTGTTACTCGTATATATAAGATGCTACGTGTGGATACGTACCATGAGTATACTGTACAAGAGATAAGAGTACGTGTTACTCGTATATATAAGATGCTAGGTGTGGTATGGCATTCAGGATCGGGCCAAAATTATCTCAACCACCAAAAGATTGATAAGTTAATGTACATGATCTTATTCTATTAGAACAGAACAACCATTTTGACACTTAGATCTTTCAAGACTCGAAAAAGAGTTGCTTTACTTAACGATAGTACAAATAGTGGGCGTGGTCCTTGGTGCTTTTAAAACCGTCTTAAAGAGGTTTTAAGTGGTGGTTGAGAAGAACACAAAATGTTTGATGCATCATCACCTTGCCAAGTAAAAAGTGCTGAGTGTGATAGTGAGGTCTTTAGATGCATCAATCCAAAACTGAGTTATAAGTTGATACCTGAGAGTTGAATATACCTGTTTTTTCAAGCGTCATGTTCAGAAATAAGAATCATACGACGTATGTTTTGTTATCGTTGCAAAAACCGTTAAAAGTCATTTTCAAATTGTCTGAGTAAAAAAAACAAGTAAACAACGTAATAAGATCTTAAACAGAACAGATATTTGAAGGTGAAAGGAGACTCTGCACGTACTCGATGCCGGATACTGTCGAATAAGGAGCATCCACAAAACTGAATGTTTTATCTGAATCATTAGATGTATCGTAGATAATGACTTGATTTAAGCTATTAGTTAAAAGAATTCTTCCATCAGCCAATACACGGATAGGGAAGAACTTACAATTAAAGGGGCAATATAGTTTGTCGCACTCACGCCTTTCAAAACTGAACTCAAATGAACTCGCTCTCGACCATAAGTTCTCAAAACCTTGTTCCTTCAATACCCACAAATCGAATTTGGCACCATCTTTCGTGTAAATCATGCAAAGGCACCCATGTAATCCACCCAAAATAGCATGAGAGTAATCCCATTGACGAGATAAGCCCTTGGTCCAACCATTACTCCTGAAGGTACGCAAGAAACATTCATCTGGTATCTTTACATTTGAAAGCGTCATATCCTTAATATCAAGAGCCCAAATATTCCTACCATACGTTACCCAATACAAAAGACCATTTAGAAACACACCAACATTAGTATCCTGAAACGCAGGGGTTCCCCTGATGAATTTTGGCTTACTCCAAGAATTCTTTTTAACACTGAAGACATACCAATAATACGATATGGGCATAAGTCTAACTATTTTAAAGTCATCTTTTGTAGCGCCAAAGCCAATAGTATAGGTTGGGTCATTATATGAAGATGGTTGGGGAGTAACAGGCGGATCAGGAACTTCAGGAACTTCGTATACGCTTGAGTAAACGGATTGTATAGGATCATATGTCTACATAACGACGTATCTTTAAGAACCAAAAGAACTATCCCATGAAAGGTTCCAACAATGGTGACATCTTTAATACTAATGTTTCCAAAATCGCTAGAAATTCTTACCGCAGATTGAGCCATATCCTGGACTGGAACATTGTCATGATCAATAGAATAAAGATGTCGGAACTGGAGAAGAATCTTTGGCCGTGATATTGACTTTGCAAGATACGGATCCGATAGCAGAAGGTCCCAATGCTTTGATACGCATCTAAACCGCACCAAGGATTTTCCCGGAAGTCGAACAAATATATTGTGAAGAACTTGATCAGGTAGATGGGCGTTTTCCATACGTATTCGTTGATGAAGGATCGTGCAGCAGTAATATGACTAATAATTTATCTAAAACCCTACTTTTGATTTCTCTTTGGGTAAAGGGGCCGATTACGTCGGTAAAACCCTACAATAAGAAGTGAATTTTATATCTTTGAAAGTAAAACTGTTTTGACTCCTAAATCCATTTGGTTTAATAGATTGGTTTTGCTATACAAAGGGCTAGCGGCGCAGCTTGTTGCCCGTTTGCCTTCTCTTAATATGTAAATTATAATTATTAATGAATTAAAACTGTTTATATATTTATATTTATGGAAAATAGTAAATTATTCGTTGATAATAAACATTATGGGCCTGAACGGCTGAACCTAAGGAAAAGTTATAGCCCTACTTCTAATTCCTTATTTATACGTACGCATAAGATGTAATATAACTTTTGGAAAATACTCCGTAATATTGAGAAAAGTTATTTTGTATCCTTGTTTTTGAGTGGAATCACAAATCTCTACCATCCATTTGCTTTTAATTCAAAGGTGATGATTAATCTAAGTTTTAATTAGTTAATTCTAATTTTTTGTCCTAACTATATAAAGCTTTTTATTTTTTATTTTCCCTTTTCTTCATTATTTTTACACACTTTCCTCCTCCCTACTCTCTCCTATTTCCCCAAAATTACCTTCCCCCGAATTAGTTAATTCCAGACCAACTTGCCGATCATGTTAATTTTTTCGATCATTCCGATCAGATTATTTATTAATCGTTCATTCGGATGAAATAATCCAAATCCATCTTGATAAGTTTATTGATGGAGATGTGTAATGGTTTTGGGTTTGTTGACGCTTGTTTCGATCGCTTCTGGTAAATCTTATTTGATTAGCATTTTGCCTTGTTAGCCGATTGATTGACCAATTGGTTTGTAATTAGGTTAAATATGTTTTATTTTGTTTGAAATGATTGTTTTATAAAATGTGAGATGATTGTATTCTAAAACTTTGACTTGCAGAAGGAATAAGTAATCTCTTTAAAACCCTCTTTAATCTACTAAAAGTCATTGCTGCTAAAAAAAGAAAATAATCATTCCGCTAGTTTCAATATACCATTTTTAGTACTTGTGCAGTCATATACTAGCGTATAACTGCTCAATTCAGTTCATGTATGAAGAAAACTTATATACTACAAGTTCTCTGATGTTAAGAGTTTGGTCAGGTAGAAAAGTACTTTGATAGTAACCAAATGCCCAAAAGTCACTTCAATATGTCGTTCTTATTTTATGTGAATTATCACAAGTGATAAGTTGTATGTGCTATATTTGGTTAGTGTTTCACAAAGTAGCTATTGTGATAAGCTATAATCGCTAGTTGATAGGCTCATAAGCATGTCAAATGATTAAACAAACAACCCCTTTTAGTAAAAAGTGTGTTGGTTCTAATTGATCAAATGTTAAACCCTAGATATATGATAGTAGATATACACATATGTATTAGGAGTTATTGTTATATTACCAAATTTTCCTACTACAACGAAGGTACCACACTACCACCCATCTATACTTATACTAAAATGGAGGTATTTGAAGAATCGAGTAAGTTAGCCCTTTAATTTATGTTTGCTGACATTAAAAGTAAAGTGAAAGGAGACAACTCAGAATTTAGTAGAAATGAGGGTCTCGATAATTTGTATAAGTTTGGAAAAGTATCGGTCGGTGGTGAAAGAATTAGAAATTCCATGTACGTAGTTAAAATTGTGATGGGAGGTGCCGATCTCGTTATTTTGTTTGAGAGTAGTTGAAATTTTTTGGTAATAATAGTATGCGTAAATGCAGGTCGGTTGTGCTAGGATAATGAATTATTTGTACACTAGTAATAGTATCGTTTGGTTGTGCTTGCGTCATAAATTAGATAAGAGTGTTTGTTTCGGGTTCGGTTCCAAAAAGACCAGAAAAGAAAAATGAGAAAAGAAAAATGAGAAAATGGATGTTAAAAAAGAGAAAGAAAAGGAAAAAAGAAAACCAGAACACCTCGTAATAATGGTGAGGTCGGCATGTCTTTTGCTATCTTATCCACCTTTGAAAGATCATATGAATTAACATGATAATACTTTGCTTAATACTGCCACAAGGACCCAATTTGATAGTGTAACGCATTAATGCGTTACAGCCTAGAAACAGATTCATTATGCACATTTAGCTAGTATATATCAGAATGTTACTTTGATGATAGACTTTATTCTATGTATGCATTAGGTTGTGTTTTTTCTTTTCTAGTATACTTTTTGATGTTTTTTTTGCTTTTGAAACATGCATCGGTCTAAGCAGTTGTTGATACTTCTTTTTAGCAATGGAGTATTGTGTTTGGGGATGATGCAGTAGTTGTAGCGTAAGTACTTATCGAACCCTCCTTTTCGAATCAAAGAGGGATGAGTTCAAGGACACCTTTGCAAATAAAAGATGGTAAGCTCAAAGGCACCTATCCAATAGTGCTTGACATACCACAAGAGTTGTCCCTTATACCAATTTGATAATCTACTTTTCCCGAATATCATCGGCAAAGTTGTTGGTGGCAGATCTTATATTTTCAAGGGAGATTTTTAAATGAGCAAGGTGGTTAAGACATTATATTTCAGCTTCAAATGCGTGATCTAATAAGGGCATTTGGGTTAAGAGGATGTAATATATTGAATTCAAAGAAGCAGATGTGGTCGTAATATATTGAGCAAGGTGGTCATAACTGGATGAAGGCAAGTCTCCGCCGACGACCGTCCTCTTTCTTAAATCATACTAGCTGGTCTTTTTTTTGCACGACCCAAGATATTTCGCATCATATCTGATGAAATGTAACCCGGTAAAATAGATATATTAATACTTTATCACTAGTGATAAAACTGTTTGAGATTTTTTTTATTAGTTATCACAAGTGATGTGTTGATTTTTTTTATATATCAAAAAGTGTTGTTTTATCACTAACTTTTTAATTCTTTCAGCTTATGGTACATTGTTTATTTTCACATTGGATATCACATTGTTTATATCACTGGTGATGCACCATTTGAGATCTTTTTTATAGCTTTTTAAACTTGTGATTTTAAATATGTTATCATTAGTGATAAAGTATTGATATTTTTATATATATTAACAACTGTTGCTTTATCAATAATTTTTTTATTTCTTACACTTACTGGTCCATGCACTTGTTAAAAAAGAAAAATCAATATTCTTTATTTTCACCCTAGATATCACTAATGATAAACTATTTGTGATATCTTTTTCATAGTTGTTTACACTTTCGAGTTTACATTTGTTATCACTAGTGATAAAGTATTGAAATATTTTTTGTATTTATGTCTTTGCACTTGTTAAAAAAAACAAAAATCATAGATTCTTGATTTTCACACCGGATATCACTAGTATACTTCGAGATATCTTTTTCATGGTTGTTTTTTACACTTTTTGATTTATATACATTATCGTGAGTGATAAAGTATTTGAAATATTTTCTTTATTTGTTAACTCTGATAAGTAATAAAAAATTTTATATATAAAAAAGTTCTGCTTTATCACTAATATTTTATTTTTTACCATTATGGTCCCCTCACTTGTTAAAAAAACATCTTTACACTTTGATTTTACATATGTTATCACTAGTAATAAAGTATTGCTATATTTTCTTTTCTTATTTATCCATGTTGATAAACCATTGCTACTTGTTTTGTATATTAATAAAATCAAAGCAACCAAAGAAAAAATAAAGTGTGCTAAATCATCAACTTTTTGAAGTTGCATCTAAAATTAACTTCTCGTATGGCAAGCATCAAGGTTAAAGACCAACAATTGTTTTTCTAACATGCATTACTTATCACCAGTGATATATCAAACCCAATTTTCCTATTCATTAATAAACAACATCTGAATAAAAGTACATCTTTCAAAAACACTAAATTGAACATTTAGCATCAAAAGAGAATTTCTTGTATTTTCATGCTTATGTTATCTTTTCTTGTATAGCATCTTCAATATTCTTCTTGATGGTTTCACAGTCTATGTCTTTGTTATATGACATATCTAATATCACTTGCGATATTTCATAAATATAAGGTTCAATATCAGTTGTGATATTCCATCTAATATCACTCGTGATATATCATAAACAGAAATGTGTTTTTAACCTTTAATATCACTTGTGATATTTGAGTGTTTTAATTGTTTTGCATCACATAAGTTATGATATAAAAAATATATAAAACAATCATATCATTGATGATATTAAAAGTTTAATAAAATACTTATTGGTTTCTGTAATATCACGTGTGATATTAAAAAGTTAAATTTGTTATATGACATATTTAATATCATGTCTAATATCACAAGTGATATTAAACATTTAATATAACAACTATCACAAGTGATATTGGACATTAACTATCTTTATTAAATATCACTTATATTAAACTTTACATATAAATATATAATAAATATCACAAGTGATATTAGCCATTAATTATATTTATGAAATATCATAAATAATACGTATTATTATATTTTTTCATGTCATTGGTTTATATTCAATCATTATCAAATATAACTCTTATCAACTAAGAGTTACTCGTGGTTAACACATATTATTACCCATGATATTAGACATGTCATATAACAAATATCACAAATGATATTAGATATTAACAATCTTTATGAAATATCACAAGTGATATTAGACATTAAATTTGTTTCTGAAATATCACGAGTGATGTTGCACATGTCATATAACGACGTTGATAGCGGTCGCATGTTAAAACCTCTGAGCATATTCCTGTCGGATTAGTTTGATACAAAATTTTAGGCGGGTTATTCGGGTCAATCCGAATACCCCAAATACTATATAGGATTGTTATTAGGTTGAAGTAATCGACATGCAGCTATGTATTTTTTTTCATATACGAAGCTATGCATTTTTTATAATTATGTATGTTGATGATATACTCAATAGTTCAATACCATAACAACTGTCATTGACCAACTATTCAATTACTAGTATAACAAACTCAATATAAAGTTGCATTTGATGCAATTCTAGGAGCATATCAGAACCTAATGAAGAGCCAAAAAGAAACTACCAAGACTTGAATTATACTAATAAACTATTTGGTGTATCTTTGCAAACGTTTGTGGGTTTCTTGCTGCTAATTACACAAATGTTGATAGTTTATGTCATTGAATAACAGTTACATGTGGAAAAAAGAAATAATATTTATGGGTAATACAAATAAGTTGGACATTTACCTCATATGAAACATGCATACTCTAAGATAAATTCACTGTGATATCAGTGTGTACTGATATTAACAATATTGCAACTAATTTTCTTGGACCTGTGCCAAAATGAAGATAAATCTGTACTAATATATTGAAACTAATTTCATTGGACATGTACCAAAATGAAGATCACATTGTACAAAAAATATATCAGACTTGGATTGTAGTAGATAGACAAAATAAAAAGGAAGATAAAAATGTAGCAAAATCATGGAAATCACTAAAAACTATACCCATAAAAGCAGTAATCAGTATTTAGTACCAACATCTGACATCCTCCAATTCAAAGTTATCTAATGAGTGATACTTTATATTGCATCCCGAAAAAAAAATGTCTCCCCACATTGCGAGAAAACCAAAATGAATTTCATACATAGGCGTTGACAGCAGATATTCGTATCAGTTTTATCATCGTAAACGAGCGTTAATAATTAGAATTCTGTCATTTTTCTACTGTCACACTCCTAATAATTCACTAACAAAATAAGTATAGGTGGCTTGTGTCGACATATCGAGCATAATGGAGGTGAGCCTGAAGGTGTGTTCCGCGAAAAAGATATTGCGTCTCTATCATTACCTCTAATTTGAAAGAACATTCATCACATAACTGATATGGGTGATAGCTTAAAGTAAGACAACCATCCATGGAACCTTCAACTCGAGAAAAATGAAGACAGGTACTCGCTTTCAGATTCTAAACCTGACTCGGTGAGATCCTGGTTTTCCTTTCGAACCAAAGATTTCACCCTCTGGAAATCACTGGTTATAGGAAGGAAAAAAAGTGAAGTTCCTGAAATCAGAACTTGAAACTGACGAGGTTCCAGCTTCAGTAGCAGTTAACCCCACGAGACTACTAACTGGAGTTGCAAGTTCTTGAGAGGAATTTATAGATGAAATTTTGTTTTTTTGTAGCCTTTTAGATGAATGATTTTGCATGGAAGGCAAGCGACGGTCTGCTTCTGGTCCCTTCTTAGGTGATCTGACTAGATATATGATATACTTTTCATAATCAAAAGCTTACTATAGTGTTATGATCTACTGTTTTTCTCGACCAGATATGTGACCATCTGATTCACTTTTAATGGTAGCTTGTACCATACATTAGAACATAGCCAGGGAGATATTTATGTTGGCACATTGCAACAAGTATATCTGTTCTACTTTACAGTATTCTGATATCACAAAGTAAAGGCCTAAGGAGCATCCTAAAATAACTAATGCGACGACAACAAATAAAATGAAACGGTGGTACGAAACTTATCGTTGGCTAGTGATACAGTTATTCTTATAAGATGTGACTGATAATTTTGCAAACTAAAGATTCAAGCTAATAATTAAACATCGTCTCATTACTATTCCATCGTATTACAAAACTAACAACATAACAACTAAAATGATCCACCCCTGATCATCTCAGGAACCAATTGGTCTCACACACAAAATTGAGTGATCGACTTGTAGATATTCAATTTGTTCTCTTAATAACAATAAACTACGTCACTAAACTTCAATATTATTAGCCACAACCCGTTTTAATGGTGTCGAGTTCTGAAATATTCAAGTACCAAAATTGAAGTGCTTCTATAAAACGTATTGCAAAGCAAGAAGATTAAAACATGATAGGTAACAAACTAAATTGTAATAAAAGCTAACCAAATCAACTTTCTAGTTGCATACTTTCACTTGTAACTTGTGGCTCGTCAACTTCTATCAAATCATTCACTTGATTCTTCTATTGTGCCAATCATCAGCGTCATCATTCTCACGAAACATATCTTCCTCAACTTTCCCTTCACCAACATCAATCACATATGGTACCAAATATTCTTGCACTAATGATTTCAAATAAGACTAAAACACGTTACCCTCATTAGATTTCACATCATTTTCAACTTTAATTCTTTCTAGCATCATATCAAACACCTTATCATCATCACTCACAACTCCATTGTCTGAAGTCCTATATCTCGTTTTGAATAATTCTTTTCAAGGATCGTTTAATTAAATAGTTCTTTATTCTATTTTTGTGTTTCTTTCGTGATTTTCATGGTTAAATTGTGTAGATTATGTAGATTTTTTGGTTGGAGTTTGATGTAAAGAAAGAACATATGTGTTCTTTTAGAGATTAGGAGTTACTAAAGAGATTAGTCATGTTTTTATTTTTAGTCCTCGAAACATGTATAACATTTTGTCAACTTTGGTCCCTCCGTGTTTTTTATCATATGATCTGGTCCCTCTCAATGGATGGCCTAGATTGAGCCCTTAGACTCCAACAAAAAACAGAGTTCTTAAATAACTCGACTCTATGGATTACATATTTTTTGTAATAACAAGTTTACATATGAAGAAATTCTTTAGGAAATAACTTTATCGCGCACGATTTTATATAATACGGTAGAGTACACGCGCATCACGCTGCAATGACTATACGAACACGATTATAAGTAGTATTGCAAAGAGATAGCGGTTGATGATGAAAAATATTTTCTAATGTCATGCGTCTAATGCAAAACCATAGCAAATTCCAATGCTTTAACAATAAAAACGTGAAATCCACCTCATTTATATTTTGTCATTCACAATATTAGTGTTTTTCAATGATTTCATCACAACATCACTAAATTTAGATTCACTTAAAAATATGTATTTTTCTACGTCATGCTGTTGAATGTTTTTATCCAGTAACCAATTACTTCTAGATTCATATATATTTTAATTTAATTCATCGTTAAAAAGTGTTACATATACTAGTTTCACAACTCAAATTTTGAAAAAAATAATAATCAAAATGTCATTGTTGTTAGTAATTTTGCATGATTTTATATAATACGGTAGAGTACGCTGCAATGACTATACGAACACGGTCGTAAGTAGTATTACAAAGTGATAACATTTGATAATGAAAAATTCTTCCTAGTCAATAAATGTTGTGATATACTCGTCACAATATCATATAACTTGTAAACATGGTATAATATGTGATATTTCGTGCGAATATATATGATTACTAAATCTATGTATGACATTGTTTAAGTGGTTTTATTTGTTTCATGAAGGTAGGCAAAAAATATTGCTTCTTCTTTGTAAAGTTTTGAAATTTTTAAATTTTACTAAAAATAATGTGTTATATCAAAATGACTATTTAGATATTATCATATTTCAAAAAGCCTTTTTAAAAGGATATTGAACGTCTTTTTAAACTCTTGTTTGTTTAGATATAGAAGTGTAAAACTAAAGCCGAGCATCGGTTAAAATCAACCAACTTTAAAAATTGATTTGAGGAAAACATGAACTGAGAATCGAACTAAAGTGAATCGAGCCAACCCGAAACCGAGGCGGTTCGATTTAAAGACTTTAGATGTTTCTTTTCGGTTTTTTCTCGAACCGAGCCAAACCGAATTAGAAACCATATATATGTAAAATAAAAAACCGAACCAAATAAGGTTCATTCGCTTTTGCTCAGTTTTCTAGGTCGACACTTTGTTGGGCCGGTTCGATTCAAGTTAGATCGGTTCGTATTAAAAAGTGTATGTATAATAATACAATTTACTCACACTTACTAGAAAGTGCAAGTAAAATAATATACAATGCTGACAGAAGAGCTACTTACAAACTATATATTATAAATTCGTCAAATCCTTTTAAATCCCTCTCGAGATTCATACATATTTCTCAAGAACATCAGCAAGTATAGCAGGAGGTAGAACAGACTCGACGACTTTCTGATCATTCACTGAACATCCATGGCAGAAAATATTTGTTGTCCCTAAACGCTAGCTAGCTGTTTTAGATATTAAAGCATATGTCGTTAGAAATGATCGATCTGATAGTAAGATGTTAACATATAAGTTGCAAAAGATTTACATAAAAGTAAATTCTAAAACTTTAGAAAAAAGAAAAAGAAAAAAAAAACATTCACAAGATGGGAAGACAAATATCTACTATCGTTAAAAGCCAACATAAGTGGTTAAATAGGTTTCATATCTTGAAACATTAGAGACCGAAGTGAAGACAGCGTCCCATCATCTTCACCACCTGTCTTCATCATGCTGTGTGGTCTCGGACTGTGCCCGACAACTGTTGGGTTTAATCGTTTGGCCAAGTTCACATTTTCATAAGTCTTACAATGGAGTCTATTTTAGTTAGTATGTCATAGTTTGAATTGGTATTGTTGGTATTATAGTTTGACCTATTATTTAGGATAATAGAAGTGCATGGGCTAGTAGTAGTCATAGTGCTAATTCTTTAGGATTTTAAGTCCCACGTAGCTTTCTGTAAAGGCTATTTAAAGCCTTGTGTAGTCCTTGTTTATGTAATCAGTTTTCCCTTAATAATATACAGAAGCATTGAAACCCCGTACTGCCGTTTTGATAGGTGTGGTCGTGGGTGTGAGTCCGAGGTCGTAAGGGACTGATTCCATCATTTGGTATCAGAGCGCTAGGCTCGTACCGGGGAAGCCTCCGCCATCGGCGGGTGTGTCGGTGGTGGAGGGAAGGTGTTGAGAAGGTTCGGACAGCGGGGGACTGTTTGAAAACAGACCGAATGCCTTTTTTATGTATTAAGGCAGTGAAAGACGAAGTATGCAGCAAGGTTAGCGAGACCGAGAGGGCCGACCTACCCTAAAAGACCGAAGGTACCTAGACCGAGAACGAGACCGATCTAGAAATGTCTAGACCCAGAAAATCAAGACCGAGACCGAGACTGAAAAAGTCAAGACCGAGACCGAACGAGGCAACCAAGACCGAGACTGTGACCGCGTGTTGCCCGAGAAAGAAAGGAAGACCGAGTTTCAACAGCAAAGACCGAATGACACTGTTGATTCAAAAGAGCGAAGATCGAAAGATCGAAAGACCGAAGGCCGAAAGGCCGAAGACCGAAAGGCCGAAAGACCGAAAAGACCGAGGAGCTGCAAAAGACCGGGCAGCACCTAGACCGACACAGGTGGGAAAAGACCGAAGGCTCACCTGAGAAAGAATAGACCGAAGACCGAAAGAGATGACCATGATCGGCAGGTTGTCGAGACCGAAGCTTTAATAGCTAATGACCGAAGTGTTGAATCAAATGACCGAAGATTCACTCAAAGACCGAAAGAAGTTGATCATGTATGGTGATCATAAGAATGAAATCAACAAGAGAACTTAGCAAGAAAAATAGCAAGAAAGGTAGCAAGCACTGTTTTCTAAAACAGTAAACTAGCAAGAAGAAACAAGAGCAAGGTAGACGCATCACAAAGCATGGGCATGGGAAGAGCAAGGAAGGCGCATCTGATGTACGTTTTGTGGAACAAGTAAACATCAAAGCATACGGCTTTGATTGGTTTGTTTGCAAGATAATGGAAAATTCCACACGGGGGTGTTGAATGGCGTTGGAGGTTGCATTCAACGAGATACTTCGATATGTCCGGGAGAAGTCGAGAAACGAAGGCGCTTAGGACGTGGCTGAGGGGCGACGTTAATAAACGATTAAGGGGGTGATTGTTGGGTTTAATCGTTTGGCCAAGTTCACATTTTCATAAGTCTTACAATGGAGTCTATTTTAGTTAGTATGTCATAGTTTGAATTGGTATTGTTGGTATTATAGTTTGACCTATTATTTAGGATAATAGAAGTGCATGGGCTAGTAGTAGTCATAGTGCCAATTCTTTAGGATTTTAAGTCCCACGTAGCTTTCTGTAAAGGCTATTTAAAGCCTTGTGTAGTCCTTGTTTATGTAATCAGTTTTCCCTTAATAATATACAGAAGCATTGAAACCCCGTACTGCCGTTTTGATAGGTGTGGTCGTGGGTGTGAGTCCGAGGTCGTAAGGGACTGATTCCATCAACAACATCCAGCGTCCCCGAGCCATTTGGTTCGGTCCTGGGGTCCATTGGGCTATGATACATGACTATCATGTTCTCTTGCACCTTCTTTTCCAAAGGTCCTGAAATACTAATCTTTCTCGGGCTCATGTAACTCTCTTGCACTTTTCTATCCAACGGTCCTGATCTCATCGTTGTCTTCGCTTGTTCTTCGTTATTCTCTCCAAACCCCATGGTAATCCATAGATTGCTACATGGCCATTGTGGTCTAAACGGGTAGGGTCGTGCCTAGGTGTATGGACATTTGCAAGAAACACATCTTACAAAGAACATGGAAAGTAGCATTCTGGTTTCGTTAATTGCTTAAACAAGCTTAGGAAAGCGGTTCTTAGGACGTCCAGATAGATTATTCTTTCATGCAAGCCTTAGTATCTCGAGCCTATGTTTGGCCATCGAACTTCAATGCTTTGAAGAAACTCGTGGTTGCTCCTCTTTGAAGCTCATTGTGTGTGAATGCTTTTCCACACTCGTAAACCAAATATGGGTCGAGATTAGTTTTTGGTTGCCACGAGTACCAGTCCATGGATACGTACCATGAGTATACTGGACAAGAGATAAGAATACATACGTGTTACTCATATATATATAAGATGCTACGTGTGGTATGGCATTCGGGGTCAGATCAAAATTATCTCAACCACCAAAAGATTGATAAGTTAATGCATATGATCTCATTCTATTACTACATAAGAACCATTTTGACACTTAGATCTTTCGAGATTCGAAAAAGAGTTCCTTTACTTAACGATAGTACAAATAGTGGGCGTGGTCCTTGGTGCTTTTAAAACCGTCTTAAAGAGGTTTTAAGTGGTGGTTGAGAACACAAAAAGTTGGATGCATCATCTCCTTGTCAAGTAAAAAGTGCTGAGTGTGATAGTGAGGTCTTTAGATGCACCCATCCAAAAGTGAGTTATAAGTTGATAACTGAGAGTTGCATATACCTGTTTTCCCAAAGTAAAATGACTTAAAATTCATGTGTCATATGGTTATGTTTCATGCTCAGAAATAAGATGCATACGACGTATGTTTTGTTATCGTTGCAAAAACCATTACACGTAACTTTTTATTTATGTAACCAACCAACTTCAAACTGCAAGTTTACTAAACAAATAATTGTCTTTGAAAGAAAAAACAACTAAACAACATAACAAGATCTTAAACAGAACACACATATATGGGCATAGTTCTAACTATTTTAAAGTCATCTTTTGTAGCGCCAAAGCCAATAGTATAGGTTGGGTCATTATATGAAGATGGCTGGGGAGTAACAGGCGGATCAGGAACTTCGTTGTACGCTTGAGTAAACGGATTGTATAGGATCATATGACTACATAACGACGTATCTTTAAGAACCAAAAGAACTATCCCATGAAAGGTTCCAACAATGATGACATCTTTAATACTAACCAAGGATTTTCCCGGAAGTCGAACAAATATACTGTGAAGAACTTGATCAGGTAGATGGGCGTTCTCCATATGTATTCGTTGATGAAGGATCGTGCAGCAGTAATATGACTAATAATTTATCTAAAACCCTACTTTTGATTTCTCTTTGGGTAAAGGGGCCGATTACGTCGGTAAAACCCTACAATAAGAAGTGAATTTTATATCTTTGAAAGTAAAACTGTTTTGACTCCTAAATCCATTTGGTTTAATAGATTGGTTTTGCTATACAAAGGGCTAGCGGCGCAGCTTGTTGCCCGTTTGCCTTCTCCTAATATGTAAATTATAATTATTAATGAATTAAAACTGTGTATATATTTATATTTATGGAAAATAGTAAATTATTCGTTGATAATAAACATTATGGGCCTGAACGGCTGAACCTAAGGAAAAGTTATAGCCCTACTTCTAATTCCTTATTTATACGTACATATTTGATGGTGAAAGGAGACTCTGCACGTATTCGATCCCAAATAATGTCGAATGAGGAGCATCCACAAAATTGAATGTTTTATCTGAATCATTAGATGTGTCGCAGATAGGGAAGAACTTACCATTACAGGGGCAAAATAGCTTCTTGTAATCAGACCTTTCAAAACTTAACTTAAATACTCTCGACCACAAGTTCTCAACGTCTTGTTCCTTCATTACCCATAAGTCGAATTAGGCACCATCTGTCGTGTAAATCATGCAAAGGCACCCATGTAGTCCACTAGTATAGTGAAGTAAGCCGAGTAACATTTGTCTGGTATCTTTACCTTTGAAAGTGTCATATTTTTAACATCAAGAGCCCAGATGTATGTTGGCTTATTCCAAGAATTCTTTTTAACACTGAAGACATAACAAGAATTCGATATGAGCTTATTATCGCTTATTCTAATTTTAATGATTCTAACTACTTTGAAGTCATCTTCGGTAGCGCCAAAGCCAATTTTATAGGCGGAGTCATAAAAGAAGATCGTTGGGGAGTAACAGGTGGATCTGGGACTTTGTTGTATCCTTGAGTAAACGGATTTTATAGGATCATATGATTACATAACGCCATATATGTGTCGTTAGAAATGATGGATCTGATGCACATGTAAACTTAATCTCTAACGCAGAACTTTCTCTAGACTAAAATCCCTTACTAAGAACTAGTTTCGACAATCAATTTTAACGCAATGATAATAAGATGTTAACAAATAGCTGATTCCAAAAACTTACATAGAAATAAATTCTAAAAATTTAGCCAAAAAAAAAAAACATCACAAGATGGGAAGACAGATATCTACTATTGTTAAAAGCCAGCATAAGTAGTTAAGTAGGTTTCATATCTTGAAACATTAGAGACCAAAGTGAAGACAGCGTCCCATCATCTTCACCGCCTGTCTTCATCATGCTGTTTGGTCTCGGACTGTGCCCGACAACATCAAGCGGCCCTGAGCCGTTTGGTTCAGCCCTGGGGTCCATTGGGCTACTATACATGACCATCATGTTCTCTTGCACCTTTTTTTCCAAAGGTCCTGACATACTAACCTTTCTCGGGCTCATGTATATCTCTTGCACTCTTCTATCCAACGGTCCTGATCTCATCGTTGTCTTCACTTGTTCTTCGTTATTCTCTCCAAACCCCATGGTCCTCCTTAGATTGCTACTGGGCCATTGTGGTCGAAACGGGTTAGGGTCGCGCCTAGGTGTATGGACCGTATATTTGCTAGAAACACATCTTCCAAAGTTCCTGGAAAGCATCATTCTGGTTTTGTTAATAGCTGAAACAAGCTTAGAGAAACGGTTTTTGGGACGTCCTGATAGATTATTCTTTCGTGCAAGCTTTAGTATCTCGAGCCTATGTTTGGCCACCGAGACTCCCATGCTTTGAAGAAACTCGTGGTTGAAGTAGTTCATGTCTCCTCGTTGAAGCTCATTGTGTGTGAATGCTTTTCCATACTCGTAAACCAAATATGGGTCTAAAGTGGTTTTTGATAACCATGAGTACCAATCCATGGCTACCATGAGTTTAACGGACAAGAAACAAAAGTGCGTGTTACTCGTATATATAAGACGCTAGGTGTGGTATGGCATCCGGGCCGGGCCAAAATTATCCCAACCACCAATAGCTTTATAAGTTAATGCACATGATCCCATTTCTATGACTGCAAAACAACCATTTTGTAGAGAGAGTGTTTATGTTTTGGTGTGTAAGAAATGGTTGATTTTGAGGTATATTTATAGACGGATCGAAAAATATAGCCGTTATAATTTGAATTTCAAAAAACTAGCCGTTGGGGGGGTGAAATGGAAATTTTTAAAATACTAGCCGTTTGGGGGGGGGGGGGGGGGTTAAATGAAAATTTTTTAAAAATCTAGCCGTTTGGGGGGGTAAAATGAAATTTTTTTTTTTAAAAAAAATCACTCACGCGGCGTGAGTATACCCGCGCCGGGGTCTCACGCCGTGAGTTTTGGCACCCTTGGGAGTCATCACACCGGCCACGCCGTGGGTTTGACACCCCACGGCGCGATTACTCCCAGCCCTCTTAAGCTAGAGCTGGTGTCAGAGGTTCCAATGCCTCGTTATTTTCTTTAGGAAAACAACCAAACGTTTTGTATTAATGTTAAAGTTATTATAGACTCTAAAATGCCACAAACCAAACACGCCCTTAAACTTTTGAAAATAAAATGAATTTAGCTACTTTTTTTTTCAGATTTAAAATGCATATTATTTATATATTACAAAATCCTTAATAAATCATTTATTATAAAAAAACATGAATGACTTCTTATTATCTAAAAGTTCTTTAATATTACGGTTAACTTGGAGAAAAAAGGTTTTAATGGATAAGTGTTTGCCACTTGACACTTGTTAATGAACATCATTGGTAATGAAGTTTCCTAATTGATTGGAGTGGGATTAGATCTCTTTCTCTTAACGTACAAATGAGTAAACTATGAAGGTTTTTTAGGGGGTGTTCTTTTTAATTATTTTTGTGTTTTTTATTAAAAAAATTGTGGGTTCAAATTCTTTTAAAACTCTTGTTATACACTCATAATTTCTTTTTTACTAATAAGCTAATTAAGAGGCTAATATGATAACACTATAAAAGTTAAATAAACCCTTATTCACGTTACTTAAGAAGTCGAGTCCTTTGACTAAAATGTAGAGGGTGTTTGTTTCAACTTATATAGCGGCGATGTATAAGCTTATTACCTTATATAAGCTTATAAACCGAAATCAAGTGTTTGATTAAGTTTAAATTAAATGGGCATATAAACATATATAAAAAAAGTTTGGTAAAGGTATATAAACTTATATTAGAATATTATATAAAAATACTTATATTTTCATTTAATAATTATATATATTTTTTATTTTTTTTACTTTTATTATCTTATTAATTATATAATCTAAACCAAACACTTAAAGAAATCTTATAAACTTGTTATATATAAGTCATAAATAGTTTATATAACATATACATAAGCCAAACGCGCCCACAGTCAGATCAAAGTATTTCTCCAATCATTTATAACCCTCTCTTTCTAAGGCTTGTTAGAGTGGTGAGACAAAACTCACCGTCACATCAGCTTTCTCTTTCCACTCACCCAACCCACTTTACAACCTTAATGGCGGTGAGAAACTCACCGCCACGTCATAGCATAATTTTTTTTTATTAATTATATTAATTCGTAAAATAAAAACGTAAAATAAAACGTAAACGTAAACACTTATTATTCGAAAATTAAAACATTTATTCAATAATTAAAAATATTACATAAACCTGAATAATAAAGCTACAAATCAACATTAGCATACAAGTGTTCGACTAAATCAGCTCGAAGGTTATGATGTGTTTCTGCTGACCGGATGTACTTCATAACTGTCCGCCTTTGCTCATCGCTCCGGACAATGTCCTCGGGTTGGCGATCTTCCTCCGGAAACCAGATGGGTGAAATTGCACGACCTTTGTATTTTCGAATCATATTATCTAATATGCATGTATACATCATATTCTGGATTCGTTCTTTTCTCATTGTTTGAGTATGAGAAGCTATTATGGCCCATTTTTTTTAGAACACCAAAAGCTCGTTCCACATTCTTCCTTGTCGATTCTTGTTTTTTCTTGTATAAAATTCTTTTCCGCTCATCATTCGCAGGTTCAGGTATTGTCTTAACAAGTAGAACCAATTCTGGAATAAATCTCGTCAACGAAATAGTATCCCAAGGGTAAGAAACATCGTTAGCCACAAAGGGATCCTCTGGTGCTCGTCCGGTCTTGAGATCGTTAAACAAGGGAGATTGGTATAAGACGTTGATGTCGTTGTTTGATCCAGCGACACCAAAGAAAGCATGCCATATCCACAAGTCTTGAGACGCAACAACTTACAATAAAATAAACGGATTCGGACCATGATAACGTGTAACATATTGGCCTATATAGGCGTTCGGACAACCAAACCACTCTCAATCTGTACAAGACTTCCCAACATCCCTAGAAACCCATTTTTTCTTCATGATGTTGGTAAAGTTTCTCAACATCAATGTATGTGGGTTTACGCAAATATCGGGACCAAACACGTCCATCACAAAATTACAAAAATGATCAAGAGCTTCCCTTGAAGTTCTCTCACTTATTTGCAAATATTCATCAAGAAAATTCGGACCAACCCATAAGCCAATTGACGAATTGCAGATGTGCATTTAACTAACACTGATATGCCTATTTTCCGAGTACAATCAACGTTTTTTGTAAAGTAGGGATCATGAGCAGTTACCTCGTTAACTATCCAGTTGTAAATGGGCTTAGCCATTCTAAACATCTTCCGAAATTTGTAGTTGTCGTACATTGGATCCTCGAAAAAAACCCGTCCTCAAATGGTCATGAACGCCATAACGATCTTGGTAAATCATTGTTCTCGACACTCGATTACTTTGTCACTGACGCTTAAGAAACGACATGGCTTTCGTAAGAAAAATAATTTTTTTCTTGGGAATTTTTTCAGCATTGTCTTCGGTGGGAAATATCAACTCATACTCGTCCATTTCGGTTTAAGTTTTGTGTGAAAATTGTGTTTGTAGATAAATGAATGTTAAAATGAAATATTTAAATAGGAAAAGTGGGTTTATTATTTGAATGTAACGGTTAGATTTAGAAAAAGAACACATATGAGAGAAACTTATCGTGATGAAGATTCTACCACATTGAGCCATAACTCACGCATGAGTTTTTAACCAAAGTGATAACTCGCGCGTGAGTTTACCACTCATTTAGCAAACCCACTATCACTCCACACAGCTCGGGCCTAACCATCCAAAAATGTTTACAAAGTTCACTTCGTACTTGAAAACCTCTTATGAAATACATCAATGCATTTGACCCACTTGACGATTGTGAATATTGTCAATGTACAAAGTAGGGTATTATACTATTATTAGAAAAAGCACAAATCTAAAGTTCGCTAGAAAAAAGAAAAAGTTGCAAGTTTTGGTATAGTTTTAATTCTTATAACTTTTTTGTTTGACATCATACATCAGGGACGGTGATATGGGCCAGGAAACATAAGTAGGTCCACCTAACAGCAGCCCACATGATGAAAACAGTGATGGTTTTGAACCTAGAAAGTGGGCCCTCACAAAAGTCCATTTAGATATGAGCTGTAATACAGTCATATTGAGTCTCTTTTAGAATTGTTTTTACATATATTTAAAAGGAGTCACCCCTCCATATATAGTTTGAGCCAAAAATGGAAAAAATCTCAAGACTTAATCCGACTCATATTAAAATTTTGGCTTAAGTTAGGACCTCGGTTTCAGAGGTTCACGGGTACCCGATAACAGTGTTTCACGTAGTGTAAGTTTTCGTTAAAAATATCGATTTATTCAAAATGAACTCGGTGTCAAATATGTGTGTGTTACGTAAAAAAAACTGTGCACCTGATGACTTAGTGTTTTGGGTCCGCACGCCCTGCTTGGTAGGGTTTGGCACAAATGATTCACTTATGAGTGTTGATTACTATCTATTCATTTGCATAAATGTATCTGAAATTCATTTGAATTTATGTTAGTTGTGCCTAACAGTTTTGATATTTGAATGTTCATGTATGTCGTTATCATGTCTTGATCATCTCACTATCTTATGTTAATCACTTTGGTCCTGCAATGTAAGTTTGAAACTTTGAACCATGAATGTGACCCTGATGGCTTTAACATGCTTCTGGCGAGACTCTTAAAATAAAGGTTATATATTATCTAATCCTGACTCATATTAAGGCGGGAGGTTCAAACCCTGTAGATTATTCAACCAATGTGTCAGAAACATATGAAATGTTTTTGGAACTTCTTTGGAATCATAACCACACATTTGAGATGCATCGAACTCACTTAGATGCATCTTTTTTCATTTGTATGCGTTACAATTAGTTTCACAAGGGATATTCACTACAACAAAATCATTGTTTAGGGTCGGACGAAAATTAGGGTCGAAATTTTCGACCCTAAATTGAGGTGGGGGCCCACACATTTTCAACCCAAAAGAGCCCAAAAAGACTGGTCAAAAAGCAGGTGGGACCCAAAAAATTTAGGGTCGAAATTTCGACCCTAAATTAAAAGTTTTAAATAATTTTAATTTATTTGTTATATAAATTATTTTTAATAATTAAAAACTATTTTAAAAGAATTAAATTTTAATTTTATTAATTTAGGGTCGAAATTTCGACCATAAATATAAAATTTAAAATAATTTTAATTTATGTATTATATATTATATTTATAATAACTAAAAATAATTTTAAAAAAAATTTATTTTTAATATTTAAAACTTTAGGGTCGAATTTTCGACCCTAAATTTAAAATTTTAAAAATTTTTCACGAAAAATTTAAAATTTCACACGAAAATTTTTCACGAAAAATTTAAAAAATTCGCGGTTTATATTTAGGGTCGAAATTTCGACCCTAAATTACTAAATATATTTTAAAATTTTTTTTTTTTAAGTGTTAATGCTTTTAAAATATTAATATATGTATATATATTTAGATAATGCAGTAATAGCTAAAAATAATTAAGTCTAAGCAGAACTAAAGCTGTGCAAATAACTTAGCAACTACAAGAACATAACAAGTTTATCAATTACAGCACAAATCCAGAAAGATCAAGCTGGTTACCACTATGAAAAACCAACTAGACTACAAATGACTGTACCCATTGTTTTAGTGCTTTCATTAGTCCCACTATTGATGGTACTAGTTTTAGTGCTTTCATTATGTACCCATTGTGAACAGGAAGATGATAATAGATCTATGTGTGCCATCCATTTTGGGTAGTTGTTTTGCTATTTAATGGTTTGTAGTTTGCCTCCAATTATCACTCACCTCAGTTTTCCAATACTAAAAAAAACAACAATAATGGCCTGGTTAGGAAGGTTAGAAGAATTAAAAGAAGTTGCTGGTTCAGATAATTGGACTGATCGAATGGTAGCATATTTTGAACAATCTGCCGAAGCGGACAAACGTTTTGGTCTGAAACTTGAACGTTTACATGAGGTTTTAGATGAAGCTGTTGAAGAAAGACAACATTTTATCCAGGAATTAGAACGTGCTGGAGATATATATATCTTAAAGAAATGCGCTAAAGTATTGAAAGATACTCAAAAGAAGGATAAGAAAACCTCAAGTCGGTTGGAAGGTTTAATTAAAGATACAGCAGCAAGAATGACTGAGAAGGAGGAATTCGTTAAGAAAATGAAGGATCAATAAATAAGCATTCGTAAATGCTTAGAAGGAGCCTTTATTTATGAGTTTGAGCAAAGTTTGATGAAGGAATTCGTTAAGACTGTGTCTCTTTTAATCTAATTAATAATTGTTGTTCATATAGAATAAGAACCATACTAACACATGTTGTTGTGTATAATGATGCTTCTGCATCTTTTATGGTTTTTGTGTTTGAAATGTACTTGTATGTTTGTATGAATAAAAAAGGCTCCTTTATTTATGAGTTTGAGCAAAATTTGATTGAAGTAAAATGCTTTTGACTGAACTTTTGACTGCAAAACCTAACACAACAGACTTAAACTAAACTTTGTGACTCAAACAAACTAAATTCTCACAATGATTCAAGCCAGAATACTAATTAATCACAGAACCAAACACTCCTAAACATAATTTTATTCGTCACGGACACTTAAACACGCGCTTAATTAAACATTGATATTACAACGATATTAGACTCGTAAACACGGAAAAAAACACATCACAAACTAGTTCAAACTAAGGTTCCCCATGTCATCGTAAAGGTCGTGAAGTAGTGCAGCTGAATCCAATGTGTGCATATCGGAGTTGCGGTACAACTCTATCATACGCTCAAGTACCATTATCATTCCATTCAAGCGCACACAGTTTGCACACGCTGAAGAGCTTGGAGAAGAAACTGGAATCGTTGAAGGTTTGGGAGAAGAGCTTGGAGTCGAAAAGCTCGTTGAAGGTCTTGAAGAAGAGCTTGGAGGAGAAAAGCTCATTGAACCTCCAAGAGAATTGATTAGTAGTTGGACGCGTTCGTCTTTCCACAAAAAAAATTTGCATCCATATGAAACTGGAGGTTGAACCCGTGAACGTGGACAAGCATAGTACAGTCTACCAAAGTTTTCAGTTGTCCACGATTCTCGAAGAACTACATCTCCATGTCCACACCTGCACGGAAAAGCTTCATGCTTCAACATATACATAATAACAATTTGTTTATGATGATAAGTGTGTGTGATCTGCTGGTGGTTGTGATGATAAGGAGTGTGTGTGGTTCTCTTTTTATGCTAAAAAAGTGAGGGAAATTGTTAACATTTTCCCTCCAATGTTTTCCCTCCAATGTTTTCCCTCCAATGTTTTCCCTCCAATGTTTTCCCTCCAATGCTGGTGGTTGTGATGATAAGGACTCATATCATGTAATACGATACCATATTGGCTCATATCATGTAATACGATACCCTATTGGCTCATATCATGCAATACGATACCCTATTGGCTCATATCATGTAATACGCTACCCTATTGGCTCATATCATGCAATACGATACCCTATTGACTCATATCATGTAATACGCTACCCTATTGGCTCATATCATGTAATACGATACCATATTGACTCATATCATGCAATACGATACCCTATTGACTCATATCATGTAATACGCTACCCTATTGGCTCATATAATGTAATACGATACCCTATTGGCTCATATAATGCAATACGATCCCCTATTGGCTCATATCATGTAATACGATCCCCTATTGGCTCATATCATGTAATACGATACCCTATTGGCTCATATCATGTAATACGATACCCTATTGGCTCATATCATGTAATACGATCCCCTATTGGCTCATATCATGTAATACGATACCCTATTGGCTCATATCATGTAATACGATACCCTATTGGCTCATATAATGCAATACGATCCCCTATTGGCTCATATCATGTAATACGATCCCCTATTGGCTCATATCATGTAATACGATACCCTATTGGCTCATATCATGTAATACGATACCCTATTGGCTCATATCATGTAATACGATCCCCTATTGGCTCATATCATGTAATACGATACCCTATTGGCTCATATCATGTAATACGATACCCTATTGGCTCGTATCATGCAATACGATACCCTATTGGCTCATATCATGTAATACGCTACCCTATTGGCTCATATCATGTAATACGATACCATATTGACTCATATCATGCAATACGATACCCTATTGACTCATATCATGTAATACGCTACCCTATTGGCTCATATAATGCAATACGATCCCCTATTGGCTCATATCATGTAATACGATCCCCTATTGGCTCATATCATGTAATACGATACCCTATTGGCTCATATCATGTAATACGATACCCTATTGGCTCATATCATGTAATACGATACCCTATTGGCTCATATCATGCAATACGATACCCTATTGGCTCATATCATGTAATACGCTACCCTATTGGCTCATATCATGTAATACGATACCATATTGACTCATATCATGCAATACGATACCCTATTGACTCATATCATGTAATACGCTACCCTATTGGCTCATATAATGCAATACGATCCCCTATTGGCTCATATCATGTAATACGATCCCCTATTGGCTCATATCATGTAATACGATACCCTATTGGCTCATATCATGTAATACGATACCCTATTGGCTCATATCATGTAATACGATACCCTATTGGCTCATATCATGTAATACGATCCCCTATTGGCTCATATCATGTAATACGATACCCTATTGGCTCATATCATGTAATACAATACCCTATTGGCTCATATCATGTAATACGATACCCTATTGGCTCATATCATGTAATACGATACCCTATTGGCTCATATCATGTAATACGATCCCCTATTGGCTCATATCATGTAATACGATCCCCTATTGGCTCATAACTTGTTAATATTTTATATAAATAATTTAGTAATTATAAACTCTATTTACTAATGTTTTAAAACATTTTAAAATTAAAATTATTCCCGTTTCGAAATTTACTATTTTAAAACGTAATTATTGTAATTTATAAAATAAATTTACATAAATAAAATATATTGGTGATACTTATTAATTTTTTATATAAACAAAATAACTTGTTAATATTTTATATAAATAATTTAGTAATTATAAACTCTATTTACTGTTTTAAAACATTTTAAAATTAAAATTATTCTCGTTTCGAAATTTACTATTTTAAAAGGTAATTATTGTAATTTATAAAATAAATTTACATAAATAAAATATATTGATGATACTTATTAATTTTTTATATAAACAAAATAACTTGTTAATATTTTATATAAATAATTTAGTAATTTTAAACTCTATTTATTGATTTTTTTTAAATAATTTAGTAATTTCGAAATTTAGGGTCGAAATTTCGACCCTAAATTTGCACTAAAACTTTTCATTTTCAAAAAATTTCACGAAAATTTTAAAATTTTATACCAAAATAAAAAATTTCGCGGTTTATATTTAGGGTCGAATTTTAGGGTCGAAATTTTCGACCCTAAAATTTAGGGTCGAAAATTTCGACCCTAAATTTTATCCACAACTTCACCCAAACCACTCATCATTTTCTATCTTCATCAACAAAAAAAAAAAAACCGGGAGCAATACCACCACCACCAATCCGATCCGTCGCACCAATCCATCCCACCACCAATCTCTTCATCTCTTCATCTCTTCATTCTTCACATCACCAATCCATTCATTCTTCACATCACCAATCCATCCCACCACCAATCCGTCCCACCACTAATCCGTCCCATCCATCACCACCAATCCGTCCCACCACCACCAATCCGTCCCACCACCACCAATCCGTCCCACCACCACCAATCCGTCCTACCACCACCAATCCGTCCCGCCGGCGGCAGCAGCACCACCAATCCGTACCATCACCACCACCACCAATCCGACCCACCACCACCAATCCAAGATTATATAAAGGTAATTTGTTTAAATTTGTTATAATGATAATGATAATTTGTTTAATTTGTTTTAATGATAATGATAATGATAATTTGTTTAATTTGTTCAATTTGTTTTAATATGTCGGCAGCAATACCACCACCACCACCGACGGCAGCAATAGAAACCACCACCGCCGGCGGCAGCAGCACCACCACAGCAGCAGTAGCTAGCCACTTATACTAAAGGTGGGTGTTTAGTAGTTTTTGGCTTATTTTGGCTTAATTGATTTCGGGTTATATTTAGGCTTAGTTGATTTCGGATTATATTTAGACTTAGTTGATTTCGGCTTATTTAGGTTTAGTTGATTTAGGCTTTGTTGATTTCGCTTAGTATATATATATAGTTTATTTCGGCTTAATTCTTTTAGGCTTAATGGATTTCGGCTTAATTTTTTTATATGTTTATCGTAGCCAAGACCCAAGTCACAGCCGAGAACCGAATTCCCGAGTCACAGTCGTATAAAAGGTAATGTTTTTTTTTGAAATTGTTTTAGTGTTTGTTTCAAATTAGATAAAATCTCGGAAACCAACTAATTTAGATTTTTTTTATTTTATGTTTGTGTTTGGTTAGCACCGGGACAGTCGGGACAAGTTCCTCATCCGGACCTTTTTTTCTATCTTTCCATCTTTGTTTATTTCAGCCGTGACCGAGGTGTGTAATTAATATTATGCATATGTTTATTATATTATATATTGTTAGTCTTTTGTAGTAAATAATTTTAGGATTGTTTTAGGATTCTAGTCGATTAATTTTGGAAAAGCCCCGTCCGAAATTAATCAACCTTAGAAAACCCGTCCGAAATTAATTTATTAGAAATTAATTTCGGAAAGTCCCCATTTTTGGGACTGCTTTTTGAATGTTTTGTCTCATTTAGGATATGAATGCGTATAACTGGTTTATTATTTGAGATGATTTCGACAGCGTTTCTCCTTTACTCCTACGAATATGTCTTTAAAAACACATATTTGGGGAGTAGAGGGGAAATGCTGCCGAAATATTCTCGAATAGTAAATCAGTTATACGCATTCATATATGAGACGAAACATTCAAAGAGTGGGTTAGGATTGCCTTCCATAGTGCACTAGTAGGTGAAAAAACATTCCTGATTGTTTGTTTTTAATGTGTTTAATTAAATCATTTATTTGAATAATGTTTATTTGCAACGCAGTTATGATAATTGATAAGAGTTGGACAACTATATCCAATCGTAATTCCGATGAATTTTTATATGGTCTTTTCACCTTCCTCGAGCATTGTAAGACATTTGTGCACCCCATCACACAAATGATCCGTTGCCCATGTAAACGTTGTTGTAACTGTGAGAGATTGGTTGACCTCCACACTCTTGAGGTACACTTATCCCAACACGGGTGGGACAAACATTATACCACTTGGAAATATCACGGTGAACCGATTCTTCCGCTTCCTACACCAGTATCACATTCACCTGAACACCTTGACATGAATACGTTCTTAGAAGATATTTCTGTAACTAATGTCGAAACTACACCGACTCAAACTCCTCCGACTCAAACTCCTCCGACTCAAACTCCACCTGATCAAACAACGGGTCCTAATAACGAGTTTGAAGAGTTACTTAGTAGGTCCACCCAAAAGTTGCACACGCTTACCAATTTGACTACATTGGAATTTACAAAAGAGATTGCACACATCAAGGTTTTAAATAAAATTAGTGATGTCGGGTTTAACCAGATTCTAGCTTGTCTCCAGAAGTTTTGTACCCGTAGTCAAGGTTTCAATTTCCCATCGTCATACTATGAAATCAAGAAGACATACAGAAAGATCGGGTTAGGATACGAATCGATTCATGCTTGTATAAACGATTGCTTTTTATATTGGGGATCAGAGGATAACAAAAAGAGGGATGATTGTCCAGTCTGCGGAGAGAGTAGATATAAAGACCCCAAGAAAACAAAGGGGAAGTTGGTTGCGAACAAGGTGGTGCGTTACTTTCCGTTAAAACCTAGACTTCAACGCATGTTCAACACAAAACACATAGCAAAGTGGATGACTTGGCATGCTACTGGACAGTCTAAGGATGGCAAGTTGAATCACCCCTGTGACGGTAAAGCATGGAAACATTTTGACTTGATGGTACCTGATTTCTCTAGTGACCCTAGAAACGTTCGATTAGGGTTGGCTGCAGATGGTTTTAATCCTTATGGCATTATGAGTCCAAATTACAGCATGTGGCCGGTCATATTGACAGCATACAACACACCACCGTGGATGTGTATGAAAGAAACTTCTTTAATGTTGACGATGTTAATTCCCGGCCCTAAATCACCTGCAAAAGATATTGATGTTTTCCTGGCGCCTTTGATTAAAGAACTCAAAGATTTATGGAAAGGAGTCAGGACGAAAGACGCTGCTACGGGTACTTATTTCGATATGAAAGCGGCGCTTTTATGGACCATCAATGATTTTCCAGCTCGGGGTAGTCTTTCTGGGTGGGTTGGGCAAGGCTACTACGCATGCCCCACTTGTAACAAGGACACTCCATCGATGGCTATCAAGAACAAAATCGTTTATGTTGGTCATAGAAGATGGTTAAGAACAAATCATTATCTAAGGAATAAAACTAGGCAATTCCATGGTAAAGCCGAACGGAAGCCTAAACCGAGAAAGTTTACCGAAATGGATATCCAGTTACAAATTAATAGCCTCTTGAGTCGTAAGCCGGGGAAGCATCCAAAAATTAAGAAAAGCAACCCACCTCCTGATAGAAATGTTGAATTGAATTGGTCTAAGCGTTCTATCTTTTGGGAGCTTGAGTATTGGCCCTTTCTTCTACTAAAACACAATTTGGATGTCATGCACATCGAAAAGAACGTGCTTGAGGCAATACTGAATATCTTGTTACAAAATGATAAATCCAAAGACACGGCAAAGGCAAGGCAAGACTTGGAAAAATTGGGAGTTCGACCCGAGTTGTGGTTAGTTCCAAAAGGAAACGGGAAGTTTGAGAAGCCTCATCCAAAGTACTCTTTCACCAAAGCTAACAGGGAACTTTTTTGTAAATTCATCAAAGGAGTTAGACTACCTGATGGGTTTGGATCCAACTTTAAGCAAAAAGTCACTGCTAATTATGACAACATAACGGGCATGAAATCTCATGACTGTCATATAATGATGCAACGGTTACTTCCTTACGGAGTACAACAATACTTGCCCAAAAACATTGCAGATCCTATAATCCAGCTTTGCTTGTTTTTTAAGCAGCTTTGTTCTAGAATTTTGACGGAGGAGGACATGGTAAAAGCTAAAAACCAATTGATCAGTGTGATGATTAATTTAGAGCAAATCTTTCCTCCTGCTTTTTTTGACATAATGCCTCATTTGGTTGTACATCTACCCGATGAGGCTATTCTAGGTGCCCTCATTCGCTGCAGGTGGATGTATCCATTTGAAAGATACATGAATAAGCTAAAGAATTATGTCCGAAATAAAGCAAAGCCCGAAGGTTCTATCGCGGAGGGTTATGTTGCAGAAGAAGCATTAACTTTTTGTTCGCGTTATCTTGCTGAGGATGTCAAGACGAGATTTAACCGTCTTGACAGGAATGACGACGGTTTGCCTGAACAAAAAGATAAATTCCAGGTGTTCCGGTCCGCATGCAAACTGATGGGTAGAGTCAAAGATATTCATATGAGTTTAGATGTTACGCGGGCAGTTGTATGGTATATACTTAACAACAGTCCTGAAATCGAATCAGACATCTTGGCTTACAAAGAGTATGTCTCTTCCTTATCTATATTTTAAAAAATCTTCTTTCAGGATGACTTATCCTAATATCATGAACTTTTGCAGAGAATCGCCTGATAACGTGGAAACGAGGTTTCCCACCTGGTTTAGTCACAAGGTAAATACATTAGATATATTACCTTGGAGTTATTGCTCATATATCTAAATATGTTTGTATCTCTTTCGTAGATTCGTGAAAAAAAAACGACAGGCGACTGTAATGAAGAGTTATTCTCTTTGGCATGTGGACATACTAGTGCATGTACATACCCCGCTTGCGTAGTTAACGGTGTGAGGTTTGTGATACATGAACGCGATAAACTTCACACCACTCAATGCAGCGGTGTTTCAACACCCGGGCTTGATGGAGAGATGTATTATGGTCAACTCGAAGAAATTCTGGAGCTCACTTATATCGGGAACCGCAAGGTTGTGTTGTTTCGATGTAAATGGTTTGACACCATTAACCCCCCAAATTGTACGAAACGCAATAGACGTTCTTACATTGAGCAGGGCATACATCATATTTTGACTAATAAGGAATTTCACAAAAATAACCAATACATTCTTGCGACACAAGTATCACAAGTATTTTACCTTGAAGACCTTGCTAGAAAACCAAAGGGTTGGAAGGTGGTCGAACATGTTTATCATGGCGATGTTGAAGAGTCCGATCAAGATGTTATACATGGTAGCAGTTCATCAAATTTTACGCTGAATGTTGGTTTGACTTGTTTGGAGGATACAAATTTGAGTTTGAATGACGAATCGGCAGAAGTGTCCGCCACACAGGTTAATGAAGACGATGATGATCTAATCAATAATGAAGATGATGACGTTGCACATGCCCTTGATGATGATGATGTTCAAATGTCTGATGATGATGAAGTGAACCCTAATAATGTTGTTGAAGAAGTTTTATCTAGCGATGATTCAGATTGTGATAATTGATCTTAAGTTGTAATTTGAATGAAACAATGATTTAATCTTTAGATGTGTAATTTTTTTTAATGAAATTGTTCTTATATGTTTAAATGTGTAAATTTTTATGAATTTGTGTATTAGCATTAACCGGTCCACGAAATTGTGTGTTCATGTACTTGTTATATTACAGATGGCGTGTGTAGGTGGTAGATCACACGGTGGGGATGGTGATGGTACTCCACCTAGACGACCTACAAAGTCCGTACCCGGCAATTGCGAAAGTAAGAAATTGTGATTTATTTTTATTTTATGTCAACTCTTATTGTTAATTAAGTGTGTTTGAATTTTCACGAATCAATAACTTCAATAACTAATCTTTGCAGGTGAACCGATACCACATATGGTTACGGTTAATACGAGCCTAAGGAGGAAGCATAGGGCGCATGGAGGACCTTTGCCAGTTTCATTTGATGTTTATGATCTTAATAGCTTCCATCCGTTAGGCAATAATGCTGCGATGTTGACCTCTCTGATGGGGGAAACAGTCCGACCACTTCCACTTACTTGCGAGTGGGAACAGATACCATTGCACCTCAAAGCCCATATCTTTCCTACACTTGAGGTATTAATTGTTTGCGTTACATCTAGTCTTATTAACTGTTTTGGTTGAAAATTGTTTGTTTATTTAAATGCATATGTTTACATGTAGACCTATTTCAACCTGACGGGTTGGTTGGATAGTCATGATACTGTGACTTATGGCGGGGTAACATATGTGGTGGGAGAAAGGATAAAAACAGGAATTAACTGTAAGTTGAGGCTACTTTGGCGCAAAAATAGGAACTTGTTAAAGCATGACTATTATTCTATCCATGATTCGGCCGAGGAAGCGGCGCTTGTACCGCCCCCATCGAGTTCTACATGGGCCAACAGATCAGCAAGGGAGTGGCGTGATTTGTGCCGGTATTGGTCCGACCCGAAACAAGTGAGGAGAAGTGAAATTAATGCAGTTAACCGCTCGAAAAACAAAGTTTCTACACATCAAGGGAAAAAATCATTCGCTCAAGGAAGGAACGAATATGTAAGAATCGTTATAGTTTTTGTGATCATTTAAAAGTTTTATATTGTTTATTTATATTTTGTTATTAATTTTTTTTGGTAAAGATCTTGTTATTAATTTATTTGATATTGTACAGAAAGTCAAGCATGGGACCGACGAGGACCTTATACAAACTTGGAAGAGGGCACGCACAAACAAGAATGGCACTATGTCCGAGGAAAATGCAGACAGATATGTAAGTAATTTAATTTATACATGCTTTAATAACATATTTTTATTTGTTTTTAACTTCTTTTTTTCTCTTTCTTTTTCACAGTCGAGAATGATGTGCATAAAAGAAGCGATTTCTTGCGGTGCTGAGCAGTACAAAAGTGATCAAGAAATAATTGATCTAGTAAATCCGAGCCGCAACACTCAAAATATCGTCGGCAGGGGCAGGAAGTTGCCGGGTGGTGGTACCTCATATGGATGCGGGAGTAGTTCTTATAGTGAGGGAGTGACTCGAGAACAACTCTCGGAGGTACTTAGGATTCATGAGCAAGAAAAAGAGCTGCTGAGGAAGCAAACCGAGGAGGCGCAGCAACGGGCTAATTTGGCCCATATGTATGCTAGTATGGCGCAACAAAATGCTGAGGTAAACAACGCCCGCCTAAGTCATTTGATTTCTCATTATACTTCACATGTGGGTCGAGGGTATACCGGACCTCCTAACCCTTTTATACCGCCACCCCAATTCGCTTCTATGCCTGGCATGTCTCAGATCCCTGGTATGCCTCAGTTCCCTGGTATGTCTCAGGTCCCTGTTATGCCCCAGTTCCGTGGTATTCCTCCCCCTCCCGGATTTCCATATAATGCTCCACTCAACCCACTCCAACCTCCAATTACCCAAAATAACAGTTTCACTAACTGTAATCGACCCGTTGTCAACACCACTGGCCCCTCGAGTTCTAACTCTCGGGAAAGTCCCAACTATACCGTCAGCCTAAATCCTCATCAAAATGATACTCGGACCGTCGACGAGTTGGCTCGAGATCTTGAGAATGCCAACAACATGTCCGATAATGAGCTAATTAACTCGGATGCTGATGAGGGGGATGATTCGGGTGATAATGATCAGGCCAGCGGGGACTATTCAGATTAGGAGTTGTTGGTTTTAGACTTTTTATTTTGTGTAATAACTTAAGACTTGTTAAATTGTGAAACATGGATTTATTGTGATGTGTAATAATTTTAGACTTGTTACATTTGTGAAATAAGGATTTGGTGAAATGTATTCTAACGTTTTGGCTATTTAACGTATTGTAAATTAGTAGTATTGTACTGTTTAGTGATTTGTAATATTGTGAATTTGTTGAAATATAGATTTTTTTTCGGAAAAAATGCCGGAAAAAAATCTGGAAAAACTGCAAAATGCAGTTTTTTTTTTGCCCAGAAACCATTTAGGGTCGAAATTTCGACCCTAATCATATAGGTAGGGTCGAAATTTCGACCCTAAATTATAGTTAGGGTCGAAATTTTCGACCCTAAGTTTTAGGGTCGAAAATTTCGACCCTAAATTTCGACCCTAAACCCCTTCCTGCACGAATTATTTCTGGAAAAAAAATAATATAAAATGTTTAGGGTCGAAAATTTCGACCCTAAAATTAAAGAAATTTTCGACCCTAAATTATTAAATAAAAAAAAAAACTTTTTTATAATCTTTTTAATATATACACGTGGATATTAAATAAAAAAAAAAAATTTCACAAATATATAAAAAATACACGTGGATATTATTTAGGGTCGAAAATTTCGACCCTAAATTAAAAAGGATTTCGACCCTAATTTTTGGTCAAAATGTTTTTTGGAAAGTGGTGGGCCCCATATTTTCGACCCTAAATTACAAAGGGTTTTTCGACCCTAGTTTTTTAGGGTCCAAAATTTAGGGTCGACCACTTAGGGTCGAATATTTCGACCCTAAATATTAGGGTCGAAAACCCTTTGTATTTAGGGTCGAAAATTTCGACCCTAAACCCCAAAATTGTTGTAGTGATTGAAGTGAAAACGATGTAAATTGGTATCAACATCAGATTTGTGGGCTTATGAGATTGAGCCTACCGCCCATATGTAGGACTACTACCTTAAACCCTATTCGACTTTCATGTCTTCAAAAGGTAGAGCGAGTCTACTTAGTGAACTACAACGCAAACTCGCAAAAATGAATTGATCATAAGGAATCTCGAGAGTGGATTGTTGATCGCCGCCTTCTTGTCCTGGATATCGTCTGATATAATTCACTAACGAGCACGTATATCTTTTTGAAAAATAATTTGTAAGGCTAGTTTTGTGCAGATTCTATTTTTGGGTCACATTTATATTCTCCAGATCGATAAAGGTTAACAAACTTTACTTAGGTGTTTCATGTCTTCAAAATTTTACTACAGAAGATCCATAAACCACTGATCACGTCGTAGTTCTTAGAGTGGTAGAACGCTACCTAGCTACGGAACAAAAAAGTTTAGGAAAGAGCCTATCGTATCACAAATGATACACAAAGTATGTTGTAGTAATATACAATGCTGACGGATCGGAACAGCTACTTACAAACTATAAATTATAAATTCGTCAAATCCTTTTAAATCGCTCCCGAGATTCATTCATATTTCTCAAGAACATCAGCAAGTATAGCAGGAGGAAGAACATACTCGACGACTTTCTGATCATTCACTGAACATCCGTGGTAGAAAATATTTGTTGTCCCTAAACGCTAGCCGTTTAGATATCAAAGCATATGTCATTAGGAATGATCGATCTGATACAGATATAAACTTAACCTCTAACGCAGAATTTTGTCTAGACTATAAATTCTCTTACTAAGAAGTTGTTTCGAATAACACAATGAGAATAAGAAGTTAACATATGTAGATTCCAAAAAACTTCTAAAAATTTAGCAAAAAATAAAGAAAGAAAAAAAAAACACCATAGATCGAAGACAAACATCTATATTGTTAAAAGCCAACATATGTAGTTAAAACAATTGTCTGAGGAAAAAAAAAACAAGCAAACAACATAATAAGATCTTAAACAGAACACATATTTGAAGGTGAAAGGAGACTCTGCACGTACTCGATGCCGAATACTGTCGAATAAGGAGCATCCACAAAATTGAATGTTTCGTCTGAATCATTAGATGTATCGTAGATAATGACTTGATTTAAGCTATTAGTTAAAAGAATTCTTCCATTAGCCAATACACGGATAGGGAAGAACTTACAATTAAAGGGGCAATATAGCTTGTCGCACTCACGCCTTTCAAAACTGAACTCAAATGAACTCGCTCTCGACCATAAGTTCTCAAAACCTTGTTCCTTCAATACCCATAAATCGAATTTGGCACCATCTTTCGTGTAAATCATGCAAAGGCACCCATGTAATCCACCCAAAATAGCATGAGAGTAATCCCATTGACGAGATAAGCCCTTGGTCCAACCATTACTCCTGAAGGTACGCAAGAAACATTCATCTGGTATCTTTACATTTGAAAGCGTCATATCCTTAATATCAAGAGCCCAAATATTCCTACCATACGTTACCCAATACAAAAGACCATTTAGAAACACACCAACATTAGTATCCTGAAACGCAGGGGTTCCCCTGATGAATTTTGGCTTACTCCAAGAATTCTTTTTAACACTGAAGACATACCAATAATACGATATGGGCATAAGTCTAACTATTTTAAAGTCATCTTTTGTAGCGCCAAAGCCAATAGTATAGGTTGGGTCATTATATGAAGATGGCTGGGGAGTAACAGGCGGATCAGGAACTTCGTTGTACGCTTGAGTAAACGGATTGTATAGGATCATATGACTACATAACGACGTATCTTTAAGAACCAAAAGAACTATCCCATGAAAGGTTCCAACCATGGTGACATCTTTAATACTAATGTTTCCAAAATCGCTAGAAATTCTTACCGCAGATTGAGCCATATCCTGGACCGGAACATTGTCATGATCAATAGAATAAAGATGTCGGAACTGCAGAAGAATCTTTGGCCGTGATATTGACTTTGCAAGATACGGATCCGATATCAGAAGGTCCCAATGCTTTGATACGCATCTAAACCGCACCAAGGATTTTCCCGGAAGTCGAACAAATATATTGTGAAGAACTTGATCAGGTAGATGGGTGTTCTCCATACGTATTCGTTGATGAAGGATGATCGTGCAGCAGGAATATGACTAATAATTTATCTAAAACCCTACAATAAGAAGTGAATTTTAGATATCTTTGAAAGTAAAACTGTATATATATTTATATTTACGGAAAATAGTAAATTATTCGTTTATAGTAATAAACATTATGGGCCTGAACCTAAGGAAAAGTTATAGCCCGATTTCTAATTCCTTATTTATACGTACGCATAAGATGTAGGGCGTGTTTGTTGAAACTAGCAGTAGCAGTTAGCGTTAGCATTTAACATTAGCAGTAAGCAGTTAACAGTAGCAGTTTCAGTTAACAGTAGCAGTATAATTTATAAAAGTGTTTGGTAGGATAGCTGTAACTGTAAGTTTTAAATGTAAAATGATAAAATGCTAATGCTAAATGCTAAATGTTAATTCAAAGAGCATTGAGAAATTAGCATTTTTACAAGTTTATAAATGCTAACTACTTTCTACCAAACGAGCTTTATAATAAATATGCTAAATGCTAAATGCTAATTGCTAAAAAATACTCTTAAATGTTGTCTGCCAAACACAGCCGTAATATAACTTTTGGAAAATACTCGGTAATATTTATGGATTACATGTTTTTTTGTAATAACAAGTTTACATATGAAGAAATTCTTTAGGAAATAACTTTATCGCGCGATTTTATATAATACGCTAGAGTCAGGGATGGACCCACATAAGAGCCGGGTGTAGCACGGGCTACACCCATTTTGAGGTCACGAAGTACAAATTTTTTTTTAAACTGTCATTTTTTTTGTATGTGCAACACCCAAAAATCTTTTGTGCTACATTAGTTTATTACTAATTTTTGTTTTTTTACAGGTTATCCGATTGCTGTTAGTGGAAGGGAAGATGGAGTTATTTGGGGGACGACGTCGTTTTGGTTTGATTATGGATTTTGAGTCAAAAGTCAAAAGTGAATTGAAGTTACGTGCCGTAACGTGAGTTTTAACTTCAACTGATCTGTCATTGACTGTTATTAATGGATTACTGGCCTATGCTTTTTGGAGGTTATGGAATATGGACAGTTAGATTTGACTTATTGGAGGATATTGACTGTTAGATTTGACTTACTGGAGGATATGGACTGTAGGTTTTGACTTGTTGACTAATACTAGTAAGTTACGAATGAAAATAGGAGAATGGTATTTGCTTATAGTAATCTCACCGGATGGTTTAGCGAGTTAGGGGACCGAATCGTGCTCTCTATACGTGGATCGAACGGTATGGTCGGTTTAGCCTTTGAAATGAGTTATTCGGTATTAATCGGTATGTGCATTCATGTGTGGTTGTTTTGGTTGTAACTTCAGTTTCTTACTACGAGTGTTTGGTTCGTAAACAATGAGATGACGTTGATGAGGTTGGCCATTTAATCTTCCCATGAAGACATGGAAGAAGATATGGGACTTTATATAAAAATTTATAAAATTTTAAAAAATTATTTAAGATTTTTTATATTTGATTTTATATAAAAAACGATCAACACTTAAATCATCACATCAAAAACGATTTGTAATCGGGTCTGACTGCTCGCATTTAAAATAAAAATTAGGCAATACCTGATCGTTCGGATCTTTTGACTGATTTATGTGAATTTACGGGTATTACAATAACTTCTTCTAGTGGCGGTTTGGTCAGAGGATATTCGGTGATTTTAACATCATTTACATTTTAATTTCTTTCAAATATTTCGTTTGGTATACTAAACGAAACAGTTTAGAATTTCTCGAATTGACAAAGAGAGTGAAATTAAAATTTTACTAAAAAGTGAAGAATTTGATTTAACATGGTAATTATTTTTTATAATATTTTTTATTGGTTTTTATTCGAGGTTTTACTCGTTTATATAAAAGTTTATTTAAAATATTATTTCAAAATTTGTATATTCGTTTTTTATTATTTTAAATTTAAAAACTAAAATTTATAAAAATAATATATAATATTTATATAAAAATGGAAATTTCAAATTTAATAAAATTGTATAAAATTTATTCTATTTTATTATAACATTTATAGATTTTTTAATAAAAATAGTATAAATCTTATACAATTTTTTATAAAATTTTATATAATATTATATAAAATTTATACTAAAATTATTACAAATTTTTATAAAATAGATATAATTTTTTTATTAAAATCTATATTAATTTTATGAAAAAATAATATAATTTTATAAAAAATTTATATAAGTTTTATAAATTTTTTATAATTTTAAGAAATCTTTTATAAAAAAATTATATAAGTTTTATAATTTCAGAAAATTTATATAAATTTTTTATTACATAATTAGAAAATTTATATAATTTTTAATAAAATTTATATAATCTTTTTATAAATTTTATATAAAACGTATACAATATAAATTTTTTTATATAATATTTATTCATGTTAATTAAGTCGACCAAAAATAAAAGTTTAATAATATTATGAGTTTATGTCAACTAAACATGCATAACCATTTTAAACTTCGAAGTTTTGAATTCTCAAGAATTTTGGTTACTATAATTTATAATTTTAGAATTTTAAAATCTCTAACCAAACGACATCTAAAGTATTTTTGACACTAGTTAAATCCAAAATAGTTTCTAAAAACTAATTGAATTATTAATGTTGGTCCTAACTATTTGAAACATTTTATTGACGTTATGCATACAATTTCAATTATTTATAATTTCGTATATCTGTTAATTTGAGTTAAACCTGGATTAATTGATTAATTGTTAGAGACGTATATGTAGTGCACGACTAGCGTAATGTAGCTGCACGACTAACGTTTAACGATTTTTACACATTGGCTTAAAATTCAGTAGTTGTAACATTTGAAACCAAGACTTTTTCAAGATTAAACAAGGTTATCACTGTCGTAGTAGCCATCTCGTGATATAAATAAAATAGATATATTAAGTCTGCATGTAATTAAAAAAAAACAATTAGGATAAATTAAGCTTTGTGTAATAACGAAATCTAGTAATCAGTAGAAAGGAACTTAAGCTGTATTGAATAAGACATTACTTAGACAGCAACGTTTTATAATAAATTTATTGAACACAAGTTGTATTAGAATAGAATTGGTATTATAGGGTCTAAATTAAGCTTGTATTGGAGTTGTTTATTTGAGGGGGTAGGATAATTTGTGAAGTAAGGTAGTTGCACATCAATTTTAGTATTGGTGGTGTTATATTATCTTGGTATTTTCAACTAAAGTGGAAAAAGTGCACCATGGCATGAGCTCATGTACCTTATCTTCAACGTATGGATGTATGAGTTTGGTCTAGGAGATAATATATATCTAATAAAAATGGTCCAAGACATTGTATGGTTGATATATATTAGTGTCTTATGATAGGGATTTGAGGGAAAACAAAAAAAAATTTCATGCTCTGAAATAATGCCCTTTTTGTGAAAAGAAGTGGTTAACCACTAAACCAAACCACGTGGGATGTTAATTATGAATTGAAGTATCTTTTTCAGATAGGTGAGAGATATTTAATTGTGATGATAGATTGTTAAATGTGTTTAATGAAATATCTGTGATGGGTTAAGGAATAATGACATTGTTAACATGTTAAAGATAGTTTGTTATGGTGAACAAACTTTTGGATGAAGTGATGGTATTGTTTACGGTTTACCAAACATAAAGTTCCAAGAGAAGCTTGTTATCCAATGTTTTCAGACCCGGGTCGACCTGGCCGGAAAAACGGGTCATATTGACCCGGGTTTCATATTTTCGAAACCCGGCTTGACCCGGCGGGTTTGGGGTGACCCGGGTCAACCCGGTTCTCAAGACCCGGCCGGGTTTCGAATTTTTCGGGTTTTTTTTGAAAAAAAAAATTTAATTTTATGTATTTGCGACGAAATTTTATTTTTACATATTATATTGGTTGGTAAACAATTTATATTTTCAATATACGTAAGTTTTTATGGTTTTTATAAGTATAATTTTGTTAATTATTAAAAATATAAAAAAATATATTTATTTTAAGAAAACCGGGTTAACCCGGACCCGGCGACTCGACCGGGTCGATTTAAGACCCGAGTTTTAAAACATTGTTGTTATCTACACATGCAAGCAAGGGTGGATTCTAGTGAGAGCTATAATCGGACGAGTTCCAATTAGATGAGTAATTAGCCCTAACATGTAGTCTTAAATTCTAAATAAACAAGCTTGGATCTTAGTGAGGCTCACTTCAATGCATTGTAAAGTGAAAGTCATGAATCTAACTCCGAGTTATAATCTCAATTTACTTGCAGTAAATACATAATGTTCGCGTATGTCTCCGGTCTGTTGGAAATTTAGTGCAATTGTAGGAACGGGTAATACTTGAAAATGGGTTTGGAGGTACGGAGTGTACACCCATTAAGTCCCTTACCTCCCTGGACTCAATATAGTGGTTGTGATATCAGTAGGAAGCTGCTCCTGGTCAGGAAGTTGCTCCTGGTCAGGAAGCTGCTCCTGGTTAGGAAGCTGCTCCTGGTTAGGACGTTGCTCCTGGTGATGCACAAAGTCTTTGTAACCTCTTTGACCAGTTAATGAGGGTTGAATATTGACTTGATGACCAGATTTATGGTCATGTAACCACTATGCTTTATGAAGGTAATTATGAGATTAATAGGATGATTAATGCTCTTAATACTTTTGACTAGGAGTTACATTCCTTAAGGAATAGGATCACTATAAATAGTGATCATATTTTGCATGATGAGATATACGAAAACAGGAAACACTTACACGCACAGAGTTCTTGATTTGTGCCTAAAACAAGAACTAACTCTTGGTTTTATCCCAAGGAGGTTTTCGTGTTAACCTAGGCATAGGGTCGAATAATCTTCTTTGGAAAGTGATTACACGACTTCAAGAGATATCCGGTAACCATTCATTGGTACGTAGTTAGGCTATTGATTATCTTCACCCTGTTGGAACGAAGTAAACCCCAACAATCAAAGAAGATTATTTTGTGATAATCAATGGCGGCGGCAATGAAGCATATGGTGGCTAACTTCTCCAAACTGGACAAGTTTGAAGGGGTTGATTTTAGGAGATGGCAGAAAAAGATGCACTTTCTTCTTTCTACCATGAACGTGGTGTACGTGCTGACCACTCCCATTCCTGATGGTGGTGATGATGCTACTTTGGAGGAACTGAGGAAAAGGAGCAAATGGGAGAATGATGATTATGTGTGTCGCGGCATAATTCTCAATGGTATGTCTGATTCTTTATTTGATATTTATCAAAATGTTGAATCTGCTAAAGAACTATGGGATTCCTTGGAAGCCAAATATATGGCTGAGGATGCATCAAGTAAGAAGTTCCTTGTGAGTGATTTCACAAATTACAAAATGACTGATTCAAGACCAGTCATGGAACAATACAATGAACTTCTTGGAATACTTGGCAGATTTACACAACATAAAATGAACATGGATGAGACCATTCAGGTCTCGTGTGTCATTGACAAACAACCTCCTTCTTGGAAAGATTTCAAGCACACCTTGAAACATAAGAAGGAGGAGTTAACTCTTGTTGAGTTGGGCAGTCATTTGCGCATTGAGGAATCCCTCAGGGTGCATGAAAGTGATAAGCCAAAGAGCAACAATGTTGTTGGTTCATCTGTTGTCAATATGGTGGAGCATAACAACTCCACCAGGTACAATGACAACAAGGGCAAACGTAAGCATCATGATAACACCAAACCTAATCCTAACAAGAAGTCATCAGTGGCTTGTTGGAAGTGTGGGAAACCTGGACACTTCAAAAGGGATTGCAAAGGTGTTAGCATTGGCAACCAAGCTAATGGATCAGGCACAAAAGGTCAGAATATGTTTAATGAATCTCTCCAGATTTATTATGTTACATATGTATCTGAAGCTTATTTTGTGCAGGATGATGATGTTGCGTGGTGGGTTGACTCTGGAGCAACAGTACATGTGTGTAAAGATAGATGCTGGTTCAAGACTTATGAGTCAATGAATGATGGATCTATTCTTCACATGGGAAATGAGTCAACAGCCCTAGTGCATGGACGTGGTTGTGTAGATCTTAAATTTAGTTCTGGAAAGATTGTTTCTTTGTTTAATGTTTTGCATGTTCCTAATATTAGAAAGAACTTGGTTTCTAGTAGTGTTTTGAATAATTGTGGTTATAAACAAGTGATTAAATCTAATAAATTTGTTTTATCTAAACATGGTGTGTTTATTGGTTTTGGCTATTTGAGTAATCAAATGTTCAGGCTTAATATTGATTCTAGTATAAATGTTGATTCTGTCCTGATGACTACCACTAAACTGAATGATTCATCACTATGGCATGCTAGACTAGGCCATGTCCACTATAAGAGGATGCAAGATATGTCTAAGGATGGGTTAATTCCAGCTTTTGACATGGACACTGATAAGTGTCAGACTTGTATGCTGAATAAAATTACTAAGAAACCATTTCAGGATGTAAAACGTGTAACTACAGTTTTGGAGCTAATCCATAGTGACCTATGTGATTTGCATGCTACTCCCTCATTAGGGAATAAGAAATACTTGGTAACATTTATTGATAATGCTTCAAGATTTTGTTATGTCTATTTGTTGCATACTAAGGATGAAGCATTAGATAAATTTAAAGTATTTAAAACTGAAGTTGAATTACAACAAGGAGTCCAAATCAAAAGATTTAGGACTGATAGGGGAGGTGAGTACATGAATACTCAGTTTTTTCAGTCTGTTGGAATAATCCATGAAACAACTGCCCCCTATACTCCACAACAAAATGGTATATCAGAAAGGAAAAATAGAGTACTAAAAGAGATGGTTAACTCCATGTTGTCCTACTCAGGACTGAGTCAAGGGTTTTGGGGATAAGCTATGTTAACAGCTTGCTATTTATTAAATAGGGTTCCTAATAAAAGGAACAGGATTACCCCTTATGAACTCTGGACTAAAAGGAAACCAAACTTGAACTACCTCAAAGTTTGGGGTTGTAGGGCTGTTGTAAGACTCCCTGATCCAAAGGTGAAAACCTTGGGTGAAAGAGGAATTTAATGCATCTTTGTTGGATATTCTGAGCATTCCAAGGCTTATAGGTTCTATGTTATTGAACCTAATGATTCAGTTTCAATAAACTCAATCATTGAATCAAGGGATGCTAACTTTGATGAGACTAGTTTCTCATCAGTCCCTAGACCAAGCCTTAGGACTCCTATAGGAGCTGAGGACACTGTTGTTTCAGTGGAACCTGAAAGGGTCACTGATAAGGTTGTGGTTCAGCAATCTGATCCTGAGCTTAGAGAAGCACAAGGCATAGGACTCCAAAGAATTTTGGGCCTGAATTTCAACTATACCTAGTTGAAGGAACAATGGATGAGGTCTCTGACCAGTACTACTATTGCTTTAATGTTGAGGATGATCCCAAAACGTTTGATGAAGCAATGAAGTCCCAGGATGTTGCTTTCTGGAAAGAAGCAATCAATGATGAGATGGATTCCATCATGGGCAACAACACTTGGGTGTTGGTTGATCTACCTCCAGGTTGTAATCCACTTGGTAACAAGTAGATTTTCAAAAGGAAAATGAAGGTAGATGGAACTGTTGAAAAGTTCAAGGCAAGGTTAGTCATTCAGGGCTTTAAACAAAAGTCAGGGATAGACTATTTTGATACTTATGCTCCAGTAGCACGTATCAGTACCATAAGAATGCTGATTGCTCTAGCAAGTATTCACAATCTGATTATTCATCAGATGGATGTAAAGACGGCATTCTTGAATGGTGACTTGGATGAGGAGGTTTATATGAACCAACCTCAGGGCTTCATCATGCCTGGTCATGAAGGTAAGGTGTGTAAACTGATTAAGTCCTTATATGGACTGAAGCAGGCACCTAAGCAATGGCACCAGAAATTTGATGAAGTGGTTTTGTCTAATGGTTATTCACTTAACCAAGCTGACAAATGTGTATATAGCAAATTTGATGAATCTGGTAAAGGAGTCATCATTTGCCTATATGTTGATGACATGTTAATCTTTGGTACTGACCAAGCTAAGGTTGATCAGACAAAGGATTTTTTGTCATCAAAGTTCTCCATGAAAGACATGGGGGAGAATGATGTTATCCTTGGCATAAGGATTAAACATGAAAGTGATGGTATTGTAATTTCTCAGTCTCATTACATTGAGAAGGTGCTGAAGAAATTCAATCACTTTGATTGTACTCTAGTAAGTACACCTATGGATACAAGTGAGAAACTAATGCCTAACAATGGTCAGGCTGTCTCCCAGCTTGAGTATTCTAGGGTTATTGGTTGCTTGATGTATGCCATGACTAGTACTAGGCATGACATTGCATTTGCTGTGGGTAAACTGAGTAGGTATACTAGTAATCCTGGTACTCAGCATTGGCAAGCAATTCAGAGGGTACTGAAGTATTTGAAAGGAACAATGGATTATTGTTTGTCTTATACTGGATATCCTTCAGTGTTGGAAGGTTACACTGATGCAAGTTGGATCAGCAATACCGAGGATAATTCATCCACAAGTGGCTGGGTATTCCTTCTTGGTGGTGGTGCAATTTCTTGGGCATCCAAGAAGCAAACTTGCATTACTGGTTCAACAATGGAATCTGAATTTGTGGCTCTAGCAGCTGCTGGTAAAGAGGCTGAATGGTTGAGAAACTTGCTTCTTGAGATTCCATTGTGGGTCAAACCTATGACACCCATTTCTATCTGTTGTGATAGTGCAGCTACATTGGCTAAGGCATATAGCCAGATGTACAATGGCAAGTCTAGACACCTAGGTGTTAGACATAGCATGATTCGTGAGTTGATCACGAATGGGGTGATTTCAATAGAGTTTGTGAGGTCTCAACAAAACTTAGCTGATCACTTGACGAAGGGATTGGCTAGAGACTTGGTTATAAAGTCTGGTAAAGGGATGGGTTTAAAAGTCCACACTAGTCACTGAAGGCTAGGACACCCAACTCCCTCCTGAGGAAACTTGGGAGCTGAGTTCAATGTGGAAAGCTGAACATTCAGGGGACTGAAGCACATGTATATCATCCCAAGGATGTGCTTGTACCTGCTGAAAGGAGGATGAAGTTATAAACTTCTTAATGGTTAATTTCTTTGAAAACGTGCTTAAGCAGGAGCATGAACTAAAGAGGAACCACCTATGTAAATGTTGAGGTTTTGCCGCCTCAAGGAGCATGGACTTTGGCTCTTACAACATTTATGAATTGGATATGGACACATGGCTTGTATGGTGTCAGGAGCGTTTTAAGTGTTTGAAAACTTGGGTGTATGTTATCTTCAGGTGTTCAAAGTAGTTGAAGGGTCCAATTCTTAGAACACCCTGATTCTCGAATATTTGGAGTGATGTACTAAGATGGAAATTCAATCCTCAGGACATTTTTATTTATGCACTGGTTTTGCTAAAGTTGATTTTCATGCAAAAAGGAATTGTACTAAATTGGGGAGGATTGTTGGAAATTTAGTGCAATTGTGGGAACGGGTAATACTTGTAAATGGGTTTGGAGGTACGGAGTGTACACCCATTAAATCCCTTACCTCCCTGGACTCAATATAGTGATTGTGATATCAGTAGGAAGCTGCTCCTGGTCAGGAAGTTGCTCCTGGCCAGGAAGTTGCTCCTGGTTAGGAAGTTGCTCCTGGTTAGGAAGCTGCTCCTGGTTAGGACGTTGCTCCTGGTGATGCACAAAGTCTTTGTAACCTCTTTGACCAGTTAATGAGGGTTGAATATTGACTTGATGACCAGGTTTATGGTCATGTAACCATTATGCTTTATGAAGGTAATTATGAGATTAATAGGCCGATTAATGCTCTTAATACCTTTGACTAGGAGTTACATTCCTTAAGGAATAGGATCACTATAAATAGTGATCATATTTTGCATGATGAGATATACGAAAACAGGAAACACTTACACGCACAGAGTTTTTGATTTGTGCCTAAAACAAGAACTAACTCTTGGTTTTATCCCAAGGAGGTATTCGTGTTAACCCAGGCATAGGGTCGAATAATCTTCTTTGGAAAGTGATTACACGACTTCAAGAGATATCCGGTAACCATTCATTGGTACGTAGTTAGGCTATTGATTATCTTCACCCTGTTGGAACGAAGTAAACCCCAACACGGTCAAGGACTCCGGACACATACACTTCCCCGCAACGGTACCGAAGTCCACCTGCATTTAATAAGACTGATATAATGACAGTAAAGCATTTAATGGCCAAGCCTAGAGCCAAGGGAAAGTGAAAGCGACCCACAACATTACCCAGGAGGCCTTCGTCTACCCAGCGGGTAAAGAGAAGCACCGCCGCCCTTGGGGAAACAAATCCATCGATTACAGGGATTTGTGTAACCTAGGACTTGGTGCCTAGTCTACTGATGTGACCACACATTCAGGTATGCACTACAAAGTAGTATAAATACCCCCACATTTAACACTCACACGACTCACTTCGCAATAACTACTCACCATTAATATAACTATATCCTTCGGTATTCCACACCGGATACCAGCCTTGTGACAGTAACTTACTCTCACACCGGAGCTTGGTCTCGGGGTCAAACCTGGGACGAGGCTAACGTGTGCTATCTTGTGTTTCCAGGTTCGAGACCAAGAGACTTGCACACTATCATTGTGACCGAAGTGAATTTGCTAGTAGCAGCCTAGCCGGAGAAATTTGCTTCAACAATTGGCGCCATCCGTGGGACCCTACACTCGAATCTCCACAAACAGCTATAGATGGCAGGAGTCTCGGGAGGGTCACCACCCCCGACATCCCCCGACCGCGATCCTGTGACGGTCGAAATGGAAACTGAAACACCTATAAACCTAAGAGAAAAAATCTTGGAAAGCATGAGCGTGTTACAAAACCTAGTAGAACGCCATAATGCCGTCTCCAAAAGGCCCATCTCACCTACAAGATTGGTCTTCGAGGACGACACACAAAACACCAAGGAACCAAAATGAAGGACGAAGGGTCCAGAAGGAGGATAACTTACCGGTAGATGACTTGCAAAAGCCTTTCAAGGATGTGAGGGCTTCTCCTTTCACCAAAAGGATTATCCAGTTCTCCTCATCGAAACACATACTGCCCGTAACCCTCAAGTTGTACTCGGGAGCAACTGATCCCAATGATCATATCACCCAGTTTGCCGGTGCAGCTAATTCGGGAGAATGGCCGATGCCAGTATGGTGTAGATTCTTTCAGCAAACTTTGGATGGAGCTGCTGGAGGTTGGTTCGAAAGGCTACCGAGAGGTAGCATAGATAACTGGGATGAGTTAAAGGATCAATTCTTGGAGAGGTTTTCTCTAAGAAGGAAAAGCCTCAAAACGCCAATGGAAATCACCACCATCACTCGTAAAGCACACGAAACCTTGGCAGGTATTCAAAGAATGCTGGACAGATGAGGCAAGCTATATTCAAGGGGTTCCAGAAGTGATAAAGATATCAGCTTTTGTGAATGGAGCTAAATGCCCGGAGCTGGTTCGACGTTTCATAGATGATACGCCCATGACAGTGACAAAAATGATGCAAAGGGTAGATGATTTCATAAAATCTGAGGATGCCTTCCGGAATACGGAGTTACCAACAGGAGAAATGGGTGATGGAAATGTAAAATACAACAGAGAAGAAAGATACACCCCATCCGGTGCGCGTGGACACAACCGAGGTCGCCAAAGAATTGATTACCGCTCTAAGCCCTCTTTCTCCCCATATGTACCTCCAATGAACCAAAATCAAGGGAGAAGGTTCCCATATCAACGTCCCGGTTTAGAATCTCTGACCAAGTTCCCTAAAGAAATCCTAGCTACTGAATTGCAATTGTGTCTTCCCCCACCATTGCCGACCAAGGGAATAGTCCGACCCGAAAATATGGATAAGTACTGTGACTACCATCAAGAAAAGGGTCATCTCACCAACGATTGTCATCAGTTAAGAAAACAGTTGGAAGCAGCCTTAGAGTCTGGTAAGCTAAACCATCTCGTAAGAGATTTGTGAGGAAGGGTAAACAAAGGAAATCAGGGAAGGGGAAATAGAGATTTCAAAGGAAAGACAATAAACATGATGGAAGGCAGGTGTAGCGGAATGAAAAGGAAGGAGGTATGTAAGATAGATCTTGATTGGATGAATACCCCCATCATATTCCCTCCGATCTCCGATGCCGAAACATCTGACGATCCTTTGATATTTGAGGCTGAAGTAGAAGGATATTGGGTAAAAAGAGTATTTGTGGATTAAGGAGCCACAATGCAAGTCATGTTCGAGCATTGCTTTCTGAATTTAGATTCCTCGATCCGAAGGAGGTTAACACCCGACCACGCAAAGGTTTTAAGTTTCTCAGGAGAAGAAACGACACCTCTCGGCAAAATTGATTTGGAAGTAACCTTCGGAGCACATGACTTAACAAGACGAACAGTAATGAGCTTCACGGTGATCAGAGTACCATCTCCTTATAATCTCATACTTGGAAGAACCGGAATCAGGGAATTAAGAGCCGTGCCCTCTACCGTCCACTCAGCCATGAAGTTCCCCACTCCCAACGGAATTGCAACAATGACAACAAAGGCACGAGCAATATATGAATGCAGGGTCATAGAGTACGGACAGAAAATTGAAAAAATGAAAGCAACAGCTGTGGGAAAAGAGTTAGACAAATGGATTGCTCACGAAAAGCACAATCAGCAAGCAAGGGTAGCCAGAGATATGACGGAACAAATCTGTGTCAACCCCGGTTACCTGGAACAGTTGGTTACCATCGGAAAGTTGTTTACCAAGAAGTGTCGGTTGCAGCTCATAGACTTGCTAAAAAACAACGCTGATGTATTCGCATGGGAACCTTCGGATATGACGGGAGTACCAAGGAGGATTCTCAAACACTCGCTGAATGTCAACATAGAGGCTGCTCCGATTGCACAAAAAAGAAGGACGCTAGGAGAAGAAAAAAGTCAAGCAGTCAAAAGAGATGTGACAGAGTTGATGAAGGCCGGTATCATACGACCGGTGAGGTACCCGACATGGATCTCCAACCCTGTCCTAGTAAAGAAGCCGGACGGTGATTGGCGAATGTGCATAGATTTCAAGAACCTCAATTCCGCCTGTTCCGAAGGATTATTATCCCTTACCGGACATAGACGTGAAGATAGGAGCGGCCATGGGGTACAAATTCAAATGCTTCCTAGATGCCTATAAGGGATATCACCAAGTACTAATGGACGAAGCAGATGAGGAGAATACAACATTTTATACCGACGAGGGCACGTACTGTTATACGAAAATGCCCTTCGGTCTGAAGAATGTCGGGGCCACCTATCAAAGGTTGGTGGACTCAGCGTTCCGCTCACAAATTGGCACGAACTTGAAAGCATACGTAGATGACTTGATGATCAAAAGTAAAACTGAGGAGGACATGCTCGCAGACATCCAAGAAACTTTCGACAATCTGAAAAGAATTAACATGAAGCTGAATCCGAAAAAATGTTCGTTGGGCGTTGAGGAAGGAAAGTTCTTAGGATACATGGTAACATCAGAAGGCATAAGAGCAAATCCCAAGAAGACAAAAGCAATCACAGAAATGAGATCCCCGAAGACTTTGAAAGCGATGCAATCGTTGAGCGGTAAACTGGCAGCACTCAATCGTTTCTTGTCCCGGTCAGCCGAAAGGTCAATGCCGTTCTTCGAAACATTGAAGAATATTACCAAGGAAAATAAAGAGGAATTTTGGTGGACAGATAAGGCAGAAGAAGCTTTCCAGCAACTAAAGAAGGCAATATTAGATCTTCCGTTGTTAACATTCCCCGTCAAAGGAGAGGTCTTATATGTATATTTGGCCGCATCCAAAGATGCAGTCAGCGGTGTGCTTCTTGCAGAACGAAATGGGATGCAAATGCCGGTAAGGTATGTGAGCAAGACACTACATGACGCTGAGAAAAGATACGCTCTGTTAGAAAAGTTGGTCCTCAGATTGTTGCACTTATCCCGAAGGTTGAGAAGACACTTCGAAGCTCATGACATCCATGTCATAACGGACCAGCCCTTGAAACAAATACTAAGCAAGTCTGAAGCCTCCGGAAGGTTGGCAAAGTACGTAGTAAAATTAGGAACATATGAAATATTCTATATCTCTCGGAATTCTATCAAAGGTCAAGTGTTGGCAGACTTCCTGAATGAAGTTCCCCTAGATCAGCAAGAGGCTGCGACAATCCATGAGATCTCTGAGGAAGAGGAGCCGGAAGCTCAGTGGGTTCTGTTCATAGATGGAGCAGCTAATAATAAGGGAGCTGGTGCCGGTCTGGTACTAATTAATCCGGAAGGGGTAGAATTCACATACGCTTTAAGGTTTAATTTCAACTGTTCAAATAATGAGGCCGAATATGAAGCTCTCCTGGCTGGACTTCGATTGGCCGAAAAGATGGGAGTGAAGGAGTTGCAAGCCAAGGTGGACTCTAAGCTAGTTGCTTGTCAAATCAAAGGAGAGTTCGAAGCAAGCGATGATAGAATGTCTAAGTATTTGGCCAAGGTCAAGGAACGCCTCCTCACCTTCACAAAGTTCAACATTGAACACATCCTCCGGAATAAAAACCAAAAGGCCGATGTCTTAAGCAAACTTGCTACGGTTGCGTTCAACCACCTAACCAAAGAAGTATTGGTGGAAGCTTTGGACGCAAGATCCATTGATGTGCAGGAGGTTAATGATATAGTGGAAGAGGAGGTAGAATGTTGGATGTCACCTATCAAAAGATGCTTGGAAGAAGGCATATGGCCGCAAGATCCAGAAAAGGCCAGAAACCTAAGGATGAAAATACCCCAATACACCATGGAAAATGAGGTGTTATTCAAAAAATCATACCTATCTCCAATGCTAAGGTATGTCGGACCATTGCAAGCAAATTATATCATCAGAGAGGTCCATGAGGGAGCTTGCGGAATGCACGCGGGAGCAAGATCAGTGGTTGCAAAGATAATGCGTCAAGGCTATTTCTGGCCCACAATGCACCAAGACGTCTGGGATGAGATCTCTAAATGCGACTCATGTAAAATACATGGTCCCATACAGAAGCTTCCCAAAACAAATTTGACCTCGATAACATCACCATGGCCCTTTTACCAGTGGGGAATGGATATACTAGGACCAATCAGCGGAAATTCTGGCAACATCAAGTTTGTGATAGTAGCCATTGATTACTTTACCAAATGGATTGAAGCCAAACCGTTGGCAAAGATAACCAGGAGGGAGGTCAAGAAGTTCGCTTGGGAAAACATTGTTTGCAGGTTCGGATTACCGGGTGTGATAGTCACAGACAATGGTAAGCAGTTAATAGACGGATCCTTTGGGAAATGGTGTGACAAATGGCACGTTAAGCAGATGACTACCGCGGTAGCACACCCACAGGCTAACGGTTTGGTTGAAAGAGCCAACAAATCACTCATGCATGGTTTAAAGGCAAGGTTGGGGAGAAGGTTGACCGGATGGGTAGACGAATTGCCTCATGTATTATGGGCCCATCGGACCATGCTCAAGACCAGCAATGGAGAAACTCCTTTCAGCCTTACCTATGGGAGTGAAGCTGTGATCCCGGCGGAAATAGGCATTCTGTCCACAAGAACGTTGCTATTTGATGAAAGCACAAGCGATGAAGAGCTAAGGTTAAACTTGGACCTACTCCAAGAAAGGAGGGAGACTGCGGCCATACAAGAAGCTAAATACAAAAAGAAGGTGGAGCAGTATTATAACAAACGTGTCAGACCTTGTTCCTTCCGGGTCGGAGACTTTGTTTACCGTCGCAACATGGCCAGTCGACAGGAGAAGATTGGAAAGCTGGGTCCCAACTGGGAAGGACCCTATAGGGTCGTGGAAGCCTACCAAACCGGATCGTACAAATTGGAGACCATGGACGGGAAGGAGATACCGCGTACTTGGCACGCTACCAATTTGCAGAAATGTTTTATGTAATGAGAACTCTGTTGTATCAACTCTTTTGTTATGTTCAATGAATGAAAACCCTTCCGTTAAGCATATTTAATTGCAGTAGTTATAAACCTCGGCCTAGCTAACCGAATGGTATGTAAATACGCTTTAAAATGTTTGGATGCGCCCAAAGGGCAATCCGAAGACAAATTAAAAGCGGCTCGATGCCGATGTCTTCCATATAAGCTTAAAAGGGCATAAGTGTCAATACACATGATTGGATGCGCCCAAGGGGCAATCCGGAGACAAGTTAAAAGCGGTCCGGTACCGATGTCTCCCAAAAAAAACACGAATGTAGACGTATAAGTGTTGGATGCGCTTATATAGCAATCCAGAGACAAATTAAAAGCGGCCTGGTGCCGATGTCTCTCACATAAATACGAAACACATGAATAAGTACACAAGTATCTAAGTATACTCTCTAGATACGCTCCGGTAACCAACAAGCATGATGAGCACGGCAAAGAAAGATAAGCAATATAAAGAAGAAAGATAACCATTAAACGACAAGGATAAATTATCATACAGTACGGGGTGGAACTTGTTCATAAAACCATGAATAATAAGAATTTATTACAAATAACCATCATTGTTTGAAAGGTAACCGATTACAAAGTGCGCCGGCATCTCGGGCCTTCAATTCAGGGAGCTTCCCCATCATTCACCGTTGCCTGCTGGCCATCACCATCATTGCCACTTGCCGAGAGCTTGGTAATATCAGCAGTTTAGGTCACAAGAGGATTCTCCGGTATAAGAGCAGTGGGTTTCTCAGCCGGAACTAGCTGCATGATCTCAATGGCTGAAAGCCTGTTGGCTGCTGACACCTTGACCATGAAGGGATACTCTGCTGAAAACAAAGCCATGAAGTCCTCCTTCCAACATTTGGCCATCTCTATGTTTAAGTTGTCAGCAGCGGCAATGGCAGCAACAACTTGCTCTGGTGTACGCCCGAATTCCACATCTTTAAGAAACCCTGCATTATACATCCCACCAGCACCCAAAGAAAGGGACATCCTATACTCATAGCTGGCAAGAAGCTTGCGCACAAGTATGGGGAAACCATCCCTCACCAGAACCTGCTTGTCTACCTTGGCTTGGGCAAGGAGGGAAGTCAAGTGTTTGTTGCCAGACTCAAGCTCTTTAATCTTGTCAGAATATTTGATGTGGTCTTGGGCACTTGCACTTAAGAGATGCTCCAGCTCGGCAATCTTCTCGTCCTTTGCAGCGATTATGGCTCTAGAGTCCTCAACCTCTTTCTCCAGCCTCTCGATGACACCAAGGTGTTCCTGCTCCCGGGCAGGGCCGTCTCGTGGATTTCGGTGACCCTGTGCTATGACAAAACGGAGGCCTCATAGAAAATATTAACGTATAGATTCTCGCTTGTAACATTTGACTTTATTTTAACGTATAGATTCTCGCTTCTTTTTATCAGATTTTTTAATGTTTAGCTTGCAATGTTAAAATGCGTGTTTTCTCGATATACGGGCATAATTTATAAAACATATTGAAAAAATAATAACAAATATATAATTTGAATTACGATGCCACCGTATAATATGAAGTACCTAATATAAAATACTTATCTGATATTACATTAAATCAAAATATAATCCAATTAATTAGTAACAAAATACTTAACAATTTAACTTGAAACATAAACAACCAAAAACCAAATTTTTTAATGAAAAATCAAAATAATACGTTTAAAACATTACAAAGTCAATTGATGGCAAAACTCCAAGTTTTGAGTAGTTTTTTATTTACTCATAATAGGATAGGCTTTGTGCACACAATGTGATAAAATGTACTGGGTTTGGGCCTTAGCCCTATTATTGGACCATAAGAAAATATATTATCGGAGAGCTGAATACAATACTACAAATACAGTTATATTTGTACTCCTCTTATGGATAATAATAATATTATACACATACACATAATAAACAATTTCAGAATTTGGTGGCCCTACTGGGATTGTGGCCCTGTGCCACCGCACATGTCGCACTTGTCAAAAGCCGGCCTTGCTCCCGGGCAAGACAACCATTATAGTTATCCTCAAGCTTTTTGTGCGCTAGGGCCATTTGATCAAGCATGGTTTTTCCGGTGGAAAAATGCCCCTGAGGTCCCTGCTGAGATGCGGATAAACGAGAGTGCTCCCGGCTAAGAGCCTCATACCTCTTCATCAGTTCAGACACAGTGAGTGTGCTTCGAGCAAGGGTTTGATAGGCATGACTCAAGACATCATAATTCGAAAGGGAGGATAGCGCAGCTTTTTCCGCAGGAGTGGGCAGATGAAACAGCAACTCTCGGGCAGAATAATGCGAGTCAATGCGTACATCCTCGTTCAAACGCCATGGGGCAACAAACCGACGAGAAGGACCCTGCACATCTCCTGGACAAAGGAAGTATACAACAATATGAAAGACATAAGTACAACATTTAGGGACAAAATGAGTCATGAGAAACCGGAACATACCTGTAACATCATTGTCATGAATATCATCATGAGAAGGAGACGAATGATCGCCACCGGATCCCGAAGGATGAGAATGATTAAGAGGTGGGCTTGAATGAACTTCATTATCTTCAGTATCAGACGAGACTTGAGCTTTACCAGCTTTCTTTTTCGATCGACGTCCGGAAGGTTCACCACCAACGGGTCTCTTCTTCGTGGCCATCACCGGATTCTTCCCTTCGTGGCGAAGACGGGCCGCCAAGATCTTTGGGTCTGGTTTGGTAACGGCTTCTTGCTGAGGAGTCAAGTTGGGAATAGGAGTGTTTAGCGGTTGTGGTTGTGTAACCCTCGACGTTGGTGTAGCCATGGTTGCATTCTCGTCCCTTCCCACTTTAGCATTATCAAACGATGGCAACTTGATGAACTCGCCCATAGTAAGCTCTGCAAAAAAAAGATAGTGGTTAGAGCGAGCAAGAGCCTGCGGTAAGTAAAGAAAAATATATATATGCAAAATACCCTTTTTATCAAGGTCAACTACGATCCGACGGAAAGGAGGGTTCTCGTAAGGAAACCATAAACCAGCCAAGAACAACAAATGTCTATGGGGAGGACGAAGCAAGATGGGGTTATCGGCAAGCAGCTGTGCATGCTTTGCATTAAAGGTGGTAGGAAAGTCATCCCGAACATCTGTATCCCTGTCTCTCCAAGGCATAGCATGAGGGATTGCCCTTCGGTCAATAAGAAACCATTTGTGCTTTCAAAGCTTCAGACTCGAGGTGGTCTCCGTCAAACACTTACCATACCGCTGAGGCCATCGGCTTTCAAATGAAAACCAATGTCCTTGCTTACTTAGTCTATAAAAAACACGAAACAAATTCACTGTACAGGATATGTTCAAGCTTCGACAACGAACCTCGAACATAATGAAACGATTGACGCTCATAGGAACCAGTTGAGAAATATGTACGAGGAAGTGATGGATCACAGATAAGAAGAAGGTAGAAAAAGGAATACGAAGTCCTCCATGTTTAACCACTCAAGGGTGGTCTAGTGGCAAAATGATTTGTGGCAATCACTCCAAAGTGTGTGAGGTCTCAAGTTCAATTCCCACTAGGTGCAAACAACCTTGAAGTGGCCACGCCAACCTCCTGAAAAGGGAGGGCTTTACCTGGTTTGAGTCTGTGTGACGGTGGGCTCAAACCCCTTGGATTATTCGGCCAATGAGTCGGAAATCACGGTTACCAAAAAAAAAGTCCTCCATGTTTCAGATAATCCTCATAGATGCCAATAAAGTAGTTCGGAAGGTTGTTCATGGTTAGAAGAGGGCCCGCCAAGCTAGGACGAAGATCATCCGGGATAAGATATTTTCTACATATCTTCTTAAGATCATCATCAGACAAGTTCGAAACCCTAATGTGCATATCACACTTAGGATCACGGAAGGAGGCCTCACCTTCGGAGTCATCACTAGACATAACAAAAATTCGAAGCAAAAAGAGGGATAGGAAGAAGTGCACACCTGCTGAAAAGATAAATCTTGAAAGAAGAACAACAATGGCGGAAATAGAAGAGAGGAAAGTATGGTAAAAATGAGAAGAAGCAACTATTTATATGGAAAAAGGGAACATTGAAGAGACGTGGCACAAGTTCCCATAAGCAATCCACACCGTTGAAAAGAAAATGGACACGTGGAAGCAGATCCTAAGCGAGGAAACAAAGACCAAAGTCTTAGTGGCCGACAATGCAGAAACCCAAAAGACAAATCCAATTAATGTGAAGTCAGAAGGGCGGTTCGCATTTATTTGACCCGTTACTGTTCGGGCAAAGCATTTATAGTATCATACCGCCAGCTGTCCCTAATGCTATGATACTGGGGGGGACATGTTCGCGTATGTCTCCGACCAAGGCCTCCGGACACATACACTTCCCCGCAACGGTACCGAAGTCCACCTGCATTTAATAAGACTGATATAATGACAGTAAAGCATTTAATGGCTAAGCCTAGAGTCAAGGGAAAGTGAAAGCGACCCACAGCATTACCCAGGAGGCCTTCGTCTACCCAGCGGGTAAAGATAAGCACCGCCGCCCTTGGGGAAACAAATCCATCGATTACAGCGATTTGTGTAACTTAGGACTTGGTGCCTAGTCTACTGATGTGACCACACATCCAGGTATGCACTACAAAGTAGTATAAATACCCCCACATTTAACACACACACGACTCACTTCGTAATAACTACTCACCATTAATATAACTATATCCTCCGGTATTCCACACCGGATACTAGCCTTGTGACAGTAACTTACTCTCACACCGGAGCTTGGTCTCGGGGTCAAACATAGGACGAGGCTAACGTGTGCTATCTTGTGTTTCCAGGTTCGAGACCAAGAGACTTGCACACTATCATTGTGACCGAAGTGAATTTGCTAGTAGCAGCCTAGCCGAAGAAATTTGCTTCAACACATAACAAAATGTATTTAATTCAAATTCAAACCTAAAAATCAAGGTATGTATTCTATATTTTTTAGGTTTATATACATTTAGGCGTGTGTATTCCTATTTACTCAACCTAAACACGATCATGGTTCTTCAATATGTTAAATGAGTCGTCATATTTTTTGATTAAAATTTGTTTCTCATCAATCAAAACATGTTTAACTTTGAATCAGGTTCGTGTTATTTATGCTGTCATATCAAAGATTGACCCTCATAATCTCATAATCGACACAAGTATTTATTAGAGAAACTTAAAGGTTCTTCTCAAGGTTCTCAAGATCGGGATCTTACCTAGGATCGTTTTCGTCTTTGCAAGATCGAGATCGTAAAGTAGGATCGGGATCGTAAGATCCTACTATAATGTAATTTTTTAGTAGTCTTTGCAATATTTTATAAATTTACTAATTAATATACATCGTAAACACAAAATTATACGAATATTTTATAAAAATGTAGTCCTAAATTATAATTATGAAATGAATAAGAAAATGTATATGTTGTTTTTTAGATTATACAAAATAGAAACTATAAATTTGTAGTTTTTTAGTTTGTCGCACGAGAAAAGTAAGATCGGATCGTAGTAGATCCTAAGATCTTATGATTAAGATCAGGATCCTATAAGATCTTAAGCACCTTAAGATCCTACGTAAGATCCAGATCGTTTTTCCTTTACAGTATCGTAAAATCGTAAGATCAACCTTGGTTCTTCTTGCTTAATATTAAACGTTTATGATTCGATAAACTTAACTAGTAGTGTAGTATCTTGATAAGATGAGATGAATTAGTATCCACTTGGACTTGGGCAAGTCACGAAGTGTAGTACTCTTGTAACTTGTTGCCAACATAATTTGAATATTTTGATCATGTATCTATCTATTTTATCTTTGTGGACCAAAAAGGGCTCGGCCACTTGAAGTCGTGGATAAGGCTATGAAAGTGAAAGATGACATCCGATGTTCCTTAAATTTTTCTTTGGGAATATATCTCTTTATCTTTTTAGAATCTCTTTGTTTTAAGATTTGTTTACTCATACGTACATAAGTGTATAACATAGTTTTTTTTAGCTACTCAACTAAGTGTTTGTATAACTATAATAGATAGAATTCTTATCTAAAAGATCTTTAATATTGCGGCTAACTTGGAGAAAAAAGGTTTTAATGGACAAGTGTTTGCCACTTGACACTTGTTAATGTAAATGAAGTCTAACGCACTTGTACGGATACATTTGGTTATAGTTTTCATTTGGGGAGGTCAGCGGTTCGATTCTTGTCATTCTCTATGTAGGGGATTTTCTCAGAATTGGTAGACGGGTTTAAATCCCATCGTAATGCCTTGAAGTCCCTTAATAGGAAACTGGATGGCTAACATGGGGGTTGATATTCTGTTCGTGAGTGGATTCGAACTCGGGTCGAGAGACTTGGTGCCTCGATGATACGCAAAATACTCTGTTGCACTAAACTACCGTAAAAAAAAAAAAGAATTGACACTTGTTAATGAACATCATCGGTAATCAAGTTTCCTAATTGATTGGGGTGGGATTAGATCTTTTTCTTTTACAAATGAGTAAATTATGAATGTTTTTTAGGGGATGTTTTTCTATGAGAAAATGATTAAAAGAGTCCTTTAATTTAGAGCAATATGTTATTTAGTCTAAAAATATGTTTTTTCTTAAGTAATGCAGGGCAACAAAAGAATATAGGGCAACAAGCATCATATTTTGACAAGTGTTCCAAAAAGTAGGTAATTTTGACAGATTACTCCAAAATATAGGCCAACAGAGGAGATATGTCGCATTCTACACCCAGTTTCCCTAAAAAAAAGTCATTTTCGGAAAAAAGGAATTAAGAGCTCTTGTGGGAATTAAAAAAAAAAGGTTTTGAACTCTTTTGATAATTTTCCTTTTTTTTTTATTCTTTTTGTGTTTTTTAATGAGAAAAATTGTGGGCTCAAATTCTTTTAAACCTCTTGTTATACACTCATACAAAAACTTTTTTTTTACTAATAGGCTAATTAAAAGGCTAATATGATAACACTTAAAAAAGTAAACAAACCCTTATTCAAGTTACTTAAGAAGCCGAGTCCTTTGGCTCAAATGTACAAGGTGTTTGTTTCAACTTATATAGCGACCACGTATAAGCTTATCACTTTATATAAGCTCATAAATCGAAATCAAGTGTTTGATTAAGTTTATATAAATGAGCATATAAACATATATTAAAAAAGTTTGGTAAGTCAAAAATTTATGACTTATATAAGATATATGAACTTATATTAGAATATTATATATAAAAAAAATTATACTTTCATTTAATAATAATATATATTTTTAATTTTTTTACTATTTATTATATTATCTTGTTAGTGATATAATCTAAACCAAATACTTAAAGAAATATTATAAACTTATTATATATAAGCCATAAATATTTTATATAACATATATATAAGCCAAACGCGCCCACAGTAAGATAAAAGTATTTCTCCAATCATTTCTGACCCTCTTTCTAAGGCTTGCTGAAGTGGTGAGCCAAAAACTCACCGCCACCTCAACGCAACATCAGCTTTCTCTTTCCACTCACCTAACTCACTTTACAACCTTAATGGCGGTGAGAAACTCATTGCCACGTCCTACCATAATTTTTTTTCTTAATTATTTTAATTCGTAAAATAAAAACGTAAACGTAGACATTTATTATTCGAAAATTAAAACATTTATTCAATAATTAAAAATATTACATAAACACGAATAATAAAACTACCAATCAGCATTAGCATACAAGTGTTCGACTAAATCAACTCGAAGGTTATGGTGTGTTTCTGCTGACCAGATGTACCTCATAACCGCCCGCCTTTGCTCATCGCTCCGGATAATGTCCTCGGGTTGGTGATCTTCCTCCGGAAACCAGATGGGTGAAATTGCACGACCTTTGTATTTTCGAATCATATTATGTAATATGATGCATGTATACACCATATTCTGGATTCGTACTTTTCTCATTGTTCGAGTAGGAGAGGCTATTATGGCCCATTTATTTTTGAGAACACCAAAAGCTCGTTCCACATCCTTCCTTGTCGATTCTTGTTTTTTCTTGTATAAAATTCTTTTCTGCTCATCATTCGAAGGTTCTGGTATTGTCTTAACAAGTGGCACCAGTTCCGGATAAATCTCGTCAACGAAATAGTATCCCCAAGGGTAAGAAACATCGTTAGCCACAAACAGAACCTCTCGTGCTCGTCCGGTCTTGAGATCGTTAAACAAGGGAGATTGGTATAAGACGTTGACGTCGTTGTTTGATCCAGCGACACCAAAGAAAGCGTGCCATATCCACAAGTCTTGAGACGCAACAACTTCTAATAGAATAAACAGATTCAGACCATGATAACATCTAACATATTGGCCTTTACAGGCGTCCGGACAACCAAACCACTCCCAGTCTGTACAATCAAGACTTCCTAACATCCATGGAAACCTTTTTCTTCATGATGTTGGTAAAGTTTCTCAACATCAGTGTATGTGGGTTTACGCAAATATTCGGGACCAAACACGTTCATCACAGAATTACAAAAATGATCAAGAGCTTCCCTTGAAGTTCTCTCACTTATTTGCAAATATTCATACAGAAAATCCGGACCAACCCCATAAGCCAATTGACGAATTACAGATGTGCATTTAACTAACGCTCATATGCCTATTTTCCGAGTATAATCAACGTTTTTTGTAAAGTAGGGATCATGAGCAGTTACCTCGTTAACTATTCAGTTGTAAAGGGGCTTAGCCATTCTAAACGTCTTCCGAAATTTGTAGTTGTTGTACATTGGATCCTCGGAAAAAAAAACCGTCCTCAAACGGTCATGAACGCCATAACTATCTTGGTAAATCATTGTTCTCGACACTCGATTACTTTGTCGCCGACGCCTAAGAAACGACATGGCTTTCGTAAGATAAATAACTTTTTTCTTGTGAATTTTTTCAGCGTTGTCTTCGGTGAGAAATATCAACTCATATTCGTCCATTTCGGTTTAAGTTTTGTGTGAAAATTGTGTTTGTAGATAAATGAATGTTAAAATGAAATATTTAAATAGGAAAAGTGGGTTTATTAGTTGAATGTAACGGTTAGATTTAGAAAAAGAACACAAATGAGAGAAACTCACCGTGGTGAAGATTCTACCACACTGAGCCATAACTCACGCGTGATGTTTCAATCAGAGTGATAACTCACGCATAAGTTTACCACTCACTTATCAAACCCACTGTCACTCTAAACAGCCCGGGCCTAACCATCCAAAAATGTTTACAAAGTTCACTTCGTACTTGAAAACCTCTTATGAAATACATCTATGCATTTGACCCACTTGACGATTGTGAATACTGTCAATGTACAAAGTAGGGTATTATACTATTATTAGAAAAAGCACAAATCTAAAGTTCACAAATAGGAAAAAAGAAAAAGTTGCAAGTTTTGGTATAGTTTTAATTCTTAAAACTTTTTTGTTTGACATCTTACATCAGGGCCGGTGATATGGGCCAGGAAACATAAGTGGGTCCACCTAATAGCAGCCCACATGATGAAAACAGTGATGGTTTTGAACCTAGAAAGTGGGCCCCGACAAAAGTCCATTTAGATATGACCTGTAATACAGTCATATTGAGTCTCTTTTGGAATTGTTTTTACATGAATTTAAAAGGAGTCACCCCTCCAAATAGAAAAAATCCTAAGACTTAATCCGACTCATATTAAAATTTTGGCTTACGTTAGTAGCTCACAGTTTGTCTGATTTGATGTCGAATCATAGTGCACCACTCTTGAAAAACCGACAACGGGCCTAAGACCAAGAGTAATCATGTTTAAACTTAAAGATCAGATTCATTTGAGAAAATTCGATATATTTGATATATTTTACATTACGCAAGAAAAAATCTATAAGGTTCCCGTACACCCTGCAAACTCCCTTGGCCTGCTCATGTGCAAAATAGTCTTATACGGTCCAAGTCTTGTGACCTATTGGCGCCGATTCCGCGACTACTTGTAGTTCAACTAATAAACGTTTCTTATAGGAGCTCAAAGTTTTTGGTTTCTCCCGACATGTGACGTTAGGCGTTATAGTATTCGACATTGTAATAACATTATACATAAGACCTATACCTTGGTAGGGTTTGTAAGACTATCATTTGGCAAAAATGATTCTTTTATGAGCAGATGTTTTGAAACTTTTAACACTTTTCAAAAAAGGATAAGACACTTTTTTGCTTATTCATTATTATTAATGGGGTAAACGGGCACACATGTAAGAAAAAAAACGGGTTTAATAGACGCACATGTATAATACTAATTAGGCTACTCGGCGATCTTTTATACTTAATTTTTTTATTCCCGGCTTTCAAACAAGTATTATTAATTTTATTTCAACGTTTTTATATGTTTTTTTCCCATTTTAACTTGCGCCTGTTTAGCCCGTACCCATTTAACCCGCTCCCATTTTACCCGTCTGTTTAACCCGCCGTCCGTTTTACCCGTAACCCGTGCTCGTCTTCCCGCCCGTTTTGCCACCAATACTTATGAGTATTAATTATATATCTGTTTATTTGCATAAATGTATTTGTACCAACCTTTAGAAAGATATCTGAAATTCATTTGAATTTATGTTAGTTGTGCCTAACAGTTTTGATATTTGAATATTTATGTATGTCGTTATCATGTCTTGATCATCTCACTATCTTATGTTAATCACTTTGGTCCTGCAATGTAAGTTTGAAACTTTGAACCATGAATGTGACCCTGATGGCTTTAACATGCTTCTGGCGAGACTCTTAAAATAACGGTTATATATTATCTAATCCTGACTCATATTAAGGCGGTGAGTTCAAACCTTTTAGATTATTCAGTCAATGTGTCGGAAACCATGGTTAAAAAAAATAAAAAACCTGACTCACATATTAAATGTTTTAGACTTTTTGGGAGTCATAGTTTGAGATGCATCGACTTCAATTAGATAAGCATCCCAATAAGTTTCGCAAGGAATATGGAAGTGAAAACGATCTAAAATGGTATCAACATCACATTTGAGGCGGATAGTACAAAATGCATAAGATTTGTGGGCTGATCAGATTGAGCCTGAAGCCCATTTGTAATACAGGACTACTTCCTTAAACACTATTCGACTAGTATTTCATGTCTTGAAAAAGTAGAGCGAGTCTACTTCGTGAAGTGGCCAGTGGCGGACGTAGGAAACTAAATTGTGGGAGGCAATTTTTTTTTTGGACAATAGCGAAGCGAAAAAACTAAAATCTGAATAAAAAACCGAGTATATTAACTAAAAGATGAAGGATTTTTATGTTTTAGAGTGTTAAATGTTGGAATTTAATGTGTGAATGAGGGCCTTTTGAGATTCGAGTGGGGGGCATTTTAAAAAAACACTCAAAATTAACCAAAAGTTACACTATAATCTCGGTTTTTTCGTCTAGCTATGGGGGGCGCCGCCACCCCGTACCTAATGAATAGGCCCGCCCCTGGAAGTGGCACGACGTAAACTCGCAAAAATGAATTGATCAGAATGAATCTCGAGAGTGGATTGTTGATCGCCGCCTTCTTGTCCTGGATATCGTCTGACATAATTCACTAACGAGCACGTATATCTTTTTGAAAAATAATTTGTAAGGCTAGTTTTGTGCAGATTCTATTTTTGGGTCACATTTATTTTCTCCAGATAAAGGGTTAACAAACTTTACATAGGTGTTTCATGTCTTCAAAAGTTTACTACAAAAGATCGATAAACCACTGATCACGTCGGAGTTCTTAGAGTGGTAGAACGCTACCTAGCTACGGAACAAAAAAGTTTAGGAAAGAGCCTATCGTATCACAAATGATGCACAAAGTATGTTGTAGTAATATACAATGCTGACGGAACAGCTACTTACAAACTATAAATTATAAATTCGTCAAATCCTTTTAAATCGCTCTCGAGATTCATACATATTTCTCAAGAACATCAGCAAGTATAGCAGGAGGAAGAACAGACTCGACGACTCTCTGATCATTCACCGAACATCCGTGGTAGAAAATATTTGTTGTCCCTAAACGCTAGCCGTTTAGATATCAAAGCATATGTCATTAGGAATGATCGATCTGATACAGATATAAACTTAACCTCTAACGCAGAATTTTGTCTAGACTATAAATTCTCTTACTAAGAAGTTGTTTCGAATAACACAATGAGAATAAGAAGTTTACATATGTAGATTCCAAAAAAACTTCTAAAAATTTAGCAAAAAATAAAGAAAGAAAAAAACATCACAGATGGAAGACAAACATCTATATTGTTAAAAGCCAACATAAGTAGTTAAAACAATTGTCTGAGGAAAAAAAACAAGCAAACAACATAATAAGATCTTAAACAGAACACATATTTGAAGGTGAAAGGAGACTCTGCACGTACTCGATGCCGGATACTGTCGAATAAGGAGCATCCACAAAATTGAATGTTTTATCTGAATCATTAGATGTATCGTAGATAATGACTTGATTTAAGCTATTAGTCAAAAGAATTCTTCCATTAGCCAATACACGGATAGGGAAGAACTTACAATTAAAGGGGCAATATAGCTTGTCGCACTCACGCCTTTCAAAACTGAAGTTAAATGAACTCGCTCTCGACCATAAGTTCTCAAAACCTTGTTCCTTCAATACCCATAAATCGAATTTGGCACCATCTTTCGTGTAAATCATGCAAAGGCACCCATGTAATCCACCCAAAATAGCATGAGAGTAATCCCATTGACGAGAGAAGCCATTGGTAAAACCAGTTCTCCTGAAGGTATGCAAGAAACATTCATCTGGTATCTTTACCTTTGAAAACCTCATATCCTTAATATCAAGAGCCAAGATATTGCTACCATACGTTACCCAATACAAAAGACCATTTAGAAACATACCAACATTAGTATCCTGAAACGCAGGGGTTCGACCGATGAATTATGGCTTACTCCAAGAATTCTTTTTAACACTGAAGACATACCACCAATAATACGATATGGGCATAGTTCTAACTATTTTAAAGTCATCTTTTGTAGCGCCAAAGCCAATAGTATAGGTTGGGTCATTATATGAAGATGGTTGGGGAGTAACAGGCGGATCAGGAACTTCATTGTACGCTTGAGTAAACGGATTGTATAGGATCATATGTCTACATAACGACGTATCTTTAAGAACCAAAAGAACTATCCCATGAAAGGTTCCAACAATGGTGACATCTTTAATACTAATGTTTCCAAAATCGCTAGAAATTCTTACCACAGATTGAGCCATATCGTGGACCGGTACATTGTCGTGATCAATAGAATAAAGATGTCGGAACTGGAGAAGAACCTTTGGCCGTGATATTGACTTTGCAAGATACGGATCTGATATCAGAAGGTCCCAATGCTTTGATACGCATCTAAACCGCACCAAGGATTTTCCCGGAAGTCGAACAAATATATTGTGAAGAACTTGATCAGGTAGATGGGCGATCGTGCAGCAGTAATATGACTAATAATTTATCTAAAACCCTATAATAAGAAGTGAATTTTAGATATCTTTGAAAGTAAAACTGTATATATATTTATATTTACGGAAAATAGTAAATTATTCGTTTATAGTAATAAACATTATGGGCCTGAACCTAAGGAAAAGTTATAGCCCGATTTCTAATACCTTATTTATACGTATACGCATAAGATGTAAACTAAACTTTCGGAAAATACTCCGTAATATTTGTCGATTACATATTTTTTGTAATAACAAGTTTACATATGAAGAAATTCTTTAGGATATAACTTTATCGCGCACAATTTTATATAATACGGTAGAGTACGTGCGTATTATTGGTAATTTTAGTGTTATTACATGTAATTTTATGTAATTGTGTTTTACTTAGAGATCAATGACATTAGACAAGTTTAGCTAAAGACGAGTTAGGAGGTGCGGAGTGCACACTTATCAAAGTTAGCTTGATATCGCCACGACCAAGATGCGAGGGTCAAGGGGTAGAGCCCCTTGTTGGGGTCCCATAAAACGCATCTTTTTCTTAACCAACACGACAGTTGGAAAATAACTGTAAAAATAGTTGTTTTGTCTGGTTATTTCCACCAGAGTTGGTCTCTTCAACAAAATAGAACATTTTATAACATTCTAAGGTTTTCTTATTGATTTCTCATGCCTTAGATTTCAATTGCAATCTGTCTTATCCGATTAATGATTTCGTGAACCCGAGACATATAGGGTCAAAATACTTTGATTTGAAAGTGATTACACGATTCAGATTGATATCCATTCACACCTATAAATTTCCTACACGCATCACGCTGCTATGACTATACGAACACGATTGTAAGTAGTATTACAAAGAGATAGCCGTTGATGATGAAAAATACTTGGCTGATGCGTTGAGTCGCAGACACACGCTACTTTCAACAATGCAAGTTCAAGTTCTTGGTTTTGATACATTTAAAGAGCTTTACAGTGATGACTCTGACTTTACAACCATATGGAAAAAGTGCAAAAACCAACCCCACAAACAGTTTGTCCTGCAAGATGGTTTCCTTTTTAAAGATAATCGACTTTGTATCCCTAAATGTTCCTTAAGGGAGTCGATTATCCAAGAAGGGCATTGTGGTGGTTTAGCGGGACACTTTGGGGTAGACAAGACCGTGGCATGGCTGAGCGCGAATTTTTATTGGCCAAAAATGGAGCGTGCTATCAAACGGTTTGTGGAAAAGTGTCGGGTGTGTCGAATAGCAAAAACCCGAAGCTCAAATGCCGGTTTGTACCAACCATTACCTGTACCGGTGGCGCCATGGGTGGATGTGAGTCTTGATTTTGTTCTCGGGTTACCACGAACTCAACGAAATAAAGACTCAATTATGGTAGTAGTGGACCGATTTTCCAAAATGGCCCACTTTATTCCGTGCAACAAGACGTTTGATGCATCACAAGTAGCACGTTTATTTTTGCAGGAGGTTGTACGATTGCATGGTGTGCCTAAGACTATCACGTCTGATCGCGATGTGAAGTTCGTTAGTCATTTTTGGTGTACATTATGGCGCAAGATGGGAACTCAACTTCAGTTTAGTTCATCACACCATCCTCAAACGGATGGACAAACTGAGGTGGTTAACCGTAGTCTAGGAAATTTGTTACGGAGTTTAGTTGGAGAGAATCCGAGACAATGGGATTTGGTGTTGCCACAAGCTGAGTTTGCATACAATCGATCAAAAAGTCGCACCACGGGCAAGACACCATTTGAAATAGTAACGGGTGTTAATCCCATCACTCCACTTGATCTCACACCACTTTTGACACCTGCAAATTTTAGTTCTGAAGGAGAGGAGCACGCCAAACAAGTCCAAGAGTTACATAAACATGTCCGAGCACACATTGAAAAACAGAATGCAAAGTATAAGGAGCGGGTGGATAAACGTCGTAAGCAAGTAGTATTTAGAGAGGGGGACATGGTGTGGATTCGACTCGGAAGGGAACGTTTCCCTGCTGGTAGGTTTGGAAAATTACAACCACGTGCAGATGGACCGTTTCGAGTATTAAAAAAGATTAATGACAACGCCTACAAGATTGAATTACCCGGTGAATACAATGTTTCTGGAACCTTCAGTGTCGCAGACTTGTCCCCATATGTCACCGGCAACGAGCTGGAAGAGAACCATAATGTTGAGCAAGATTCGAGGGCGAATCTTCTTTTAGCAGGGGAGTATGATGTCATGGATAGTGCATCAGTTTAGAATTCCAAAAGTCATCGTCCGTTTTATAATTCCAAAAGTCTTTATCATTGTATAAATAACCTCTATCACTTTTGAGGAGGGGACTCACTGTTTGAATAATAAAACAACAGAGCTTTTGATCTCTGCATTTATACATATTCTCGTGGATTCCAGTGACATGTTGTTGTGATCTTTGTTTGGTTGCATCACTAAGTGTCATGCATATAAGCTTACATGCAAAATCATGACAAATTCCAATGCTTTAACAATAAAAACATATATGAAATCCACCTTATTTGTATCTTGTCATTCACAATATTAGTGATTTTCAATTATTTCATCACAAAATCACTAAATTTAGATTCACTTAAAAATATTTTTCTACGTCATGTTGTTGAATGTTTTTATCGAGTAACCAATTACTTCAAGATTCAAATATATTTTAATTTAATTCATCATTAAAAAGTGTTACATATATTAGTTTCACAACTCAAATTTCGAAAAAAATAATAATCAAAATGTCATTTTTGTTAGTAATTTTGAATGATTTTGTTAGTGATTTTAAATGATTTTATATAATACGGTAGAGTACGCTGTAATGACTATACGAACACGATCGCAAGTAGTATTACAAGGTGATAACATTTGATAATGAAAATTTTTTCCTAGTCAATAAATGTTGTGATGTACTCGTCACAATATCATATAACTTGTAAACATGGTATAATATGTGATACTTCGTGCGAATATATATGATTATTAAATCTATGTATGACATTGTTTAAGTGGTTTTATTTGTTTCATGAAGGTAGGCAAAAAATATTACTTTTTCCTTGGAAAGTTTTGAAATTTTTAAATTTTACTAAAAATAATGTGTTATATCAAAATGACTATTTAGATATTATCATATTTCAAAAAACCTTTTTAAAAGGATATTGAACGTCTTTTTAAACTTTTGTTTGTTTAGATATAGAAGTGTAAAACTAAAGCCGAGCATCAGTTAAAATCAACCAACTTTAAAATTAATTTGAGGAAAACATGAACCGAGAATCGAACTAAGTGAATCGAGCTAACCCGAAACAGAACCAAGGCGGTTCGATTTAAAGACTTTAGATGTGTCTTTTTGGTTTTTTCTCAAACCGAGCCAAACCGAATTAGAAACCATATATATGTAAAATAAAAAACCGAACCAAATAAGGTTCATTCGCTTTTGCTCGGTTTTCTAGGTCGACTCTTTGTTGGGCCGGTTCGATTCGAGTTAGATCGGTTCTTATAAAAAAGTGTATGTAAAATAATACAATTTACTCACACTTATTAGAAAGTGCAAGTAAAATAATACATTTACTCACGCTTACTAAAAAGATAGTTAAAAACTTAGACTTTTATTCTATTTTATAGTATAAGTGTAGGTAAAATAAATCAAGTACTCACTTTTTAAAAAGTGTAAGTAAATGTATAGTTACCCACTAATGTCCACACTTTTTAATAAATGTAAAAAAATTATTAGATTTATAAAAGTTGTACAAATAAATTTTTATAAAATAACTTGTCATAAATCACATTTATCTTAATTAATTTTTTATCTATATTTTATATACATAACTTCATAATAAATAACTTCATAATAATATATGACAAATCATTTTGTAAGAAAATCTTTTGTAAACATTTTGACATTATAAAACTCCTTTAAATATAATAAAACACTAGACTTTTTATTAACACTTTATAAAAAGTGCAAGCAGAATGATACGACCCGGGTAGGGTTATATCGGGATAAATAGGGTAGTATCGGGATAGGGCACCACTATAGCGTGTGCTAGCTCCTTAAGAACGAAAGATGAGAAGACTAGACATTATTTTTCAAGAATTAAACTTGATTGATTGATAAATGATTATAATATGAAACCTTAAATACTAATTATGAGATAAACACTAAGATAACTTATAAATATAAAAGATACTAAACATATATCCTAAACAAATAGAATATATCCATGCGTAACATTACTCACTCCTTCGAATTCACCTTGCCCTCAAAGTGACGTCTTGAAAAACACTCTTGATTCCTGGGTTCCAAATTTTGAGACGTTTCTTAAGCATTTGCACACTATTTTTAAACATGTTATGTGGCTCGAGTAGTAAAGATATTTGGACTCCTGTTCCACAGTCTTTCCGTTCAGATGAAACAAAACACGTGACCCTCTGGGGCGATTCATCAACAAGATATGATTCACAAACCACAAGCTCAAGGTGCTCTTTATTAGGTCCGGATGTAACCTTCACCACATCTTGTGGTGCCATTTCCAGTACAACGTCTAGTGCCACTTCCCTTGTAACTTCGGGTGCAACTTTTGATGTTGTAGAAGATCAACCACCTTCTTTTTAATGGTCTGCTTTTGCTTTACAATTGCCTCAAGATGAGTCTATACTATACGAGCTAAATAGAAGGCTTCTCCCAATGTTGTAGGCTTCGAGTACGACCACAAGTGTTCTAGTTGTTGCTTCAGTTTAAGTCCGGAAATATAAAACGAGGCAATCAAACATTCAGAGATTCCTGTAACTCGACTTATAAGATTCTTAAACTCACCCTGATATTCGATAACCGTACCCATTTGCAAGAGCTTACATAATGTATCTTTCGCGTCTCACTCGTTGTCGCCACCCGATGCCATGTATCCCGCTCGAAAAAAATATTTTTTTATCATTGATGAATAGTAACTCCGGCGAACAGTAACTTTACGATGAATAGTACTTCGGGGATGAACAGTGCGTCTTGATGAACAGTAACTTTTGTTTATGGTTTAATTTTTCAACATTTCTTATTTTATTCAACTTATGTGCATTTAATTTTTCAATAATTCCATAATTAATATTTAACTTCTATGCATTTAATTTTTCAATAATTCTATAATTAAGTCATTTTTTAACATTTAAGGTTTTGTATTTTTTCCTTTATAAGTAGTAGAGATTAACATTACAAAACTAGAGTTCACAAGTAAGAAAAAAGAGAAAGTTGCAACTTGCAAAGAGTTTGGTATGGTCTTAAACTTTTCTGTTTGACATCATAGATCAGGGCCGGTGATATGGGCCAGGAAACAAAAGTGGGTCTACCTAATAGCAGCCCACATGATGAAAACAGTGATGGTTTTGAACCTAGAAAGTGCCCCCCCACAAAAGTCCATTTAGATATGAGCTGTAATACAGTCATATTGAGTCTCTTTTGGAATTGTTTTTACATATATTTAAAAGGAGTCACCCCTCCATATATAGTTAGAGCCAAAAATAGAAAAAATCTCAAGACTTAATCCGACTGATATTAAAATTTTGGCTTAAGTTAGGACCTCGGTTTCAGGGGTTCACGGGTACCGATAACAATGTGTCATGTAGTGTAAATTTTCGTTAAAAATATCGATTTATTCAAAATGAACTCGGTGTGAAATATGTGTGTTACGTAAAAAAAAACTGTGCACCTGATGACTTAATGTTTTGGGTCCTCTGCTTGGTAGGCTTTGGCACAAATGATTCACTTATGAGTATTGATTACTATCTATTCATTTGCATAAATGTATCTAAAATTCATTTGAATTTATGTTAGTTGTGCTTAACAGTCTAACACTTTTGATATGTATGTCGTTATCATGTCTTGATCATCTCACTATCTTATGTTAATCACTTTGGTCCTGCAATGTAAGTTTGAACCTGATGGCTTTAACATGCTTCTCATCGGACTCTTAAAATAACGTTATATATTATCTGATCCTGACTCACACGACGGCAGGTTCAAACCCCGTAGATTATTCAACCAATGTGTCAGAAACATATGAAATGTTTTTGGAACTTCTTTGGAATCATAACCACACATTTGAGATGCATCGAACTCACTTAGATGCATCTTTTTTCATTTGTATTCATTACAATTAGTTTCGCAAGGGATATTGAAGTGAAATCGATGTAAATTGGTATCAACATCATATTTGACGCGAAGAGTACAAAATGCATAAGATTTGTGGGCTTATGAGATTGAGCCTACAGCCCATATATGTCTGACTACTACCTTAAAACACTATTCGACTATTCATGTCTTCAAAAAGTAGAGCAGTCTCTTAGTGAACTGGCACGACGTAAACTCGCAAAAATGAATTGATCAGAATGAATCTCGAGAGTGGATTGTTGATCGCCGCATTGGATATCGTCTCATATAATTCACCAAATATTGGACACATTTCTTTTAGGAAAAATTATTTAAGGCTAGTTTTGTGCAGATTCTATTTTTTGGGTCACATTTCTTTATCACATAGGTGTTTCATGTCTTCGATCAATATATTACTGTACTACAGATCGAACATCGATAAACCACTGATCAAGTCGTAGTTCTTTGACAAGTGGTAGAACCCTACCTAGCTAGCCAGGGAAACAAAAAGGTTAGGAAAGAGCCTATTGTATCACAAATGATACACAAAGTATGTTGTAGCAATATACAATGCTGACGGAACAGCTACTAGGTACAAACTATAAATCACAAATCGTCAAATCCTTTGAAATTGCTTTCGAGATCCATACATCATTCTCAAGAACGAACATCAGAAAGTATAGCAGGTGGAAGAACATATTCAACGACTTTCTGGTCATTCATTGAACATCTGTGGTAGAAAATTTTCGTTGTCCCTAAACGCTAGCCGTTTAGATATCAAAGCATATGTCATTAGGAATGATCGATCTGATACAGATGTAAACTTAATCTCTAACGCAGAATTTTGTCTAGACTATAACTTCTCTTACTAAGAAGTTGTTTCGAATAACACAATAAGAATAAGAAGTTAACATATGTAGATTCCAAAAAACTTCTAAAAATTTAGCTAAAAATAAAGAAAGAAAAAAACATCACAGATGGAAGACAAACATCTATATTGTTAAAAGCCAACATAAGTAGTTAAAACAATTCTGAGGAAAAAAAAACAAGCAAACAAGATCTTAAACAGAAGACATATTTGAAGGTGAAAGGAGACTCTGCACGTACTCGATGCCGTATACTGTCGAATAAGGAGCATCCACAAAATTGAATGTTTTATCTGAATCATTAGATGTATCGTAGATAATGACTTGATTTAAGCTATTAGTCAAAAGAATTCTTCCATTAGCCAATACACGGATAGGGAAGAACTTACAATTAAAGGGGCAATATAGCTTGTCGCACTCACGCCTTTCAAAACTGAAGTTAAATGAACTCGCTCTCGACCATAAGTTCTCAACACCTTGTTCCTTCAATACCCATAAATCGAATTTGGCACCATCTTTCGTGTAAATCATGCAAAGGCACCCATGTAATCCACCCAAAATAGCATGAGAGTAATCCCATTGACGAGATAAGCCCTTGGTCCAACCATTACTCCTGAAGGTACGCAAGAAACATTCATCTGGTATCTTTACATTTGAAAGCGTCATATCCTTAATATCAAGAGCCCAAATATTCCTACCATACGTTACCCAATACAAACGACCATTTAGAAACACACCAACATTAGTATCCTGAAACGCAGGGGTTCCCCTGATGAATTTTGGCTTACTCCAAGAATTCTTTTTAACACTGAAGACATACCAATAATACGATATGGGCATAAGTCTAACTATTTTAAAGTCAGCTTTGGTAGCGGCAAAGCCAATATTATAAGTAGGGTCATTATATGAAGATGGTTGGGGAGTAACAGGCGGATCAGTAACTTCGTTGTACGCTTGAGTAAACGGATTGTATAGGATCATATGACTACATAACGACGTATCTTTAAGAACCAAAAGAACTATCCCATGAAAGGTTCCAACAATGGTGACATCTTTAATACTAATGTTTCCAAAATCGCTAGAAATTCTTACCGCAGATTGAGCCATATCCTGGACCGGAACATTGTCGTGATCAATAGAATAACGATGTCGGAACTGCAGAAGAATCTTTGGCCGTGATATTGACTTTGCAAGATACGGATCCGATATCAGAAGGTCCCAATGCTTTGATACGCATCTAAACCGTACCAAGGATTTTCCCGGAAGTCGAACAAATATATTGTGAAGAACTTGATCAGGTAGATGGGCGTTCTCCATACGTATTCGTTGATGAAGGATCGTGCGACAGTAATATGACCAATAATTTATCTAAAACCCTACTTTTGAGTTCTCTTTGTGTAAAGTGGCCGATTACGTGTAAAACCCTACAATAAGAAGTGAATTTTAGATATCTTTGAAAGTAAAACTGTATATATATTTATATTTACGGAAAATAGTTAATTATTCGTTTATAGTAATAAACATTATGGGCCTGAACCTAAGGAAAAGTTATAGCCCGATTTCTAATACTGTTGAATATAAGCTTTCTAAAGTTACAAGGGCTAAAGAGTAAATAAGCTAAAGATGAAGGGGATAAAGTGGACAATGGTTAGAAGATTTGGGCTCAAGTGCAAGGCGCGTGTTAGCTGCTATATATTGGCTTTTCTTTTAGTTGTTAGATTATTATTTTCAGTTTATGTGTGTGAGAAAAGTGTGAGATATCGTTTTGAGAGTTCTTAATCTCTGTTGATCAAAGTTTAGTTGTTTTCATTGTTGTTTGTAACGATTGTAGCTATCTTAGCCTTTCATTGATATAACTCTAAAAGTGAGCCAAGGGGAGGTTGACTGGGTTCACTAGTACTGCTGTGTTCTTGATTTTGTGATTGATTTACAAGTATTTACATGGTATCATAGACTGGTTGCTCTGAATCGTGGTTTTTAAATCTGTTTTCAAAAATTAAGGTTTTATAAATTCGAGGGTTTTGATCTATATGTTTAGATCATGATCTGTTTTGGGTTAATCAAAGTTTTTTTTGATCAATTTGATCTTCTTGAAAGGTTAATTATTTTTTTGGAAATTAGGGTTTCCAATAAATTTGGGGGTTTTCTGTTATGGTCGATTTTGATCTAATTGGTAACTTATGGGGTTGTTTCTTAGGCTTAATTTGTTGTTTTGATTGGTTATATTGAAAAACCCTAAATTCAGAAATTAGGGTTTTCAATTTTTGGTTAGTTGATTTTGTTATTGTAATTGTTTATTGTTCTAACGTGCAGGTTTTGTTGTCTTTCCGCTGTCTTGGTAGATAGATCATCTTGATCTATTGATTTCTTGGTTGCTTGGGTTCTTTGGATAGTCTTAATCCAGAGTTCTTGCTTGGTTTGCTGCGCGTGCTACGTAACACATTTCACACTTTCTTCTATTCTTTTATTTCGTTTGATTAGTGGGTTTTAGGTGTCGATGGGAGTAGGTAGTTTATGGTGTTGATTGACTCGAGTTTGTTGTGATAGTTATTTGCTATTTGTCGAGGAGGTACAAGGAGGTTGTGATTACTTTTGTTTGATTGTTTCTTTGTGATTTTTAGACCACAATCAGGTCTCTGCTCTTGACCTACCACCCTGTGAGTGGTTTGGAAGCCTGAGAACTGACTTTCGGCTTGATTGTGTGTTCTTGCTTTTTTTGTTTGTTCAGTTTCTTGTTCTTGTTAGCATGTCTGGTTCTGATACACCCAAGGGTGATGGTCCACCCAAGGGTGGAGGTGTTAAAAATGATGCTGTTAAGTTTGAATTGTATGATCCACTTTATTTGCATCCATAAGATATTGGGTCTTAGTTAATTACCTTCAAACTTGAAAGGACTGAGAATTATAAGGTTTGGTCTGCTGCTGTTCAACTTGCTTTACAAACTAGAAATAAACTTGGGTTTATAAATGGTAAATGTGTTCAAGACAATAATGATGGTTCTACTAGGGATCAATGGGATAGGTGTAATGCTTGTTAGTGCAAACATTTCGATGTTTAATCAAGATGATCTCTTTATGTTTTGGTGATGACAAACGTATAACTCGCAATACATTATGTAAAATGTGTAAGGTACTCGTAATCACGCAAGCATACTTATGTATACTTCTCTCGACACCTTGAAGATTGCATTCGTCATGAAGGACAAGAAGGACGCGGTTCTCTTATAGGACACGTGGTTCCTTAAAGATATCAAACCACGGGAAGATATCGAACCGCGGGCAGTCAAGCCGGTTTTGGCTTATGAGAAGACTTTTGGAAGCTTCTAGAAGATGGAGGGAAACTAACAAATTCAAAATTCAAATTTTGAATTTGCTTCTAGAAGATGGAGGGAAGAAAAATAAATTCAAAATTTAAATTTTTAATTTGGGCTCCAAGATGAAAAGGTGCATCCTTTTATCCAATGGGTAGTCCATCCTTTTATCCATTGGGTAAAAAGGAGCTCTCCAAGGCAAGAGTTGACTATAAATAGAAGTTAATCTTCTTCCATTTTTCTTGTGAAAAAACACATACATTTCACCTCAAAAATCCCATTCCTCATTTGCATCCTCCTCCTCAAATGCAATGAGAAGAACACTTCCATCCTTGTGAAGTGTTAGTCATACCATGATGAAGATCATTCTCTCCTAAAGATCTAATCATGTTCATCATTTGTTTATTTGTGTCTTGTGTAAATCCAATGTATTTGTGAATACTTGGACTAGTTGTGTTGATCCAAGCTAGGTGTAAATACTTGGATTAGAGTTGTGTAAATCCTTTGCACATGTGTGTGCTTGGATTTAATGTGTAGATCCAAGTTACATGTGTGTACTTGGATATGTTTAGTTGAGTTGTAATTGGTTGTGTCTTGGTAGTTCTCACTAAACTCTAAAGTGATGTGGTTGTGTCTAGGTAGATCTCACTAAACTCTAAAGTGACGTGGTTGTGTCTTATGAGTTCTCACTAAACTATAAAGTGATGTGGTTGTGTCTTGTAAGTTCTCACTAAACTTTAAAGTGATTAGTAGTTGTGTTGTGTGAAATTCTCACTTAGCTTCAAAGTGAAGAGTCGTGAAGATTGGTTCTAGCTTTCGATTAGAACTTGACATCTAGCATTGTGTCGTAAAATGGTGAATTAGGCAACGTTGTGAAGATTGGTTCTAGCTTTCGATTAGAACTCGACATCTAGCCTTGTGTCGTTAAATGGTGAAGTGGGCAACGTTGTGTAGATTGGTCCTACCTAAGATTAGGACTCGACATCTAGCTTAGTGTCGGAAATGTGTAAGCGACGTGTATGGTTTTCTCCGCCTTGAAAGGAGTTTTGTTGACTAGTGAAGTAACTCTCGAGTAAGGTGTACTCGAGGAGTGGAGTAGGGCGAAGAGGAGCTTCGTGACTGAACCACTATAAATCATCGTGTCAGTACTTTCCTTTACATTTATGTCTTTACTATTATAGATGTATTTATATGTTGTGTGTTGTGTGCATCTCATAATCTAAACATCTAAGTTGTGGAAAAGCTAAGGCTTAGTACGTGTGTGCTTCGTGTTTAGATTATGGTCAAGTGTGCATCCTTTAGTCTAAATATCTTAGTTGCGGAGAAGCTAAGGCTTAGTACGTGTGTTCTTAGTGTTTAGACTATTGCTTGATGTACACTTGATTTGATGTGTTTGTGTGTTTCCTTACTTATAGTTATTATCTGTTACAAACACATGTCATATCTAGTCAAGCTTAATCAAGAATTTGATACAAACGATTGTCAAGGTTTACAACGTATCAATACTTGGCATCCACTGTAGGCGGTTCTTTATTGAACCCACGGTTCTTTATTAAACCCACGGTTCTTTATTGATAAGGAACCGCGGTGATATTTAAGGAACCGCGGCCAGTGGAATAAAGGAAATATTTTGAAAATGAACTAGAAACTATTCAACCCCCCCTTCTAGTTTCTACAATTGGTATCAGAGCGAGGTTATTCAAGATCTTTGAAGTATATTGTACTTTGAAGCTTGGATCGATCTTTGCTCTCTTTTTTCAAAACAAATGGTTTTTTAAAAATGACAACGGTTTTTAAAAATAGAGACGATCTTTGTATCAAATTGTTCATGAAGAGTGATTACTTATGAAATGTGTTTTGTTGTTTCATTCGTACAAGTTTTGGTGTTAAATAAACTTTTTATAATAGCTTGAATTAAATCTTTTCATGTTTGGAAGTATAAAAATCTTTTGTGTCATGATTAACTCTAAAATACGAGTTTTATGTGTCTAAAATGATTTTTAGAGTCCTAAGTCCTTCCAAAAAGTTACCAAATGTTTTTTGCCAAAAACCCCATTTTTGTCCTCTGGACGTGGTTCTTTATCTATTCCCCACGGTTCCTTATCAATAAGGAACCGCGGTCAGTCCGACACAGATTTTTGAAAACTTTGAAAAATCATATAAAATCAACCGTAAGTCCGTAGAAGTCGTGCCACCCGTCATTTCGAACGTAATTGAATTTTATTTAAAATAAAAATGCTTCCAAACCTTTATTCAAACTTTAAAATTTGGATGGTTTCTAAGTTCCATACTTTGTCCAAAGTATTGAGCGTCGGTTTGTCGTAAAACTTGTGTTTGACTCTTTTCTATTAAGTTGGACATCTCTTGGTGATATATCATTGAAAATTGATATATTTTCAAAGTGTTAAATTTAATTAAATTTTAAATGGGTCAAAGACTATTTTCAATTAAAATCAAGCTATGAATACTTTGTTGTATCTAACACTCAAAATATGGACGAATGCTTTTATGTGTTAAGCTAATTGTTTGTGTGTGTTTCCTTGTGTGTTATTATTATATGTAGACATTATTAAGTGTTCCTTGCTATTTGTAGTTGTATTGCTTATATGTCTAGTCTCTTGTGCCTTGCTTGGTATTTGTTAGTATCTAGTTTTTCCTAATTAGGATGTAGATTTCTTGCATTTTGGTTGCAACATTATTTGTGCATTGCATATAGGATCAACATCTCTAGGTTTACATATGTTATATAAACATCTTATACACCTCGTTATGTTTATTAATACTCTTAGGTTTGAAAGCTTTGTGAGCTTGTCAAATCTTTTGATGTGGGTCTTCTTACTCGATCATTGTCTTATTAGTTCAAGTAGATTAATGTCTCACTATAAAACATGAAACACCATTTGAAAATCTTAGCTATTTTCTCTGAAAGGAGTGTTAGTGGGAATCAAGAAAGATTTCAAATATATATCAATTCATTATATTCAAATTATGATTGATATTATTATTGAATCTAATTGACATGTTTTTAGTGTAGACATGAATGTGGACTATTAATAATATACATCGGATCATAACTCACACTTGTGTTGTCGATGGTATATTGAATCTACTTGTTCAAATTATTAGACATGTTTTGTTTAATAATTGCTTATAATGCACAATGGATTCGGTTTGACAACTTGGATGTTTCATCCGAAATACTCAAGTAATTTACATTGCAATGCAATTTGTAAATGTGTCATTTCTGAAAGACCAATCAAAAGTGTTCCTTTGTTTTGTGTAAACATTGTTTATACACTTCAATGTTATTGGCCTCAAATTCTATTAAGGTAAATAACCCTAACTAGACTTGTTTGACAAGATTTGAAATGGTGCATTCTTAACCCTCATTAGGTTGTGCATTGTGTCGTCACGCAAGTTTCATCCTTGTTACACTACATTAGGCAAATGTAGAAATTACATTTTTTCTAACATGAGAATAACTACTAGAGAACCTATTGCACTAGAAATTCCATTTGACCTAACGGTTAAATTACTTCATGTGAGAAGTTGAGTTGGTGTATAACTCGTAAAAATGGTTATGCTTAGCAGTAATTGAGCATCTCTAGTGATAGTCTCATACTCATTCTCAAAATTGATTAAATGGCTCTTCCTAATTATGACTAATGATAGCTTACATCGATGAACTTTGTATGCCATTAGGAGTCTTTTTCGTTTGTAGCCATTAGGTTTTTCTTAGCTTTTTTTCTTACGTGCTAATTGAACCTTTGTGTTTTTCCTTTGTGTGTGGTCTAGTTTGTATTGCTCTCTAGCATAACTTTATGATAAGTTAGACTAGAACATTAGGATTTGCCGAATTGAAAAAAAAATTCCCTTATCCCCCAAAATCACACCTTCTGTGGGCGGTTCTTTAAATAACCCACGGTTCCATATCGCTATGGAACCGCTGGCGAAGATAAGGAACCGCGGGCAGAAGCATTCAAAAATGAGTTTTCTAAAACTTACCAATTGTTACAACACCTTTTGGAATCTTTATTTTAAGCCTTTGATCACTCCTAAAATATCTTGTGCTTTCTCCTCTTAACCCTAAGCATTTTTGCATCTCTTTCTCACCTAAGCAAAATGTCTTATTTAGCAAATGAAAGCCTTGATTTTCCACCAAAGAACACACAAATAAAATCTCTTCTCCTTCTAAGGAAATTGATTTTGGAAACTCTCCTTTTCCACCACTTTCCCTTTGTGTTCTTCTTCCATCACATGATAAGGTCATGCATCATGGAACATGTTGTCATTATTGTCAATATCAACATCGTGTCATGTCTCATTTCTTTGATGAGTTGAATTACAAGATTATCACCAAGCCTTTTTCCACTAAATTCCGCTACCACTTTGTCTTCTTATTAAGCATGTGTGTTGCTTATTAATTAGACATCTAATTTAAGCAAATCTTAGAGTTCTAGTGTAACTAGGATTAGAATTATGCTTAAGTTATAGGCTTGAGTTTCATACATAGTTGTATGATCTTTATGTTCTTTCATGATTTTCAACATGATTTATCTATGTGTCTTGGATCTTGTTGTTATTATGTTTCTTTCTTTTCTCTTATTTTGAGTCCTTTTCTTAAACTAATAAGAATTAGGATTCTCATTGTAGATTTACACTACATGTAGCTTGATTTGTAATATCTAGATAGATGACTTGCATGTATGATACTTTCTTATATGTCTTCTAGTTTATCCTTATGCTATATGATTAATTACTAAGTTAATGAATGCATGCTTATTATAAAGGTTTTGTCTTTGTCAAGCAATACCGATATAATATCTCTTAGATGTGTCTAACTCATGCATGTCCTTAAATGCTAAGTGCTAACATGATTTACATAGTCCTCTCTTTTTAAGTAATTATGTTTCTTGCATGCCATATGTGTTAATTGCACACCTTCTCTACATTGGTTTATTGTAGAATTTATTAGGCTTGCCTTTTTTTAGATAAGTCTTTAGAGTACATTTAGCCTTGCACATTAATCTCTATGGTTTTTACTTTGATGCTTGCTTAATTGCTACTACATGCTTATGCTTACATGTTTATGCTTACATGCTTATGCTTACATGCTTATGCTCACATGCTTATGTTTACATGGTTAAACTTACTTGTGTTTAGGTATAGGAGTGATGGAACTCTTTTCTTGATTTTGCATGCTTAGTTGAGTTAGGTTTTACTTTGTTGAATGCTAAGTAAACCGCCATCTCCTTTGTGTTGCATATAGGCATTTACTAGGATCATTTCTTAATGTCAATCCCTCTTACATTAAGCATTGCATGAATTATCCTATGTGCTTACTTGATTATATGTTAGATTTTGTACTAACTCTTTCATGTCTTCTTGGGCTTCTTTTGAGTTTATTCTCTCGTTTTCTTTCGAGTTTTCACTATCACCTTCTAAGGTATAGTATTCATGAATCAATTTGTGAAGTTATCCTTAACTTCTTTGATTGAGTTTCTCTTGGTTTATTTTAATCATGCCTCTCTAAGTCGAGTCTCTCTCTTCTATCTTTCTAAACTAATTTGAGTCGAGCCTCATCCTTTCCTCATCATGTAATTGTTCTTTGAATATTCACAAAGATTGAGAAGAGCTACGAAACTTTGAGCATGTAGTTTATCGTATGCTAAACACCATCCATCTTGGTCTTTCTATTCTTTGGCTTATTTGATCTCTTTTTCTATATCATTGAGTCATCTTTTTGGTGTCGACATTCATAAGCATCCTTACCTATAATGTCTTTGGTTTTATATTTTTCGTTCTTCTCGTTTTTAAGAGTCGATTGAGGTTAAAATTTACAATTGGATTGGGTGATTCCAACAATTCTAAGTTTTTAACCTTTTGAGAGGATTTTGGTTAAATCTTGAATTTTCTTGGGTGATTCCATAAATTCTAAGCTTTTAGCCCTTTGAAATATTACCATTACAATTAGTATGGATGTTTCTTCTCTACCTCTATTCCAACAATTGTGAATTGATCTAGTCAAGCTCCTCTCCTTTGACTTGTTTTTGGATTGATAAAATCGCGTGCACACTTCTTTCTTCAATGCTTGTCATTGTTTGTGAAAACGACTTGTTTATCATCCTCATTTTTCTTTTCATCACAGTCCTTCTTTCTCTCTTTTCGACTATGTGGAATTGTTTTTATTGTACATGTCATACTCTCTTTAGTTTGGTATTTTTGCCATGATATTAAAGTAGAGTATGTCCTCTCGACAATATTTTCTCTTTTTTTGACATCGCTATATATATATGCTCTTGTTCACTAACTTTGTTTTGTAGGATATCTAACCCTTCTTTGTAGCTTGTCACTTTTCTTGCTTTGTTGGCGCCTCAAGCAAGGGGGAGCTCATATCAAGGGGGAGTGATGTGTCGTGGAATGTATATTAATTAAGATACGTTATAGGGTAAAATAGAAAATTATCTTTAGGAAAAAGTAATAGACTAAAATTACCAAAGACGGATTTAACTACACACGATGATGAACCAAGTTCGTTGTACACGAAGATCGAGTGAGTTTGAGACGTTTTGTTTCGATTTGGACAATTGATTCGAATGAGTTTTCGGTTTTTAAACTAAAATTAATCATACCAATTAAACCTAAGTGCATGAATCGTTCCTCATTAATCTAAAAACAATTATTTAAAACTAAAACTTTTAAACTATTTAAAATTTATCTATTAATTAAAAACACTTTTAAAATACTTTAAAATCTAATTAAACAATTTTAAAAACTATTTAAACTAATTTTATACTAATTTAATCTATAAAAAAACTTTTATTTTTAATTAACAAAATCTATTAAAACTATTTTTATTTAAAGCAAAATTGATTAAAATCTAATTATTTAAAAACTAATTTTTACTAACTAATTAGATTTATAAAATAAAACATTTTTTTTATATTTTCTTTTATTTATTTATTTGAAAACTTGATAAAAGAAATTAAAATGATTATTATGAAAGTAAAACTAGGTATTTAAACAAAAACACAAACTGACAGCCCACTTTTTAAGCTATATTAATTAAAGAAACTGTATTAAAACCAAAACTAGTAGCTAGAAGAGATGGTAGATGCGTTTGGCTGTTACCCGTGAGGTCACGGGTTCGAAACACAGGAGTGGTACTTTTTGGATATTATTTTTTTTGACAATGTAAATGTAAACCAAAATCACAGGAGTGACTGGTATGACCGAATTATGGTCTGATGAGTATTTTGGACTGAAAAACAAGTATAAGACTATCAGACTAAATGAGTCTGATAGCCTTTGCTATGATGCAAATCCAACAAATATCAGCAAAGCTAAATTAATAACAGCAAGATAGGAAAAAAACTAATCTAATATCAGTCTACAAATCTGAATTTAGCAATAAACTAACAAATCAATACCAGCTCTAGCAGATTTAAATAGCTAATATATCATCAATTAAACATGCCAGATTTATAAGAAATCAGATAAAATCTCACAAACCAAACTAGCAGACTCAGAAATAAAGATCAGAATAAGGCCAATCCCATTCAAAATCAGTTGCACAAATAAAATAAGAGCAGACAAACTGATAAAGAATCAGAAATCATATAACAATCCCTAAAACAGATTCATCAATGTATTAACCCGAAATTAGTGAAAAGCCATTTTAAACAGATAACAAAGATAAAGTGAAAACTCAGTTTTAAAACTCAAAGCTAGCAGACCTAATGTTCAAATTCCAAATCTAAATCAAACAATTTACTCTAAATCAATTCCAAAAATTATCTTGACTATATAAGACTGACTTCAAACATTCATTAACTTAACAGTTTTTGAATACAAGCTAACCAAATCAGAATAATAATAGCTTAAGGCTTGCATACAAAACTTCACATAAACAGATTAATACAAATCCCTTATTAAAAAGATAACTCAAAACTCTTAAAATCAGATTTATAAAAAACTTAGTTAAAAAATCCAACACCAAAGAAATCCAATTAATCAAACAGATTAATCACACCTTAATCATACCATACAACCCTAATCCATCTAACATACAACTTAATAAAAATCTTAAACAGCTTTATGTAAAAGTTAAATAACATAAAAATAAGAGGGTGAAACCTTTTGTAGGTATCCTTTGAGAAGTAGATCAGCGCTGAGCTGTCTATCAAACCGAAACAACACCATTATTCACCACCATACGAACCATTAACCATCACCATCCACCAATGTTCAGACCATCATCATTTTTTTATTAACTTTCCAGTGGGGAAAGCTTTCTCTAGTTTTACTTTAATTATCCAATAGAAGCTATTATTTAGCTTTATTAGATAACTTTAACATTATTATAGTAAACTAATTTAAGAATAAATTGCAATATTAATAAACAAAAATGATTACAATACCGAGAAAAAGAAAATACAAATTTATCCTATATCTATTTTAACATAATAACTCTAAAGTAAAATAATGGAGGAATAAATTACAGAAAATTGGGGGTTTTTATAGCCAACCCCCAAGGCTAGCTGATGAAGGTTGTTGAGGGGAATCTTGCATCTCAGCCGTCTATTCTTCTATTTCTTATTTATCTTTGATCCCACGGTTGTAAATAGCCAATCTAGCACACGGATTTCCAGCTTGGCAATCGAGTGTGCTAGTTGTGCTAGTTGTGCTCTGAGGTGGCATCATCTTATTGGAGGATTAGTGAGGAGTGAGCTGTATGAGCCAATCATATGCTAGGAAAACGGCCACGTCACACAAAACAACTCCATCTTCAAGTTCCGATATAAGGGGGAATTAATTAAAGACGCGTGAATCATCACGCGCCCTTAATAGGTAAAAGCCCCAATTTTTACTTGATAATTAAGGTTGGCGTGAATAGTTTTGTTACAGGTTATTAGGTTTTGGGAATGGGAGAGATGATACATTGGAAGTATCGAAAGTATTTGTGTGAGTGGGTGAAAAATGTGTAACGTGAGTTACATTTATGTAAAGTGGGTAAATGGTTGTAAATGTTTGACCAAAATGAAATAATCGTTTTTTAAACCGTCCAGACCCTAATGGGTATTTATATACCCATGAAACACGTTCATGTTTACTTAATGTTGATAGAAAATGGGCTTGTAGCCCATGTAACTTCAATTCGTCCCTGAATATGTCACTTGGGCTATATTTAGGGCTTGTGAATTTAAAATGGATTAATTGCTTCTCAAATGGGATTTTGAGCCCGTTTATCCAAATGTGGGACCCACAAGGCCCAAAATCTTCATAAAATGTCAAATCCACTAAAACGAACTCGATTTTGGCTTCGTTGATCTTTTCTTCAAACTCGTGCCGGTTTTTGTCGGTTTTCGCGAACTTCGGTACCTACACACATGAAACGACAAACAAACATATACAATGCCATATTTAAACATTTTATGCATTTATTGTATGTTTTTAGATACAAATTATATGAGTAAAATCACTCATATCAAACTCCCCCTTGCTAAGCAATTGCTGTGTCCTCACGCAATGACAAAATAAAACACTAACTACACCATTATTCAACTTTTTGACACTTTATTTTGAAAAGACACAATGTATTGCTTTCATTATTGAAAAATAACTTTTAGGATCATAGAACTCAAATAGATTCATCGTCCTCGAATTTTCACTTTTCCATGCCAAGTGTAAAAACAAGATCATTGTCAATCATAAGCCCCAAAATTGAACCAACTCGTACAAGTAATTTGTGTTAAACTCAATCTCCTATTATTCCTAATTGTATATCTAGATTTTATTTGTCATTCACCCAAAGGCTCATTTGACTTTATTTGATATTTATTAATTCAAAAATGAAGGCAAAAATGTGTAAACTCAACACTCAAAATCTAACCTCGACTTCAAAAACCGTTGTCACTAAAGAAAACCCACATCAAGGATAACTTAACACGATTTGAGGGATAAATCCCCGGACCCGAAATTTGGCTAATATGACTACTTAAAAGCAACAATAAAACCTCCAAAGTCAATTATGACCTTATTAATGGAGTTAGCAACAACTACATCATATCACCTTGTGGCTCTTTAAGATGCAATTGTGCTCCTTATTTAAAATCCACACCCGAAGGCTCCCTGGACAAAAAATAAGGGAATTGACATTCACCATTCCACCTTATGGCTCATGATGATGAAGCAATTTTTATTAAACACGTCCCCTTGCCATACACCCTAAGGCTCTAATGACAAGGTTAGTGCTACAAGACTCCCACCCGAAGGCTCCTAGAGAACATGTTTTTATTTATTCTTCTTTATTAATATGATATTTATAGTAAGCCAAATTTCCGCAATCCCATGATCAAAAGTCCATGACGCTGACACCATTAATGTGTTCTCACTTTAATTACAAGGGAAGAAAAAGAAGGAGTTACGAGTTAAGATATCAAGCCTAAACCGCTAAAAACTTCATTTATTAAGCAATTATTATTCAAGCGTGAAAAATAAATACGAGGAGATTAAATCAAACACAAAAAACTTACACAAGGAAGCATTAACCTTAGAAACTTATGATTAAACTCTATCATCTCTTGTTCTCCATATTGTAAAATTTCAAAAATGTGAAATCAATGGATACTTAGCCTATTAAATCAAAGTTTTGGGTTTTCAAGTCATCTACAGGATCTTGCATCTTCTTATACTTTTTCAAGTTTTAGAATTTGCGTTTTAAAGTTCCCTTGATAAACGATTTTCTAGGATCAATTATAGGAACTTGCGAAAAGTTCTTGTTCTTAACTCGTATGAATTAAGACTTTCGCGTTTTAAAGTTCCCTATATAAAAGCCTAGCAAAACTTAATTCAAATACGTTAAGGAAAAACTAAGGTAAAAACCGAGTCGAGTCAAAAACTATTTTTATTTTCACCAACGGAAAGCCTACATTTGTGTCAAAAGCACTTATTTTCTTTATTAAAACTTAAAAATAACACTAAAAATTTAAACTTTTTATGAAAAATGAGAAAAACAATTACGTTTAGACACGACAAAAGCAATTGCAAGCGATTATATCGATTGACTCCCCCATGCTAAAACCAAACATTGTCCTCAATGTTTCTTAGCTCAAGAGTAACACCCCCTTGCTAAAACACGAAGAGTCTAATGCAAAATCCTAACATGGAAAGAGCACGTAAATCTATAAGCCGTTTATTAATTATGCCTCAAGATAAAACGTTAGTCGATAAAAATCAAAGGATAAAGAGTGTGCCCCTTTTTGGCAATCAAAGATTGAAAGATCAAGTGGACCGGCAAAACCCGAACACGAGAGTCTTTAATAATAAGGGTCATACCTAAGATTCATAACACAACAAACACGAGCACGAGCTTGAAAGATCAAGCCTTATTAGTGTTAGAAAATAGAAAGAAGATAGAATGTATGAGACTCCCCCACAAGGCACCTCGTTTTTGTTAACCGAGTCATGAGCTCGACTCGATCCCCGCATTCATTGGTCCTTAGGGAAAATGGTGAAAACCGGCATATTAGAATAAATTCCATAATAAAGCACGATGCCGGGGTCAAAGATCTCATCCTAGTTGTCGGATGACAAACGAAAGGATGAAACTCCAACACAAATCTCCAAAAAGAGATGGTGGTCACAAATCAAGATATGGATAAAGCATGCTCCCCGAGATAAACTCACACCAAGATGGTCGAAAAGTCTTTCAATTATTGCATCGGTGAAAGGCCGAGATTTTCCTTAATCAATGATTCCGGGGTCGAATACCTCGTCCTCGTGAGAGAAAGGAATAGACAACACGGTGTCATCCCCCATGCTAATCCATGATCATAGAAAGCAAATGGTAATGGTGTGGTAAAAGTTTCATCCATAGTGGAATCAACTTGCATGACTTTGTTGACCTTATCACTCTTATGAATGTGAACAAAGGGGTCATGGTACTCAAAATGAGTCGCATGAAAAACCCCCACATTAAGATCAAAGCGAGTGGGAAGGATAGTTGGAGTAAAGGTAATTTCTCCCTCAGGGTCAACATTATCATCATCATAAATCGGGTGATTAAACCAAAGATTGTCATCACCGTCATTAGACTCTTCCTCAAATTTCGAAGGAATGTCTATATAGAGAAACTCATCAACCTCCTTCAAGAGAAGTTCATCATCACAAGGGTTGTGAGATGTAGGAAGTATGATGCTCTCAAAATCCTCTTGAAACAATGGATTATTGTTCATTGAAGCTTCAAAGAGAGGATTTGAGTAAGTCACAAAAGTGTCATCAATCTTGTCATCACAAGAAATATCCGACAAAGTATCAAGTGTGTCACACTCGGATACAAGATCATCATTCTCATTAGAAGGAAATTCATCAGAGAATTCCTCGAGAATGGTAGGTAAAACATGAGAATGACGCTCGATTTCGAAATCGGTAACGTCTTCACTTCCCCGTGGAAGTGGATCAACAAGTTCATCGGCGAACTTATCGAATGAATAGTCACAAACCTTGATCGACGTCGAAGTGCTGGTCAAAAATAACCTAATTACCTTATACTAGATAGGGTAAGCGGGTATCGATCCACGAGGACTATGTAGTTTTAGTTTATGTTTTGGGGTGATCACTGATCAATAAAGGTTTTGGTTTTGAAATCTGACTAAAATACTTTTGATAATAAAAATGCGTATTAAAAATTAAAATAATTATTAAGCTAATAATAAAGCTAGAAAAATAAAATAAAGATGTAAAAAATTAAAAGAAAAATGTAATCCCTTCCTGCTCCTAATATTTATGGTTGATCACACTTATGGATTATCGAAACTTTTTAGAACCGATTACAAAGATTATTTTGATGTAATATGAATGAATTAATGTCGACATTTATTATGTTTATCAACGACTCGCAATAATAAATCTTAAATTAATCCAACCAATAATTATGTTTTAACAATATATTTGGGTACAATTTATATCGATTATACGACCATCCTTTTTCTTTAGCTAAATAGAATAAGAATGAATCGTTAACTAACAATAAATTGTCTTGCACAAATAATTAAACATAATATTAAGTCAATAAAAATAATTTATAAATAAATCATAAATCAATGTAGTAAAAATATGATAACCCAAAAGTAATGATCAAACCATAAATAAAGTTACCGGAAGGAATTACAACAAAATTAGCCGGACATCGCGATGTACCCGACCCGCTGTCTGCTATTCATCTCCATTGTGCAAATTTATCACTTGTCTTCACTTCTTTTGTATATGTCTCGACAAATTAAAAAAAACAAAGCTTTCCCCACAATTGCACCTTTTGTCTTGATGTGATGATATTCTGCCTCCTTTTTGTCGTCTTTTTTCAATCAAAAATTGTTTTTTTCCCACTTTGATACCCAATCGGTGGATATTAATGAAGCCTTCAATATTTTTATTTTTATTCAATCGAACCTTTTTTTTATAGACAATCGGCTCCCACTGCCTTCTCAATCTTTTTCTTCCTCTATTGTATATATATATATATAATCCATCGGTGGGTTATTGGGTATTGGGCCCAAAAGTTATTATTTTTTTTTCCTTCTTATTATTTTTTTCTTCTTTTATTCTTTTGGCATATAATAACTTTGGCCCAATAAAAAAATAACTCAACATCAATAATTGCTCGAACGAAGCCCGGATAAATAAAAGATGACCGAAAATATTGCGACGCGCTCAAATCTTTTTCTTCAATATTTTTTCTTCATTTATCGGCGCTCACAATGTATTTTCTCCAAAAAATTAATTAAGCGGCCATTTTATTCCATTTCGCTTGTAACCTACATAATCACAAAACACACTCAAAGTACATATATAACGACAAATAAATATACAATTATGCTAAATTAACATGTTATGAGATGAATGCAAAATACACCGATTAAATCCTCTCAACTTAACTTTTACCGTCTCGAGTAAAAGTAAAATAAAAATATACAAGCATGTTAATTTCATAATTTTTAATCATACTATTGAAATTTCATCAGAAAGATCACATTCAACCTAATACACTAATAACCATCCTACATGACAAATAATCCAAAATGATTACCAATATTTTTGTCCTTCTTAAACACTTAGCATAACCATTCCCATTGATTCCATTTACTTTATGTTTCATATAATTAACCATGTGTCCAACATACCTAATGCACACCTATAATCAATAAAAAATTGATCTAAAACAAGAGGTGAGAATATAGTACACCTTTTATGACATTGGAGTTTTTATACCATAAGAGCACATCATAAGCTATCATACTTTAGCTTACATACTTCCACTTTTTTCTCATTATTTTTTTTCACATTTTTTTTTTCATTTTTTTCACTTTTTTTCTTTCTTTTTTTTGTTTTTTTTCACTTCACACATAAGCTCTTTTTTTAGCCATTCAGGATCGTTTCTTATACAAGTCATCCCGAACACTTTATACACTCCTTTCAAAGTTGATATAAAGACCAATTATTCAGAAAAATGAATATCTATCCTATAGGTGCATACTAAGACACATTGGCACATGAGAACCGGTTAATTAAGTCTGTTTAATTAAATGGGAACAGTTATACTTCGTGCCTACTGGTACATCACATGATGGAATTATCTACCACATAGTATAATTATACAATGCACTAAATTAAACAAATCTTCCTAATTTTATTACAACAATACAAGGATTGGGTTATTTCACATAAAATTGTCTCAGCTAAGTGCAATGCTATCCATCATAAAAATTGGCGTCTGACCCATGCTAACAACTAAAGTATCACCTTGCGCGGGTGACGAATCAGATAGGCAAGCCCATCATATGACTACCACCAATAATAATGACAGTTCTCCAACTCTTCTCTAAGGCCACCGTGCGCGGGTGGTGAGCCGAATAAGATCAATTTCAAGTGTCCTAACCCAACTATCACATTACTATATTTCATATTGTTTATTCAAACTTTCTACTCGATCTAAGCAAAGGTAAGTAGAGGGAATTCAACCGGCGTGGTTTGATCATCTAAATTACACATATGCCTAACTACATGCAAACAATCAAATCAATTTAATAACCAAATTATACAATGGAATCGGGTGCACCTGATAATTATGGCCAAATCCTCTAGCTTGCTCCAATAAACTATCCACAAGCTAATCTTCAGAATCTGCAAACACTCAACAAACATATATGTAGAAGAAACTTCCACATCTAATTAGCACAAGACTCTGATAATTTTAAAAAATTTCAATTTTTCCAAAAAGTCACATTTTAACCCATTTTGACCAAAATTTCACACAAAAACATGTAACACATGTGCCACCCCCTCAACTTAAAGCATTGCATTGCCCCTAATGCAAAAACTTTAAATTGAAATTTTGGTTAAAAATCAATTTCACAAACTCACACAAAAAACAAAAACCTAACTCACTTTCGTAGGAATCACGGTTGCATTTAGCGTATGCAACAAGCCTTTAAACAACTCGGTAGCCCGACTGGACGAGTTTTGTCTCGTGAGGGTTTGTAGTGAACACACCCACAAAGTTCCACAAACCATGGGTTGCCTCCCGCGAAGCGCTAAGTTTATCGTCTTCAGCCAGACATAACTCATATGAGCTATTGAGACGGTTGGAGTGGTCCCAAGTAAACCACATCTACCGTTTCCATCTAGTCACTCTCCAACTCAACATACGACTTTAAACGGTGTCCATTAACTTTAAAAGGCTCTCCACCCACCATATTTTTTATTTCAATGGCTCTGTGTGGAGAGACTTGAGTCACTATGTATGGACCCGTCCATTTACTTCTCAACTTTCCAGGAAAAAGCTTAAGTCTAGCATTGAATAACCAAACTTTTTGATCAACCAAGAAGGACTTCTTGGTGATGTATCGATCATGAAAAGCTTTGGTTTTCTCCTTATAAATCCTAGAACTTTCATAGGCATCACGTCTAATCTCATCTAGTTCAGATAATTGAAGTTTCCTAGAACTACCCGCTTTCTCTAAATCCAGATTAACAGTCTTAATCGCCCATTCAGCCCTATGCTCTATCTCAACCGGTAAATGACACGCCTTGCCATATACCAACTTATACGGTGACATACCAATAGGAGTCTTAAAATCCGTCCTATATGCCCACAAAGCATCATCTAACCTCAAGAACCAATCTTTCCTATCACTACAGACGGTCTTTTCTAAAATTCGCTTAATCTCCCTATTAGATACTTCAACCTGTCCACTAGTCTGTGGGTGATAAGGGGTAGCTATCCTATGATTAACTCCATAGTGTTTCAATAATTTCCCAAATCTAAAGTTCTTAAAGTGAGAACCCCCATCACTAATGATAGCCTTAGGAATTCCATGCCTAGCAAAGATATTATTCTTAACAAACTTAAGAACTACACTATGGTCATTAGTTCTAGTAGCCTCAGCCTCTACCCATTTAGACACATAATCAACTGCCACTAAAATGTACACATTGCCATGGGAAGTGGGGAATGGTCCCATAAAGTCAATACCCCACACGTCAAAGATCTCAACAACAAGTATGGGATTCATAGGCATTTGATCACGCCTTGAAATCCCTCCAACTTGTTGGCAACGAATACACGCTTTCATAAAAGACTGGGCATCCTTGAATATAGTCGGCCAAAAGAAACCGCTTTGCAGGACTTTATGCCCAGTTTTCGTAGCACCAGAGTGACCACCACATGCATAAGAATGGCAATGAGCCAATATGTCCATTTGCTCATGGTCGGGAACACATCTCCTAACAACTTGGTCAGCACACACCTTATAGAGCTCTGGATCCTCCCAAAAATAATGCTTCAACTAGGAGAAGAAGTATTTTCTTTGTTGCTTGGACCAAAACTCCGGAAGCTTTTTAACAGCTAAGTAATTAACTATATTTGCGTACCAAGGAACCTTAGAAACCTCAAATAAGCTTTCATCCGGAAATCTTTCCTTAATCACATCAGAAGGGTTGAACGGCGGAGGGATAATTCTAGACAAATGGTCGGCAACTACATTTTCTGACCCCTTTTTATCCCAAATTTCTAGATTAAATTCCTGTAAAAGCAAAATCCACCTAAGCAACCTCGGTTTTGTCTCTTTCTTAGTCAACAAATATCTTAAGGCACTATGATCTGAAAATACTATCACCTTAGAATGCCCCCAAATATAAGACCTAAACTTATCAAGAGCAAAAACCACGGCTAACAACTCTTTTTCAGTAGTAGTGTAATTCATTTGAGCTTATGAAAAAGTCTTACTAGCATAAAAGATTAGAACGGGTTTCTTATCGACCCGCTGTCCTAGAACCGCCCCAGCGGCATAATCACTCGCATCACACATGATCTCGAAAGGCTTCGACCAATCAGGTGATTGTAGAATAGGGGCTTCTACAAGCCTTTGCTTAAGCATGTTGAATGCTTTAAGACATGATTCATTAAAGTCAAAGCGTGTATCTTTTAAGAGTAGATTACAAAGAGGCTTTGATATAGCACTAAAATCTTTAATAAATCGCCTATAGAACCCGGCATGACCAAGAAAAGAATGCACACCTTTGACGGTAGTGGGAGGAGGAAGGGTTGAAATTACTTGAACTTTGGCACGATCAACCTCAAATCCTTTTTCAGACACAACATGCCCTAATAAAATTCCCTCTCGAACCATGAAATGGCTCTTCTCCCAACTAAGCACCAAATTAGTTTTGGTGCATCTTTTTAACACGCTTTCAAGCTGATCAAGGCAGCTTTCAAAAGATTGACCAAAGATGGAGAAATCATCCATAAATATCTCTACAGATTCTCCAACCATGTCAGAAAAGATACTCATCATACATCGCTGAAAGGTAGCGGGTGCATTACACAGGCCAAAAGGCATTCTTCAAAATGCAAATGTCCCATATGGACACGTAAACGTAGTTTTCGCCTGGTCATCAGGATGGATGGGTATTTGATTATAACCGGAGTACCAATCCAGGAAGCAATAGAACTTTTTACCCGAAACCTTCTCAACTATTTGATCAATGAAAGGTAGTGGGAAGTGATCTTTAGATGTGGCATTATTCAGCTTACGGTAATCTATGCAAACTCTCCACCCAGTAACTGGTCGGGTTGTGAGTTTTTCCCCATTCTCGGTTTCCACAATAGTGATTCCGGCCTTTTTAGGCACCGTTTGAGTGGGACTTACCCATTTACTATCCGAGATGGGATAGATGATACCGACATCTAACCATTTAAGAACTACCGTCTTGACTACCTCTTTCATATTAGGATTCAGACGCCTTTGCGCATCACTTGCTGGCTTAATATCTGGGTCCGTAACAATTCGATGCATACATAAAGAAGGACTGATCCCTTTTAAGTCTGCAATTGTCCATCCCACTGCTGCTTTATACTTGGAAAGCACTTTTAAAAGTGCTTCCTCTTGTGATTCAGAAAGATCAGAAGCAACAATGACGAGTAACGTATCATTAGGACCTAGAAAAGCATATTTGAGATTGGATGGCAAAGGTTTTAGTTCAAGAGTTAGAGGCACCTCCAAAGACGGCTTCGTGGCCGTGTCAAAAGTAGAAGGCAAGGGCTCCACCTTCTAAGACCAAGGTGGTTTTTGATGGTCCAAGGAACTGACCAAACACTCTTAAATCTCTAGAACATCAGCAACATCAAGAATCTCCTCATTATCACCAGTTAAATATAATTCCAAAGGATCATCCTTAAGCATACGGGATGCATGCTTTTGGACTTCCTCGTCAATCACATCTACTTGGTAACATTCATTCATCGTAGGAGAATTCATAGAATTAAACACATTCAATCTTATCTTTTTATTACCAAATGCAATATCTATGGCACCAGTCTGACAATTAATCCTAGCATCTATCGTGGCTAAGAATGGGCGCCCAAGGATAATAGTTGGTTGAACATCCTTGTATTGTGACTCGGTGTCAAGAAGTCATCCGGGTAATAGAAGTCATCAACTTTCACAATTACATCCTCTAAGATACCTCTAGGAATTTTAGTAGATCGATCGGCTAAGGAAATAATGGTGTCTGTCTTACGAAGAGTTCCTAAGTCATACTTATCGACCAAACTAGCAGGAAGGATGTTGATACTGGCACCAAGATCAAGGAGCCCTTCTTAATGGCAATATTTCCGACCACAAATGAAATCAACGGTGCTCCAGGATCTTTGAATTTAGGAGGAAGGGAGCTAGATAAGACTGCACTAACATGCTCCGTTGGGTCAATCTTTTTAGGCAAAGACGCCTTCAGCTTCCTCTTCTGGGTACACAAGTCCTTTAAAAACTTGGCATATGCAGGAATTTGCTTGATAGCATCAATAAGGGGGAGATTGATTTTAACTTGCTTGAAAGTCTCCCACATATCCTCAGCATGAGGACCCTTTTTAGCTAACCTTGCAGATGTCGATTTCTACAAAGCCGTAGGGTAAGGTGTGCTGGACACACCACCCTTCCCAACTTCAGAAGATTCAGTAGCTTTAGGATTCTATGATGTTGGTTTAGAAAAATCATTTAACAAATCATTCACCAACTCAGAACCGGACTTAACATTATCAGAATTTTTACCTTCAACAATAATTTCGTCACCAGTAACGAAATCCTCGACATCAGGAGAATTTGGAATTCCCTTGTCATTGTTGTAGATTTTACCGTTTCGAAGAGACGTCACCATATTCACGTGCTCATTTCCATTTTTCTTGTGTGCGAGATTCATGGTGGGGTAGCTCGGTAGCCTTCCCTCATCTCTTTTGCTTAATTGATCCGCCAATTGACCAACTTGTCTCTCAAGAGCTGCAATAGATTTAGTAGTGGTCTCGTGTCTTTGATTAGTGACCACGAATTTTCTATTAATCTATTGATTGTTGGTAGACAATGAATCCATAAGCCTATCAAACTTTCGGTCAAGGTTCAAGAGACGATTATCATCTTGGCCTTGGCCCTGATTTGGATATTGTTGTTGTGGCCTATGATTGTAAGAATTTTGTTGGAAGTTAGATGAGTCGCCACCCTTATACCTTGGTTTATAACCATAGTGTTGTTGTTGGGCATTATTAGGGCGACTGTCTTCATCTTTCCAACGGAAATTGGGGTGATTGCGCCATCCAAGATTGTAACTTTCGGAGAATGGGTCATTTCGTGGACGACCACCATAGACTCCATTTACCTCCTCATTTGGTGGCGCCCCCCAACTTTGACAATTATCGACAGAGTGACTTAGATCACCACACATTGAACACCCACTATGCGACACATTAGACACATTTGGCACACCTTTTCCTAGATTTTTCAACAAAAGATCAACTTTCTTACTTAACTCGCTAATTTCAGAATTTGTGCCACGTTGGTTAGACACAAAATTGGCGGAAGATGGGTGGTTGTTTCGATCCACTGAAGCTTGGGTCTTAGAACCTTTGCTTAGTTTTTGAAAAACTCCCATTCTTCCTCCATAGGTCGCGAGAAAAACATACCCCCACTAGTGGCCATGACAAATTGTTGGTTGTTATAATCCAACCCATCATAGAAGACTTTGACAAGCTCCCATTTTGGAAAATCATGATGAGGGAATGTTCTTAATAACTCCTTAAGTCTACTAAATGCTTCATGAAACTGCTCGCCTGGGATTTGACGAAAGGATTTAATCTTATTCCTAATGGCAGCAGTTTTACTTATAGAATAAAATTCCTCAAGAAAAGAATATTGCATTTCAGACCATGAGTTAATACTACCTGGATCAAGAGATGAGAACCAGTCCTTAGCTTGATCTTTAAGAGAAAAAGGAAAAAGGCGAAGTCTTACCTCATCCTTGGTAATATTATTAACCTGATGTGTGTCAGCAATTGAGAAGAATTCTCGTAGATGTGCGTATGGCTCCTCACGACCTCTAAACACTGGCAAGATCGCTATGAGGTTCGGCTGGATCTTGAAGTTACTTGTAACCCCTTTAACCGGATCCGGATAAACGATAGGCGAGGGATCCTCGAAGATCCCCGGCCTGTAATAAGAATCAACACCCCGTGGTGGAGATTCTTCTCCGCTACTACTTCCGCTAGCACCTCCGCCAACATCTTTGTCACCTGGCATTTCAACGAAAAGCTTTGCTAAACCTAAAAAATCAAGATTAGTAGAAAACTGTCGAAACGTCTTCCTTCTTAACCTTGCACTTTTCTCAACCTCAGGATCGTAAGCTAACGGTGATGTACGTCCCGATCTGCGTGTGCGCATACACTAACCTGCACACTCACAAGAAACAAAACAAACAAACAAAACAAAAAAAACAAGAAAAATAAAATCTTTTTGTATTTTTGTATTTTATTAATGAAAAATATTAACAAAAACTTAAACGAAAAGCTCACTGAGTCCCCGGCAGCGGCGCCAAATTTTTGATCGACGTCGAAGTGCCGATAAAAAATAACCTAATTACCTTATACTAGATAGGGTAAGCGGTTATCGATCCACGAGGACTATGTGGTTTTAGTTTAAGTTTTGGGGTGATCACTGGTTAATAAAGGTTTTGGTTTTGAAATCAGACAACTAAAATACTTTTGATAATAAAACTGCGGATTAAAAATTAAAATAATTATTAAGCTAATAATAAAGTTAGAAAAATAAAATAAAGATGTAAACAATTGAAAGAAAAATGTAATCCCTTCCAGCTCCTAATATTTATGGTTGATCACACTTATGGATTATCGAAACTTTTTAGAACCGATTACAAAGATTATTTTGATTTAATATGAATGAATTAATGTCGGCATTTATTATGTTTATCAACGATTCGCAATAACAAATCTTAAACTAATCCAACCAATAATTATGTTTTAACAATTTATTTGGGTACAATTTATATCGATTATACGATCATCCTTTTTCTTTAGCTAAATAGAATAAGAATGAATCGTTAACTAACAATAAATTGTCTTGCACAAATAATTAAACATAATATTAAGTCAATAAAAATAATTTATAAATAAATCATAAATCAATGTAGTAAAAATATGATAACCCAAAAGTAATGATCAAACCATAAATAAAGTTACCGGAAGGAATTCAACAAAATTAGCCGGACATCACGATGTACCCGACCCGCTGTCTGCTGTTCATCTCCATTGTGCAAATTTATCACTTGTCTTCACTTCTTTTGTATATGTCTCGACAAATAAAAAAAAACAAAGCTTTCCCCACAATTGCACCTTTTGTCTTGATGTGATGATATTCTGCCTCCTTTTTGTCGTCTTTTTTCAATCAAAAATTGTTTTTTTCCCACTTTGATGCCCAATTGGTGGATATTAATGAAGCCTCTAATATATTATTTTTTTTCAATCGAACCTTTTTTTTATAGACAACCGACTCCCATTGCCTTCTCAATCTTTTTCTTCCTCTATTATATATATATATATATATATATATATATATATATATATATATATATATATATATATATATATATATATATATATATATATATATATATATATATATATATATATATATATATATATATATATATATATATATATATATATATATATATATATATATATATATATATATATATATATATATATATATATATATATATATATATATATATATATATATATATATATATATAATCCATCGGTGGGTTATTGGGTATTGGGCCCAAAAGTTATTATTTTTTTTCCTTTTTATTATTTTTTCTTCTTTTATTCTTTTGGCATATAATAACTTTGGCCCAATAAAAAAATAACCCAACATCAATAATTGCTCGAACGAAGCCCGGATAAATAAAAGATGACCGAAAATATTGCGACGCGCTCAAATCTTTTTCTTCAATATTTTTTCTTCATTTATCGGCGCTCACCATGTCTTTTCTCCAAAAAATTAATTAAGCGGCCATTTTATTCCATTTCGCTCGTAACCTACATAATCACAAAACACACTCAAAGTACATATATAACGACAAATAAACATACAATTATGCTAAATTAACATGTTATGAGGTGAATGCAAAATACACCGATTAAACCTCACTCGGTGTGGAGTTAGGAATCAAAGGCTCTTCAAATGAAGATTGTGCCTTAGGGTTATCAATTTGGTCCTTCGAAGAGAGTGAAAATGAGTCCATTTTCAATGATTTTTTAATTAAAGCAATATCTCTCTCGGGATCAAAATTCTCATTATCAAACTCACTAGTATCAAATGATGCACTAAGGTATTCATCAATTACCTTTTCAATCTTAGAACTATCATCCTCGTGTGGAGTGAGTGGAGACGAGATTAGATTACAACATGATTCAACAAAACAAGCATCTTCCTTTGAATTTAACTTTTCTTCATCACAAAATGAGGTTTCCAAAATTGGAAAAACACCTTTGTAAAAGAGAGATTTCTTATTACTTTCAATAGTCTTAACAAGTTTCACACTTTCCACTTTCTTACAAACAAATCTTGGAATCTTTTCCGGTTTGAAAACAATACTTTTATCCCCCTAAAACAATTTAATCTCCTCTTTCCTCATATCAACTTGAACATGAGCCGTGCACAAAAATGGTCGTCCTAAAATAATAGGCACACGAGGATTGGTCTCATAATCAACTATAGCAAAATCGGCCAAGTACAAAAACTTTCCCACTTTAACAATGACATTTTCCGCTATACCAACCGGACGGGTGGTGGTACCATTAGCAAGCTCAATGATCATTCGAGTGGTACTAAGTGGTGCATATTCAAGAGTTTTCCAAATGGCTAAGGGCATTAAGTTAATGCTAGCTCCTAGATCTACTAGAGCTTTGCATACCCCAAGCTCATTGAAAACACAAGGTATCAAGAATTAACCCGGATCTTTATATTTCTCGGGAAAGAAATCAAATAAAACCGAGGTACTAATCACATTTAAAGTAGCCTTGGTAACATCAAGAAAAGTTTCTTTAGGTGGAGGATCAAACTCAATCACTTCTTCTAAATTATCACAATCATCATAAACAATGATGGCCTTAAGCTCTCCCTTCGGGTTTGGAATGGTATTACTAGGTAAGCAACCCGAAGAAGAAGATGGTTTAGACATAAATCCCTCAAACATCGAAAGCAATTTATTTTGACCTTGTTCAAACTTTGTTGCATACGATTTTGACTTTGCTCTAATCTTTGCTCAAAACGGTTTTGGTTTTGTTCAAGTCTTTGTTGATTAAGCTCAATCTTATTGTTTTGACCTTTAATCATATTTCGAAACTCATTTTTCAAAGTTGCCATTTGTCCTTGAACATTGTTTTGAAAAGCTTTCAAATTTGCCTCATTCGTTTTAATGTAGCTTGACAAATCATTTTGATTATTGTGAGTTGATTGTTTTGATTAGCATTAAACCCATTTCCTTGATTGAAATTCCCTTGGTTACCACGGTTAAAATTATTCCCATTATTTCCATTGTTGTACCTATTTTGAACCGGTGGAAAACCCGGTGGAGCAACATGATTTTGACGAGAAACTTGACCGTTGGAGCCATAAGTTCCCGTCGCGGAAAAAGCACTAGCTTGATCAAACCCCGTGGTTGAACAAGCATAATTAGGATGTGCTCCACCACATGATACACACAAATTCTCAATCATATTAATCGATCCATGAGGATTCTTCCTAATCTCATTCAACAATGTAGCAAATCCATTATCAATCTTAGAGTCCAATCTAGTAATCTCGGTATTAGATGAATTCATATTGGAAACAACCGGTGTGTTTCGTGAATATTACACTCTAGACTTATTCTCAATTATACCCCACGCGTCTCTCGGAGTTTTTCTTAAAAGATTACCTCCCGCGGCGGCATTTAAAGAATCTTGTTCAACCATATTAAGCCCATTATAAAAAGTATTTATTTGATGCAATTCCGAGAAACCGTGGTGTGGACATTGTCTTAGCAAATCTTTAAACCTTTCCCAAGCAACCCCAAACGATTCATGCACTTTTTGTTCAAATCTAGTCATCTCGTTCTTAAAGTGTGTTGTTTTGGATGGTGGAAAGAAGTAATTCATGAACTTAGACACTAAATCATCCCATGTCAAAATCGAACTCGGTGGTTCTTTCTCATACCAAATCTTAGCGTTACCCTCGAGCGAGTACGGAAAAAGCATGAGCTTAATCGCGTCATTCGGCACATCTCTAAACTTGAGAGTCGAGGTAATACGAAGAAAATTCCGAATGTGAGAGTGCGGGTTATCGGTCTCATTGCCACGGAGTTGGTCGACACGAATGAGCGATAAAAGACCCGTCTTAATCTCAAAATAATCCGCCAAAATAGCCGGCACAACGATTGCTTCCCCATACCCTTCGGTGGGTGCACGAAGCAATTCCTCCATTGTTCGGTTATCGGCCATCTCTACAACAATAGGTGGAAGCTCGGGTTCCACTATTCGTTGTTGACAATTTTTATTTCTACGAGGAATGTTTTCGAGCCTATTTTAATCAATCGAAAGTCGAGAAGAATGTATTTGCATAAACCAAAATGACGAGAATTTTAGAGGGTTGAAGAAAAGAAATTAGACAAGAAGAAGATTATTTTTGGTATTTTTATTTGGTATTGCTCAATCAAAATGATCGATAAAAAACAAGAAATAAGGATAACTACTATGGAAGTAAATTACGCTCGGTCGACTTTGAAACGATAGGTGAAAACCTAAACGTCTCGAGGTTCAATAAGTAAACTACAAAAATAAGATATAATACTACTTGAGTTGGCAAACCAATAATCGGTCGTCCCTCTCAATATACGCACAAGCAAGCGGGGAAACGAGGTGGCACAAAGCACTTAAAAACCTTTTTCCTTAGACATCCTTTTATAGCACGTCGCCTTATACCCACCTTATAGTTTGTATAAATCGAGTTCAAACTTCTTATTAGTATTTATCTATTTTGCCTTTTTTTTTCGTTTTGGATTCGAATACAATAGCTAGGTGATGAAATCCCAACTAAGGTCTTATTTGGAAGTAGATAAATTTATTGTTCTACGTAATACAATATAGTAATCACAAAAAAAACACGAAAACCGATACATACTATAATAATAGAAAAATAACAAAACTTTTCGAGGACAGAAAGGGTTTTCAAATCAACGATCAACAAATCTCACAAAGACAAATCGTACACAAGATCCCTGGCAGCGGCGCCAAATTTTTTGATGTAGTGTGGAATGTATATTAATTAAAATACGTTATAGGGTAAAATAGAAAATTACCTTTAGGAAAAAGAAATAGACTAAAATTACCAAAGACGGATTTAATTAAACACGATGATGAACCAAGTTCGTTGTACACAAATATCGAGTGAATTTGAGACGTCACTGCTAGAATACAGAACAACAGCAACGAAAATTTGCGATCGAATTAGTCTGTCACTAAATAATGGTTAACAGTGACGGATTAGTGATAGGTTAGCAACAAGATTATCTTTGATAAAAAAAGTGACAAAGTAGTGACAAACTAGTAACAAATTTAGAGACGAATTATGCATCTATCACAATTTTATCGCTAATTGTAATCATACAGAGACAGAGTTAACGACGAACTTTGGTTGTGACTACTAGAGATAGAATTATGACGACATATAGATGGATTTTTTAGTTGTCTCAAATACATCGTTGAGTTTTACACTTAGCTTCGAATTAGCGATGGACTTCGATATAATAATTTAGTGATATTTTGTAGGAAGTAACAACCGAGAATTAGCTCATCTAATCAAGCACATATTTTTTTTGTAAGGACGACACATATGTCCGCGCGCGTGCATACTTATACTTTTATTTTGTTAAGTGTATACATAGTTTATTAATGACACTACGATATTATTTTCATCTTTCTATTACGCTAAATAGTTTTTTTTCATCTTTACCCGTGTGTAACTTAATGAATCTAGACATTTATTATAAGGTCCATCCTTTTAACTAGTTGACTTTAAGAGTAACTCAGAAAAGTTAAATCGATGAAGCTTTGAGTTAATATTGAGCTCGAAAACTAGCTAAGTTTTAAGTTAAAAGTCAAGCTTGGGTTGAGCTTGTTTAACTAATTGGTGAGACTAATTTTGATTCACCTACTTGGGTTCTTTTTAGAGCTTGAGGGGAGGTTCTATTGGGTTCGAGACTTGCAATAAACAAAAAACCCAAGATTTTTCTTTTAGTGCAAAGTCGTGATATCTAGAGATTTCCCTTCGCAGATATTTACTAGTCGTTCGTGTCTCGCGGCAGGGTCAAATTTCAAATGTGCATAGTCGTTAAAAAATATATAATTCATAATAATTAATTGGAGTGAATAAAAATAATAATATGTCATCGGAAAAGTATAATATAAACAATGAGAATATATAGGAGTAATCATATCTTTAACATAAAAATATAAGAACTTATTATGAAGTATATATCTTTAACATATATATACATGTGCTTCTCCGAGAACGGTTATCCATTGGTGAAAAAAGTGGCGCCACTCTGTGTAAATATTTGGTGCCCCTAGATATGTGGAGATCGTGGAGCACGAGTCCCTCCTTCCATAAATGGTTTATCAGATGCAACTTACTTTTAGTAAGTACTAGATCGAGGTATGTTCATACACCCTTCACTTTTAGATCATAATTTGTGGTAACTATGTCACATTTTAGTTTTATGTTGTTAATCTAGGGTTCTTCCAATTAGAAGTAATTCATCTAGTTTAAATACTAAGTACTGCTTTGTTTATACTAATTACTAGGTAGTATTTTAGGTTGTGCCATGAAAGTCGACTCTTATTGTTAAATGATGATCTATGTAGCCGTTAATGTGTAGTTCCGAAATTGACACCGGTGTCATCAGTTGGATCTACCTGATGTCGCAAAAAAATAAACAAAGGAAAATTAAATCTTGAATCAACCGGATACAAATATGTTAACCCTGAATTATTATCCAACACCAACTAAAACCGTAGCTGTACATATAATCTATCTTACGCGAACCAGCTAAATTATGTCAGTTCGCTTCATCATTTTATTATAAAGCCAAAATGTTATAGAAGCTAAGAAAATAAGACATGAAGGTCTGATATAGACAACCTTTTGTAGGGTTGAGCCAAAATGGGACTTGATTCGGATTCGGCATAGGTGTTTACAGTTTAGTTGGGTCAGTTTCATTTTTTTACATCAAGAACCAATTAAGAACAACAAACAATCTTTATAACTTTCAAACAATACTCGAGAACAAATGAAACATATAGTCAAAGATGCTCACGTTAAGGGGTTATCGATTATACAAACTCTTAAATAAATATCATCGGAGTAACTTTATAAAATATAACAATCACATGTTCAAAACTTGGTACACATTTGTCACTAAAAAGTCATAAAATATGCGTAAAAATATATACAATGATCCATTAAAACACATACCTTTCAGGCTTGAATTTGATATTCTTGAGCCGATTACCATACCGGTCTGCTTCAATGTACTTAACATTTTTTTATTTCTCAAAGACCTTGTCTAGATGCAGGTCACATCTATTAAAGTATTTTATGAAGGATCCATTTGATCTTTGTAGACATACTGTTCTTTCCCTGTTCGCGTATAACATAGATGTTTTCACAGATTTTGGCGTGGTAATGTCTCAACACTTCTCATGGTTATGTGGTCATGCCATACAGTGCTATACAGTTCATGGTGTTGCATAAAGTGAAGAATTTTCCTTTAGGATTCTCCAAGGCAGGTGTGTTTTGAATTCCATGTTCCTTAATAATGCCTTATTTTGTTTGCCAAAAAGCACTTGTTTGAGTTTTAACCCATTTGTGTCTACCTGGTGGCCGATTCAGACACCCTTTTCTTTTAAGGCGTTACTAAAACTTATACATTGGATTTTGTTGCTGTGTGAGGCAGGGTGATGTAGAGTTTGGGGTTACATAGTAGTTCAGTACTCCACTAAGTTAGAGACAAGATAGTTTAGTGATAGGAAGCAGGGGTCTTGTCTCACTAAATTTTATAAACAAGATAAGTAATTTATTTTGCCAAGCTTACATTCAAATTCGAAAACATAAATTTGTAACTGGACCAGGAGAAAGATAAGGTGTGACCAGCTGGGCAATTCCCCTTTTGTCTTGTTTAGCATTTCACTTCAGTTATCATCACTTTAGTTATCATATCACACTGGCTGGTTAGTTCAGTTTACTTGTTTCTAAAAGAATGGTTTTGATAAATAACTTATTACTTGTGTTATGTACACAACTTTAGACGTAATTAAGTAATTCCTGTTTCTTCTTCCATTATCATCCCAACTTTTCATCTTAAAACAAACTTTTTAGAAAAAATAACCATTTTGTACGTGTCGAAACAAGTTAGGTTGGCTTCCCCTGGAAACACCATATATTTTTTTCTAATTATTAAGCAATAAATACTTATTGCATTACAAATTATAAACTTTGAACTCACTCTTTTCAGCTGGAGCCAATTCTTACGCAAGTGGTAGGTAAAGTAGAATTCATTTCCTGTTATACTTTCTGCAAAAGATTTCCCTTACTTCACCTGTCATCGTTAACTACGGTTATGTATCTGGAATATTAGCGGATGGGGAAAGAGGAAATCAAGAACTATAGAATCTGATGTTATTTACTGGATTTACAGATGGTGTTGTTGGTAAGAAAAAACAGAATCACCAAATGGTAATTTCTGATGATCTTTTGTCTTCTATTTTCTTATGCTCTTTTGGATTTTGCATGATGTTTTTGTATGACTATTCATAGATTTCCAGGCCCGGCTGTAAGGGTGTATGGTGCGGTGGCATAGGGCCCCTCAGTTTTGTGATGGTAAAGCTACGTTTCTAGTTAAGTAGTGATAATGAAATCATGATGATTTACTAATATATGGGCCCATTAAGTGTTTCAGTGACTCTTGTAAATGAGAAGGGAACCGCTCATTTACCTAAATCATTTTAATTATCATAAAAACTACCTAATTTGAGGTGAACTTGCGGCTTGCTTCTTTTTGTTGTTAATGCGGTATATGTGTATCAAAATGTAGTAAAATATATTGAAAATGTGTATGTAGAAAGTATGTGCCTCGCCTACATGAGGCAGCACTTTCGCATTGTCACTTTTGTTTTGGCTTTTTGACCCTTAGCACGTACAACAGAGCGCTTCGAGTTTTTTAAAACCCAGGTCGTAGGATTTTTTAACGAACAGTCATGGAGTCTCTTCAAAATGGTTTCAATGCAACAACTTGATAGAATAGAAAGCCGTATTCGCTTTTTCTAGTTACTTACCTCTTAAGTATATGATGTTCAATACTGTGTTATAATCTAAACTTCTAGTGTTTCCAATTTCTTGCAAACTCTTTAGGCTAAAGGAAAGATATTCTTCATCTAGCTTCCCAAATGTTGATGACCAACGCGTGGAATGCAGAGTAGATATACATGTATCCTATAACTTTGGTCTTTTCATATTTCTATATTTATAGTCCTGATCATGCCATCATGGACTATCTGTGAACTTTATCCACATTTTACGTAGTTTAGGAAGATAATTACTATTCCTAGTGCCTGAGGCACAAGGTGAGGCGGTGGTCTGAACGCATCAGACACCCATAGGCGAAGCATTTACGAAAGGCGGTGAGGCACATGCTTCAAGGCCACCTCTGTTGAGGCACGCCTTGTATGCTTTTTGGCGCCTCTATATATTAGGCCTTGAAACATAAATTGAAGCTTATGATGTATATTATGCTTCTTTAGATGGGGTTATTATTGTTAGAAATAAGTTAAATTGAGAGCCAATTAAGACTGATTAGCTAAAAAACATATTTGACTTTAAACCTAGATATAAATGGACTACTTTTAGCATGAATTTACTAAGAATAAAACCATGCACCCTGATGTTCGGGATGAACAACCCAAGTTCTGATGTTTTCCTAAAGATGCTTACAACAATTTTTTCAACAACTATTAAGCATTCTGCTTATACTATAATTTGTCCTATTTACAAGGACTCTTTGATACTATAGCACAGGCTACTAAAACTAATGAGACGGCCCCTGAGAGTAGTTATACACAACTGATTATTTCATAGCCATAAGCAATCTCATGCACCTCTTAAATAGAGGTAATGATTTTGTTATCACTTGGTTCATATTAGTTATAACATACCTCAAACTATATTTGAATTTGTAGCACTTTTACATTCACTGAGGTATTGCTTTGTCCATATATTTTTGTTTTCTTTTTGGAATAGGATAGATATTAGTATGAATACATTATAGAGTAATTCTGTGGTATGTTTTATTTGAAAGAAACAGAATATGCAAATAAATCTTTACATATGACTAGAAACCTAATGTATAAGCACGATGGCCTGCTTTTTATCAATCTACTGTTCATGTGAGTCCACTCTTATATGGTATTGACAAAGATGGTGTGAGAAAATAGCTTTGGCTACATACAACGGCGAGGTGCTTTTCTTCCCGGTACAACTGATTTATTAGTTTCCGTAGCATTTTTTTCGCCTTCTCTTATTGGAACATCCACATATATTTCAAAAAACTAATATTTGAATTTGGTATGTTCTAGAACTATCTTGATAGCATTCATGTAGATTTAAATGAAGAATTGAAGAAAGAAATGAAAGTCGAACTCAAGGAATAAATGAAGAATGAGCTCAAGGAAGAAATGCGCACGGATAACTAATAGAAGAAATGCCTGAATGAAATGCTGCAAAAATTCAAGATATGCTTGTCGTTCATGGTATAACGAGTCGTGTTATCCGCCAAACAAAATCAAAGCAAGGTAAAGCAAGTGACAGTACATCTTGAACATCAACCATTACACTTTATGAAGAGCTTCTTTCGTAAGAGAGATTATTTGGTTTATATTTTCTTTTAGCTTGTCGAAGATCAGATCTTAGTTTTCTTTCGAGTATGCTTGTTATTTGATTTGGATTTGTTTATTATTTTATTTGGATGTGGATTTCATGACTATTATCAATGTCGTATTTGTTTGTGTGTCAACTTGAAATGGCAAATCGTGTTGATTTAAAGAGCACATAGTTAGTAACGGTTTTGAGATAAAAAATTTAGTGGTGGATTAACGATAAATATATGTGTCTCCAGTAGTGACGTGATAACAACAAAACAGTTGGCCGAATATTAGAAATGGATTAGCGACTGCTTTGTCGTTACTCTTAGCGACAGAAACTATGTCGCCAAGCCGTCACTTTATGGTCGATTCAAATTCCATTCAAGCAACTTTATAAAAGCTTTAGTGAGAGGTTAGAGACTCACAATCCATCGCTAAAACTAAACAAGTTTTGTCGCTAAACTTGTCACAAAAATTTTGCGAGACCCTTTTTTGCGACAGAGTTAATTCGTCAGTATTCCGTCGTTGTAGGGCTTTAGTGACGAGATAGCGATGAAAACGTTCGTTGCTGATACCAGATTTTCTAATAGTGCGTTTTGTTTCGATTTGGACAATTGATTCGAATGGGTTTTCGGTTTTTAAACTAAAATTAATCCTACCAATTAAACCTAAGTGTATGAATCGTTCCTCATTAATCTAAAAACAATTATTTAAAATTAAAACTTTTAAACTATTTAAAATTTATCTATTTAATTAAAAACACTTTTACAATATTTTAAAATCTAATTAAACAATTTTAAAAACTATTTAAACTAATTTTATACTAATTTAATATATAAAAAAACTTTTATTTTTAATTAACAAAATCTATTAAAACTATTTTTATTTAAAACAAAATTAATTAAAATCTAATTATTTAAAAACTAATTTTTACTAACTAATTAAATTTATAAAATAAAACATTTTTTTTATATTTTCTTTTATTTATTTGAAAACTTTAATGAAGAAAATTAAATTGATTATTATGAAAGTAAAACTAGGTATTTAAACAAAAACCCAAACTGACAGCCCACTTTTTAAGTTATATTAATTAAAGAAACTGTATTAAAACCAAAACTAGTAGCTAGCGGAGATGGTAGATGCGTTTGGCTGTTACCCGTGAGGTCACGAGTTCGAACCACAGGAGTGGTACTTTTTGGATATTATTTTTTTTGACAATGTAAATGTAAACCAAAATCACAGGAGTGACTGGTATGACCGAATTATGGTCTGATGAGTATTTTGGACTGAAAAATTAGTATAAGACTATCAGACTAAATGAGTCTGATAGCCTTTGCTATGATGCAAATCCAACAAATATCAGCAAAGCTAAATTTATAACAGCAAGATAGGAAACAAACTAAACTAATATCAGTCTACAAATCTGAATTTAGCAATAAACTAACAAATCAATACCAGCTCTAGCAGATTTAAATAGCTAATATATCATCAATTAAACATGCCAGTTTTATAAGAAATCAGATAAAATCTCACAAACCAAACTAGCAGACTCAGAAATAAAGATCAGAATAAGGCCAATCCCATTCAAAATCAGTTGCACAAATAAAATAAGAGCAGACAAACTGATAAAGAATCAGAAATCATATAACAATCCCTAAAACAGATTCATCAATGTATTAACCTAAAATTAGTGAAAAGCCATTTTAAACAAATAACAAAGATAAAGTGAAAACTCAGATTTAAAACTCAAAGCTAGCAGACCTAATGTTCAAATTCCAAATCTAAATCAAACAATTTACTCTAAATCAATTCCAAAAATTATCTTGACTATATAAGACTGACTCCATACATTCATTAACTTAACAGTTTTTGAATACAAGCTAACCAAATCAGATTAATAACAGCTTAAGGCTTGCATACAAAACTTCACATAAACAGATTAATACAAATCCTTTATTAAACAGATATCTCAAAACTCTTAAAATTAGATTTATAAAAAACTTAGTTAAAAATCCAACACCAAAGAAATCCAATTAATCAAACAGATTAATCACACCTTAATCATACCATACAACCCTAATCCATCTAACATACAACTTAATAAAAATCTTAAACAACTTTATGTAAAAGTTAAATAACATAAAAATAAGAGGGTGAAACCGTTTGTTGATATCCTTTGAGAAGTAGATCAGTGCTGAGCTGTCTATCAAACCGAAACAACACCATTATTCACCACCATACGAACCATTAACCATCACCATCCACCAACGTTCAGACCATCATCATTTTTTATTAACTTTCCAGTCGGGAAAGCTTTCTCCAATTTTACTTTAATTATCCAATAGAAGCTATTATTTAGCTTTATTAGATAACTTTAACATTATTATAGTAAACAGATTTAAGAATAAATTGTAATATTAATTTCTTAACAGAAAGTTAAACACGATGGAATTCAAATCCAACTAAACTTTTATTAATAAACAAAAATGATTACAATACCGAGAAAAAGAAAATACAAATTTATCCTATATCTATTTTAACATAATAACTCTAAAGTAAAATAATGGATGAATAAATGACAGAAAATGGGGTGTTTTTATAGCCAATCCCCAAGGCTAGCTGATGAAGGTTGTTGAGGGGAATCTTGCATCTCAACCGTCTATTCTTCTCTTTCTTCTTTATCTTTGATCCCACGGTTGTAAATAGCCAATCTAGCACACGGATTGTCATCTTGGAAATCGAGTGTGCTTAATGTTAGGCTTTTTTGCAAATCCTTTTTAGATCTATTTATCGTTCCACAAATCGACTCAAATTGAAATAGGACAAAACGTAAGACCTATTTGTTCTTGGTAAATAAAACCTTTTGGTATTTTAAACTAATTAAAAAGACTATTTAATTAAACAAATGAGTAAACTAATTTAAAGCTAATTTGAAAACAAAATTTAATTAATCTAAAAAAACTTTCTATTTAAAAACTAATTAAAATGATTAAAGCAAATCTTTTTAAAAAACTTAATAAAACAAAATTGATATAAAACTTTTTAAATAAATTTAATAAAACTAAAAACATGTATTTAAACTAAATAAACTAAACTGCCAACTAAAATTTAAAAAGCTATATTAATTAACTAAGGCGTAAATAAACACAAATAAAGGGGCAGATGAGATGGTAAAGCATTGGACTGTTGAACGGAAGGTCAGGGGTTCGAGTCCCCTGACAGACAGATTTTAGCTTATTTTTTTTTTTACTCTTTGGAAATTGAAATCTCAGACCAAAAGGGTCTGAGAGTTAAGCAGTAAATATAAGCAAAACAGACAAATCAAATAAGCTATAACAGGAACCAAATAAGCAGATTAAACGAATAATAAGCTGAAATAAAAATAAGCAAATCGCAAAAAACAAAATAACCAAATAAGCATAGATAGCCAAGAACAATAAGCAAATACTAAACTAATCTTAACAAAAATCTAATAAGCAAATAAGCAGATACAAATTCTACTGAAAATAAGCAAATATTGCCAAAACTTAAACAAACTAGACAAACCAAAATCAGAATTACTAAATAAAAGAGATATTAAAATCAGCAGGTTCAAAACTAATATCAGATTGCAGACTAAGAACTCAGATAATAGTACACTACTAATTCAACATTCAAAACACAACTATCAAACTAAAAAAACAAATCCGAAATCATTAAGCTATGACAAAAACGAAATCAGTAACACTAAACTTAAATAAAAAAAGGCAAACTATTCAAACAAAAACTAAAACATAAATCAACAATCACTTAATCAAATCTATCTAACAAAAACTTAAACAAATTTAATCTAGAATTTAAATATAATAAAAATAAAGTGAAGAAGAACCTTGTGACGAAACCCATTGCGACGAAGAGCGGCGCTGAGCCGTCTTTGAACCCAAACCGAAACAACTCCTCCTTCATCATCATCAAAAATCAACACCAACCCGACTCATGAACAGTACCGAACCGGAGTCAATCTTCGAACCAAGTTTCATCAAAACTTCCAGTGGGGAAGTTCTTTACATTCCTTATTTTTTTTTACTTTTTGATGATTATAATAAAAAAACTGATAATAATAATAATGGTAACAAAACAGATTGAAATTTAAATAGCCAGAAACTTTAAAGAGATGCAAGACGAGATTTAATTAAATCAAAATAACAATTTCATTAATAATTAAAATCATTACAAAACTGGAAAATTTGAAAATACAATTACCCTAACATCTAATTTGCATAAAAATAAAATTAAAACTAATTTAATCCTACTCCTAAATTAATTAAAAAACAGTAAAAAATAAAGAAAACGGAATACATGAATTACAAGTTGTGGGGTGGGTTTTATAGGCGAACCCAAATGCCTTGTTGATGAAGACATCAATTCCTGACCCTTGATTCCATATTTTCTCTCTCATTTCTTGATCAACGGCTGAGACTCAATCCCTTTTCAGTCGGATCGCCAGGTTGGAAGGAGTTGTGTTTCTTGTGTTTGTTTGGAGTTGAGCTGGCCATCAAGGATTGGCGGATTGGTGTTGTAGAGTTGTCACAGCTAATAAAAAAAGGATAGATGCCACGTCTGATTTGATATGAGGACCACCCCTTGGTGTCTTCTCTGATTCTTGGGGAAATTAATCCCAAATCGTGTGAATCACACGGATGAATTAAAACCCCTAAAAATTATGGTATATTTTGCTTAGGGTAAATTAGGGTTTTGGGTTAAAAAAATGGTGACTCTGGTTATTTTGTTGGGAGAGAAAAAGTAAAAGTGGGTGAAGGGTTTCATTGTTTTTACCGAAACAAATAAGTGGGGTGAGTAAATAATACGTTTAATAAAAACGTGTGAATGGGGGAGAGTGTTTAATAGGGTTTGTGTTTCGTGTGAGTTGACTGAATTAATATTCACTTTTAACTAGCAACTTTGATATATCCGTCCACTGAGTTATCCAAATGGGCTTTTGGGCTTTAGTTGTGAATTAGGCTTTGAGTCCAAATAGGTATAACCTCTCACGTCTCAATATAAATAAATGGGCTTGTGGGATTGGGCCTCTTGTAAATTTATCCAATTTCAGCAATGGGTTTCCAGGCCCATTAAGCACTTGTGGGTCCCACCAAGCTTATTTAACTTAAATCCGCGAATAAACGATCCCGTCTTTTGACTTTCAATAAATTCTTCATTCTCGTTTGAACTTTTGGTCCTTTTGAGTTGACTTTGTTATTTTCTTCGATAAATGCCCGTTAAATCCCATGTTTTCTTCCTTTTCGATCTTTTGTACCTAAAACACAACAAAAACAAAAACCACGCGTAATTCCGACTATTATGTTATTAAATACACGTTTGGGTCTCGTTTTTCCTTGTTTTTAGTGGCAAAAGGATAAGTGTTTACACACTTATTTAATCCCCTACACTTGACCATTGCAATGACCCCATGTAATGCATTATTTTAAAGCATAAAGTTACATTTTTCTCATAATTAATCCATCTCGGCCTTTATTAAGATATACTATTATTACTACGATGAAAATATGAAAACTTTAAAGTAAACAAAAGTTATAATAATTATTAACTTGGAAATTATTTGATGGAAGAAACTCGTAAAGAAGTCTAAAACTTAAATTAGGGCTTTGGTGTTATGAATATTAATTACCCTCAAGTTTCACGTTCCCCATACCAAGCTTAAAAACGAGATCATTGTTTACCATAAGTCCTTAAGTTAAAACCACTTATATAAGATAATTGTGTAATACTCTTTCTCCAATTCCTACATTGTATCTCTAGATTTTATTGATTGTCATTAACCCGTAGGCTCATTTGACTTATTTGATAATTATTAGTCCAAAAATGAAGGCAAAACGGTGCAAACCCGACACTCAAAACCTAACCTCGTCCTAAAAAACGTTGTTACTAAAGTAAGCCCACATCAATGATGATTTAACAAGATTTGGGGAATAAATTTTCGGACCCAAAATTTGGCCAATAGTACTACTTATTAATTATTCCTCCAAAGTCATGTTGACTTTATGTGGAGTTTAGCAAGTTCACATCATATACCCTTAGGCTCTTTAAGATGTAAAAATGCTCCTCATCTATTGTCCACACCCTAAGGCTCCTTGAACGATAAACGAGGGAATTGATTTTTTGATCAATTTTTATTCAACACTTACCATGCCATACACCCTAAGGCTCTAATGACAAGGTTCGTGCTACATGCCCCACACCCTAAGGCTCCTTGAGGTCATGTTTTAATCTTATTCTTTGTTTATTTATGATATATATAGTAGGCCAAATTCCGCGGTCCCATGGTCTGAATACCTCCTACTATGAGCCACCTTAGTCGGAAGTCCACAACACTGGCACCCTCAATGTGTTCATGCTTTAATTACAAGGAGAATAAAGATTTGGCTAAGAGTTAAGATATCGAATCGACACCGCAAAAATCCTCATTTATTAAGCAATTAAATATACAAGCGGGAAGAAAGAGTCACAAAAACTCATATAAGGAAGAATTAACCCTTAAACTTATTATCAACTCTATCATCTCTCATTCTCCACAATTTAAAATCTCAAGGAATGAGACTCGTGGATGCTTATCCTAATAAACCAATTAAGGTCCATATGGTTAAGGATACTAGCTAGAGTATACTCGGATAAGTAAAATCAGGTTGAGTTAAAATATTCACGACGGGCCTAATATATCAAAGATATATAAACTTGTTAAAACCATTTTATTTATTTATTTATGTTTGACTTATTCTTGAAATGGAATTTATTCATACGATGCGATGACAAATGGAAAGAAAATAAAATGAAATACTAGGCCAAAATAGATCAAAAATTTGAAAAACATTGAAATTTTTTTAATTTTCCGGTTAAATGGGGTCAAATTCATGGATAAGTCCACTAAAATTTCGATAGAAATCCCCCCTACACTTAATATAAACATTGTCCTCAATGTTTAAGCATGTGGGAGAATAAACTCCCCTACACTTAGGACATTGAGTACGTTGTTTAAAATCGAGCTAAGGAAGAGACAACTAAAGTGATTACATTTATTTGTTTTATTTATATACATGTATGAATCACAATAGCAAAAACTTATCGAAGGAACTGGGTACACGGGAACACGGGATCACGGGTCGCGTCAAAAGCACCAAAAGTGGATCATGAAAGCACACATCCCTGCACAATATCACAACACACAAACAACCTACTCGGCTCCCCCTACACTTATGTTAAAAATTAGATCATCGGGTTGCCTCCCGAGAAGCGCTTGTTTTTGTTAACCGAGTCACGAGCCTGACTCGACCCCGAATTAAATGGTCCATGGGGAAGCCTCTAATGTAATACCGGGATCAAAAATCTTATCCTCGGTCCCGGAGGAACATAATAAATGAGAGGCAGGAGGATAAGTCATGAAAGGTAGAAAAGTCCTCTCAACATACGAAAAGTATGTGAGGTCGTGATCCACGGGAGGTGGGATGGGTAAAGGAGACAAATTGTCATCCCCCAAAGACAATGGATGGTCACTATTCGGCAAAGCCGTAAAGGTATCAATCATAGAATGGTCAATGTCACCTCCCGGGTCAAAGCACTCATCCTCCGTAATGGTGTCTAAAGGAGTGGATGAAAGGTGCTCGGGAGGGGGACTTGGGACAATATCTTAATTTATAAAATTATCAAAGAAAATGTCCCCCTCCGTGTTATCATCATCAATACCCGGAGGTATTGAGAGATTGTCAATTTCTTCCATATATGGGTCATTATTCTCAACGGGAGTAAAAGACGGAGGTAAAGATTCATTGATAGGAGTAGAATTCAACGCTTCAATTTGAGAAATAAGAAGATGAACTTTCAATAATTTGTCGCGAAGAAGAACGTCTTCCACCTCATCTAAAAGAGCAAGTTCATCTGTGAACTTCTCATAAGTCGGAGAGAATAAATCATCATCGCCCGCATCTCCCGGAGGAAATGGGTGAAAAGGAGAAATTTCAAACGTGAAATCCTCATAACATGGAGAAATGTCATCCGTAAGAGCGACCTCATCCGTAAGCTCCGCAAAAGTAGGCACATCACAAACTTCATCAAAGAATTGTCGAGACCAAAATCAATAATCTCACTCGATGTATCACAATCCTTAGATTCATTTGGGATATCGAGAGAAGGAATTACAATTGCACTAGGACATTGAGCACAAAGATCATTCCAAGAAATAGAATTCTCATCGGCATCATCATCATAATAGTAAGAATGCACAAGAGGAGGAGTAAAAGCACTAAGATTAGATACTTGCTCTTGTCGTCTTTCGTCATGCGAACTAACTTTGAGTTGTTTTATGCTTTCTATAATTCCATCCAAACTAGTGAGTTGATCCTCAGAAGAAGGTTGATGAACGACGGAGTATTGTGGGGGTTCAAAATGTTGAAAACCGGAATTATAGCACGGATGTGGCTCATAATTCATCGGTTGACAATAAGAAGTATCGTGAGGGCCCCCACAATAGTTGCAACATGGGTATGGAGAATAACCCGGTGCATTTTGCGGATATGGATCCTCATATATGGGAGAGGTGAAGTACGAATTGGTTGAATTACAAAGTGGACAAAATCCAAGTTGTGTATTATCGAGATGATAGCCGCATCGCTCACATGTACACCATTGACATGTTTGATAACCATTCCATGGTCTCCCACATCTTACGCAGTACGAATCCATCAAGAATTAAAAATAAGAGGGGTAGAGAAAAGAATTAAACACAATAGAGGATAAAGAGGAGTATTTTTGGTATAATACTTTAGGAAAAGTATTACTTTTGGATTTTTTAATTTTTTTGTTGCAAATCTTAGGAAAGAATTTGCTTTTGTGATTTTTATTTTTTTTTGTATTTTTAAGTTTTTGATTTTTTTGTATTTTTGATTTTTGTGCAAGAAAAATAACGTTCAAAATGAACGGATCCCAAATCCAAACGTCTCACGAAATCGTCAATCGTAACAAGTGAAGCGGCTGCGGCGCCATTTTAATGTTAGGATGTTTTGCAAATCCTTTTTTAGATCTATTTATCGTTCCACAAATCGAATCGAATTGAAATCGGATAAAACGTAAGACTTATTTGTTCTTGGTAAATAAAACTTTTTGGTATTTTAAAGTAATTAAAAAGACTATTTAATTAAAATCTATTTAATTAAACAAATGAGTAAACTAATTTAAAGCTAATTTGAAAAGAAAATTTAATTAATCTAAAAAGAACTTTCTATTTAAAAACTAATTAAAATGATTAAAGCAAATCTTTTTAAAAAACTTAATAAAACGAAATTGATATAAAACTTTTTAAATAAATTTAATAAAACTAAAAACATGTATTTAAACTAAATAAACTAAACTGCCAGCTAAAATTTAAAAAGCTATATTAATTAACTAAGGCGTAAATAAACACAAATAAAGGGGCAGATGAGATGGTAAAGCATTGGACTGTTGAACGGAAGGTCAGGGGTTCGAGTCCCCTGACAGACATATTTTAGCTTATTATTTTTTTTTTACTCTTTGGAAATTTGAAATCTCAGACCAAAAGGGTCTGAGAGTTAAGCAGTAAATATAAGCAAAACAGACAAATCAAATAAGCTATAACAGGAACCAAATAAGCAGATTAAACGAATAATAAGCTGAAATAAAAATAAGCAAATCGCAAAAAACAAAATAACCAAATAAGCATAGATAGCCAAGAACAATAAGCAAATACTAAACTAATCTTAATAAAATCTAATAAGCAAATAAGCAGATACAAATTCTACTGAAAATAAGCAAATATTCCCAAAACTTAAACAAACTAGACAAACCAAAATCAGAATTACTAAATAAAAGAGATATTAAAATCAGCAGGTTCAAAACTAATATCAGATAGCAGACTAAGAACTCAGATAATAGTACACTACTAATTCAACATTCAAAACACAACTCTCAAACTAAAAAAACAAATCCGAAATTACCAAGCTATGACAAAAACAAAATCAGTAACACTAAACTTAAATCAAAAAAAGGCAAACTATTCAAACAGAAACTAAAACATAAATCAACAATCACTTAATCAAATCTATCTAACAAAAACTTAAACAAATTTAATCTAGAATTTAAATATAATAAAAATAAAGTGAAGAAGAACCTTGTGACGAAACGCGTTGCGACGAAGAGCGGCGCTGAGCCGTCTTTCAACCCAAACCGAAACAACTCCTCCTTCGTCATCATCAAAAATCAACACCAACACGACTCATGAACAGTACCGAACCGGAGTCAATCTTCGAACCAAGTTTTCATCAAAACTTTTAGTGGGGAAGTTCTTTACATTCCTTCTTTTTTTTACTTTTTGATGATTATAATAAAAAACTGATAATAATAATAATGGTAACAAAACAGATTGAAATTTAAATAGCCATAAACTTTAAAGAGATGCAAGACGAGATTTAATTAAATCAAAATAACAATTTCATTAATAATTAAAATCATTACAAAACTGGAAAAATTGAAAATACAATTACCCTAACATCTAATTTGTATAAAAATAAAATTAAAACTAATTTAATCCTTCTCCTAAATTAACTAAAAAACAGTAAAAAATAAAGAAAATGGAATACATGAATTACAAGTTGTGGGGTGGGTTTTATAGGCGAACCCAAATGCCTTGTTGATGAAGACATCAATTCCTGACCCTTGATTCCATCTTTTCTCTCTCATTTCTTGATCAATGGCTGAGACTCAATCCCTTTTCACTCGGATCGCCAGGTTGGAAGGAGTTGTGTTTCTTGTGTTTGTTTGGAGTCGAGCTGGCCATCAAGGATTGGCGGATTGGTGTTGTAGAGTTGTCACAGCCAATAAAAAAAAGGAGAGATTCCACGTCTAATTTGTTATGAGGACCACCCCTTGGTGTCTTCTCCGATTCTTAGGGGAATTAATCCCAAATCGTGTGAATCACACGGATGAATTAAAACCCCCAAAAATTATGGTGTATTTTGCTTAGGGTAAATTAGGGTTTTGGGTAAAAAAAAAATGGTGACTCTGGATATTTTGTTGGGAGAGAAAAAGTAATAGTGGGTGAAGGGTTTCATTGTTTTTATCGAAACAAATAAGTGGGGTGAGTAAATAATACGTTTAATAAAAACGTGTGAATGGGGGAGAGTGTTTAATAGGGTTTGTGTTTCGTGTGAGCTGACTGAATTAATATTCACTTTTAACTAGCAACTTTGATATATCCGTCCACTGAGTTATCCAAATGGGCTTTTGGGCTTTAGTTGTGAATTAGGGTTTGAGTCCAAATAGGTATAACCTCTCACGTCTCAATATAAATAAATGGGCTTGTGGGATTGTGCCTCTTGTAAATTTATCCAATTTCAGCAATGGGTTTCCAGGCCCATTAAGCACTTGTGGGTCCCACCAAGCTTATTTAACTTAAATCCGCGAATAAACGATCCCGTCTTTTGACTTTCAATAAATTCTTCATTCTCGTTTGAAATTTTTGTCCTTTTGAGTTGACTTTGTTGTTTTCTTCGATAAATGACCGTCAAATCCCATGTTTTCTTCCTTTTCGATCTTTTGTACCTAAAACACAACAAAAATAAAAACCACGCGTAATTCCGACTATTATGTTATTAAATACACGTTTTGGTCTCGTTTTTCCTTGTTTTTAGTGGTAAAAGGATAAGTGTTTACACACTTATTAGTGCTAGTTGTGCTCTGAGGTGGCATCATCTTATTGGAGGATTGGTGAGGAGTGAGCTGTATGAGCCAATCATATGCTAGGAAAACGGCCACGTTACCCAAAACAACTCCATCTTCAAGTTCCGGTATAAGGGGGAATTAATTAAAGACGCGTGAATCATCACGCGCCCTTAATAGGTAAAAGCCCCAATTTTTACTTGATAATTAAGGTTGGGGTGAATAGTTTTGTTATAGGTTATTAGGTTTTGGGAATGGGAGAGATGATACATTGGAAGTATCGAAAGTATTTGTGTGAGTGGGTGAAAAATATGTAACGTGAGTTACGTTTATGTAAAGTGGGTAAATGGTTGTAAATGTTTGACCAAAATGAAATAATCGTTTTTTAAACCGTCCAAACCCTAATGGGTATTTATAGGCCTATGTAACTCCCATTCGTCCCTGAATATGTCACTTGGGCTATATTTAGGGCTTGTGAATTTAAAATGGATTAATTGCTTCTCAAATGGGCTTTTGAGCCCATTTATCCAAATGTGGGACCCACAAGGCCCAAAATCTTCATAAAATGTCAAATCCACTAAAACGAACTCGATTTTAGCTTCGTTGATCTTTTCTTCAAACTCGTTTCAGTTTTTGTCGATTTTCGCGAACTTCGGTACCTACACACATGAAACGACAAACAAACATATACAATGCCATATTTAAACATTTTATGCATTTATTGTATGTTTTTAGATACAAATGATATGAGTAAAATCACTCATATCAGGGAGCATTTTAAAGAGTTCAACTCATTACATTTGCGATCGTTCACTCACTTAAATTGCATTCATTGAACATCTTGCAAGTAATGAATTATGGGATCTCGAAGACATGGAGGTGGTTAACCTATGGTGATTGAAGACTTCACTAGGATGACGCAAGCTCAATATCTTTGGACGATAGGATTACGGTTTGGATTCTCGCCTCTCAACCGAGTATATTTTGGATGCAAGCTATCTCAAAGTTGATTCTTCTTTTTTACAAACGACGACTACCTTTGGATGTGCGATCTTCCTCAAATGATATGGTTTCTACTCTTCCTCAAATGACGACTACCTTTTTGATTCGACAAAAGGGGGAGAAGGAAGTGTAAACGAGTAAGTTCCACATTTTACTATGTGTTGCGGTTTACTTGTTTGTCATCATCAAAAAGGGGGAGATTGTTAGTGCAAACATTTCGATGTTTAATCGATATGATCTCTTTATGTTTTGGTGATGACAAACGTATAACTCGCAATACATTATGTAAAATGTGTAAGGTACTCATAATCACTCAAGCATACTTATGTATACTTCTCTCGACACCTTGAAGATTGCATTCGTCATGAAGGACAAGAAGGACGCGGTTCTCTTAAAGGACACGCAGTTCCTTAAAGATATCGAACCGCGGGAAGATATCGAACCGCGGGCAGTCAAGCCGGTTTTGGCTTATGAGAAGAATTTTGGAAGCTTCTAGAAGATGGAGGGAAACTAACAAATTCAAAATTCAAATTTTGAATTTGCTTCTAGAAGATGGAGGGAAGAAAAATAAATTCGAAATTCAGATTTTGAATTTGGGCTCCAAGATGAAAAGGTGCATCCTTTTATCCAATGGGTAGTCCATCCCTTTATCCATTGGGTAAAAAGGAGCTCTCCAAGGCAAGAGTTGACTATAAATAGAAGTCAATATTCTTCCATTTTTCTTGTGAAAAAACACATACATTTCACCTCAAAAATCCCATTCCTCATTTGCATCCTCCTCCTCAAATACAATGAGAAGAACACTTCCATCCTTGTGAAGTGTTAGTCATACCATGATGAAGATCATTCTCTCCTAAAGATCTAATCATGTTCATCATTTTTTTATTTATGTCTTGTGTAAATCCATTGTATTTGTGAATACTTGGACTAGTTGTGTTGATCCAAGCTAGGTGTAAATACTTGGATTAGAGTTGTGTAAATCCTTTACACATGTGTGTGCTTGGACTTAATGTGTAGACCCAAGTTACATGTGTGTACTTGGATATGTTTAGTTGAGTTGTAATTGGTTGTGTCTTGGTAGTTCTCACTAAACTCTAAAGTGATGTGGTTGTGTCTAGGTAGTTCTCACTAAACTCTAAAGTGATGTGGTTGTGTCTTGTGAGTTCTCACTAAACTATAAAGTGATGTGGTTGTGTCTTGTGAGTTCTCACTAGAATTTAAAGTGATTAGTAGTTGTGTTGTGTGAAGTTCTCACTTAGCTTCAAAGTGAAGAGTCGTGAAGATTGGTTCTAGCTTTCGATTAGAACTCGACATCTAGCCTTGTGTCGTAAAATAGTGAAGTAGGCAACGTTGTGAAGATTGGTTCTAGCTTTCGATTAGAACTCGACATCTAGCCTTGTGTCGTTAAATGGTGAAGTGGGCAACGTTGTGTAGATTGGTCCTACCTAAGATTAGGACACGACATCTAGCTTAGTGTCAGAAATGTGTAAGCGACGTGTATGGTTTTCTCTGCCTTGAAAGGAGTTTTGTTGACTAGTGAAGTAACTCTCGAGTAAAGTGTACTCGAGGAGTGGAGTAGGGCAAGAGGATCTTCGTGACCGAACCACTATAAATCATCGTGTCAGTACTTTCCTTTACATTTATGTCTTTACTATTATAGATGTATTTATATGTTGTGTGTTGTGTGCATCTCATAATATAAATATCTAAGTTGTGGAAAAGCTAAGGCTTAGTACGTGTGTGCTTCGTGTTTAGATTATGGTCAAGTGTGCATCCTTTAGTCTAAACATCTTAGTTGCGGAAAAGCTAAGGCTTAGTACGTGTGTGCTTAGTGTTTAAACTATTGCTTGATGTACACTTGATTTGATGTGTTTGTGTGTTTCCTTACTTATAGTTATTATCTATTACAAACATATATCATATCTAATCAAGCTTAATCGAGAATTTGATACAAACGATTGTCAAGGTTTACAACGTATCAATATTTGACATCCACTGTAGGCGGTTCTTTATTGAGCCCACGGTTCTTTATTGATAAGGAACCGCAGTGATATTTAAGAAACCGCGGCCAGTGAAATAAACGAAATATTTTGAAAATGAACTAGAAACTATTCAACCCCCCCCCTTCTAGTTTCTACAATTGGTATCAGAGCGAGGTTATTCAAGATCTTTGAAGTATATTGTACTTTAAAGCTTGGATCGATCTTTGCTCTCTTTTTTCAAAACAAATGGTTTTTAAAAAATGAAAACGGTTTTTAAAAATAGAGACGATCTTTTTCATTAAGAGTGATTACTTATGAAATGTGTTTTGTTGTTTCATTCGTACAAGTTTTGGTGTTAAATAAACTTTGTATAATAGCTTGAATTAAATCTTTTCATGTTTGGAAGTATAAAAATCTTTTATGTCATAATTAACTCTAAAATACGAGTTATATGTGTCTAAAATGATTTTTTAGAGTCCTAAGTCCTTACAAAAAGTTACCAAATGATTTTGGCCAAAAACCCCATTTTTGTCCTCTGGATGCGGTTCTTTATCTATTCCCCACGGTTCCTTATCAATAAGGAACCGCGGTCAGTCCGACACAGATTTTTGAAAACTTTGAAAAATCATATAAAATCAACCGTAAGTCCGTAGAAGTCGTGCCACCCGTCATTTCAAACGTAATTGAATTTTCTTTAAACTAAAAATGCTTCCAAACCTTTATTCAAACTTTAAAATTTGGATGGTTTCTAAGTTACATACTTTGTCCAAAGTATTGAGCGTCAGTTTGTCATAAAACTTGTGTTTTACTCTTTTCTATTAAGTTGGACATCTCTTGGTGATATATCTTTGAAAATTGATATATTTATAAAATGTTAAACTTAATTAAATTTTAAATGGGTCAAAGACTATTTTCCATTAAAATCAAGCTATGAATACTTTGTTGTATTTAACACTCAAAACATGGACGATTGCTTTTATGTGTTAAGCTAATTGTTTGTGTGTGTTTCCTTGTGTGTTATTGTTATATGTAGACATTATTAAGTGTTCCTTGCTATTTGTAGTTGTATTGCTTATATGTCTAGTCTCTTGTGCCTTGCTTGGTATTTGTTAGTATCTAGTTTTTCCTAATTAGGATGTATGCTAGATTTCTTGCATTTTAGTTGTAACATTATTTGTGCATTGCATATAGGATCAACATCTCTAGGTTTACATATGTTATATAAACATCTTGTACACCTCGTTATGTTTATTAACACTCTTAGGTTTGAAAGCTTTGTGAGCTTGTCAAATCTTTTGATGTGGGTCTTCTTACTCGATCATTGTCTTATTAGTTCAAGTAGATTAATGTCTCACTATAAAACATGAAACACCCTTTGAAAATCTTAGCTATTTTATCTGAAAAGAGTGTTAGTGGGAATCAAGAAAGATTTCAAATATATATCAATTCATTATTCAAACTATGATTGATATTATTATCGAATCTAATTGACATGTTTTTAGTGTAGACATGAATGTGGACTATTAATAATATACATCGGATCATAACTCACACTTGTGTTGTCGATGGTATATTGAATCTACTTGTTCAAATTATTAGACATGTTTTGTTTAATAATTTCTTATAATGCACAATGGAGTCGGTTTGACAACTTGGATGTTTCATCCGAAATACTCAAGTAATTTACATTGTAATGCAATTTGTTAATGTGTCATTTCTGAAAGACCAATCAAAAGTGTTCCTTTGTTTTGTGTAAACATTGTTTATGCACTTCAAAGTTATTAGCCTCAAATTCTATTAAGGTAAATAACCTTAACTAGACTTGTTTGACAAGATTTGCAATGGTGCATTCTTAACCCTCATTAGGTTGTGCATTGTGTCATCACGCAAGTTTCATCCTTGTTACACTACATTAGGCAAATGTAGGAATTACATTTTTTCTAACATGAGAATAACTACTAGAGAACCTATTGCACTAGAAATTCCATTTGACCTAACGGTTAAATTACTTCATGTGAGAAGTTGAGTTGGTGTATAACTCGTAAAAATGGTTATGCTTAGCCGTAATTGAGCATCTCTAGTGATAGTCACATACTCATTCTCAAAATTGATTAAACAGATCTTCCTAATTATGACTAATGATAGCTTACATCGATGAACTTTGTATGTCATTAGGAGTCTTTTTCGTTTGTAGCCATTAGGTTTTTCTTAGCTTTTTTTCTTACGTGCTAATTGAACCTTTGTGTTTTTCCTTTGTGTGTGTTCTAGTTTGTATTGCTATTTAGCATAACTTTAGCATAACCTTTGTGTTTTTCCTTACGTGCTAGTTGAGTTGACTATATATAGAAGTCAATCTTCTTCCATTTTTCTTATGAAAAAACACATACATTTCACCTCAAAAATCCCATTCCTCATTTGCATCCTCCTCCTCAAATATAATGAGAAGAACACTTCCATCCTTGTGAAGTGTTAGTCATACCATGATGAAGATCATTCTCTCCTAAAGATCTAATCATGTTCATCATTTGTTTATTTGTGTCTTGTGTAAATGTAATGTATTTGTGAGTACTTGGACTAGTTGTGTTGATCCAAGCTAGGTGTAAATACTTGGACTAGAGTTGTGTAAATCCTTTGCACATGTGTGTGCTTGGATTTAATGTGTAGATCCAAGTTATATGTGTGTACTTGGATATGTTTAGTTGAGTTGTAATTGGTTGTGTCGTGGTAGTTCTCACTAAACACTAAAGTGATGTGATTATGTCTAGGTAGTTCTCACTAAACTCTAAAGTGATGTGGTTGTGTCTTGTGAGTTCTCACTAAACTATAAAGTGATGTGGCTGTGTCTTGTGAGTTCTCACTAAATTTTAAAGTGATTAGTAGTTGTGTTGTGTGAAGTTCTTACTTAGCTTCAAAGTGAAGAGTCGTTAAGATTAGTTCTAGCTTTCGATTAGAACTCGACATCTAGCCTTGTGTCGTAAAATGGTGAAGTAGGAAACGTTGTGAAGATTGGTTCTAGCTTTCGATTAGAACTCGACATCTAGCCTTGTGTCGTTAAATGGTGAAGTGGGAAACGTTGTGTAGATTGGTCCTACCTAAGATTTGGACTCGACATCTAGCTTAGTGTCGGAAATGTGTAAGCGACGTGTATGGTTTTCTCCGCCTTGAAAGGAGTTTTGTTGACTAGTGAAGTAACTCTCGAGTAAGGTGTACTCGAGGAGTGGAGTAGGGCGAAGAGGAGCTTCGTGACCGAACCACTATAAATCATCGTGTCGGTACTTTCCTTGACATTTATGTCTTTACTATTATAGATGTATTTATATGTTGTGTGTTGTGTGCATCTCATAATCTAAACATCTAAGTTGCGGAAAAGCTAAGGCTTAGTACGTGTGTGCTTCGTGTTTAGATTATGGTCAAGTGTGCATCCTTTAGTCTAAACATCTTAGTTGCGGAAAAGCTAAGGCTTAGTACGTGTGTGCTTAGTGTTTAGACTATTGCTTGATGTACACTTGATTTGATGTGTTTGTGTGTTTCCTTACTTATAGTTATTATCTATTACAAACACATATCATATCTAGTCATGCTTAATCGAGAATTTGATACAAACGATTGTCAAGGTTTACAACGTATCAATATTTGGCATCCACTGTAGGCGGTTCTTTATTGAGCCCACGGTTCTTTATTGATAAGGAACCGCGGTAATATTTAAGGAACCGCGGCCAGTGGAATAAACAAAATATTTTGAAAATGAACTAGAAACTATTCAACCCCCCCCCCTTCTAGTTTCTACAATGCTGTTGTTCTTTCTTGGTCACTTTGTTGTGTTTCACCAGACTTGTATAAGGGGCAAATATTTTCTAACTATGCTCAAGATGTTTGAGATGAGTTAGAAGAAACATATAATAAACAAGATGGGTCGGTTATATATAATCTTCATCATAAGATTTACACTTTAACTCAATCTGGTATGACTTTATCTAAATATTATCATGAGTGTAATTCTTTGTGGAGATAATTTGATGCTCTTGTTGATTTACCTGATTGTACTTGTGATGGGTCTGAAGAACTTAAGGATCACAATCAACTTCTTAGGTTGATGCAGTTCCTTATGGGTCTTGATGATGATCTTAGTGTGGTTAGAAGTCAGATTTTAACATCAGATCCTATTCCTGATGTGAAGTCTGCTTTTGCTACTCTATCTAGAGATGAGTCACAAAGAACTAGTAAGTCTAGTAAATATGGTCCAACAGCTTTTGCTGCTAGGTTTGGTAATACCAGAAATAATAATACTGGTTGGAATTCTAATAGGAATAATAATAATAGTAATAACTCTGGTGGTGCTAATAATAGTAATAATACTGGTAATAACTGGAATATTTCTGTTAATAATAATCCTAGAAGAAATGTGATGAATAATGGTCTTGTTTGCAAAAATTGTAATATGACTGGACATACTATTGAAAGATGTTTTGAGTTAATTGGATATCCTGCTGGTTTTAAAAGAAACAATGTTAATAATGTGCAAGGGTTTGATGTGAAAAAGGGTGATCAGAGTAAGAGTAATCCTCATACTCTTGCTCAAGATCAATATGAGAGATTGATGTCTTTGTTAAGTGGTACATGTAATGCTAGTCAGGCTTCTGCTAGTGTTGCAGGTATTTTTAAAATAAATAATTGCAAGATTAGTTTCTTTTCTTGTAGATTTTTTAATTTTAATACCAATATTAGTACATATAGTACTTATATTGGTTGGATTGTGGACTCTGGAGCTAGTCAACATATTACTTTTTCTGAAAAACATCTTTTTGACATTTTAGATGTGTCATAGCTAAATATAACTGTAGCATATCCTAATGGAACTGTTGAACATGTTAAAAAACTTGGAAGTTATAAGATAAATAATAACTTGATTGCTAAAGATGTGTTGGTAGTTCCATGCTACAATGTTAGTCTTTTGTCTGTGCATAAGTTGTCAAAAAAGAATTCTGTATTAGTCACATTTGATGATTCAAAATGTTTAATTCAGGATTCAACACAAAAGTTCCTGATGGGGACTGGTAGTCAAAAAGATGGTCTTTATTATCTTGATGAAGGTAAGAGTGTTTATAATAGTAAAGTTAGAAGTTGTAATGTGTCTTGCTCTTTATGGCATAATAGACTTGGTCATCCTGGTGACCAAGTTCTTGTGATTTTAAAGGATAAACTTGATGGTATTAAAGATATATGTTCTGGTCCTTGTGAAGTTTGTCATAAGGCTAAACAAATAAGAGAGTCATTTAGCTTAAGTGAACATAAAAGTAAAAATGTTGGTGAACTTGTTCATTTGAATGTGTAGGGTCCTTATAAGGATGTTAGTAAGGATGGTTTTAGATATTTCCTTACTGTTGTTGATGATTTTTCAAGGAATGTATGGGTTTTTTTGATGAAAAATAAATATGAGGTTTTTGATAATGTGAAAGAGTTTACTGAACTAATTAAAAATCAGTTTGATAAACATGTTTAAGTTTTTAGAAGTGATAATAGAACTGAGTTTGTAAACAAAAGGTTTGAAAGTTTTGTTAAAGAAAAAGGAATTTTTCATTAAACTACATGTGCTTATACACCTCAACTGAATGGAATAGCTGAAAGAAAACACAGACATTTGCTTAATACTGCTAGAGCCCTCATGTTTTAGGGGGGGGGGGGTGTTACCTTTGAATATGTGGACAGAGTCTATTCTAACTGCAACTTATTTGATTAATAGGTTACCATCTTCTATGTTATCTGGTAGGAGTCCTTATGAGCTTGTGTATAATCTAAAACCCAAGTTCCTCCATTTAAGGGTGTTTGGCTGTTTGTGTTTTACTAATGTTTTAAATGAAACTGATAAATTTGGTTCCAGTTATGATAAATGTGTTTTAGTTGGTTATGCTTTTGACAAGAAAGGCTATACAGTGTTTAATCTGGAAAAAAAGAAGTTTCAGTTTTCAAGAGATGTAAAATTTTATGAGACTGTTTTTCCATTTAAAAAGAGTCTTTAACTAAAGATTTTGTGTTTAGTGAATCAATAAATGATTTAAACTTCTTTGATAGTCAAAACAGTCAAAGTCCTAATGAACCCTATGATGAAGGGGGAGTTAGTGTAAGTGACGGTGTAAAGGTTACACCTAGAAAAGACACTCTTAGTCCTAATGACAGCACTATATAGGATGTAGTTAGAAACAAAAATAATGTACATACTGAAGGAACAGATGATAAGTCTAACTCAGATAGTACTTTTGATTCTAATGAAAGTCCTTCTAGTAGGAAGGTCAATAAAGGAAGTGAGTGTGCAACAGAACCAAGTTGTTCTGAGGGTACACAAAGTACTTTAGATGATGAATCATATGATTCTGAGGGTGAAGGACTTGAGTCTTTTGGTAACATTTTTGGTTGGTCACCAGAACCAACAGCTGAACAAACTGTTAGGAGGACAAGTAGGAAGATTAATTTTCCTAATAAATATAAAGATTTTATTCTAAACAAAGATGTTAAGTATAGTATTAATAAGGTTGTTGGTTATACCAATTTGAGTTATGATAACTTTGTTTTTTCTACTAGTCTTAACAAAATTTATGAACCTACTACATATAGTGAAGCTATTCTTGATAGTAGGTGGATTGAAGCTATGAATCTTGAAATATAAGCGTTATATAGAAACAATACTTGGGTTATAGTAGATTTACCAGAGGGTAGAAAAGATATAGACTGTAAGTGGGTTTGGAAGGTTAAATATAAATCTGAAGGTAAAGTTGAAAGATTTAAAGCTATACTTGTTGCTAAAGGTTTTAACCAAAGGAAAGGTATAGACTATAAAGAAACATTTTCACATGTGGTTAAAATTGTTACTGTCATATGTGTGCTAAGTATTGCTGTTTGTAATAACTGGTGTATATTCCAACTGGATGTTAATAATTTTTTTCTTTATGGTGATCTTGAAGAGGATGTGTATATGAAAATACCAGAAGGATATAGTGACGAAAACAGTAACAAAGTGTGCAAACTTGTTAAATCTTTATATGGACTAAAACAAGCCCCTAGAAAATGGAATGAAAAGTTGGTTTCAGTTTTGCTTGAACATGGGTTTGTGCAAAGCAAGAATGATTTCTCTTTGTTTGTTAAACATCATAATGGGAAAATGCTTGTTCTTTTAGTCTATGTAGATGATATTATTGTTACTGGAAATGATCTAGATGAAGTTAATAATTTCAAGAAATTTTTGAGTTCTAAATTCCTTATTAAGGATTTAGGAAAGCTGAAATATTTTCTGGGAATAGAAGTGATTGATATAGAAGATGGTATTTGCCTAACTCAAAGGAAATATTATACAGAATTGTTAACTGAGTTTGGAATGTTGGGGGTATAAACCTTGTAGCACACCAATTGAGGTTAATCCTTCAATTAAAAAGCTTAGTGCTAAGTTTGGTGATGATGAACCATTGAAAGAAGTTTTTGTGTATAAAAAGTTAGTGGGCAAATTAATATACCTTACTATGACTAGACCAGATTTGTCTTATGCTGTTCATTGTCTAAGTCAAGTTATGCACAAACCTATGAAATCTCATCTTAGATTAGCCTTTAGAGTGCTAAGATACTTGAAAAATGAACCTAGGTTAGGCATTACATTCAGAAAGAGTAACAGTCAGAATCTATCTGTGTTTGTTGATTCTGACTGGGCTAAGTGCAAAGTTACTAGAAGGGCTTTAACTGTATTTTGTGTTTACTTGGGAACTAATCTGGTTTCATAGAAAAGTAAAAAGCAAAATGTGGTTCCAAGGTCTTCTACTGAGGCTGAGTATTGAGCTATGTGTAGTGTTTTTTGTGAGGCTATGTGGATTGCTAAAATTCTTACTGATCTGAACAAGGAGGCTGTTTTGTCTATAGATATGCATTGTGATAACAGTTCAGCTATTCAAATATCTAATAATCTTGTGCTTCATGAGAGAAGCAAACATTTTGAGATTGACATTTATTTTTTGAGGGAAAAAATATCAGCTGGGTTTATTAAACCTGTTAAGGTCCAATCTGAAGATAATACAGCTGATGTGTTTACCAAAGGGTTACTAATCATAGAACATAAAAAGTTCTATGCAAAACTTGGTTTGTTTAATGTGTTTCAGGTGTAAAGCTTATGGGGGAGTGTTGAATATAAGCTTTCCAAAGTTACAAGGGCTAAAGAGTTAATAAACTAAAGATGAAGGGGCTAAAGTGGACAATGGTTAGAAGATTTGGGCTCAAGTGAAAAACGCGTGTTAGCCTCTATATATTGACTTTTCCTTTAGTTGTTAGATTATTATTTTCAGTTTATGTGTGTGAGAAAAAGTGTGAGATATCGTTTTGAGAGTTCTTGATCTCTGTTGATTAACGTTTAGTTGTTTCGTTGTTGTTTGTAAAGATTGTGGCTATCTTAGCCTTTCATTGATATAACTCTAAAAGTGAGCCAAGGGGAGTTTGGCTGGGTTCACTAATACTGCGGTGTTCTTGATTTTGTGATTGATTTACAAGTTTTTACAAATACCTTATTTATACGTATACGCATAAGATGTAATATAAACTTTCGGAAAATACTCCGTAATATTTGTCGATTACATATTTTTTGTAATAACAAGTTTACATATGAAGAAATTATTTAGGAAATAACTTTATTGCGCACGATATTATATAATACGCTAGAGTACACGCGCATCACGCTGCAATGACTATACGAACACGATTATAAGTAGTATTACAAAGAGATAGCGGTTGATGATGAAAAATACTTGCTAGTGTCATGCGTCTAAGTTTACATGCAAAATCATAGCAAATTTCAATGCTTTAACTATAAAAACGTGAAATCCACCTCATAGTTTGTATCTTGTCATTCACAATATTAGTGTTTTTCAATGATTTCATCACAACATCACTAAATTTAGATTCACTTAACAATATGTATTTTTCTACGTCAGGTTGTTGAATGTTTTTATCCAGTAACCAATTACTTCTAGATTCAAATATATTTTAATTTAATTCATCATTAAAAAGTGTTACATATATTAGTTTCACAACTCAAATTTTGAAAAAAATAATAATCAAAATGTCATTTTTGTTAGTAATTTTGAATGGTTTTGTTAGTGATTTTGAATGATTTTTTTATAATACGACAGAGTACGCTACAATGACTATACGAACACGATCGTAAGTAGTATTACAAAGTGATAACATTTGATAATGAAAAATTCTTCCTAGTCAATAAATGTTGTGATATACTCGTCACAATATCATATAACTTATAAACATGGTATAATATGTGATACTTCGTGCGAATACATATGATTATTAAATCTATGTATGACATTGTTTAAATGGTTTTATTTGTTTCATGAAGGTAGGCAAAAAATATTGTTTCTTCTTTGGAAAGTTTTGAAATTTTTAAATTTTACTAAAAATAATGTGTTATATCAAAATGACTATTTAGATATTATCATATTTCAAAAACCTTTTTAAAAGGATATTGAACGTCTTTTTAAACTCTTGTTTGTTTTGATATAGAAGGGTAAAACTGAAGCCTAGCATCAGTTAAAATCAACCAACTTTAAAAATTGATTTGAGGAAAACATGAACTGAGAATCGAACTAAAGTGAATCGAGCCAACCCGAAACAGAACCGAGGCAGTTCGATTTAAAGACTTTAGATGTGTCTTTTTGGTTTTTTCTCAAACCGAGCCAAACCGAATTAGAAACCATATATATGTAAAATAAAAAACCGAACCAAATAAGGTTCATTCGCTTTTGCTCGGTTTTCTAGGTTGACTCTTTCTTGGGCCGGTTCGATTCAAGTTAGATCGGTTCTTATTAAAATGTGTATGTAAAATAATACAATTTACTCACACTTATTAGAAAGTGCAAGTAAAATAATACATTTACTCACGCTTACTAAACAGATACTTAAAAACTTAGACTTTTGCTCTATTTTATTGTATAAGTGTAGGTAAAATAAAACAAGTACTCACTTTTTAAAAAGTGTAAGTAAATTTATAGTTACCCACTAATGTCCACACTTTTAATAAGTGTAAGAAAAATATTAGATTTGTAAAAGTTGTACAAATAAATTTTCATAAAATAACTTGTCATAAATCAAATTTATCTTAATTAATTTTCTCTCTATATTTTATATACATAACTTCATAATAAATAACTTCATAATAATATATGACAAATCATTTTGTAACAAAATATTTTGTAAACATTTTGACATTATAAAACTCCTTTAAATGTAATAAAACACTAGACCTTTTATTAACACTTTATAAAAAGTGCAAGCAGAATGATACGACCCGGGTAGGGTTGTATCGAGATAGATAAGGTAGCATCGGGATAGGACACCACTATAGCGTGTGCTAGCTCTTTAAGAATGAGAGATGAGACTAGACATTGTTTTTCTTTAAACTTGATTGATTGATAAATGATTACAATATGAAACCTTAAATATTAGTTATGAGATAAACACTAAGATAAATTATAAATATAAAAGATACTAAACATATATCCTAAACAAATAGAATATATCCATGCGTAACATTCCTCACTCCTTCAAATTCACCTTGCCCTCAAAGTGACGTCTTGAAAAACACTCTTGATTTCTGGGTTCTAAATTTTGAAACGTTTCCTAAGCATTTGCACACTCTTTTTCAACATGTTATGTGGCTCGAGTAGTAAAGATATTTGGAATCATGTTCTACAGTCTTTCCGTTCAGATGAAACAAACCACGTGACCCTCTGAGGCGATTCATCAATAAGATGTAATTCAAAAACCACAAGCTCAAGGTGCTCTTATTAGCCGGATGTAACCTTCACCACATCTTGTGTTTGCCACTTCCAGTACAACGTCCAGTGCCACTTCCCTTGTAACTTCGGGTGCAACTTTTGATGTTGTAGAAGATCAACCACCTTCTTTTCAATGGTCTGCTCTTGCTCTACAATTGCCTCAAGACGAGTCTCTACTATACGAGCTAAATAGAAGACTTCTCCCGATGTTATAGGCTTCGAGTACGACCGCAAGAGTTCTAGCTGTAGCTTCAGTTTAAGTCCGGAAATATAAAATGAGGCAAGCAAACTTTCAGAGATAATTGTAACTCGACTTATAAGATTCTTAAACTCGCTCTGATATTCGATAACCGTACTCATTTGTAAGAGCTTAGATAATGCATCTTTCACGTCTCGTTCGTTGTCGCCACCCGATGCCATGTATCCCGCTCGAATTTTTTTCATTGATGAACAGTAACTAAGGTGAACAGTAACTTTACGATGAATAGTACTTTAGGGATGAACAATGCGGCTCGATGAACAGTAACCTTTTTTTTTTGAAATTGGAATCCTAAAAAAAAGCCTTCAACGAGTTGAGGGCTCTCAATAAAAACACCAATTGATACGACCTGAGTAAGGTTGTATCAGAATAGATAAAACCACTTCAAGTGTGTGCTTACTTCATAAGAACTTGAGAAGAGAAGACCAAATTTATTGTTGTTTAACTTTTTACATTCATTAATAAAGCCTTCGGTATATATACCGAATAACCTTACTTGTTAAAGAAGCAAAAATAAACACAATCCAAAATAAGATATATCCTAAACGAATAGATAAATATGATAGTTTAACTAACTTATCATGTAGTTCCGATAGATATCCGCAGGCGTATCACACAACTTATACCTCCCCACACTTTTTATAATACGCAAAACTTACACTTTTCAATTGTGTACATAAAAATTTAGTTCATAGTAACTTTGTTAGAAAAGCTTAAGAATATTGAACTTTTGAAAAAAATTATGACATTTGTGGAAAGAAACACAGAATGACAATTCTTTTGTTTTTTTACATTTACCAAACCAAAATTTCTTTAAATACACCATGCGACTTATTTTATACTAAGTTGCATAGGTCACATGTTTAGAGAAATTTTAGCTTGATGGGTGAAAAATAATCAAATGATGAATAATCTTGGGTTTTTTCTAAGAATTAGCTCATGATAATAAGATGTGAACAAATAGATTCCAAAAAACTTGCATACAAATAAATTCTAAAAATTTAGCAAAAAAAAAAAAAAAAACATCACAAATTAAAATGGGAAGACAAACATATACTATTGTTATAAGCCAAAATAAGTGGTTAAGTAGGTTTCTCATATCTTGAAACATTAAAGACCAAAGTGAAGACAGCGTCCCATCATCTTCACCACCTGTCTTCCTCATGCTGTGTGGTCTCGGACTGTGCCAGACAACATGCAGCGTCCCTGAGCCATTTGATTCGGTCCTGGGGTCCGTTGGGCTATGATACAAGACTATCATGTTCTCTTGCACCTTCTTTTCTAAAGGTCCTGAAATACTAACGGTCCTGATCTCATTGTTGTCTTCACTTGTTCTTCGTTATTCTCTCCAAACCCCATGGTCCTCCATAGATTGCTACTGGGCCATTGTGGTCTAAACGGGTTAGGGTCGTGCCTAGGTGCAAGGAACGTATATTTGCTACTTTGCTAGAAACACATCTTATAAAGAACCTGGAAAGTAGCATTCTGGTTCTGTTAATTGCTGAAACAAGCTTACGAAAACGGTTCTTAGGACGTCCAGATAGATTATTCTTTCGTGCAAGCTTTAGTATCTCGAGCCTATGTTTGGCCATCGAGACTTCAATGCTTTGAAGAAACTCGTGGTTGCTCCTCTTTGAAGCTCATTGTGTGTGAATGCTTTTCCATACTCGTAAGCCAAATACGGGTCGAGATTAGTTTTTGGTAGCCACGAGTACCAGTCCATGGATACGTACCATGAGTATACTGGACAAGAGATAAGAGTACGTGTTACTCGTATATATAAGATGCTACGTGTGGTATGGCATTCGGGGTCAGATCAAAATTATCTCAACCACCAAAAGATTGATAAGTTAATGCATATGATCTCATTCTATTACTACAGAAGAACCATTTCGACACTTAGATCTTTCGAGATTCGAAAAAGAGTTGCTTTACTTAACGATAGTACAAATAGTGGGCGTGGTCCTTGGTGCTTTTAAAACCGTCTTAAAGAGGTTTTAAGTGGTGGTTGAGAACACAAAAAGTTGGATGCATCATCTCCTTGTCAAGTAAAAAGTGCTGAGTGTGATAGTGAGGTCTTTAGATGCATCCATCCAAAAGTGAGTTATAAGTTGATAACTGAGAGTTGCATATACCTGTTTTCTCAAAGTAAAATGACTTAAAATTCATGTGTCATATGGTCAGTGGCGGAACTAGGAAATTAGTATGTGGGGGGCAAAATTTTTTTTGGCTAATTGTAAGGTGAAAAAGACATGAATCGGAACGAAAATTTAAGTATTTTTACTTAAAATTAAAGAATTTATAAGTTTTGAAGTGTTAAAAGTTGGACTTTAGTATGTGAGTGGGGGGCATTTTGAGTTTTGAGTGGGGGGATTATTAAAAAACGTTCGAAATTTAACAAAAATTACACTAAAATCTCATCGTATCGGGCTAGCAATGGGCCCCCCCCCCCAGTCAATACATGCATCCGCGCCTGCATATGGTTATGTTGCATGCTCAGAAATAAGAAGCATCCACAAAATTGAATGTTTTATCTGAATCATTAGATGTGTCGCAGATAGGGAAGAACTTACCATCACAGGGGCAAAATAGCTTCTTGTAATCAGACCTTTCAAAACTTAACTTAAATACTCTCGACCACAAGTTCTCAACGTCTTGTTCCTTCATTACCCATAAGTCGAATTAGGCACCATCTGTCGTGTAAATCATGCGAAGGCACCCATGTAGTCCACCAGTATAGTGAAGTAAGCCGAGTAACATTTGTGTGGTATCTTTACCTTTGAAAGTGTCATATTTTTAACATCAAGAACCCAGATGTATGTTGGCTTATTCCAAGAATTCTTTTTAACACTGAAGACATAACAAGAATTCGATATGAGCCTATTATCGCTTATTCTAATTTTAATGATTCTAACTACTTTGAAGTCATCTTCGGTAGCGCCAAAGCCAATTTTATTGGCGGAGTCATAAATGAAGATCGTTGGGGAGTAACAGGTGGATCTGGGACTTTGTTGTATCCTTGAGTAAACGGATTGTATAGGATCATATGACCACATAACGACATATATGTGTCGTTAGAAATGATGGATCTGATGCACATGTAAACTTAATCTCTAACGTAGAACTTTCTCTAGACTAAAATCCCTTACTAAGAACTAGTTTCGACAATCAATTTTAAAGCAATGATAATAAGATGTTAACAAATAGCTGATTCCAAAAACTTACATAGAAATAAATTCTAAAAATTTAGCCAAGAAAAAACATCACAAGATGGGAAGACAAACATCTACTATTGTTAAAAGAAGCATAAGTAGTTAAGTAGGTTTCAAATCTTGAAACATTAGAGACCAAAGTGAAGACAGCGTCCCATCATCTTCACCGCCTGTCTTCATCATGCTGTATGGTCTCGGACTGTGCCCGACAACATCAAGCGTCGCTGAGCTGTTTGGTTCAGCCCTGGGGTCCATTGGGCTACTATACATGACCATCATGTTCTCTTGCACCTTTTTTTCCAAAGGTCCTGACATACTAACCTTTCTCGGGCTCATGTATATCTCTTGCACTCTTCTATCCAACGGTCCTGATCTCATCGTTGTCTTCACTTGTTCTTCGTTATTCTCTCCAAACCCCATGGTCCTCCTTAGATTGCTACTGGGCCATTGTGGTCGAAACGGGTTAGGGTCGCGCCTAGGTGTATGGACCGTATATTTGCTAGAAACACATCTTCCAAAGTTCCTGGAAAGCATCATTCTGGTTTTGTTAATAGCTGAAACAAGCTTAGAGAAACGGTTTTTGGGACGTCCTGATAGATTATTCTTTCGTGCAAGCTTTAGTATCTCGAGCCTATGTTTGGCCACCGAGACTCCCATGCTTTGAAGAAACTCGTGGTTGAAGTAGTTCATGTCTCCTCGTTGAAGCTCATTGTGTGTGAATGCTTTTCCATACTCGTAAACCAAATATGGGTCTAAAGTGGTTTTTGATAACCATGAGTACCAATCCATGGCTACCATGAGTTTAACGGACAAGAAACAAAAGTGCGTGTTACTCGTATATATAAGAGGCTAGGTGTGGTATGGCATCCGGGCCCGGGCCAAAATTATCTCAACCACCAATAGCTTTATAAGTTAATGCACATGATCCCATTTCTATGACTGCAAAACAACCATGTTGACACTGATCTTTCACTACTCGAAAAAGAGTAACTTTACTTAACATAGTACAAATAGTGGGCGTGGTCCTTGGTGCTTTTAAGACCGTCTTAAAGAGGTTTTAAGTGGTGGTTGAGAAGAACACAAAGAGTTAGATGCATCGTCACCTTGTCAAGTAAAAAGTGCTGAGTGTGATAGTGAGGTCTTTAGATGCACCCATCCAAAAGTAACTTATAAGTTGATAACTGAGAGTTGCATATACCTGTATTCTCAGAGTAAAATGACACAAAAATCAATTGTCATATGGTTATGTTTCATGTTCAAAAATCAGAAGCATACTTTAGAACACGTATGTTTTATAATCGTTGCAAAAACCGTTAGACGTCACTTTTTATTTATGTCTCCAACCTACTTCAAACTGCAAGTTTGCTAATATTGGCTTATTAACATATACTTGTCACTTCTTTAATTAGTGTTTACCGCCTTTGTCGATTTTGGGTAAACACTGCACATTCTCCGACAACATATGCTAAATCTCATGATCTGAATTACTATAAATTTGAATCACATCAACATGGGCTCGATTCAGTTTCGTTTCACAAAAGGTAGGGGTCACATTTTCATAAAAGTTATGAACAATAGCACATTAGTTAGACAATCAATAACCGAGGTAGTTATATTTACAGAGACCATTTTGCAGTACGAATCATAAGGGTGCCAACTAGTGTCATTGATGATCACATGGTTTACTTGAAGTCAAGAACATGCTTATCTACTTTTAGGACATTAAAGACAATAACTTGGTTCGTTTAGTCATATTCCTAGATCCATATACAAAAGTCTTGCTACAAAACCCTTGAACCGTGGTTTAGTTACGCGATGATATGACAAAAAAATGCATCGCTGGTGTCCTATAATCCCGCTATCGTCATAAGATATGAGATAACACGCATTGTTTAATTCGTTACACACTTGCACTGTAAGATTCTGTATGCTGTGAATTACAAAACCATTAATAGTGTAATGTTGAGAAATGGCCTATTGTGTAAAAATATGTATTCTGGATGGACTATTCATTTATCGACAAAACCCTAACTCAATGTCCTACTAATGTGAACCTTAAAAAATTTAAATATCAAATTGAGGACGACAGTTATCCGCCTGATACTGCACGGAGTTCGTCGAAAGTCAATAGTTGGATTCGCTATGCTATTACTCGTAATGTTCAAGAGGTTGAGATAAGAATAATGGAAGTGTTTTCAGGCTTTCACTTTAGCTATGATGATGAGTTGTTTTTCAACAATTCATGTATTATGAGTATGAAAATTTCACATGATTGGGCTTCAAATTGTGTATTTAATCCACCTAATGGTGCTATTAGTTGGGATAATCTTAAGTGTTTGTGTATAGATCATGGGACATTGGATGAAGATTTTATAGGAATATCTAGAAGTCCTTGTTTGGAAATTTTGGAATTGAACGATTGTCATCTTGCTGCGTGTTTCCTAAAGTCCTTGTTTGCAAACTTTGGAGTTGAACGATTGTCGTGTGATTTCAAAACATACGAAAGGTTTAGCTATGACCTCTTTGACGGCAATGACTTAGAAACATGCAAAGGGTTTAGCTATGACCTCTTTGATGATGATGATTTAGAAACATACGCAGGGTTTAGCTATGACCTCTTTGACGACATTGAATTATTTATGAGTATTAAATTTTCGCGTTGTGAATTTATTCCTCCTTATGGTGCTATTCGTTCTTTGTGTATAGAGGGTTCGGCATTAGATGAATATGCAATAGGAAAAATATTATTCCGAAATCCTTGTTTGGGAACTTTGGAATTGAACGGGTGTTGTGGTTTTAGGCGGATTGATGTTACCTCAAAGAGAGTTAAAGACTTGGTGCTCCATGGTTATGGTTATGGGTATAGGTCTCCCCGGGAGAATTATATAGATACACTAGAAATCAATGCTCCTTATATCTTGTCACTAAAAATAACAGGAAAGATGTATTTGGAAAAGTTTTTGTTGGAAAATGTGTCTTCTTTAGTGAAAGCTGACTTCAATTATCTAGGAAGCAATCGTTTTGCGGAACATCTTGGATGAGATCGAGATCGAGATGATATTGAAGAAGACTTGCTTCGAGGACTTTTATCAAGCCTTGGCCATGTCAACGATATTACACTTGGGGTTTATAATTGTTTAGACGTAATATTTTTCCTATGAATGTCTTTTTTTTTTCCTTCTTCCATTTGGGTTTGAATGTGTGTGTTTGTTGACTATTCTAATCATGTTCGCTTTGTATTGGTAGGCTCTCTCCCGTTTAGAAGCTACAGGTTTCCAGTTTCGTAAAGGATCAGATCTACGTGGTACTTATCCCGACAGCTACAGAGTTTTTTCATTAACTTTTTTTTTTTTTTTTTTTTTTTTTAGAACGGCACCTCAATCTCACTGAAATCCGACCCCCGAGTTATACCATCCATAACGGGCAGGCCCCGGGACCCGAACCACTAGGGGAAACCCCTAGAACTCACGGCTTCGCACTAAGGAGGAAAATCATGAGTTTTTGTCTCTTGCAAGACTTGAACCCATGACCAAACCCCCTCCCCAAGCTTTAGGAAGGACTTGGGTGGCCAACTGCTCTAGAGCAGTTGGTTAGAGTTTTTTCATTAACTGATGTTGCCGCTGCAGCCGAGACAAAGAGAGAGGAAAAAGTTGAAGTGACAGAGGAAAAAGTTGAAGACGGAGTTTGGTTGGAATGGTTATCTACCTCAATGTCAGAGGAAGAACTTGAAGAGACGGGAGGATCTGATGATGTAAGTACCATTGCAGTCTCGTATGTCTTTAAACTCAATTCTTTTATAGTGCATCTATTGAAGGTTTTTTTTTTTCAGGACATGTCATTCAGTATATTCGACGACTAAGGGATTCCGGTTATGTCTTCGAGAAGAAAGTTCCCAGTTTCTTATAAGGCCTCATGAACATGGTGCTGATAATTTTTTGTTTGTTCTTCCTAAATCCATAAAGTTCATATATTAACTTTTTGCTTAATTAATGCTTATGAAGATCAATATCAATATTAGGCTGAAAATTTTAATCTTGAGCTTTTATGTAATAGTTTTCGAACACAATCATACTATCTTGATCCAGTTGTAAACATATATCTTTCTTGTATGTAAAAACAACAGTATTTCGTAAGAACTTACAAGTTATTGGCATATCATAGTATATCATAAAACAATATTCACACGATTTAACAAAAAGACTGGAAAAATGCATACTGAGTAGCTGCAAATCAGGGGTGTTCCTCAGGCCAAGTTTCGTTTTATTATAGTTCTTTCGTTTGGGTTATTCAGGTTTGCCCAATTGTGAATCCACTCAATACGGAAAATCTCACTGATCCAACCACCTACATAAGAGCACCTGTTTGTTCTATCAAGTTTTTGGTTAACCAAGTATGAGGAAATCAAGTTTTAAAACTAAAATTCTCACAAAGATAGTAGTTGCTCTAGTTCGTCACTGAAGTGATTATCATTTTTTACATATGCATCATCTTGCTCCGCTGACTTTTCATTGAGCTCAACTGCATGAATGTTCTCTTTGCTTGGCTCCGTTTCCATGTGAATGTTCCAATCTGCGACTGTTTTCCCGACTTCATCGCCAATCAATGTCTGATTTTCTGCAATGTGGTTTGTATCTTGTGTATCTATCACCTTCTAAGCTCCTTTAACATGACAAACATAGAAACAATAAGTGAAAGAAAAGAATGTTGTTTGATTTCATAAAAGAATTACACGCGGACAATTAAAGGTCAGACATATAATCAGTAAATAATTCATTAAACCTGAGCTAGCTCTTTGGTCATGGCGTAATCTATTGGGATAAAACTATTGGGATTTTGTGATTATAGAACTTTAAGAAGGTAAAACAGTAGCCAATTTGACCTGAAATGTCGAACTTTCAGTAGAGTAGCAAGTGTAAGATAATATCAGCAACAAAATACCAATCCTTGATGGCTAGCTCTTTGGTCATGGCGTAATCTATTGACATTTACTCGAGTTATTCCAGACCTACTTCTTTACCCTGTATCAGAATCATGAATCGGATCAGCACTGTAAGTTGTACCAAGATCAGTGCGCATATAATCACTTGGAAAACACAAATCAAAACACCTTTAATAGTGCATTAAATAATATAGAGTAAAATGCATTTTGGACCCTGTGTTATGTCCAATTTTGCATGTATCCTACCCAGTCTTTTGAAAGTGCAAGCACCCTACTTGTGAAGATAGTTTGAGTCCATTTAAATACTTTGACCTAACGGATGTTATGTGTTGACCGTTACCATGGTTTAACCAAACAATAAAATTGTCTTTTCTAATTTTTTTAACAATCACAGAGTTGTTTCGTCCTAACATCTATAATTGAATATGATAATCTTATCGTGATTAAAGATTTGTGGTGATGGGTATAACAAGTATATACGTTAACGTGATGCAAAGCATGATTTTGATGTAGTTCTTGTAAACTCTCGGCCTATTCAGATGCTGACAAAGATCCTTATGTTTTGTCCATAAATTGAAGGCAACGGACTGTAGAGGTGTAATCAAGCCAAACTTTTATCAAGCAACTCGAGTTCGAGCTCGAGTTTGGCTCGATCAAGCCAAGCTTTTATCAAGCTCAAGCCCAAAAAATAGCTCGAAACTATATCAAGCTCAAGCTCAAGCTCAAGTTTTTGATAGGTCGGCTCGAGTTCTTATCAAGCTTTTTCAAGCTCTATAAAAAATATGTTTTTATGATGAATTTATATAAGCAACTAATTGTTAATTTGAGTATTAACCTAATTTTAAAGGCTAATTTTATAAATAAATAACATATTTTAGAAGGACTTTTAACTCTCATTACATTTATATTTTATTTATTTGTATTTTAAATGATTCTTAATTTATATAAATTTAATTATTGCATTTACTCGGTAATTGGTGAAATACAATATGTGTATAAATATTTTTTTTACCCTTCTTAATAATAAACGCAACGTGTCTAAATTGTGCTCGCATTCACATCATGCAATGGCCTTTGGGACCTTAATCGTATTGGAGTGCAAAACATATTTTGAAACCAAAATTGTACGATAATTTTGTTATTGGTTTTATTAATGTTAAATAAATCAAATTTGGTTTAAGTAATGATTTTTGTTTTTTTTATTTTATACATATGTTTATTGATGAGTTTTATTATAAAAAAAATAAATTTATACACATTCAAGCTTTTCAGGCAAAACTCAAGCTTTTATCAAGCCTTATCAAGCCAAACTCAAGCCTGGATTGATAAAGCTTGACAAGCTATCAAGCCAAGCTCAAGCGTACAATTTTAGTATCAAGTCAAGCTCAAACCCTACTAAGCTTAAGCTCGGCTCGGCTCAATTACACCCCTAACGGACTGTGATTAAGTTTGTACAACCATCAAGTAAAGTTTTATCCTTTATATAATCATATTTTTTTGAACTGGAATCCTTTATATAGTCATATGAGGCTGCCTAAAATCTGCATTCTGGACTTGTTGTAATTAAAGATTTGTGGATTGAAATGGGTTATGTGTTGCCAGCTATGAAAATCAAGGGATGATTTGAGTATTTCGTCTTCTTCAGTCACTAAAGATGGATTGTTTATGACTTTATGTAGATGTAATTTAGAAAATAGATCTCAGTTTGATGAAAGGAAATTAGATGGAGGCTACGGATAAAGTTTAGAAAGGTCTGGTTTAAAATTGATACAAAATGTGATTGTTAAAAAAAATAGAAAAGACAACTTTGTCTTTTGGCCTGGTTAAACCATGGTAACGGTTAACACATAACATCCGTTAGGTCAAGGTATCAAAAAGGTATCTAAATGGACTTTGTACTTTCAAAAGACTATGTAGGATACATGCAAAATTGACATAACATAGTGACCATATATGCATTTTACTCAATAATATAGTTAGGTTCCATTCTCATCATGTCCATGTGGATGTAACGTTCGATCTCTGTGTCTGCAAATAGCCTATTTAAAAGCAAGAAACACAAATAAGAACTCAATCTCACCTCATAACACATATGCAGAGAAACAATGTAAAAAAAAGCTAAAACATTTTATTCGCATGTTGTACCCACGGGCATTCTATACATCTATCAATTCATTAACCCGCTCTTATGCGGATCCTTCTTTCAAGTCAACAGCTCCAAAAAGGAACAAGTTCCGATCCAGCATACTATTGACTAAAACAGGTACAACTCCAGCATTCTCCTTCTTTGCATCAATAACCACTTCCTTGAGCCTCTTCGATTGCCCTGCCAAAACGAAAGTGATGTAAAATCTATAACAAATAAAACCGACATATATATGTTTCTAGATACTTCAGAAGTGTGATCAGATTAGAGGTGGCAACTTTGATCCATTTACTGATAAATCTCTAAAGGGTCAAAGGTGCCTATTTAACTGTATACAACCGCCTAAACCATTTTCATCAAAAAATGATAATGTTATTAAAGTAAAAAATTTCGTAATCATATTTTAATTAATGATAATGTTATATTAAATATTGAAAACAATCAACAAAAAGTGTCTTGGGTCAACCCAGTCCTACTAGCTTTGGCCCCCATTGATAAGATCATCCATGTCGAGCCTAAAGGGATTTACACACGCTATTTTTCTCTCAGTTTTGTATTCATGTTTCTGATCTGTTGATATCAGTCTTTAATATCACCTTCATGTTGAGTTTAGTATTGTGATAGCATCTTGACAGAATAATAACACATAAAAAATATCCATTGAACTTTTATACAAGGAAAGATGCAATACACACTCGACACGAGCAAGCTCACGACCTTAGACATCGGAAACAACGAAAGTCCATCATTCCTCTTCTCGTCGTAATATATAAAATAGTAGAAGCACTGAACTGAAGCAGTATGCTAGCTGAAAACAAATATGAAACAAATTAGCGTACCTTTAAATTAGCTCAGGGGTCTCTGGGTAAATAATAAAATTTATTACTTACACTCCAAGTTAAAGGGTTTATAAATACTCTCCAATACATTCACCGAACAGCAACATAACCTTTACCCTCATAAACTTTGTAATCATGGCTGAAGCAGAAGATAGAATAAGTTTGTTACCGGATTGCTTATTACTCGAAGTCATCTCTCGATTAGAGCTGTCCACAAAACATGTGATTAAAACAACAACTACCATCTCCAAACGATGGCAACATCTTTGGACTCGACTTCCTACTCTCGTTTTCGTAGGTGATCAGGATTCCAGTCATTCCACAGATTACTATTCTATTATTGACAAAACCCTAAGTCAATGTCCTACTGATGTGAACCTTAAAAAAATTAAATTTAAAATTGCTGACCACAGTTATATCCGATTGAGACTGCACGGAATTCGTCGAGATTCAATAGTTGGATTCGCTATGCTATTACTCGTAATGTTCAAGAGATTGAGATAAGAATAACGGAACCTTTTCAACTAGACGAGGATGGTGATGATGACTTTAGCTATGAGGATGAGTTGTTTTTCAACAATTCATGTATTATGAGTATGACACTTTCACACTGTTGTGTATTTAATCCACCTAATGGTGTTATTTGTTGGGATAAACTCAAGTGTTTGCTAGATTGGGGGACATTAGATAAACGTTCTATAGGAATATCTAGAAGTCCTTGTTTGGAAACTTTGGAATTGAACGATTGTGTAATTTCTAGGCATTTCCTAAAGTCCTTGTTTGGAAACTTTGGAATTGAACGAATATCGTGTGATTTCAAAACATACGAAAGGTTTATCTATGACCTCTTGGACGACGATGAGTTAATGAGTATTAAATTTTCGCGTTATGAATTTAATCCTCCTAATGGTGCTATTCGTTGGGATAAACTTACATTTTTGTGTATTGAGACTGGGGAATTACATGACGATTCAATTGGAGGAATACTATCCAGAAGTCCTGGGTTGGAAACTTTGGACTTGCAATGGTGTCGTGGTTTTAGGCGGATTGATGTGACCTCAAACAGTGTTAAAAACTTGCTGCTCCATGGTTACGGTTACGGATATAGCGTTCCCATGGAGAATTATATAGATACCCTAGAAATCAATGCTCCTTATATCTTGTCACTGAAAATAACCGGAGATATGTATTTGGAGAAGTTTTTGTTAAATGTGTCTTCTTTAGTGAAAGCTGACTTCAATTATCTAGGAAGCAGTCATTTTGCGGAAGATCTTGGACGAGATCGAGATCTAGATGATATTGAAGAAGACTTGCTTCGAGGACTTTTATCAAGCCTTGGCCATGTAAACGATATTACACTTGGGGGTTATAATTGTTTAGAGGTAATATTTTTCCTATGAATGTCTTACTTTTTCCTTCTGCCATTTGGGTTTGAATGTGTGTGTATATTGACTGTTCTAAGATCATGTCTCTCTGCATTGGTAGGCTGCCACTCGTTTAAGTGATAAAGGTTTCAAGTTTTTTAGAGGTACGCATTAGTAATTCTTCTCATAGTGATTCAGTTGACAACAATGTTTGGGAGGAATAGTTATCTAACTCAATGTCCTGCCGATCTAAATAATTGTGTTCACTATTACGTTAAAGTAATATTCGCAAAATGTGATCTAACCATTGGGATATAAATTGTGGTGTGCAGTTGGAGCCGATGGAGATGAGGACAGAATCCCAGAACTTATTGCTTCCGGGTGGAAAAAGGCTGCTGATGACTATTTTAAGAGAAGTAAGTACCGGATGCAACAAACACATGAACTCATTGTATAGAAGGGAGAATCAAAGACAGAGGAAAAGGTTGAAGAGACGGAAGAAACCGATGTGCAAGTACACAGTCTCTTATGTCTTTCAATTCAATTCTTCTTGTAGCGTATCTATTAAACGTTTAGTTTTTATTTTATGTTTTCAGGACATGGGATTCAGTCTATTCGACTAAGGGAATGCGGTCATCGTCTTCGAGAAGCATGTTTCCATTTTGTTATGGTAGTTCATGTTTTTTTTTTGTTGGTCTAATGACTGGAATTATTAAGCTAATTTGTTCTAGCAAGTCCATGGATGAGTTCGCGTAGTTATCAAGCCTCATGAACCATTTTCAAATGGTGCTGGCAATTGCTTGTTTGTTCTTCCTGAATCCATAAAGTTTATATACTATTAACGTTTTGCTCAATCCTTTTGGCATATCGTAGTATATCAGAAAACAACATTCACATGATTTAACAAAAAGACTGGAAGAGTGCATAATGTGTAGCTGCAAATCAGGGGTGTTCCTTTGGTCAAGTTTCGTTTTATTATAGTTTGGTTATTCATGTTTGTATAATTGTAAATCGGCTCAATCCAGAGAAACTCACTGATCCACCCACCCACATAAAAGCACCTGACTTATTCTATTAAGTTTTTGGTTAACCGATCAGGAAATACAGAATTTGATTTGATTTATGCAGATACTCGAACACAAAATCAAGTTGTACAACTAAAATTCTCACAAAGATAGTATTTGCTCTAGTTCGTCACTTAAGTGTTCTCATTGCTGACTTGGCTCCGGATTTTTTACAGTTTTTTGGGTTATAAGGGATTACCCTGATTTTTAACAGTTTCTGTTTGTTAAGTCCTGTCTTATGATAGAACGTGTTTCCTTGTGGATGGTCCAATCTGAGATTGTTCTCCCGACTGCATCGCCAATCAATGTCTGATTTCCTGCAATGCGGTTTATATCTTGGGATCTATCAGCTTCTCAGCTCCTTTCACATGACAAACATACAAACAATCAGTGACAGAAAAAAGAATGTTGTTTGATTTCATATTAACAAATGAAATAATTCATAAAACTTGATAAGGGTTATGCTATTAAACCTTTAAGTTTTGTCAACATCGAACACTTCATTCACCCTCACACAGATGGTAATCCAACGACCCAGACTCTCTCCCCAATCCTCTAATCCAATGCACCAAAATACACTCAAACAAACACAAAAACTCACTCAACCAGTATAAAAACACCCGACTTTCACTATTAGAATCCAGTCTCTAAAAAATTTCATGAAGAGGGAAAGGAGGAGCAAAATGACATCGTAACGTGCTTCGAGACAACATCGAAGGAATCACAAAGCCTGCTATCAGAAGATTGGCGAGAAGAGGAGGAATGAAGAGGATAAGCAGTTTGATTTACGAATTACTCCGTAATATTCTAACAAACTCATCTAAATTTGCAAGCTTAAGTTTATATTGATAATAATGAACTCACATGAATGATTTTATAACACACTCAACTCAGTAATGATCTTGAGTTACTATTGGCATATAAGAATCCTAATACAAGTAACAAGTAAGTATCTAACAACTAGAAAACAAAGTATAGGTTTTAGGCCGAAACTTGTAAATGTTCTTGGAATCATGGAATGTGAGCAGAGAAAGGAACTAGATCTTGAGACTACATGAGAGATTGTCCAGGATTTATGACTTGTAGATACGCATAAAGTTTTTTCTTTTTTTTTTGGTAACCGTGATTTCCACATGAGGTAAAGTTTAAATTTAAGAACAATATATGGAGAACAATAAAGGAACTTCAGATTGCTCAGACAAGAGACCAGACTAGAAGAAGATTTGTGCAGTATAATCATGGAGAATGGGAAGAACAAAATGATTCAATGCTGTTATGGAAGTAGCTGAAAAATGAGTTTCGCAATGGGTAAACTATTATAAAAGGCTAAGAACATAATGGGTTAATGATTATTTTGATGAATGAAGTTTTTGAATGGGACTGTGACACATAAGGCAAAGATAGGGCTACCTAAACTACCTTGATAAGTAGTGTGATATAGAGTGCTTGGAATAGAAAGTAAAAGATGTTGGTTTCACTACTACACAACAGGGCTAATGCTACGGTAAGAATCCGTTGCAAATCCGTTGCAAATGGCCTTTGCAACGGATTCCTACCGTAGCGTTAATGCTCCATGGAAATTTTAATTGCTACGGATTTTCAACGGGGTCAAATAAATTGCAATGGATTTCCAACCAAGAAAAATCCGTTATAAATTAGCAACCGTTTTTGCAACGGATAGTCTACGATTTTGTTACGGTAGATGATGATGCAAAGAAAATTGCAACGGATAGTATTTGATACGAGATTGAAACGGAATATATTTGCTACAAATTTGCAATGGTTTTCCAATTGCAGAATTGTAATGGATATGAAACAGTATAGAATATTGACGAGTTTTCAACGCAGTGTCGCCGAAATGATTTCGTTACAATTCCGTTACAAAAAACCGCACTTTTAAAATAATAAAACAGTATTTAGCTATTTTCCATAATATACAATATCTAAAACTGAATAATTTGGCACGCACAATTGAAACTCAAATTAATGATTAGACAAATATCCAAATATCGTGATAGATAGTGAATCAAATCATACAAAATGTGCCGCTTCTAAGCCAAAAATGTTATATACACGAAGGGTAACAAACTAAATCCTACTGAATATGTACCACTTCTTCACAAAATGTGTGATATAACAAGTTTTACCAAATTCTCCCTACTACTTCAAAAAAATGTGTATAAAACACGAAGTTTACCTTAATTAACAATGTTTATGTAGAATAAAGAGCGGGAGCCATCTCCCTCAGTTGTGCCAATGCCTCGGCGAGCTAGTCATTTGTTGTTTTCTTAAATGTTTCAAATTTTTCTTCGCTAAGCTTTCTTGCTTGTCGCATAGTTTCTTCAGAAAGCTCCTTGTCTTTCTCTATCGCCTGCTTCAAGTCCTTCACGGATTTTTCTAGCACTTAAACCTAAAAAAAATTCCTAAACTAATTAGAAAGGCAACAATAGTCAAAACTCGTTTCTTAAACACCACAAAAGTTGGTTTGCGTAATAATTTATGGAGGAATATTACTCCTAATACTACTGTAACCATTTCTACTCCTGAAATTGTTGTAACTATTTCTAATGTATCATAATATGCAACTAATGAGCAAATAATAACTTGCCAAATGTTATTTTAATTAACATACAAGTTGATGGCTACTTAATACGTTGGTACAAACCCTTATATTACTACTACTATTGTTAGGAAACAAAAAATATGCTAAAAGGCTTAATAAGTAGTAACCAAAACAAACAAGTAAATATAAACGAAGTATGTCACAGTTTGGACCTTTCATTAGCATCATGCTCTATGATTTGACTAAACTATTACTAGTAAACATCAATATCCTGCTGATAAACTCGTTAAAGATTTTTATGAAGCAACCAACAAAATGAGCAGAGACTATTAAAAGTTTTATACAAACAATGGTTCAGCATATGATTATGTGACTTAGCTCAACAACCTGACTCCCGCTTAATTCTTCTACCTCGTTCGACTCTCCAACTCCAGTTGATGTTAACGCTTGTGACCCAACTAAACCGTTTGCCAATACAGACCCGCTTGCCCAGTTAAACCGTTTGCCTCGTTTTCCCCTGCTGACTCGTTGATATGATTGTTGCACATAAGATAACCGTTAACAACCGACTGGAAATATAACTATCATTGACCATAAACACAACTAACCAAATAAAAAACGTGTCGCGAAACCAAAAAAAACTCAACGAATTCACTAAAACTATTAAGCTTGGTTTTACAAAAGTAAAACCTCACAACAATAATACACCATACTTCTTAAATTTAGTTATAAATAAAGGAATAGAAATACTCGTTAGTACATTTATATTTTTATCAAGTTTGTAAATAAAGACGAACCGTAAAACTAAGCCACATCTGGTCTTGCGCAACCCCATGTCGCCCACGGTTCACTAAACATAAACTGAAGAAAAGACGTGATGAAATGTCCAATACCACTTCTGATCATCAAACCTATAAAGTAGAAAGTTTTAAGATGCATATCAGTATCCACTTAATTTTGCTATATAAACATAGTATGGATATAAAATATTAGTTTTTACTCGTCTGCAGTATGCTAATCATCGGATGATTTTCTGGTTCATGCAATGGATTGGGGATATTCGATCCTCGCATGGCATTTGATGCTTAAACACTTGGATCAATAAGATCCACACCCTCATCGTTATCATCATCAGTGTGATGATTATCCAATAACATTTGTCCAGCACCACCACTGCCACTGATATCGCCATGTGAAGGTCTAGGACCACTACGTCTCCGTCTACTTGACATGATAATGTACAACAAAAAATTTATAAATTAGCAATGTGAAATCATCACCTAAAAATAAGATAAAATTCAGTAATATATAACATATACTAACTGTCTGTCGTTCTAAAAAATATATACTAACTGTCTAACTGTATCTATAATTCTATATTATTTGATAAACACATACTACTAATTTTTTTTTAAAAAAGGCAATGCTATATAACCAAGAAAGCAAAACCAATAAAAACTAAAAAGCATCTCCAATATTCAAACAAGCTGATTAAGGAGACGAAAACAAGACAACAACCCTCCACATACCCGGACTTTAAAAATGAACACAGACAAGTAAAAAATTAACTAAGAGGACAAATGATCCTAACATATAAGAGACATGTCATAGTACTATTAGCAAAATAAAAAATAAAAACCAAAAAGTGAAGCAAAATAAAAAAATAAAAACCAAAAAGTAAAGGCTAGAACCAAACGAGGCAGTTGCTCATTTGCAGATCTAACAATACGAGCTCTTCCTGTAATGCGTCTACAAGCTTCATAAAAACATCAACTTTATAAAAACTGCTTAAAAAAGATCACTCATACATACTTTTATAAAACTTATCATAAAAAATATGTTCTTTTTCCTTTTGAAGCAGCCATCAAAACCTTATTTGAACATGATCTATCAATTTTCCCTGACCTAACTCACAAGTAAAGAACTATAACAATTCCATATAATTTTATTGAACACCTAACACACAAATTCAATCATCTATTTTCATATTCTAAAATTCGAAACCAATTATGTAGTAGTTCATAATTATAACTAAAAAAATTAAAATTGACATTGATAGTCAAAAACAGATCACAAATAGGACTTATAAGGAAAAAGAAATCCATAAATCACAATTATAATTAATAATCAGCCATACAATCAAATATTGATAATTAAAATCAATGACATATATTTTTACCACAAATCAGTGGCATATGTTTACATGTTTTACATAAATATATATACTAATAGAGATTAGTCATATAAGAATAAGGGAATAGATCTGATCTAAAACATGTGGATAAAAAATGAGCGGGGAATGAAAAGTTGACATGGGCGGTAAATGAAAACTTTAGAGTTAGGCTCTAAGCGGGAAATGAAAAATGAGCGGTAAAATGTCGGGTCTAAGGAAAAAAAATCTTTTGATTTTACTCGTTGTACATAATTGTGAAAATTGTCTACCGATAAATATTTAACGATATAGTAATAGTCGAACTAATAACCTCTCTACTGGGTTGATCTAGTGGTTGAATCAGTGTATAGGTGACTCGGTCGAGTTGACCGCTGGTCAAACCCGTGACCCGACGAGTCGATCGGGTTGACCCGGTGACTCAGCCACTTGACCTAGTGACTCAATCGGGTCGGTCTGATTGTCAACCCGTGTTCTGATGACTCGACCGGGTTAACCCGCCAGTCAAACCTATGAATCGATAATGAATTATTAACTGGCCCAATGACTCGATAGGAAACGGTGTACATTTTTATTATATAAAATCGAATTACAAGTATTAACTGATAGTAAATAAGAGGCATAAAATAAATAATAGTAATGAAGAAAGCAATTAAGACTAAGACGAGGCACGTGTTTAACACGCTTCTCTTAAACAGATTCGTTGTCTATGTACAACGTCCAAAGTTGTTGTACAGCCGAATTTGACACACTTGCCTGAAAGATCACGGAAATGATCAAATAGTTTTCATCGAATGACTACTAGAAATTCGTTTGGTAATGGAGATGTTTTCTACTTCTTTGTTTGAAAGCTGAATGAGACATGTTATATATATATATTGAGAACTTGTATTGTTTTCAATGAAAAATATACACCATAGTCAGACAAATATGTTATAACTAAAACCTATTTTATTGTGTTATAAACACACGAAAATATTATGCGAATAACTTATTTACAAGTTTATATCTATTCCCAAAATAGATGTACATAATTTTTTGTAAAAAATCCAAATCTGCATATAAAAAGATTGCCCGTATGCAAGGTTTCAGACTTTCAAAGAAGGAAGCATTCCTTGATTCCATTACTGTGTTCTTTTGTATATCTAAATTTTTCTATTAATGTACGATGAAACGATAAGCACTTTTATTCTTGGCATATCCAATGAATATACAATCCACATATTTAGGTCCAATCATTTGGGCCTTAGGTGTCGGCACAACTACCTTGGCTGGACATCACCACACTCGTAAGTACTGGTATAATGGTTTTCTTCCCATCCATAGTTCATATGGGGTTCCCTTTTATCCTTACAAGGTATCTTATATAAAAGATAAGTAGTCGTTAGAATGGCTTCTCCCCACATGTCTTGGCTCAATCAAGAACTTATGGGGTTTCCTTAAACAGAACGACCTCCTATGGAGAGAATTTTAGATTCCTAAGAGGAAAGGCAATTACTAAAGCGATCTATAATCCCACTCCAACTCTCCACGCATTTCATTTTCATTCCAACCGGGAGTCCTAAGTATATAAATGGGAGAGAATCGTATCCATAATTTAGAATAAAGCAGCTTTATTAATCATGGCATTGTTAGCTTTTCTTTAGCCACCGAGGACACATGTTTAACCTTTAGTAATTCGTTCATAAATAATATATCCAACGAGTCATATTTCATTTATTTCACACAGGTACAACAAGACAGTTCTCCATCGCTTACTTTATCCGGTTCTAAGCTACATGTCAGGTCTTTGCACAATGGATAGGCTCAACGCCCGTGTTCTTACACACAAGTAGAACCAAGACAACTTCTAACCTTACAACATTTATAGGTAGTAATCCAAGTACCAAGTTCACACAAGAACCAACACACCACACATGAAGTTTGTGATAGATAGGGAGAGGGAGAGAGATGAATCTATGATATGATCTTGCCTAGATCGTGGATTACCTTATGAAGAACATGTCTTGACATATTCGTAATCCTTATCAAGTCGAGCCATGAAGCATCAAGATCATAGATATCATAGAAAAGGAATATGGATATATACACAAAGTCAACACGTACTTAGCATTTGGCCTTTTCGCTCCTAAGATGTATAGATTAGTGATGATAAGTCATGGATCTCGACTGAGAAGCACACAAAAGGTTAAGATCATATATCTTGGACATAATACCATGAGATGAAAAGTGCAAAGAAATTACTAGTTTAGATAGAGGTGACACAGTGAACTGATGTATGTCTTGTGCTTGAACTTCTTGATCTTGCTTACACCTTAAGTGATCTCCATATTTACAAAGAGAAACACTAAACAAGAAGAACAACTATAGATCTAATATCTACATGTTAGAGATATGAGAGATGTGTAAGTATACACAAAATATAATTACGAGTAACTTGTACATTTAACGTTATATATTACAAGTTACATGTTTGTAATCAACAAAACAACCAAGAATGTATAGATTAAACATCGTAGCATTTGCACTAACATATTCTTTTCATACTCTCTTTTTCTCTTGTTGGTCGACAACAAGAAAATACCAAGGGGGTTTTGGGGTTTTGATTTTCGTTAGGTATTTGTTTAATCAAGATCTAGCAATCGAATGTGGTTAATTGAAGTGTCGTGTGGACTATCTTAGAGAAAATCTTGTCGGAATGTGCGTAAGTCATAGATAGTATTTTATACGGTCGAGAGTACGTGGCTTAAGAGGTCACACACTTAGAAATCAAGATAATCTTTTATTAAAGTATACAATATTTAATGTGTATATTTAATTTGATAAAAGTTAATACTTAATGGTAATTAATTAATATTTATTGCGTTTACTCTTTATGCATGTATGTTTGATACATTAGGGTTGTTAAATTCTTACAAATCTAATTTGACTTTGGGTTTAGTTGGTGGATCGCTTTCGGTATAAGATTAGAGTTTACATTGGTTTCGTGATTATAGTGCTCTTGATCATCGTTCTTGGAGAAAAGGTATGTGGTCTTAATCTTTATGTTAATTACATTATGCGCATAGTTATATGATCATATCCGCTGCGTTTACTCTTGATGCATGTATGCTATACACATTGGGTTGTTAAATTCCATAAAACATGTATCGATTTGGAATGTAATCTAAGTGTGTGAGGTTTTCGTCAAAGATAGAACCAAAAAAGCGAAGTTTTTGTCGCCTAGCGGGTTTTAGGGACTGCATTATGTAATACATAAAAAGCAAATACAACTCATTGCAACATTGTAATATAATATATAGATTTACAACGAGTAGTTTGAATTTAGAAATGATTAAATATCGATAATCTACTGAAAATCCATAACAATGTATTTAGAAACTTATACTGGATTTATATATAGAAACTAATAATAGTATATGTTGCATAATCGTAGTTATTATTTCAAAATTTATTACAAAAATACCAACAAAATATTGAAAACAAAGAAAAATATTATTGCTTACCGTTGCAAATCCATAACAAATACTGTATTTTTGAATCATAAAAAATGGTTAAATTAAAATATTGAAATAAATAATTTTTTTATTATGATCATGTTTCGTTGCAAAATATTTCTTCTATATTTACTTTAAATTTTTTGTTTCATATCTATTAACCAGTTTGCAATGGATTTGCAACGGACAACTAAAAATAAATTGAAATTAAATTATTACAATCAAACCCATTAACGGTTTTGCAATGGATTTGCAACGGCCAACTAAAAATACATTTCATAAAATAATTATAGTTATTCCGTTGTAATCCGTTACATTTATTAAATTTTGCAACGGATTTGCAATGGAAGCAATAATATTTTATTTTTTAATTTTCCGTTAGAAATCCGTTACAAATTTCAAATAAGTTTTATGGATTTGCTACGGAATATTTAAAAATAAATATAAAATAAATTACTTTAATTTTTGCAACGGATTCGCAACGGTTTTCTGTGCCATTGCTAATCCATTGCAAATATGTTGCAATTCCGTTGCAAACTTGCTACGGAATTTATCCGTTACAAATTTTCGTAGCATTTGCCCTGTTGTGTAGTAGTATTTTCCCATGGGTAGCATTTAGTATATTATGCCTGCTATGTTTTTGAATCTCTTTCATTATCGCGAGGATGCAATGGAAGTAGGGGATATGGTTAGGAAATGTAGTCGTTATTTTATGGAATATCCTTTGGGGGAGTGGTTCGAGTCTGTGATGATGATGCCTTGTTCACAATACATTCCTTTAGTAGTGTATGTGACTATGTGAGGATGGAGCTGCATACTTGTTATTGGAATGTAGAATGGATAAGGAAATGTAGTCATAAACTGTAGTAGTACCAAACTGTAGGATGGATGGTTTGAATAGGATTTGGGCTTATGCACTATACTAGATATATTAAGGGTTAATGGCTTGATAATGTATCATAGTTGTTATGATTTTTTTTATATGTGGTGAACTATTTTTTTTGCTATTCTATGTACTAAACTTGTATTTTTGGGCATTTTATTGTATTTTATTATTATTTTACCTTTCATTTTATTAACCTACAAGGGGCAAATTGGTCATAAGATACACAAAAAAGACCAAAATTGTAAGTTTATTACATAGAATAGCAAAATAATTTGTTCGTTACATATAAAAAGAAATCATGACAACTATAATACATTTAGAGGCCATTAACTCATATATTAATTAATTTTTTATTTCAGGATGCATTTTTCGGGTCGGTTATTATAGGGTTAGGATACGAAGGGATCGTTTTATATTTTGGATTCGATATTTTAAAGTTAATTTATTTAGAGAGAATTGCAAAAATCGTCCTTGTGGTTTGGTCAAATTTCAAGTTTGGTTCGTCAACTTTCGAAATTGCAAAATTGTCCGTGTGGTTTGGGAAAATTGCACGTTTGGTCCTTTTACGACTTGAAATGACTAAAATACCCTCGTTCATTCTTTAGTTTTTTTACTAGCAATGGATATTTTTGTAATTTCAGGTCGTAAAAATACAAAAAATGCAACCCAAGGTTTGCTACACGGCTGATTTTTGCAATTTTGAAACTTGACAGACCAAACGTGCAATTTGGCCAAACCACAAAGACCTTTTTTGCAATTATCTCTTTTGTTTATTAAATTCGGGTTTTACTGATTCAAGCATTCGGATGAAAGTTAGCATTGTTTTAAAACCGGTTGAACTGTGACCCTGTCAGTTGATTGGATCCCGATTTTGAGTAAAGAATTCGGTTGAACCACCGGCTAAACCGATTGAACCGTGACCCGATAGAAATAAAAAACCGGTTTTCAAATCGTTGAAAGTTAGTTTTTTTTGCGTTAATCCAATAAAATAAAAATGAATCTTAACATACAGTCAGTGACGGAACCAAGACACAAAACGACCAAGTGCACTTACAATACACTAAATAATATTACAAACACAATTTTTAGAGACTAGGTGCATTTGACAAAAATCTAATAAAAACAATGTTTTTTAACAAATTTTTTTTTGAACGGTAGTTTGGTGCAGCGGAGTATCTTGCGTGCCACCGAGACACCAAGTCTCTCAACCCGAGTTCGAATCATCTCACGAAGAGAATATCAACCCCCATGCTAGCCATCCAGTTTCCCATTAAGGGGCTTCAAGGCCTTGCGATGGGATGTCCCGGGTCCTGGTTCCGTCCCTACATACAGTAATATTTTGAATAACCTAAATTAATAACACAAAATGGGCTGGCTGGGCTTAGAGAGGGACATACTACATATATATTAGGCCATGAAAAAATGTAACATATTCACCATTGACCGACCATATTAACCGCCTTCTTCTTGGTTAAAGACTTACATCGATCACAAAACCAAAACCCTAAAACATGTTCGACTCAGACACCGACTCAGATATCGACGAGTTTCAACAAGATATCGACGCCTTACGTAGAGCATGTTCGATAACAGGCATCAAGACCCATAACATCATCCCGAATTCATCATCATCATCTACTATTACACTCGATGATGACGATGACGATGAAGATGATGTATTTGATGATCTTGACCTGCTTAGGAACATCAAGAAACGATTTTCTGTTCCAAATAATAAGGAGAAAGATCAGGAGGAGGTGTTTATGAAGCCCTTGAATACAATTTTGCCCGATGTTGATGATAGTGATATTGATGATGACGATTACGGGGGCGATTTCGAGACTCTTCGTGCTATTCAACGCAGGTTTTCGCGATATAATGATTGCACGAGTAATGCCATGGAGAGTCCTGTACAGATATCAAACTTTCCAGATTCGAGTAACGTTACTTCTTCTGGTTCGGAACATGTTCCTACTGGAGACGATGATTTTCCAGATTATGTAGATAACCATATTTCGAGTAACGTTACTTCTGCCACAAATGTTATAAATGTTGATGAAGGGAGTGAACCTGGGTCTGAAATTGTTCCTACTGGAGACGGTGACTTTACAGCGTCTGCTCAAGCATTTGTTGAAGCGATCAGGAAGAATCGCGCGTACCAGAAGTTTCTACGAGACAAGCTTATTCATGTTGAAGCTAGGTTGGAAGAGAATAAGAAACTGAGGGAGCGTGTTAAGTTCCTAAAAGGCTTTCAGGTGAAATGTAGAAAACAGACCGGTCAAGCTTTGTCTCAAAAAGCCGATCCACGCTTACAGCTAATTTCAGTTCCGAAACTGAGAGCGAATGCGTCTAAGAAAAGGGATACGAGCGTCCTTCCGATTAATCAAGGTCCTGCTCCTAATCCGCAAGTTGCAATTTATAACGAGGCGAAGTTGAATCATCCAGATTCTTCTTGGAGAAGGAAGCCTTGGTCAGAAGAGGATAACGAGAATCTCGAGAAGGGAATTAAACAGCAAATGCAGGAAACGATGATGCAAAACCTTTTCAGTGGTGGAAACGCGGATTCTAGTAATATGGATAGAGTGATTGAAAGAATTAAAAAACGGGAAATAACTCCTGAGGAAATGAGGTCGTTTCTCCCACAGGTTAATTGGGAACAGTTGGCGTCCATGTACCTCAGTGGCAGGTCTGGTCCTGAATGCGAATCAAGATGGAGGAACTGTGAGGATCCTTTAATTAACCACGGGGACTGGACGAAAGTTGAAGATCTTAAGCTGTTGGATTGTTTTTCAAACAGAGGGTTTAGCAACTGGATTGACGTAGCAAAAGAGCTGAAAACGAATAGGACACCTTACCAATGCTTGGAGCGGTTTGCGGGGAGTCTTAATCCATCTGTATTAAACCGTGAATGGACTCGCGCTGAGGAAGAGGAACTACGTAAGGCTGTAGCAAAGTATGGTGAAAATAACTGGCAGCTTGTTGCTTCGGTAATGAAAGGACGGTCTCGTACCCAGTGCGCGAATAAATGGAGTACGTCCTTGAATCCATTGAGGAAAAGGGTTGGGAGGTGGAACTCAGACGAGGACAAGCGTCTGAAAATAGCTGTTAGGCTGTTTGGGGGCAAAAACTTAAGTAAGATAACCAGGTATGACAAAAACTATGATACGATAACAAAGTACGTGCCTGGAAGGACGCAAGCACAATGCCGAGAAAGATGGGCTAATTCCTTAGATCCTTCAATCAATATGGGTCCGTGGACTGAAGAGGAGGATATGAAATTAAAAGCCGCAGCTGAAGAGCATTACGATAAATGGGCTCAGGTAGCTAAATGTATTCCTGGACGAACGGACAGTCAATGTAGGAGGAGATGGGAGAAGCTATTTCCAGAACAAGCTAAGTTGCGAAAAGAAGCCAAAGAAATTAAAAAGCGTTTTCTTATATCCAATTTTGTAGATCGGGAGAAGGCGCGTCCTCAACTCACTCACAAAGATTTTAATAAACCTCTACTATTAGAGTCGGGTCAAGATAATATAATATCGAAGGATAAAAAGCAAAGAACAGTAGGTAAAGATAGACCAGGGAGGGCTAAAAATGTTGCTTGTACCGTGAAAGCAAGGAAATTAGTTGATGAAGATGACGCGGATCACAATGAGCGTCAAGCTGACATTACAAGTAACGGTGATGGGAAAAAATGTGACGTTGAAGAGGAAGCGAGTCAGGGGAACGAAAGACGCATTCTTAAAGTTTATTGTAGAAGGGCTAAGCAGGTTGCTCATACGGCAAAAGTATTTAAACTAATAGATGAAGATGTTGGAGAGGACAATGATGGTCATCGTGACATCACAAGCAATGGAGGATTGACTCGACAAACTTCATTAGAAGACGCGGGATTATTGGAGCAGGATAATGGTGAAGGAAGCAGAATATTGAATGGTGACAATTGTGTGATCAAAAAGAAACCCACGAAGCGGAAACAGAAGCAAAGAGGCACCAACGAACATGAAGAGATGGATGGGCTGCAAGCTAAAACACTTAAGAAATGTAAAATGTCCTGTAAGCTGCCAAATGGAACAAATGAAAACCATAGCCGTGGTCGTAAACAAAATACAGACATTAAGATTAGCACTAGAAACAAAAAGGCTGTAGAAGGAAGCTGTGGTTTTGGTGAGATAGCATTAGAAGACGAGGAGACATTTGCGAACTTCATGAGTCAACGAAATACAGACAATAAGAATAGCACCCGAAAAAGAGAGGCTGTAGATGGAAGCGCTTGTTTTGGTGAGATAGTATTAGAAGATGAAGAGACATTTGCAAAATTCTTGAGTAAACGGAAAAAAGAGGAGTCTTTGATCACCTGAAAGAATGAAGATAAGTGAACGTTTCACAGTTCTTTTTTTTTTTTTTTTTTTTTTTTTTGTGTATCTATATTTGTAGTTACTAGTAGAGTTATCGTACAGAGACAAGGTGAAATTCAAAGTAAATCATCATAGGAAGAACGGCATGTTTGTGTTTTTATTACATTCTGATTTCCTTTTATTTTGGTGGAAAATATGATATTTATTGTATGTTAATTTTTTTTCAGGAACTTCTTAGTACTACGTACTAAATCAAATCGATCTTTCTTCACAACTACTCGTATATTGTTTAATGAGGCTTTTGTGGTTGTGGGGATGAGTAATCGGACGGTTCATGGGGGCGACACCTTTTATTTCAGGTAATTTTGTGATAACCCGCTGTTGATATTGTTAATAAGTTGCGGGTTTTTAGAAGGGTGTTTGGAAATTTAATTTCATTTGTGTATTTGGTGTCCTCAAACTAAACCCTTTGATCACTCCGTTAATTGGTTTTGGCACTGAACTAGAAATAGTGATCGTTGTTTGTATGTGTATAGTGTCGGGGTTATGTATTCTGTGGAAGGCCGGTGAACTTTTGAAGCGAGTGTCCTAAACAAGGCCAGATAGTCAATCCCTTTCAACTGAATGTCGCTAAGATTTATCAAATCCTTTTTACCACAGCTTGGATATCCTTTCTGATCTTATCAGCACAGCTTGAAAGTTATCATCTCTGTTCTTTTCAGTTCTCACCAAGAAAACGTTCTTTAAGTGGTAGATAATCAGCGGAACCATTCTGAAGATCTCTGCAGTAACATCAGCCGAACCATCAACCATAATGTATGTAATAAAAACCGTTGCTTTCATTGAAATAGCCAAAGCCACTGTTTTTGGAATCCTGCAAAAAGTAGCATAATAATGTCAAAATGTAGCCTTTATAAGATGCATCAAAATCTGGTTGATGTTGAATATGAAATATATATTTGGAACCAAAAGACTGCCACACTCTCTGTGTTCTATTATTCATGTTTTACAAGGAGTATATATAGCCTCCCAACCCTACAAAATAGCAATTGAACGTGGGTTCAACCTCTCCTAAAGAACAGGTAAACTAAAAGACCCACTTTTCAAAACTAAATACCTGGTCAAACTATTTGCTAAAACCTTAAAACATAATATGATCGGTAACTACTCAAGTTACACACCAGGTCATGCATAGGTGACTCTTTAGCATAAACAATTAATCCAACATTCACCCCCTTAATTGTTTATACACGTCACCTCGTTACGTCCTAAGCACCTTCATACGAACCATCTTGCCTTTCCTGAACTCCCGACCTCCACCTTGGTCGCATCCAAAGTCTTCTTGTTGAATGCAACTTTAAATGTCAAACTAACTGATTTAACACCCCCTGAGTTGGAAATCGTGGGTTGTCTACTGACTATCCTAAAGAACAGGTAAAAACTTGACCATGCACCAATACAACGTGCAGTCCTTGAGATTAGGTCAAAGTACCAACAATCAGTTATTAACTAAAACACAATAAACAACATGACTTGTTTATGTAGATATCTAGCCAAGCCATGCCATGCGTACGTGAACCTAGACTTATAACCGATTAAACCCAACAATCACCCCCTTAATCGGTTATTCATGGCACCCCGGTCACGTTCTTGGTCTTCGACCTTTCGGTCTTCGGCCTTACGAATCAACAATCTCTTTCAGTGTCCGTTGTTGACACTCGGTCTCACTTTCTTTCTCGGTCTCACACTTTCTTATTCAAGTCCCGGCACCTGGATTTCTTTCTCTTTCTCAAGGCACCTGACTTTACTTTCTTCTTTCTTTACGGCATCGAACTTTCTACGACACCCGACTTTCTTTCTTTCTGTCTTTCTTTCTTTCTTTCTTTACGGCATCGAACTTTCTACGACACCCGACTTTCTTTCATTCTATCTTTCTGTCTTTCTTTCTTTCTTTCTTTCTTTCTGTCTTTCTGTCTTGCTTGCTGGCTGGCTTGCTGCAGACGTGACAACCTTCTTTCTTTCTTGCTGCCACTTTCCTCTTTCTTGCTCTTGCTTTCTTTTCTTTTTCTGCCTGATTACATGGGTTGCAACCAGACCCTCTTTCTACTTCGCCCTGCAGCGAAGGGCTGCACCCTTCTCTTGAACCGACTCTCAAACCCGCTGTTTGATCGAACTCCGCTCTGATACCAAATGTTGAATATGAAATATATATTTGGAACCAAAAGACTGCCACACTCTCTGTGTTCTATTATTCATGTTTTACAAGGAGTATATATAGCCTCCCAACCCTACAAAATAGCAATTGAACGTGGGTTCAACCTCTCCTAAAGAACAGGTAAACTAAAAGACCCACTTTTCAAAACTAAATACCTGGTCAAACTATTTGCTAAAACCTTAAAACATAATATGATCGGTAACTACTCAAGTTACACACCAGGTCATGCATAGGTGACTCTTTAGCATAAACAATTAATCCAACAGTTGAGTATATATTAGAGATGACGATTTCAACCCATTTGGTGATCTGCTGCTTTAAGTTATGTTTGACTCCAAACAAGTCAAACGGGTCCGGTGGGTTATCTACTTTGATAGTTGACCAAAGTCTGCTCAATAGCTTAGAAACCACTTGCAATTTAGACAAATTGTATACAGTATTACAGAAAATATGATCATTGTAAGATTCCAGAGAGTGTTTGCAGGTCAACCCAATTTGACCCATTACGCAAGTTACATGCTCATTTCAAGAACTCTACTATATATACTCTGATGGTGACAAATCCAAAGAATTGCTTAAGTTGTTGAAGAGCGGTTCCAGTGATAATGCTTCTGATAAACACATTCACTAGCAAAAAAGATGATACTTTCCCGCAGATGTTGCTTCCAATGCAGAGACAGCAATGTGCCCCTCCCATTTATACATTTCCATCAGAATCTGTAGAAAGATCTGTAAACGATTCCGGGATGAAACCCTTGAATGAAAGCCTTGGCGGTCTCTCTACAAAAGGTTTAGTACATATTGCTAATTTACTGACCCTTATTGTATTACTTTTCCAGGTATGGTGAACCATAGCCCCAACATCTCTTCTTCGACCAACCTCGTTATAATTCGCAGTCGCAACAGTTAGTATATATCAATCTGCCCGGACATAATTCTTTCCACTGTGAAGTATTTTTATGAACGATTACTTTATTAGTTGGTAGCTGGACATTCGACAGAGGTGCCCTTTAACTATTTGGATCTATATGTGCACTGACCTTGGAAGTTTCTTATAATTGGTGTTTAGACTAATAGAATGGACATGCTCATGTTGATATTTATCTGGTAGGAACTTCGCAGGTAATGACGGATCATCGAGTACAGATCTATTGTTGTTGGTAATGTTGATATTTAGCTGGACATTCGACAGAGGTGCCCTTTAACTATTTGGATCGAACACAGGTATACTCACAACCATTCTTAATAAACGCGTTAATACATCTATTGTTGTTGGTAATGGGTCTACCATACCGGTTACCAACACAGGGCATACTATTTTACCATCTTCTCATCGACCTTTATACCTTCAGAATGTTCTCATAACTCCTCACATAATTAAAAACTTAATATCCGTTCGCCAGTTTACCCGTGACAATAAATGTAGCATTGAATTTGACAAATTTGGTTTTTCTGTGAAGGATTTTCGGACCCGACAGGTACTCCTCCGATGTAATAGCACCGGATATCTATATCCATTTCACACATTCTACAAGTAACCCTATCGCTCTCTTGACGTCCAACCGTTCAACGTGGCACCAAAGACTTGGGCATCCCAATGATGAAGTGCTATGTTTCCTAGCTTTGAATAAATTTATTTCGTGTAATAATCCAAAGTCTACAACTTTGTGTCATGCGTGCCAACTTGGTAAGCATATAAAGCTTCCCTTTTCGCATTCTTCTACTTTTGTTGCAAACACTTTTGACAATGATGTGTGGACTTCACCTTTATTGAGTGTTAGTGGTTTTAAGTATTATGTCATCTTTATTGATCATTTCTCTAATTTTTTGTGGGTTTATCCTCTTAAAAAGAAAAGTGACGCCTTTACCAAATTTCTTCATTTTCGTGAATACGTGAAAACTCAATTTAATAAAGAAATCAAAGCGTTTCAGTGTGACCATGAGGGCGAGTTTGACAACACACGACAACATAAACTTTTTAGAGAAAATGGCATCCAATTTCGTTTCTCTTGCCCTAAAACATCCCAACAAAATGAGAAATCCGAAAGGATACTAAGAACAATTAACAACCTTATACGAACTTTACTCCTCCAAGCACACTTACCACCTCAATATTGGACTGAAGCACTTTTCATGCCGACCCATCTACTCAACATCTTACCCTCCACTTCCATAAAAAACGCCATTCCATTCACCAAACTCTTTAACAAACCACCATCTTATACACATCTACGTATTTTTGGATGCTTGTGTTATCCACATATACATACTTCTCACAAACTTCAACCTAGATCTACCCCATGTATTTTTCTCGGCTACCCTACCAACCACCGCGGCTATCGTTGCCTTAGCCTTGACACAAATAAGGTCATAATCTCTCGTCATGTCAACTTTGAAGAATCCATATTCCCTTTTAAATCGATGACCCCTTTTTCACCACCCTCATACCAATTCTTAGAACAAAATCTTGATCCTTCGCCAACACAATTAAAACTACTCTCCACCCCTGATACTTCACAAACACACGAAACAACTTCACCAAACCATTCGACCACCATTGACACACCAACCCAACATATAGATATCCTACAACAACCTACATCACCAGCACCAGACCCATCATCTCCTATACAAACCCATTCTCATGATATAACACAAACAACCCAACAAAATCACCAAGCTCAACCAACCGTACAACAATCCACTACCACTCGCCTAACCCCCAACATGCCCCCTCGTCACCCTATGGTCACACGGTCTCAAGATGGCACAACAAAACCCGTACATCGTCTAAATCTTCATGCTACTACTCTCGCACCAGTCCCAAAATCACACGTTCAAGCTTCTCACGACCCACATTGGACAAATGCTATGCAAGATGAATTTAACGCGTTAATTAAAAATGGCACGTGGGTTCTTGTCCCGCGTCCACCTAATGTGAATGTTCTTCGATCTATGTGGCTTTTTAAACATAAGTTTCATGCCGATGGATCTCTTAGCAGGTACAAAGCCCGATTGGTTGCAAATGGGAAAAGTCAACAACAAGGCATCGATTGTGATGAAACATTCAGTCCTGTAGTTAAACCCGCTACTATCCGAACTGTGCTTGGTCTTGCTGTATCCAGACAGTGGCATATTCACCAGCTCGACGTGAAGAATGCTTTTCTTCATGGAGACTTGATTGAGACAGTCTATATGCATCAACCACCGGGCTTTACTGATTATTCTCACCCTGATTATGTCTGTCTTTTGCAGAAGTCTTTATATGGTCTAAAACAGGAACCCCGGGCATAGTTTCAGCGCTTTGCCAGTTATGCTGTACGAGTTGGTTTTCAGCACAGTAAAACTGACTCGTCCTTATTTATCTATCACCATGGTGTGGATACGGCTTACTTACTTCTATATGTGGATGACATTATCCTCACAGCTTCTTCCTCAGGTTTATTACAACGTATCATTTCCTCCTTGAAGGGAGAGTTTGCTATGACAGATCTTGGCCCACTCAACTATTTTCTTGGAATATCTGCTACACGTACCTCATCTGGCATCTTCTTATCACAGACTAAATATACCACAGAGTTGCTTGAACGGGCCCACATGCTTAACTGTAACCCTTGCAGGACTCCAGTTGATACAGAGAAGAAGCTAGGCCCTGAAGGAACTCCAATTGATGATCCTACCTTATATCAAAGCCTTGATGGGGGTCTTCAATACCTCACCTTCACTAGACCTGATATATCATATGCCGTTCAGCAGTTGTGTCTCTATATGCATGATCCTCGGGAGCCTCATTTAAACGCTATGAAGCGTGTTCTTCGCTATGTCCGTGGCACTACTGACCTTGGACTTCAGTTATACCACTCAAGCACATCGCAGCTTACTGCATACTCTGATGCTGATTGGGCTGGTTGTCCCGTTACCCGCAGGTCTACATCCGGCTATTGTGTATTTTTAGGGGACAACCTCCTTGCGTGGTCTTCCAAACGGCAAGAGACATTGTCCCGATCAACTGCCGAGGCTGAATACGGGGTGTGGCCAAACACTGTAGCAGAGACAGCATGGCTTCGCAATCTTCTCCTTGAGCTTCATACTCCTCTTTACACGGCTACTATGGTCTTTTGTGACAATGTAAGTGCCGTCTACATGTCAGCTAATCCCAAGCCCAAGCCCGGTTGTAGTGTGCAAAAAATATGGAGGTTTGTGGTGTGCAAAAAATACTCGTGAATGATATATAAAATATGAAAATATAAATGGACGAGTGGGACCCATAAAAGTCCAACGTGGCAAAAAAATCCCTTACCAACGGGTAGCCCCTCACAAAGGTAACACACGTGTAGCTTTTATAAATGTTCAGTAACTCAAACAATAAACTTGTTAGGTTTTAAACTTTAGTAAACTTTAGGTTTTAAACTTTAAGTTTTAAACTTTAGTAACGTAATCGAATTTTTTGGCAAACTTTAGTAACTTTTGTATATTATCCCTATATTCGACGACTAAATGATTACGGTTATCATCTTCGAGAAGCACGTTTCCAGTTTGTTATACTTATTCATGTTTTTTTGTTGATCTAATGACTTGAATTAATAAGATTATTTGTTCTAGAAAATCCATGGATGAGTTCATGTAGTTTATAAAGCCTCATGAACATTGTGCTGATAATTGTTTGTTTGTTCTTCCTAAATCCATAAAGTTCATATATTAACTTTTTTCGTAATTAATGCTTATGAAGATCCAATATCAATATTAGGCTGAAAATTTTAATCTTAAGCTTTTATGTAATAGTTTTCGAACACAATCATACTATCTTGATCCAGTTGTAAACATATATGATATATCTTTCTTGTATGTAAAAACTACAGTATTTCGTAAGAACTTACAAGTTATTGGCATATCATAGTATATCAGAAAACAACATTCACACGATTTAACAAAAAGACTGTAAAAATGCATACTGAGTAGCTGCAAATCAGGGGTGTTCCTCAGGCCAAGTTTCGTTTTATTATAGTTCTTCCGTTTGGGTTATTCAGGTTTGCCCAATTGTGAATCCACTCAATACGGAAAATCTCACTGATCCAACCACCTACTTAAGAGCACCTGTTTGTTCTATCAAGTTTTTGGTTAACCAAGTATGAGGAAATTCTCACAAAGATAGTAGTTGCTCTAGTTCGTCACTGAAGTGATTATCATTTTTTACATATGCATCATCTTGCTCCGCTGACTTTTCATTGATCTCTACTGCATGAATGTTCTCTTTGCTTACTTGGCTGCGTTTCCTTGTGAATGTTCCAATCTGCCACTGTTTTCCCGACTGCATCGCCAATCAATGTCTGATTTTCTGCAATGTGGTTTGTATCTTGTGTATCTATCACCTTATCAGCTCCTTTAACATGACAAACATGCAAACAATAAGTGAAAGAAAACAATGTTGTTTATTGTTGGTAATACAAATATAGCTCTTTGGTCATGGCGTAATCTATTGACATTTTCTAGAGTTATTCCAGACCTACTTCTTTACCCTCTATCAGAATCATGAATCGGATCAACACTGTAAGTTGTACCAAGATCAGTGCGCATATAATCACTTGGAAAACACAAATCCAAACACCTTTAATAGTGCATTAAATAATATAGTTAGGTTCCATTCTCACCATGTCCATGTGGATGTAACGTTCGATCTCTGTGTCTGCAAATAGCCTATTCAAAAGCAAGAAACACAAATAAGAACTCAATTTCACCTCATAACACATATGCAGAGAAACAATGTAAAAAAAAAAGCTAAAACATTTATTTGCATGGTGTACCCACGGGCATTCTGTACATCTATTAATTCATTAACACCGGCTCTTCTGCGGATCCTTCTTTCAAGTCAACAGCTCCAAAAAGGAACAAGTTCCGATCCAGCATACTATTGACTAAAACAGGTACAACTCCTGCATTCTGCTTCTTTGCATCAATAACCCGTTCCTTGAGCCTCTTCGATTGCCCTGCCAAAACGAAAGTGATGTAAAATCTATAACAAATAAAACCGACATATATATGTTTCTAGATACTTCAGAAGTGTGATCAGATTAGAGGTGGCAACTTTGATCCATTTACTGATAAATCTCTAAAGGGTCGAAAGGGCAAAACCAGAAATTTGATTTTGAAAAGGATACTTCTCAAAGTCACCAAAGGTGCCTATTTAACTGTATAAAACCGCCTAAACCATTTTCTTCAAAAATGATAATGTTATTAATGTAAAAAATTTCGTAATCATATTTTAATTTTGACACACAAACTATTATATTAAATATTAAAAACAATCAACAAAAAGTGTTTTGGGTCAACCCAGTCCTACTAGCTTTAGCCCCATTGATAAGATCATCGATGTCGACTTGTCGAGCCTAAAGGGATTGAGATCCATTGTGTCTATACATTATTATTCTTTCCCGAGGTGCTACAAAGTCACCCAAAAATCAAGAAGTTCACTGTTAGGATAAAAATTAGATACAATATTAGCAAACCACACCAAACTACAAAGGTAAAAATTAGATGCATGTATAAGGTTACATGCATCCTAGGGCTAGAATCCACATGGTCAGGGTAAGAACAATCAATATCCTAGCGTTTCATTCAACAATTATCGCTTACAGTATAAACACACATTGTGGGCGGACATTGTAGAAATAAATCCGAATTTTGGGCTATAACCGGTATGGTGTTTTCCTCAAAAAGAGTTGCCTACTTGGAAAAATTAGCAGCATTCAACTAAATGATTTTTTATGTACAAATGTGAGTTTATCAAAATTTATTAGCAGTATTGAATTCCAATTTATGGTTTTAAATTGACACCAGTGGTATCATAAACACATATGGTCTACACGAAACTCTCATAATAGACATACTAGATGCGACTCATATACGATAGTGCATCAGATTACATTACATCATATAATGATGGAATATAAGACCATCACGCGTCCATAAAAGCAAACAACTGCAGTTTTATATACATCCAAAAAGTTAAATGCAACCTAGAACTTCCGTGGGTGGCATGACACGTGACAGCGACACATAGTCAATTTATAAGTCCAGGCCAGGGCTTATATTGCCAGGTTTGCAGTCACTTTGGAAGTTATGTTCCAGCTTATAAAAGCTTGCAACCAGTTAGGGTTTCATATCATATTTATAGCCGATTTACACACGCTATTTTTCTCTCAGATTTCTATTCATGTTTCTGATCTGTTGATATCAGTCTTTGATATCACCTTCATATTGAGTTTAGTATTGTGATAGCATCTTGACAGAATAATAACACATAAAAATATCCATTGATTTTTTATACAAGGAAAGATGCAATACACACTCGACACGAGCAAGCTCACGACCTTAGACATCGGAAACAACGAAAGTCCATCATTCCTCTTCTCGTCGTAATATATAAAATAGTAGAAGCACTGAACTGAAGCAGTATGCTGAAAACAAATATGAAACAAAAGCGTACCTTTTAAACAAGTGGCGCAAGAAAGCGTTATAAACAAGCTCAGGGGTCTCTGGGTAAATAATGAATTTTATTACTTACACTCCAAGTTAAAGGGTTTATAAATACTCTCCAATACATTCACCGAACTGCATGCGACATCACCTTTACCCTCATAACTTCGTAATCATGGCCGAAGCAGAAGATAGAATAAGTTTGTTACCGGATTGCTTATTACTCGAAATCATCTCTCGTTTAGAGCTGTCCACAAAACATGTGATTAAAACAACAACTACCATCTCCAAACGATGGCAACATCTTTGGACTCGACTTCCTAGTCTCGTTTTCATAGGTGATCAGGATTCCAGTCATTCCACAGATTACTATTCTATTATTGACAAAACCCTAAGTCAATGTCCTACTGATGTGAACCTTAAAAAAATTAAATTTGAAATTGCTGACCACAGTTATCCGCTTGAGACTGCACGGAATTCGTCGAGATTCAATAGTTGGATTCGCTATGCTATTAATCGTAATGTTCAAGAGGTTGAGATAAGAATAACGGAACCTTTTCAACTAGTCGAGGATGGTGATGATGACTTTAGCTATATATGAGGATGAGTTGTTTTTCAACAATTCATGTATTATGAGTATGACACTTTCACACTGTTGTGTATTTAATCCACCTAATGGTGCTATTTGTTGGGATAAACTCAAGTGTTTGCGTATAGATTGGGGGACATTAGATAAACGTTCTATAGGAATATCTAGAAGTCCTTGTTTGGAAACTTTGGAATTGAACGATTGTGTAATTTCTAGGCATTTCCTAAAGTCCTTGTTTGGAAACTTTGGAATTGAACGAATATCGTGTGATTTCAAAACATACGAAAGGTTTATCTATGACCTCTTGGACGACGATGAGTTAATGAGTATTAAATTTTCGCGTTATGAATTTAATCCTCCTAATGGTGCTATTCGTTGGGATAAACTTACATTTTTGTGTATTGAGACTGGGGAATTACATGACGATTCAATTGGAGGAATACTATCCAGAAGTCCTGGGTTGGAAACTTTGGACTTGCAATGGTGTCGTGGTTTTAGGCGGATTGATGTGACCTCAAACAGTGTTAAAAACTTGCTGCTCCATGGTTACGGTTACGGATATAGCGTTCCCATGGAGAATTATATAGATACCCTAGAAATCAATGCTCCTTATATCTTGTCACTGAAAATAACCGGAGATATGTATTTGGAGAAGTTTTTGTTAAATGTGTCTTCTTTAGTGAAAGCTGACTTCAATTATCTAGGAAGCAGTCATTTTGCGGAAGATCTTGGACGAGATCGAGATCTAGATGATATTGAAGAAGACTTGCTTCGAGGACTTTTATCAAGCCTTGGCCATGTAAACGATATTACACTTGGGGGTTATAATTGTTTAGAGGTAATATTTTTCCTATGAATGTCTTACTTTTTCCTTCTGCCATTTGGGTTTGAATGTGTGTGTATATTGACTGTTCTAAGATCATGTCTCTCTGCATTGGTAGGCTGCCACTCGTTTAAGTGATAAAGGTTTCAAGTTTTTTAGAGGTACGCATTAGTAATTCTTCTCATAGTGATTCAGTTGACAACAATGTTTGGGAGGAATAGTTATCTAACTCAATGTCCTGCCGATCTAAATAATTGTGTTCACTATTACGTTAAAGTAATATTCGCAAAATGTGATCTAACCATTGGGATATAAATTGTGGTGTGCAGTTGGAGCCGATGGAGATGAGGACAGAATCCCAGAACTTATTGCTTCCGGGTGGAAAAAGGCTGCTGATGACTATTTTAAGAGAAGTAAGTACCGGATGCAGCTGAAACAAACACATGAACTCATTGTATAGAAGGGAGAATCAAAGACAGAGGAAAAGGTTGAAGCGACGGAAGAAACCGATGTGCAAGTACACAGTCTCTTATGTCTTTCAATTCAATTCTTCTTGTAGCGTATCTATTAAACGTTTATTTTTTATTTTATTTTTTTCAGGACATGGGATTCAGTCTATTCGACTAAGGGAATGCGGTCATCGTCTTCAAGAAGCATGTTTCCATTTTGTTATGGTAGTTCATGTTTTTTTTGTTGGTCTAATGACTGGAATTATTAAGCTAATTTGTTCTAGCAAGTCCATGGATGAGTTCGCGTAGTTATCAAGTCTCATGAGCCATTTTCAAATGGTGCTGGCAAATGCTTGTTTGTTCTTCCTGAATCCATAAAGTTTATATACTATTAACGTTTTGCTCAATCCTTTTGGCATATCGTAGTATATCAGAAAACAACATTCACATGATTTAACAAAAAGACTGGAAGAGTGCATAATGTGTAGCTGCAAATCAGGGGTGTTCCTTTGGTCAAGTTTCGTTTTATTATAGTTTGGTTATTCATGTTTGTATAATTGTAAATCCGCTCAATCCAGAGAAACTCACTGATCCACCCACCCACATAAAAGCACCTGACTTATTCTATTAAGTTTTTGGTTAACCGATCAGGAAATACAGAATTTGATTTGATTTATGCAGATACTCGAACACAAAATCAAGTTGTACAAATAAAATTCTCACAAAGATAGTATTTGCTCTAGTTCGTCACTGAAGTGTTCTCATTGCTGACTTGGCTCCGGATTTTTTACAATTTTTTGGGTTATAAGGGATTACCCTGATTTTTAACAGTTTCTGTTTGTTAAGTCCTGTCTTATGATAGAACGTGTTTCCTTGTGGATGGTCCAATCTGAGATTGTTCTCCCGACAGCATCGCCAATCAATGTCTGATTTCCTGCAATGCGGTTTATATCTTGGGATCTATCAGCTTCTCAGCTCCTTTCACATGACAAACATACAAACAATCATTGACAGAAAAAAATGGGCGTTGTTTGATTTCATATTAACAAATGAAATAATTCATAAAACTTGATAAGGGTTATGCTATTAAACCTTTAAGTTTTGTCAACATCGAACACTTCATTCACCCTCACACAGATGGTAATCCAACGACCCAGACTCTCTCCCCAATCCTCTAATCCAATGCACCAAAATACACTCAAACAAACACAAAAACTCACTCAACCAGTATAAAAACACCCGACTTTCACTATTAGAATCCAGTCTCTAAAAAATTTCATGAAGAGGGAAAGGAGGAGCAAAATGACATCGTAAGGTGCTTCGAGACAACATTCAAGGAATCACAAAGCCTGCTATCAGAAGATTGGCAAGAAGAGGAGGAGTGAAGAGGATAAACGGGTTGATTTACGAATTAGTATTCTAACGAACTCATCTAAATTTGCAAGCTTAAGTTTATATTGATAATAATTGAACTCACATGAATGATTTTATAACACACTCAACTCAGTCATGATCTTTAGTTACTATTGGCATATAAGAATCCTAATACAAGTAACAAGTAAGTATATAACAACTAGGAAACATAGTATAGGTTTTACGCAAGAAACTAGATTAGTCATAAACTGTTGTAGTACCAAACAGTAGGATGGATGGTTTGAATAGGAGTGTCTAGGATTTGGGCTTATGCACTATATACTACATATATTAAGGGTTAATGGGTTGATAATGTATCATAGTTGTTATGATTTTCTTTTATATGTAGCGAATTATTTTTTTTTGCTATTCCATGTATTAAACTTATATTTTTTTTGGTATTTTAGTGTATTTTATTACTATTTTACCCTTCATTTTATTAACATATGAGGGGCAATTCGATCATAAAATACACAAAAAAGACCAAAATTATAAGTTTATTACATAGAGTAGCAAAATAATTTGTTCGCTACATATAAAAAGAAGGGATAATTACCCAAATAGACTTGTAATTAAATCTATTTGCCAAAATAACCCTTGTTTTTGACATTTTCCCAAAATAGACCGATGCGACTTATGCTACACTATGCAACCCATGCTACCATATGCTACCTAAGCGACTTGTGTTTTTTTCAAAAAAAGTACTATTTGTGTAAGAAACAAGTACAATTGTGTAAGGTACCTTTTTATGCGACTCAGAATATTTTATTATGCAACTTTTTAATTATATTATTTTTGTAACATATTTTTATTATATTTTAAATATTAAAAATATTATGCTACTTTAATTAAACTTATGCGACTTCTGTTTTTGGTGTAAGAATGTGTCATTGTACTCTTTAAGCGACTTGTCACTATTGTGTAAGAATGTGTAAGTGTACAATTTAAGCGACTTGTACTTTTATAATTAAATATAAAAGTTTATAATATTTATAAATTAATAATTTTTTTTATAGTATTTATTTTTAACAAATATAAAAATAAATAGATTAGTAAGTTGTACATTTACAATATTGACTTGTACATTTGGCTAATGGATTACTAAGTTGTACATTTACAATATTGACTTGTACATTTGGCTAATACCCCAGCCCATTTTCATTATAGCCCATGCAGATCTAGAATACATCGCTAACAACAAAACCTATCCATCTCCTAGAATCCATCGACCATCTTAACCCCCATTCATAACTGTTACCCAGAAATTACCAACGACAAATTCATTTTTTTAGATCATTCATATTGTTAATCCGTCTTTATCGTCGTTCAATCCAACAATGTCGTGGGCACAGGTTAGTAGTAATTCAACAGTTTTCTTCTCTTAATATTCTTTAATTTTAGATAAATTTAAAATTGATTAGATTATTGTTGTTTAAAATATGATTTATGATCTTTGAAGCATATATATTGGTATTGAATCCATTGTACTATCTGATTTGTAATTTAATGGTGACATAACGTTAAACCACCATCTTCCTTTATAGACTTATGCGACTTTCACTGCAATCAATTTATTGCTGTTACCAACTTGTATTAATTAGAGACAATTTAATTTTAACATTATATAAATTAGAAGTGTGATTATTTAAATTTTTTTTATGTGTACTGTATAAGAACGACAGTTTTGGTGTTTTTTTTAGTTTGGCCTTTTGTTACAAAATTGGGAAAAAATAGATTTAGATTGATATTGAATAGGCATACTAAATTTCCTTTATTGGGAACCTTAAAAATATATAGTTTGTTTTAGAATGGCATTTTGTTACAAAATTGGCAAAAAATAGTAATTTGGAAGTTGTCTGCCATATATTACTTGCCAAAAAGCCTGGTGTAGTCTTGCCAAGCATTTAATATATTCCTTTTGACAACTAGTTGAACATGTATCTATAAAAAGGATGGTTATGGCCTTACTAGGACTCATACACTCATATACTATCAAACCCTAACCTGAAAAAAAGTCTACCCTACATGAGCTTTCCATCATTGCAAACTCCAATGACATCAGGCACATGATGCTTGTTCTATTGGAATCTGAAAATAACAAAGATCATTTGATAGCGCATGAGTTTAATCACCTAGCCGAAATCTTGGGTGCTCGAGTGAACGAGCGTTGTGGCTTAATATCAGAACTAGACTGCTTCATTAATAGCAGTGTAGCATATGATTGTTCAAAGTTGCTAAAGGAGATCAACAACAATGATCTTGGCAAGATCCGTGCCTTGTTGGGTGCAATCAACCATGTTCAGCTCCAGGTTCTCAAAAGAATGTCTATGATGGCCACCCTTCGCCCCAAGTGACTTGTTTTCCTATATCAACCATGTGCTCTCTCACAAATCTTCTGTCATGTTTCCTTAAGTTTACCGTGTGTTAGACTATGTAGGCCAATATATGTTAAGTATGAATGTAGGCCAATATATGTAGGCCTTTCTGTTTAAGAATGAATGTATTTGCTTCCGTTCCATTGTATGATTCCATGCTATCTATTAATGAAAAATTTCCGTTATGTATCTTTCCTTTCCTTGTGATAAATCTATATTATTTAGTCAGACATATTTATCGGTGTTTTGTTTTATTTTAGGAGTATGAAGCCAAAGTGTATATTAGAAGTAAATTGAAGTACTTTAAGTTTATTAAAAACTCATTGGATGTAAAGCGGAGGAAACTGTTTAGCACCACCTGTTTTGGGCCGTGGATAGACTTCGTGTATTTTAATCAGGAGGTTCATATGCTAGATTTTATCCTACAGAAACAGTGTACTGTTAGCGATTCGCATTACGATATGCCGTTATTATATAATATCCACGGTTCGACACTACATTTTGGACGCAAAGAGTTTAGCATCATAACTGGTTTCAGGTTTGGACATGAAACTCTTAGCGCATATACCGACTGTGATATGACATTCAGAAACCGGGTATTCCCGCATAAAGTTGGTTTACCATATAACCGCCATAGTTACATCGATCACAAAACCAAAACCCTAAAACATGTCCGACATAGACACCGACTCAGATATCGACGAGTTCCAACAAGATATCGACGCCTTACGTAGAGCATGTTCGATAACAGGCATCAAGACCCATAACATCATCCCGAATTCATCATCATCATCTGCTATTACACTCGATGATGACTATGACGATGAAGATGATGTATTTGATGATCTTGACCTGCTTAGGAACATCAAGAAACGATTTTCTGTTGCGAATAATAAGGAGAATGATCAGGAGGAGGTTGTTATGAAGCCCTTGAATACAATTTTGCCCGATGTTGATAGTGATATTGATGATGAGGATTACGGGGGCGATTTCGAGACTCTTCGTGCTATCCAACGTAGGTTTTCGCGATATAATGATTGCGCGAATAATGTCATGGAGAGTCCTGTACAGATATCAAACTTTCCAGATTCGAGTAACGTTACTTCTTCTGGTTCGGAACATGTTCCTACTGGAGACGGTGATTTTCCAGATTATGTAGATAACCATATTTCGAGTAACGTTACTTCTGCCACAAATGTTACAAATGTTGATAAAGGGAGTGAACCTGGGTCTGAAATTGTTCTTACGGGAGACGGTGATTTTACGGCGTCTGCCCAAGCATTCGTAGAAGCGATCAGGAAGAATCGAACGTACCAGAAGTTTTTACGAGACAAGCTTATTCATGTTGAAGCTAGGTTGGAAGAGAATAAGAAACTGAGAGAGCGTGTTAAGTTCCTAAAAGGCTTTCAGGTGAAATGTAGAAAACAGACCGGTCAAGCTTTGTCGCAAAAAGCTGATCCACGATTACAGTTAATTTCAGTACCGAAACTGAGAGCGAATGCGTCTAAGAAAAGGGATACGAGCGTCCTTCCGATTAATCAAGGTCCTGCTCCTAATCCGCAAGTTGCAATTTATAACGAGGCGAAGTTGAATCATCCAGATTCTTCTTGGAGAAGGAAGCCTTGGTCAGAAGAGGATAACGAGAATCTCGTGAAGGGAATTAAACAGCAAATGCAGGAAACGATGATGCAAAACCTTTTCAGTGGTGAAAACGCGGATTCTAGTAATATGGATAGAGTTATTAAAAGGATTAAAAAACGGGAAATAACTCCTGAGGAAATCAGGTCGTTTCTCCCACAGGTTAATTGGGAACAGTTGGCGTTCATGTACCTCAATGGCAGGTCTGGTCCTGAATGCGAATCAAGATGGAGGAACTGTGAGGATCCTTTAATTAATCACGGGGACTGGACGAAAGTTGAAGATCTTAAGCTGTTGGATTGTTTTTCAAACAGAGGGTTTAGCAACTGGATTGACGTAGCTAAAGAGCTGAAAACGAATAGGACACCTTACCAATGCTTGGAGCGGTTTGCGGGGAGTCTTAATCCATCTGTATTAAACCGTGAATGGACTCGCGCTGAGGAAGAGGAACTACGTAAGGCTGTAGCAAAGTATGGTGAAAATAACTGGCAGCTTGTTGCTTCGGTAATGAAAGGACGGTCTCGTACCCAGTGCGCGAATAAATGGAGTACGTCCTTGAATCCATTGAAGAAAAGGGTTGGGAGGTGGAACTCAGATGAGGACAAGCGTCTGAAAATAGCTGTTAGGCTGTTTGGGGGCAAAAACTTTAATAAGATAACGAAGTGTGACAAACACTTTGATAAGATAGCCAAGTATGTGCCTGGAAGGACGCAAGTACAATGCCGAGAAAGATGGGTTAATAGCTTAGATCCTTCAATCAATATGGGTCCGTGGACTGAAGAGGAGGATATGAAATTAAAAGCCGCAGCTGAAGAGCATTACGATAAATGGGCTCAGGTGGCTAAATGTATTCCTGGACGAACGGACAGTCAATGTAGTAGGAGATGGAAGACGCTATTTCCAGAACAAGCTAAGTTGCGAAAAGAAGCCAAAGAAATTAAAAAGCGTTTTCTTATATCCAATTTTGTAGATCGGGAGAAGGCGCGTCCTCAACTCACTCACAAAGATTTTAATAAACCTCTACTATTAGAGTTGGGTCAAGATAATATAATATCGAAGGATAAAAAGCAAAGAACAGTAGGTAAAGATAGACCAGGGAGGGCTAAAAAGGTTGCTTGTACCGTGAAAGCAAGGAAATTAGTTGATGAAGATGACGCGGATTACAATGAGCGTCAAGCTGACATTACAAGTAACGGTGATGGGGAAAATTGTGACGTTGAAGAGGAAGCGAGTCAGGGAAAGGAAAGACGCATTTTTAAAGTTTATTGTAGAAGGGCTAAGCAGGTTGCTCATACGGCAAAAGTATTAAAACTAATAGATGAAGATATTGAAGAGGACAATGATGGTCATGGTGACATCACAACCAATGGAGGATTGAGTCGAAAAACTTCATTAGAAGACGCGGGATTGTTGGAGCAGGATAATGGTGAAGAAATCAGAACATTGAATGGTGACAATTGTGAGATCAACAAGAAACCCACGAAGCGGAAACGGAAGCAAAGAGGGACCGACAAACATGAAGAGATGGATGGGCTGCAAGCTAAAACACTTAAGAAATGTAAAATGTCCTGTAAGCTGTCAAATGGAACAAATGAAAACCATAGCCATGGTCGTAAACGAAATACAGACAATAGCACCAGAAAAAGAGAGGCTGTAGATGGAACCGGTTGTTTTGATGAGATAGTATTAGAAGATGAAGAGACATTTGCAAAATTCTTGAGTAAACGGAAAAAAGAGGAGTCTTTGATCACCTGAAAGAATGAAGATAAGTGAACGTTTCACAGTTCTTTTTTTTTTTTTTTTTTTTGTATCTATATTTGTGGTTACTTGTAGAGTTATCATAGGAAGAACGGCATGTTTGTGTTTTTATTACGTTCTGATTTCCTTTTATTTTGGTGGAAAATATGATATTTATTGTATGTTAATTTCTTTTCAGGAACTTCTTAGTACTACGTACTAAATCAAATCAATCTTTCTTCACAACTACTCGTATATTGTTTAATGAGGCTTTTGTGGTTGTGGGGATGACTAATCGGACTGTTCATGGGGGCGACAGCTTTTATTTCAGGTAAATTTGTTAATAAGTTGTGGGTTCTTAGAAGGGTGTTTGGAAGTTTAATCTCATTTGTGTATTCGGTGTCCTCAAACTAAACCCTTTGATTAATTACTTACCCATTTCAAGAAACAATTTTTTTTAGCTGAAACTTACGCAGAAAAAAATAGGCAGTCCCAAACACTCCGTTAATTGGTTTTGGCACTGAACTAGAAATAGTGATCGTTGTTTGTATGTGTATAGTTATGTATTCTGTGGAAGGCCGGTGAACTTTTGAAGCGAGTGTCCTAAACAAGGCCTGATAGTCAGTGGTAGATAATCAATGGAACCATTCTGAAGATCTCTGCAGTAACATCAGCCCAACCATCAACCATAATGTATATGTAATAAAAACGGTTGCTTTCATGGAAATAGCCAAAGCCACTGTTTTTGGAATCCTGCAAAAAGTAGCATAATAATGTCAAAATCTATCCTTCAAAAGATATATCAAAATCCGGTTGAGTAAATATTAGAGATGACATTTTCAACCCATTTATCGATCTGCTGCTTTAAGTTATGTTTGACTCCAAATCCAAACAAGTCAAACGGGTCCGGTGGGTTAATTACTTACTTCGATAGTTGGCCAAAGTCTGATCAATAGCTTACAACCACTTGCAATTTAGACAAACTGTATACGTTATTACAGAAAAATATGAAAACTGAAAGGGGTAACCACATACTCGGATGGTGACAAATCCAAGAGTTGCTTAAGTTGTTGAAGAGCGGTTCCAGTGATAATGCTTCTGATAAACACATTCACTAGCAAAAGCAGATGATACTTTCCCGCAGATGTTGCTTCCAATGCAGAGACAGCAATGTGCCCCTCCTTTTTATACATTTCTATCACAAATCTGAATAAAGATTTGTAAACTGACCTGGTAAGAAACCCTTGAATGAAAGACATTGTGCGTAGACTAATAGAATGGACATGCTCATGTTGATATTTATCTGGTAGGAACTTCGCAGGTAATGACGGATCATCGAGTACAGATCGTATGACTATATTGGACAGACGGTGTACAATAGTCGCTTCATGCAGACAATGGAAATTTGCAAGTTCATTCATTGGTTCCAAACATTGGCCATGTACATCAATATTTGGTCAGTCTTCTACATTTTTACAATTAGACATGTTACTGATACGTGACCAAATGCAACAATTCTAACATTAGTTATGCACGTCTAGAGGATCCTTACAACAACATCTAGCAATGGCTACAACATGACATATATCTGATGTTGTCACACTCCAAAATGACGGTAAGTTTGGATTATTTTAAGGGCTAATTCTTGAAATGGCCCAAAATGTTACCTTGTTTCCCTTTTGCACCCACCAAATGAAAATTTCCCGAAATATCTTATGCAACTTATGCAACCTATGAAACTTATGCGACTTTTCCAAAAATGGTAAAATTTTGGGAAAATTTTGGAAAATTTTTGATTTTTTTTTCTATTTTTGGAAAAGTCGCATAAGTCGCATAAATCGCATAAGTTGCCTAGGCATTTTGGGAAATTTTCATTTGGTGGGTGCAAAAAGGGAAAGAATGTAACATTTTGGGGCATTTCAAGAATTAACCCTTATTTTAACTAGATGTTTTATTAGTTAAATCTGATACAGAGAAAAAAAAGGTTATGAATCACAGAAAGAAAAAATAAACAACAAGAGAAGTATCTGTAAACTAATGTGTTCTGTCAAAAAAAAAAAGAAAGGAATAGTTTTTGGAGACAAGCCTTACTATGCATGCTTGAGAAAAGAATAGTAGGGCTAGTGTTTTAGACATGTTTTTGTGATGAAGAAAATTCATCTTTTGCTTTTCAAATAGGAGTCAACTGGACATGTAATAGATGTATGTAGAATTGTTGGTAGGCATATCATACTATCTTTGAACTATGTTTTCACATTGTAATATTTCATATTTCACACCATGCAAAGTTGGTGTAAGTTTGTGTATAAAAGGAACACCAAATGATGTAGTAAAATTGTACCTGCAAGTTTTTCAAAATAATACAAATGTTTCCAAGTTTTAAATATTTTGTCTCCTAAATATTTTGTGAGCAATATTTTTGTGAGAGTAACGTCTCATATATATCCAACATAAATTGGTATCAGAGCTTGTTCGAATCCATTTGGGTTAAACGAGTTCTTACCATTTTTATAAATGGCACGACGACAAGGTCTCGATTTAAGCCATGTTGTCGTCCCAATTTTTGATGGCGAAAATTACGATTACTGGTGTGTCAAAATGGAGACTTTGTTTGATTCTTTAGATGTGTTTGATTATGTCAAAAACACATTTGAAGAACCCGATGATACAGAAAAATTAACCGAAGAAAAAATGAAAGATTTGAAGGAAAAAAGAAGCCGAAATGCAGCCGTTTTAAGTATGATCCAGCGAGGAGTCACGCCGTCAATATTTCCAAAAATCATGCGCCTAAAAAAGGCCAAAGATGCTTGGGAGGTGCTCAAGCAAGAATTTCAAGGAGACGTAAAAGTGAGAGCAATAAAATTACAAACTTTGAGGCGAGATTACGAAAATACGAAGATGAATGAGAATGAGTCACTAAATGACTATTCCTCTAGATTAACCGATTTAATTAATCAGATGAAAATTTATGGTGACAATATTGAAGACCAACGAGTTGTTGAAAAAATCCTTATCAGCATTCCTGAAAAATTTGATCCGATCATAGCAGTCATTGAAAACACCAAAGATTTAAAAACTTTGGGTATTCAAGAATTGCTAAGTTCTCTCAAGTTATATGAGCAGCGGATGACACGTCACTCCGGTAAGGCGATCGAGAGTGCATTTCAATCCAGCTTGCAAGGAGACAAAAGACCACAATCAAATTTTGGAAAATGGAGTTCATCCCGTGGTGGTCGCGGAGGAAGAAATTTTAGAGGCCGTGGACGTGGACAAAGTTACGGAGGATACAGAGATCGAGGCAATTTTGAGAAAAGATCATTTGGCGATGGTGACACTTACAAGTGTTCCATTTGCAGGAAAGACAATCACGAAGAAAAAGATTGTTGGTTAAAAGGAAAATATAAATGCACCAATTGTAATCAATTTGGTCATTTAGAAAAATTTTATCGACAAAAGAACCAACAACATGCAAATTTTTCAGAAGAAAGACAAGAAGATGGAAATGTTTTCTTTTGTCACCCAGCTAACATTCAAAGAAGTGACACATGGTTTCTTGACAGTGGTTGTATTAACCATATGACGGGCGATGAAAGTATTTTGGTCGATATTCACGCTGTAGGAAATTCTCAAGTAAAAATGGGAAATGGAGCAGTTGTACAAGTGAAGGGAAAAGCTAGGCAAGATCCCAGTCAAGACGAAAGCAGGTATCAAATATATAAATGATGTTTTACTAGTTCCTGACGTTACGCAAAATTTGCTTAGTGTCGGACAACTTGTAGAGCATGGATACTCTATTATTTTTGAAGGAAAAGGTTGCAGTATTTATAATAAAGGAAGAAACAAAGAGTTGATGCAGAAGATAATAATGGGGCAAAACAGAAGTTTTCCGATCACTTTCAGATATGAAGAACACACTGCCTTGAAAGCCACAACCGCAGATGAAGCTTTGTTATGGCACAGGAGACTTGGACATCTTAATTTCCAAAGTCTAAATTTACTCCACCAAAAAAATATGGTTGGAGGTTTGCCGCAGATTCACGAGACTGGAAGAGTTTGTGAAGGGTGTGCGCTCGGTAAGCATCACCGGAAACCATTTCCGAAAGGAGTCGCGTGGAGAGCCAAGGAAATCCTCGAGCTAGTACACACTGACCTATGTGGTCCTATGAGGAATCCATCTCATGGTAATAATCTCTATTTCATTCTATTTATTGATGATTTTAGTAGAATGACATGGGTTTATTTCATGAAAGAAAAATCTCAAGTTTTTGGAATTTTCAAAAAGTTTAAAAATTTTGTCGAAAAACAAACGGGGAGTTTTATCAAAATTTTGAGAAGTGATCAAGGAAAAGAATACAACTCAAAAGAGTTTGACAAGTTTTGTGAGGATGAAGGCATGCACAGACAGCTCACAACTCGATATACACCTCAACAAAATGGTGTAGTCGAGAGAAAGAATCAGACAGTTGTAGAAATGGCGAAATCAATGATGCATGAGAAAGGTTTACCAAAAAGTTTTTGGGCAGAAGCAGTTTACTTGCTGAACCGAAGTCCAACAAAAGCCCTCGATAACAAGACTCCACTTGAAGCGTGGAATGGAAGAAAACCTTCGGTAAGACATCTTAAAGTTTTTGGGTGCGTTTGTTATTCTCAAATACCAAAGCAAAAAAGATACAAGTTAGATGAAACAAGTGAAAAGTGCATTTTTGTAGGCTATAGTAGCAACTCAAAAGCATATAGATCGTATAGCCTAAAAACAAAAAATGTTATTGTTAGTCGTGATGTAATTTTTGATGAAAATTCTTCATGGAATTGGGAAGAAGAAAAAAAGGAAGAAAGAATTTTTCCCACTAACAATATGCAGGATGAAGCACATGTGGAAAGTGATGAAAATCAAGCATCACATGAAGAAGTACCCGGCGAAGAAGCTGACGAAGAATCTCAAAGTCAACCACCACGAAAATTTTGTTCGTTGACAGAAATATACAATGCTAATTTTTGTCATGTAGAACCAGAAAGTTTTGAAGAAGCAATCAGAGAGGAATCATGGAAGAAAGCAATGGAGGACGAAATTCAAGTTATCGAAAAGAACAACACATGGGAGCTCACAGACAGACCTTCAGACAAAGATGTTATTGGTGTCAAATGGGTTTACAAAGTCAAGTACAATGCAGACGGTTCCGTTCAAAGAAACAAGGCGATACTAGTCGCAAAAGGCTACTCACAACAACCCGGAATTGACTACGACGAGACATTTGCTCCAGTTGCTCGAATGGATACGGTACGAGCAATCATTTCACTAGCAGGCCAGAAAGGTTGGTTACCTTACCAACTCGATGTCAAGTCAGCGTTTTTAAACGGTGAACTCAAAGAAGAAGTTTACGTGAATCAACCTCAAGGATTCGAGGTTCACGGAAAAGAAGAAAAAGTTTACAAGTTGAAGAAAGCTCTTTACGGGCTCAAGCAAGCATCGCGAGCGTGGTATAGCCAAATCGATGGTTATTTCAAAGAAAAAGGTTTTGATCAAAGCAAGAGCGATCCAACCTTGTATGTTAAAAATCAAGGTACAAATGATATTTTAATTGTTGCGCTCTATGTCGATGATCTTGTGTTCACAGGGAACAACAAGAAAATGATCGAAGATTTCAAGAATGAAATGATGCAAAAATACGAGATGAGTGATTTAGGACCTTTAAATCATTTTCTCGGAATGGAAATATATCAAGATGAAGCCGACGTATTTATTTGTCAAGAAAAGTATGTCGAGAAAATTTTGAAAATTTTCGATATGTCGGAATGCAAACCGAAGGACACTCCTTTGGTCGTCAATGAAAAGCTCATGAAAGAAGATGGTTCAAGTAAAGTGGACGCTACACTTTATCGAAGTCTCATGGGGAAATTGTTATACCTCACAGCAACAAGGCCCGACATCATGTTTGCCGCAAGTTTACTCTCAAGGTTCATGCACAATCCTAGTCAGATTCATATGGGAGTCGGTAAAAGAATTTTAAGATATTTGCAAGGTACGAAAGATTTTGGAATCAAGTTTGAAAAAAATGCAAATATAAATTTGCATGGTTTTTGTGATAGTGATTGGGGAGGATGTACGGATGACATGAAAAGTACATCCGGATATATTTTTTCACTTGGTTCAGGTGTGTTTAGTTGGTGCTCAAAGAAGCAACAAACTGTAGCACAATCATCAACAGAGGCAGAGTACGTTTTAGCAGCTCTAGCCACATCACAAGCAATTTGGTTACGAAGAATTTTTGAAGACATTGGAGAAAAGCAATTGAAGCCTACAATAATTTTTTGCGATTGTATGTCAGCAATCGCAATCGCGAAGAATCCGGTTCATCATAGCCGCACAAAGCATATCGCTTTGAAACATCATTTTATCAGAGAAGCAATTGAAGACGGAGAGGTGCAACTTGAATTTTGTGGAACGAATTATCAGCTAGCAGACATTTTCACAGAAGCACTTCCGCGAGAAAAGTTTCAGGAGCTCAGACGAAATTTGGGAGTTCAACCAAAACACATTACGGGGAGAATGTAAACTAATGTATTCTGTAAAAAAAAGGAATACTTTTTGGAGACAAGCCTTACTATGCATGCTTGAGAAAAGAATAGTAGGGCTAGTGTTTTAGACATGTTTTTGTGATGAAGAAAATTCATCTTTTGCTTTTCAAATAGGAGTCAACTGGACATGTAATAGATGTATGTAGAATTGTCGGTAGGCATATCATACTATCTTTGAACTATGTTTTCACATTGTAATATTTCATATTTCACACCATGCAAAGTTGGTGTAAGTTGGTGTATAAAAGGAACACCAAATGATGTAGTAAAATTGTACCTGCAAGTTTTTCAAAATAATACAAATGTTTCCAAGTTTTAAATATTTTGTCTCCTAAATATTTTGTGAGCAATATTTTTGTGAAAGTAACTTCTCATATATCCAACAGTATCAGCAAGTGATCCAGAAGAGTCGAAGAAATTGCCACCCAAGTAAAGTCGATAGCAAGTTATCCTGTTGACTTTTTTTGTAGCATGCACACTTTATTATGCCAGTTATTTACTTTGGTAGCATTTTTAAGACTGGTTTTCCATAGCAGCCTTTAGGTATTGGCTCCTATATCAGGTTTAGTGCACATTTTAGGCTAATGTTTGACAAGTGCTTCAGATTACCGTGATAGATGATAGGATGAACTAACAGGATTTGTGGTTATAATTGATTCAATGTTATTTATGCGTAATTTTCACCCTCTGGAAATATGACGATTTAGGATAGGACTTTTTGCGCGACTTTCAAGCCCTTTGACTATTTTCTATTTAGTTATTTATAGCTGAGTAGTTTTGGAAATATTCACGTTGTTCCTGGAACCATATCATGGAGTGAATGTGAAGCATTTATAACCTTATATTACTTGCAATGACGCTAAGCATGTTTTACTTCTCCGTCAGTAAACAAACATGGTAACTTATGAAAATTCACCATGTTTGCATTTCTTTGTTTCAAGATGAACACCGTGTGTGACCGTTAATAATAATAGCACAATAAAAATGGAGTCTGAGAGTTGGGGAGGTTCAAAATCTTTAAACGTCTTTCGACTTCGTGTTTGGAGCCTTGATTTGCAATTGATGAAGCCTGGTACATTGTGTTTTACTGTCCAAACACACACATTTTTTAGCAGTTGACCATGAGTGCACGGGAAAGGGAAACAGTCGTGTATTTTGAGACTCGACAAATTTCATAAAACTGGATACATTGTTTTCCAACCCGGCTTCGTTTAACAAACCTACCACCGAAAAGTCTATAAAAACAGATGAAATATAAGTAACAAATCTACCTGATAAAGACGAATTTTCTGAACCAAAGGACATAACCAATTTTGAATAATCTTACCAGCCATATCATCTCAATATTAATCATTTTTTAGACGACGAGCAAATGTCTTATGGTTAACAAAACTATCCAACAAATTTTTTTTTCAGATAAAGGAACAAATTTCTTGCAAGTGACAAGTCTATAAAAAAAGTCAAAAAAACAAATAAATACGATAAAAGTCGGAAAAAACAAATAATAAGCACCCCGTATAATGAATAATAAATTAAGTCATGTTCCTTATACGTGTTTTATTTAGGTTTATTTATAAGCAAATAATAGTGACTGGCCGATGTGGGACAACACAAATCATTAAGCTTGTGTTTCATTTCAACTCCATAGAACATTCTAGTCCGTCATATGTAAGGCTAGTCATGTCGGAAGAATTTACAATCGGTCGACCGAGTGTCGAACTTGGTCGCCCTCGATGAGGTGATCATGTCCACCTGGTCACCGAGCGTAAATCGTTCGATTATACGACAGATTCGAAGACTTTATCTTTTTTCAAAAAACTTACTGTAAATCACATACGTATGAATAAAAGTACTTACACGTATGTGTTTGCTTTACAGATTGTGAGAGACCACTGCTAGTAATTCATGAATGAAAAAAATTGCCATACCAGATGAAGGACCTACCAGAAAAAAATAGGCAATCCCAAATACTCCGTTAATTGGTTTTGGCGCTGAGCTAGAAATAGTGATTGTTGTTTGTATGTGTATAGTGTTGGGTTATAAGGCCGGTGAGCTTTTGAAGCGAGTGTCCAAAACAAGGCCAGATAGTCAATCCCTTTCAACTGAATGTTGCTAAGATTTATCAAATCCTTTTTACCACAGTTTGTATATCCTTTCTGATCTTATCAGCACAACTTGAAAGTTATCATCTCCGTCCTTTTCAGTTCTCACCAGGAAAACGTTCTTTAAGTGGTGGATAATCAACGGAACCATTCTGAAGATCTCTACAGTAACATCAGCCCAACCATCAACCATAATGTATTTAATAAAAACCGTTGCTTTCATGGAAATAGCCAAAGCCACTGTTTTTGGAATCCTGCAAAAAGTAGCATAATAATGTCAAAATCTAGCCTTTAAAAGAAATATCAAAATCTGGTTGAGTAAATATTAGATATGACAATTTCAACCCATTTGGCGATCTGCTGCTTTAAGTAACAAGTCAAACGGGTCCGGTGGGTTATCTACTTTGATAGTTGACAAAAGTCTGCTCAATAGCTTACAAACCACTTGCAATTTAGACAAATTGTATACAGTATTACAGAAAAATATGATCATTGTAAGATTCCAGGTCAACCCAATTTGACCTGGCACATTTTGACCCATTACGCAAGTTACATGTCCATTTCAAGAACTCTACTATATATACTCGGATGGTGACAAATCCAAAGAATTGCTTAAGTTGTTGAAGAGCGGTTCTAGTGATAATGCTTCTGATAAACACATTCACTAGCAAAAAAAGATGATACTTTCCCGCAGATGTTGCTTCCAATGCAGAGACAGCAATGTGCCCCTCCAATTTATATACATTTCCATCAGAATCTGAAGAAAGATCTGTAAACGATTCCGGGATGAAACCCTTGAATGAAAGCCTTGGCGGTCTCTCTACAAAAGGTTTAGTACATATTGCTAATTGACTGACCCTTATTGTATTACTTTTCCAGGTATGGTGAACCATAGCCCCAACATCTCTTCTTCGACCAACCTCGTAATAATTCGCAGTCGCAACAGTTAGTATATATCAATCTGCCCGTACATAATTCTTTCCACTGTGAAGTATTTTTATGAACGATTACTTTATTAGTTGGTAGCTGGACATTCGACAGAGGTCCCCTTTAACTATTTGGATCTATATGTGCACCGACCTTGTATTTTTCATATAATTGGTGTGTAGACTAATAGAATGGACATGCTCATGTTGATATTTATCTGGTAGGAACTTTGCAGGTAATGACTGATCATCGAGTACAGATCGTATGACTATACTGGACACACGGTGTACAATAGTCGCTTCATGCAGACAATGGAAAGTTTCAAGTTCATTCATTGGTTCCAAACATTGGCCATGTACATCATCTTTGCTCAGTCTTCTACATTTTTACAACTAGTATTAAAATATTTGGACCTAATCAGATACCTTTTCCCAACCTTAGGGGCTTATTGTGTAACTTTTCTCTTTTGCAGTTACACTTTGGACTTGGATTGTTGAGTGCATAATGAGGTGGAGGGCTTTATCTGGACAAATGGAAACTTGGAGCACTACTTGGCAATTAAGCCAAGCGTACATGAGACGCAACGTCTCATTTTTGGCTTTTGGAGATAAAGAGGAGACGCTCCTCATTTTGTCACTTATCTAGGTTTTGTGTGTGTGTTTTTTCATCTAAATACTCTCTCAAAATATGTACCCCAGATCATGTTTATTCATTTTTGTTCTTGTTCTTGTAAGACTATTATCATTTAGATAATAGAGTCACACCAGTGTAGCTGTGGTGACTGTTTTAATCTTTTGATTCATACTCGTTTTGATTAATAGAAGTGTTTGATTCAGTGTTCAAATCTTCTTCTTTGCCTTTATCTATTATTTCTTCATGGTATCAGAGACATGGTTCTCTCAAATAGTTGGAAATATTTTAGGGTTTCAAAATATTTTTGGGGGTTTTTAAAATTGAAACGTTTTTTGGATAGATCTGCTATAAGATTTTGCTCTCATTGTTTTTTATTCATCCTAAAATCGATTTTTTAATTTTAGGGTTTCAAAATATTTGGGGGTTTTTTATATTATATATGTTTTAACTTTGTTCTTGGTGCAGGGTTGTTATATATTAGATCTATTTTATAGATCTGTCGGTGGTTGCACTTTTCCCTAATTTTTCTTAAATTAGGGTTTGGTGAGGAGGTTCTGTTTCCTCTAGACTAAGTGAATCTAGAAGAAACAGATCGATTATGCTTTTGGTTTATGCATTGTAACACCTCTGCTCTCTCCTCTTATTTGATTATTTGGTTACTTGCTTATTTATTCGTTCATACTTGCTTTTTGGGTGTTATCTGTGTTTATACTCTCTCATATTTTGATACTCTCTTTTTTGCTGATCTTGCTTTTGATTGTTGGGGTATTTTGATTATTTGGATCCTTAATCACTGTCTTGCCCTTGACCTGCCACCCTTGAGTGGTTTGGAAGCCTGGGAACTTTGTTGACTTTGATTAAGTTCTTTTTTTTTGGGAGTTTAGTTTCTGTGATTCTTCACTATGACTAGTGTTCATGGTGACACAGACACTGAACAACAAGATGACCAGATTGGGGAAGAATCTGTTGTCACCTTGATAAGTAAGCTTGATATTAGTGACCCTTTGCATCTTCACCCAAATGACTCTGCCACATTGACTGTGATTTCTATTAAACTTAAAGGAACTGAGAATTATCAAATCTGGTCTAATGCTATGCTTTTGGCATTGAAAGGAAAAAATAAAACTGGTTTCATAAATGGATCTTGTAAAAGATCCCTAACTAATGATGTGTTAGGAAGACAATGGGACAGAGTCAATGCTGTTGTGTTAGGATGGATTCTTAATTCTATTTCTGATGAATTGTTTCTTGGTCAAATTTTTTCTAAGAAAGTTGAGCATGTTTGGAATGATTTGAAAGAAACCTATCATAAGGTTGATGGGTCTGTGATATTTAACTTGCATCATAAGATAAACACTTTGAAACAAAATGGCTCAAATTTGTCTGATTATTATCATTCTATGAATGCTTTGTGGAAACAATATGATGCTATGGTTGAGCTTCCTAATTGTGTGTGTTGTGCTACTAGTGAATTTAAGAACCATAATAGTCTGTTGAAATTGATGCAATTCTTAATGGGTCTTGATGACTCTTACATGACTATTAGAAGTTCTATTCTTTCTAGGGAGTCTTTACCTGATGTCAAAGGGGCTTATGCTATTATCTCTAGTGAGGAGTCTCACAGAGTTGCTTCTGGCAATGTGTCTAGTTCCTCCCAAAGGAATCAGACATCTGCTTTCTTTGCTAATAGGCCCACCAGAAATGTGGTTCAAAGAAATCAGAGTAATAACTCTGGTGGCTTTAGACCTAACTTCAATGCTAACCCAAACTACAATAGTAACCCTAGACCTAATGTGCCCAATGGGAATACCTATAGGCCCAATGGGAACACCTACAGACCTAATGTGAATTCTGAAGTGATTTGTGAAAATTGTGGGTATAATGGGCATACTATTGATAGATGTTTTAGACTCATTGGGTACCCTGCTGATTTTGGAAAAAAGAGACCTGGCCAAAACCCTAAAGGGAAAAATGTGTCTAACAATTCTGTCGGGACTAATCCCAACTCTGTTTTTTCTGATGAACAACTTTCTGCTTTACTCTCTCTTATCAAAGAGAATAATGGGAGTGAGAAGGGTGTGCAAGCCAATATGGCAGGTACTTACCTAAATTCCAGTAAAGCCTTCAATGATAACTTTAGTAACTTTTTTTGTTCTAATATTCATTCTAAAGTTACTCAACATGGGAAAGTGGTTGACTCTGGGGCTAACCAACATATGACTAATGATGAGAAAGAACTGGACAATGTTTTTGATATTTCTCACTTAAAAATTAAAGTCAGTCATCCTAATGGGACTGAAGCTTTCATATCTAAGATTGGAAATCTGAAACTGGGAAATGGTCTTGTCTTGTTTGATGTGTTGGTTATTCCTGAGTATTGTGTTACTTTGATATCTGTGCATAAATTAGCCAAGGATAACAAGATATTTGTGGTTTTTGATGAAAATAAATGCCTTTTTTTGAATCAGGATTTGAATCTGAAAAACATTCTAGGGATTGGTAATCAATGTGGTGGTTTATACTACTTAGATACTAAAGGTACTAAGTGTAATGCTAGTCAAACTGTCCCTATTTGTTCTCTATCTTATTATGATTGGCATTGTAGACTTGGCCATCCTGGTGACCCTGCCTTAGATATCTTAAAAACCACTTTGAAACTTGATAAACATGATAAGTATGACTATTGTGAAGTTTGTCAAAGGGCTAAACAATCCAGAAAGCCCTTTCCTTTAAGTGACCATAAGACTAAGTACTTGGGGGACATTGTTCATCTTGATTTATGGGGTCCTGATAAGGTGACATGTCACACTGGCCATGGATATTTTTTGACCATTGTGGATGATTTTACCAGAGCTGTTTGGGTATATCTCATTAAGTCCAAGGATGAAGTTGTTACTTTTTTAGATGTTTTTCATAAAATGATTAAAAATCAGTTTAAAAGAAACATTAAAGTCTTTAGAAGTGACAATGGTACTGAATTTGTTAATCAAACTTTTAATAAGCTTTGTAACAACAATGGCATCCTACATCAGACTTAATGTGCTTATACCCCACAGCAAAATGGGGTGGCTGAAAGGAAACATAGACACCTCTTGAATGTGGCTAGGTGTCTTATGTTTCAGGGGGGAATTCCTTTGAAATTTTAGTCTGAATGCATTCTAACTGCTACTTTTCTCATTAACAGATTACCCTCTTCTGTGTTAAATGGAAAGTCCCCTTATGAAATGATTTACAATACTTGTCCTAATCTCTCTCTTATCAGAATGTTTGGCTGTTTATGTTTTGCTACTATCTTGAATAGTCATGATAAATTGTCTAATAGGTCTGAAAAATGTGTTATGATGGGTTATTCTAATTCTCAGAAGGGTTACAGGCTTTTTAGTCTTGATAGGAATCAGTTTATTATCTCTAGAGATGTGAGTTTTTTTGAGTCTATATTTCCTTGTAAGGATTCTGTCTCAAAAAACAAGCATAATGAGTCTAATGTCCTTAGTCTTGGTCAAGATAAAAATTTGCTAAACCTTTTTGATTTAGATAACCCTGAGCTACCTAATGATGATGAGAGAGTAACAAGTAGTCATAATAGTGACCATGAGTCACAAAGTGAGGGTAGCCACTCTCCCAACCTTGGGAACAATATGGACACTGTTGATTCTCCAAATATTGGAGATGATGCTCATAACAGTGAGGATATTGAAGCTAGGTTGGAAGAGGAGGCAGCAACACTTGATGAAAATAATGAGTCTGAAGGTCACTTGAACCAAAATCCAAGTGCTCCTACTCAGGGTGTTAGAAGGTCTACCAGACCTTCTGTTTTTCCTAAAAACTACAATGATTTTGTTGTTAATTCCAAGGTTAAATATGGTCTTGAAAAATTTGTAGGGTATTCTAGACTTAATCATGAAAACTTCTGTTTTGTCACCCAACTTAACAAAAACAGTGAGCCAAAGAATTTTTTTGAAGCTTCTCAAAACCCTTATTGGGTTGATGCTATGAACTCTGAGCTTGCTGCCCTTCTTGAGAATGACACTTGGGATATTGTTGAATTACCAAAGGGTAGGAAGGCCTTAGGTAGTAAGTGGGTTTGGAAACTTAAGTTTAAGTCTAGTGGTGAAATAGAAAGATACAAGGCTAGGGTTGTTGCCCAAGGCTTTGGTCAAAAGGAAGGTATTGACTTTGATGAAACTTTTGCCCCTGTTGTCAAGATGGTTACTGTTAGATGTTTGCTTAATATTGCTATTGTAAATTCCTGGCCTGTGTTCTAACTTGACATTAATAATGCTTTCCTTTATGGTGATCTTGATGAAACTGTTTACATGAAACCACCACAAGGATATCTTTGTGGAGTGACAACATGGTTTGTAGACTTAAAAAGTCATTGTATGGGCTTAAACAAGCACCCAGGCAATGGAATGATAAGCTTACAGCTGTGTTAAGTGAAAATGGTTTTGTTCAAAGTAAATCTGACTATTCTTTGTACACTAAGTCTCTTGGTAACATTTTTGTTGCCTTGCTTGTGTATGTTGATGATATCATTATTACTGGAAACAATGTTGGTGAGATTGAAAAATTTAAGATGTTTTTGAAAACTAAGTTTATGACTAAGGACTTAGGTAAGTTGAAATATTTCTTGGGTATTGAGGTCATTGATACTAATGGTGGCATTTGCTTAAATCAAAGGAAGTATGTTTTGGACCTTCTTTCTGAGTATGGTATGTTGGCTTGCAAACCTGCTAGCACTCCTTTGGTTACTAAACTTGTTATTTCTAATGAGGAAACCATTGATGACCCTTTACTTGATAATATTGTTGACTTTCAAAAGCTGATGGGTAAGCTTATTTACTTAACCAATACCAGGCCTGACATATCCTATGCTGTTCACTGCTTGATTCAATTCATGCACTCTCCTTTGAGATCTCATCTCAAAACAGCCTTCAAGATATTAAGATATCTTAAAGGTTCTCCAGGTTTGGGCATTCACATTAAGAAGACTTCTGGTATGTTTCTAAATGCTTATTCTGATGCTGATTGGGCTAAGTGTGTTGTTACTAGGAGATCTGTTACTGGTTATTGTGTTTTTGTTAATAACAATCTTGTTTCTTGGAAGAGTAAAAAGCAAAACACTCTCTCCAAATCCTCTACTGAAGCAGAGTATAGAGCTCTTGCTTCAGTAACCAGTGAAGTCATCTGGATTTTAAAGATTTTAAAAGACTTAAAATGTGAAAATCTTTTGCCTGTTACTTTGTACTGTGACAGCAACTCAGCTATTAAGATAGCTGCTAATCTAGTTTTTCATGAAAGAACTAAACACTTAGAAATTGACTTACACTTTGTAAGGGAGAAAATTTTAAGTGGTGTTGTTAAGACTTGTAAGGTGGATTCTGCTAATCAAATAGCAGACATCCTCACAAAGGGACTGGATACATTGCAACACAATGTCCTTGTTGAAAAACTTGGCATGCTTAATATATATGAGGTATCTGATTAAGGGTGGATATTAAAATATTTGGACCTAATCAGATACCTTTTCCCAACCTTAGGGGCTTATTGTGTAACTTTTCTCTTTTGTAGTTACACTTTGGACTTGGATTGTTGAGTGCATAATGAGGTGGAGGGCTTTATCTAGACAAATGGAAACTTGGAGCACTACTTGGCAATTAAGCCAAGCGTACATGAGACGCAACGTCTCATTTTTGGCTTTTGGAGATAAAGAGGAGACGCTCCTCATTTTGTCACTTATCTGGGTTTTGTGTGTGTGTTTTTTCATCTAAATACTCTCTCAAAATATGTAACCCAGATCATGTTTATTCATTTTTGTTCTTGTTCTTGTAAGACTATTATCATTTAGATAATAGAGTCACACCAGTGTAGCTGTGGTGACTGTTTTAATCTTTTGATTCGTACTCGTTTTGATTAATAGAAGTGTTTGATTCAGTGTTCAAATCTTCTTCTTTGCCCTTATCTATTATTTCTTCAACTAGACATGTTACTGATACGTGTTCAAATACAACAATTCTAACATTAGTTATACACGTCTAGAGGTTCCTTACAACAACATCTAGCAATGGCTTCAACATGTGTAGAAAAGATTACAAAGATCAAGATATTCAACCAACCACCCCTTTTATTCTTTTATTAACTGCCTCAGGCTGTTACTTCAAATGTAACACCTGGGTTTTTGATCGTACTTACAAAAGAAAGGAAACAAAGCAAAAGATCAAAACAGATTGATCTAACCAACAATGGAATGATTACAATTTTTGAGAGAGAGATAATATGATAGTCGCAGCTATCAAATGAGCCATAGAGTGGCTTATATACTAGCTATCAAACTAACCTAACAACTTCCACAACTTCACGCTTCTCAACCCTTCAACTTTCCTTGACTTATCAAAATAAACCCTGCATACACAAACTAAATAACAGCTATAGAATATTTATAAAATACATACCTGAACTTACCTTAATTGCAGCTATAGTCCCTGAGAGTTGGTTTAGGATTTAATCATCCTTTTTAACACTCCCCCTTAAACCAACTCTGTAAAGATCATACAACCCAAGACCTTCACAAAACTTTTGATGCTCAGTAACACTCAAACCTTTGGTAAAAATATTTGTTATGTTGTCAGCAGACTTAACCTTTATAGTACTAACCACTCCAGCAGCAACTTTTTCTCTTAAGAAAAAGAGTTCAATCTCAAAATGCTTAGTCCTCTCATGAAATACATGATTAGCAGCTATTTGTATTGCTGAGCTATTATCACATCTCAAAGGAACAGGTAACAATGAATTAACATTAAGCTCAGCAAGAATTTTCATAATCCACATTACCTCACATGTAACACTATTCATTGCTCTAAACTCTGCTTCAGCAGATGATTTAGACAACATTGACTGTTTCTTACTTTTCCAGGATATTAAACTATTGCCCAGGAAAACACAATATCCAGTCACTGACTTTCTTGTAAGCTTACACTTAGCCCAATCAGAATCCACATATACACCAAGATTAAGATTATCATTCTTATTAAAAGTAATTCCTTTTCCTGGTGAACCTTTTAAGTACCTTAAGACTCTGAATGCAAGTTTTAAGTATGACTGCATAGGTGCATGCATATACTGACTGAGAACATGAACAGCATAACTAATGTCAGGTCTAATATGAGTAAGATAAATCAACTTGCCAACTAGCTTTTGATAGTTGTTAACACCTTTCAAAGGTTTATCAACATCAACACCCTTATTCTTACTGTTAACACCTTCTTTAGCATCTATAGGTGTTCCACATGGCTTACAAGCCAGCATACCAAATTCAGTAAGAAGTTATAAACAATACTTCCTTTGAGTTAAGTAAAGTGAAGTATTGGACTCAAGAACTTCAATACCAAGAAAGTATTTGAGTTTACCAAGATCTTTAATCAAGAACTTGGAACTCAAAAATTTCTTAAACTTATTAATTTCTTCTATATTATTGCCAGTTACAATAATATCATCAACATACACCAATAGTACAATAAAAACTCCATCTTTATCTTTAATAAACATAGAAAAATCATTTTTACTTTGTGTAAAATCATTTTCAATTAAAACAGATGTAAGTTTTTCATTCCACTTCCTTGGTGCCTGTTTTAAACCATACAAGGACTTAACCAACTTACAAACTCTTTGATCATTTTTATCAAAGTAACCATCAGGCAAAGTCATATAAACATCTTCTACTAAATCTCCATATAAAAAAGCATTATTTATATCTAATTGGTATAAAGGCCAATTATTATAAACAGCTAAAGTTAAAATGCATCTAACAGTAACAATTTTAACTACAGGAGAAAAAGTTTCATCAAAGTCTATACCTTCCCTTTGGTTATACCCTTTAGCTACAAGTCTAGCTTTGAATCTTTCAACTTCTCCATTAGACTTGTATTTAACCCTGTAAACCCACTTACAACCAATAGGTGTTCTTCCTACTGGAAGATCAACAAGAATCCAAGTCCCATTTCTGTTTAAAGCTTCCATTTCTAAGTTCATGGCCATAAGCCATCTTATATCTTTAGAAGCTTCAGAAAAGGTTTTTGGTTCAACAATTTTGTTTAAGCTAGTAGAAAAATTATAATTCTCTTTACTAAGACAAGAGTAATTAACATATTTTTCTATACCATACTTAACACTAGTATTCAATTTATAATCAGCAAGCTTTTTTGGTACAACAACTTTTCTAGATGACCTTCTAGGATTATCTAAATCATATCTGTCTGGGGAAATACTTGGACTTTCAAAAATATTACCAAAATCTTGATACTGACTGTCATCACCCTCAGAATCACTACTAATTTCATCAAGTGTTGCATTATCATCTACATTACTGGTGGCTTCTGCTAGTTTACCATCATTAAGCTCACTACTACCTTTTCTAGTATCACTAGCTTTTTCAGTACCTCCTAGTAATGTATTGTCTATGCCCTCACTTTTATTTTGTACATTATCTCTCTTTTCATCATTGGGATCATATGACATTGACTCATTATCATCCAAGTTAAAAAAGTTTAAACTGTCTTTATTTTCAAAATTCATAACATACTCACTATTTTCAGACCCATTCTTGAATGGAAACACTGTTTCATAGAACTTAACATCTCTAGAATAGAACACTTTTCTACTCTCAAGGCTTTAAAGCTTATAACCTTTTTTGTCACTAGAATATCCAATAAAGACAGACTTTTCAGACCTAGATGAAAACTTGTCATTGTCACTCAAAACATTTACAAAACATAAACACCCAAAAGTTTTTAACAAAGAGAGATTTGATTCATTTTCATATACTAATTCATAAGGTGACTTCCCAGACAAGACAGAACTTGGAATCCTGTTAATCAAGTAAACAGCAGTAAGAACACAATCAGTCCACATGTTCAAACGTAATCCCCCCTGAAACATGAGGGCTCTAGCAACATTTAACAAATGCCTATGATTCCTCTCAACAATACCATTTTGCTGAGGGGTATATGGACAAGAAGTTTGATGAAGTATTCCATTATCTTTACAAAATTTATCCATGTTATTATTGATAAATTCTGTACCATTATCACTTCTAAATATCTTAACCACTTTTCCAAATTGAGTTTTAATCAAATTTACAAAAACAGTTATATTAGAGAATACTTCATCTTTCCCTCTTAACAAAAACAACCAAACAGCTCTACTATAGTCATCAACAACAGTAAGGAAAAATCTAAAGCCCTCTTTACTTTGAACTCTATAAGGACCCCACACATCCAAGTTAACAAATTCACCAACACTTTTGGTTTGATGGTCACTTAGAGGAAAGGGTTCTCTAGTTTGTTTGGCTTTATGACAAACATCACAAATATTGTTCTCAATTTTATCAATTTTAAGTTTGTCTTTTAACAAATGTAAAACCTTATCCGATGGATGACCAAGCCTATTGTGCCAAACACATTTAGACAAACAACATTGTGATATATTATTGTTGTAAAACTTCTTACCTGTATTAAGAAAATACAATCCATTTATTTTATTACCAGTCCCCACTAGAGTCTTTAGAACAGAGTCCTGAATATCATAATAATTTTCATCAAAAATAACTCTAAATTTACTATCTTTATTCAACTTGTGCACAGATAGAAGACTAACTTCATATTCTGGCACAACTAAAACATCATGAATAGAGATTTTATCAGTTAATTTTAAACTGCCTATATGAGTAACAACAGCCTTAGTTCCATTTGGATGACCAACAGTCATATTTAAATGAGACACATTAATCACATTGTACATATTAATAACAGTATAAGTCATATGTTGACTAGCTCCTGAATCAATGATCCAACCTACATACAACTTATAAGTCTTAATATGAGTATTATGATTAAAAAACCTTGAAGTACAAAAACTAAAGGCACAATTTATACCTGATGCATTTGCAGGAATGCCATTAACTCCAGATTTCTCACCAATTAAATCCAACAATCTTTTAAATTGTTCATCAGTAAAGGAATTAGATGAACAAATATTAGATTGATCTTTTGAACCTGGAGTCACATGATTACTAGCACCTTTGTTATTAGCATTCCAATTATTATTAGAACCATTATTCTTTTTGAAATTAGGTGGATATCCAACAAGTTCAAAACACCTATCCACAGTATGACCATTCATATTACAATGAGTGCACACCAAATTAGGCCTATTAAGCTTTCTAGCCTGATTATTACTAGTATTCCAGTTATTGTTGGACCTATTGTTAGGTCTTGAAGCAAAAGCAGTATTCCCAGCCTTTGATGTACTCTGGGATTGTGAACCTCTATGAGATTCATCCCTTGACAGAGTAGCAAAGGCTCCCTTAACATCAGGAAGAGGTTCAGTAGTGAGTATAATACTCCTTATAGGAGCATACACATCATCTAACCCCATAAGAAACTGCATTAGCTTGAGCAATTGATTATGTTGTTTAAGCAAATAAGCATTCTCACAAACACACTCAGGTAGATTAACTAAAGAGTCATATTGCCTCCACAAGCCATTGAACTTGTGGTAATACTCAGACAGAGTAGAACCAGATTGAGTAAGTGAATGTATCTTATAATGCATATTAAAAATAACAGAACTATCTTGCTTACTATAAGTTTCTTCTAATTCATCCCAAACAGTTTTGGCATCATCAGAAAAAACTTGACCCATATAAACATCTTGTGAAACACAACCAAGAATCCAGTTTAAAACAACAGAATTACATCTTTCCCATTGATCTTGCAAAAAACCAGCCCCTTCAGGTTTAGGTAAATTTCCATCAATAAAACCAAGTTTATTTTTTGTATGGATAGCTCTTGAAATAGCAGCTCTCCATATTTTATAATTTTTAGTTCCTTCCAATTTAAACCCAATTAAAGGGACACCACTAGTGTCACTACTATGCAAGTAAAGAGGATCAAACATATCAATATCATTATTGTTTGATCCTCCTCCCTGTTCACTACCCTTGTCCTTTTCAATAGCCATAACACAAAACCAATCAAGAAGGAAAGCAAGAACACAATAAACAAACTATCACAGACAACCACCTTATATCACCACAACAACCAACAACTATCTAATCCCCTCGACACCTAATCCCACTAAACAATGAAAAATAAAGAGAGAGAGCGTGAGACAATACTATCACGCGCAGCAACAACCAAGAGTATCAAGATCAAGACGATCTTAAACCAAAGCAGCGGAAACAAGAACCAATACAATAACCTGCAGGATTAGTACACAAAATAACAAATACCAAATCAAACTTACCAAGATTAACAAACCCCAACTTCGGAACTTGGGGTTTTTAATCAGAAACAATAAAAGAACACAATTAATCAACAATTTATGTTGATTAACCACTCAGATAAGCAAAATATCCAAAAACCCCCAAAAATTGACAAACCCTAATTTTTGGGGAAAACTTAATTGATCAAAAATCTGATCAATTAACACCAAGAATCAATCGATTCACCAAAAACAATAACCAGAAAACCTTTAATTCACAAAAAACCCCAAAACTTTTAGAAACCCTAATTTTGAAAACAATCAAGATCTTCGTATCACAGCCAACCAGGCTCTGATACCATGTAGAAAAGATTACAAAGATCAAGATATTCAACCAACCACCCCTTTTATTCTTTTATTAACTGCCTCAGGCTGTTACTTCAAATGTAACACCTGGGTTTTTGATCATACTTACAAAAGAAAGGAAACAAAGCAAAAGATCAAAACAGATTGATCTAACCAACAATGGAACGATTACAATTTTTGAGATAGAGATAATATGATAGTCGCAGCTATCAAATGAGCCATAGAGTGGCTTATATACTAGCTATCAAACTAACCTAACAACTTCCACAACTTCACGCTTCTCAACCCTTCAACTTTCCTTGACTTATCAAAATAAACCCTGCATACACAAACTAAATAACAGCTATTTTATATTTATAAAATACATACCTGAACTTACCTTAATTGCAGCTATAGTCCCTGAGAGTTGGTTTAGGATTTAATCATCCTTTTTAACAACATGACATACATCTTATGTTGCTACACTCCAAAAAGACGGTAAGTTTGGATTATTTTTTAGGGCAAATAACTTGAAAATGTATCCAACTTGTCAATTTTTGTTATTCTATATACTCAACTTTTTTTTTTTTGCTATTAAATGACAAACTTTGAAAATTCGACTTTTCTATGTATTGGGTTACCTGCTCGACCTGCTAGTCCTACGTGGTGCACGTCAATTCCATGGATTAAAAAAATTTGAAACCTTAAAATGGCTTTCCACATTACACCCCACCCTTCCCATCCTCACTGCAACTGCAAGCATATCAGATCCAGCCCCACTTCGCAACATTGCTTCCCAAGCTAAGATAGTACGCTGGTGTGTCAGACCTTTTTTTTCTCTTTCTCTGTTTGGCAATCCTGTTGATGCATATTTCTGGTGATCAACCAGACTACGAAAACATATTATTATGATAAAGTAGTCGAAAATTGTAGTTGGGTTGTTTTAGCTTGTGTGTTTGATTCAGTTCATGCTGAAATTGGCCCAATCGACTTAAAGGTGTCAGTGAACATCCTAAACGCGCAGAGAAATTATCTGCATCTTGGTTAGTGGTTAAACCTGATCATTGTTGCCCTCTATAGATTCATATTAATTGGGTTATCATTTGGGAGGTGGCATAGTCCTTTTCTTTTTAACATGAAATGTAACCGGTTAACTAACAGGTAACACAATATATGAAAAAATTGAAATTTGCAAAGTTTGTCATTTAATAGCTAAAATAAAAGTTGAGTATATAGAATAACAAAAATTGACAAGTTGGATCCATTTTCAAGTTATTTGCCCTATTTTTTACAAGATGTTATATTAGTAAAATCTGATACGGAGAAAGAAGATATGATCACAAATGGAAAAAAAAGGTTATAAATCACAGAAAAAAATAAACAAGGGAAGCATCAGCAACTGGTCAAGAAGAGTCCAAGAAATCACTGCGCAAGTAAAATCGATAGCAAACTATCCTGTTAAACTTTTTCCTAGCGTGCACACTTTATTCTGTCAGTTATTTACTTTTGTAGCATTTGTGATGCCTTTTTAAGATAGGTTTTCCAAAGCAGCCTTTGGGTATTGGGTCTTATATTTGGTTTAGCGCACGTTTTAGGCTAACGTTAACAAGTGCTTCAGATTGTAAAATATTAAAGATATAATATTGATTTGTGTTTTGTGTGTTTACATAAAAACATTGCATATGTATCTATAATTAATACATAGCTTTGTAAACAAGTTATTCTAACCTTAAACCTAATGGACCCTAAGCCTATAGGATTGGGCCTCGTCTATCACACATTCTGTCATAGATGATAAGATGAACTAAGCATAACATGATTTGGTTATAATGCAATATCAATTGGATAAGCTTGGTGTACCATGTCATTAATTTTCACCCTCTGGAAATATGACGATTTAGGAGGACTTTTTGAGCGACTTTCAAGCCCTTTAACTGTTACTTGCAATGGCGCTAAGCATGTTTTACTTTTCTGTCACTAAGCAGACATGGTAACTTTCGATTAAAAATTCACCATGTTTGCATTTCTTCGTTTCAGGATGAACACCTTCTTTGACCGTTAAAAACAGTAGCACAAAAGAAATGGAGTTTGAGAGTTGGGGAGGTTCAAAATCTGTAAACATCTTTTGTCTTCGTGTTTGGAAATACTTGCCATGATCATCATTCAAGTTTATAACATGTTGTTGTGCAGTTGACGCAGGAAAGGGAAACAGTCATGTATTTTGAGACTCAACAAATTTCTTAAAACGGATACATTGTTATCCAGGTATCATATGCTTCCTTAATTTCCCCAACCCGGCTTGGTTTATCAAATCTACCACTGAAAAGTAAAAAACCCGATGAAATATATGTAACAAATCTACCTGATAAGATGAAAGTTCTGAACACAAAACATAACCATTTTAGAATAATCTCACCAGCAATATCATTTTATTTTTAATCATTTTTTAGACAAGGAACAAATTTCTTATGGGTAACAAAATCATCCCACAAGATTTTTCGAGATAAAGGAAACAAAATGTCTTGCCAGTGACAAGTCTATAAAGAAAAGTAAAAAAAACAAATAATATGCACCCGTATAATAAGTCAACTCATGTTCCTTATACGGACGTATACTTTTGTTTTATATATAAGCAAGTAGCAGTGACTATATATTGATCTTAAGTTTGTTAATTGGCCGATGTGGGATAACACAAATCTTTAAGCTTGTGTTACATTTCAACTCCTTCATATAACATTCTAGTCCGTCATATGTTAGGCTAGTCGCGTCGTATGAATTTATAATCGGTCGATCGAGTGTTGAACTTGGTCGTCCTCGATGAGGCGATCAAGTTCACCCAGTCCCCGAATGTAAATCGTTCGATCATATATACGACCGATTCCAAGAGTCTTTTGCAAAAAACTTACTGTAAATCACATATGTATGAATAAAAGAGCTTACACCTATGTATTTGTTTTACATATTTTGAGAGACCACTGATAGCAATTCATGGATGAAAATAATTGCCATAATAGATGAAGGACCTACTAACAAAGTGCAACCAGAATCAACAAATGCAGACTCACCAGTCGAAACCGAGGAAGGCAAAGATAATGAGGAACCTTCTTCATCGGTTAAAAAAAAATACAAACTGAATCATCAGGGAAGAATGAAGTAAAAGCTTTACAAGAAGAAGAAAGAAAAGGTGTAGCAGCCAAAGAAACAGAGAAAAGTGGGTTGGCGATAAAAGGAACTCTTGACGAGCAATCTGAAACAGAGAAAGAAGATACGATCACACATAGAAAAAAAGGTTGTGAATCACAGTTAAAAATAAACAACAAGAGAAGCATCAGCAAGCAAGCTAGTGATCAGGAATAGTCTAAGAAATCACCGCCCAAGTGAAAACGATAGGAAACTATCCTGCTAAACTTTTTTGCAGCGTGCACTCTTTATTCTGTCAGTTATTTACTCTCATGGCATTTGTGATGCCTTTTTAAGAATGGTTTTCCATAGCAGCCTTTAGGTATTGGGTCCTATATCAGGTCCAGCGCACGTTTTAGGCTAACGTTCAACAACTGCTTCAGATTTACTGTGATAGATGATAAGATGAACTAAGCATAACATAATTTGGTTATAATGTGTCATCAATTTTCACCCTTTGGAAATGTGACGATTTAGAATAGGAATTTTTTAGCGACCTTTAAAGCCCTTTGACTATTTTGTATATAGTTAGTCTTTGAAAAGAAATAACTAAAATTGCCTCATAGCTAAGTAATTTTGGAAATATTTCACGTTGTTGGTCTGGAACTATATTACGGAGTAAATGTGAAGCATATATAACCTTATGTTATTGCAATGACGCAGAGCATGCTTTACTATTCTGTCAGTAGGCAGACATGGCAACTTATGAAAATTTACCATGTTTGCATTTCTTTCTTTCAGGATGAACACCTTCTCTGACCTTTAATAATAGTAGCACAAAAGAAATGAAGTTTGAGAGTTGGGGAAGCTCAAATATGTAAACGTCTTTCGTCTTCGTGTTTGGAAATACTTGTCATGATCATCATTCAAGTTTATAACATGTTTATTACAATATCCATGATGTGTGAGGTTCTCCAAATAAATGTACAGAACTGCGAGAACCACCTTTTACTCTTAACATTTCATATGTATTTTCTTTGTTATGTTTAAATAAAGCGTTTAATAGTTGTTTTATTGATAATAGATCCGAGTATAATGAGCTATACGAAAACTGCACATGTGTTTTCATATTATTCATCGTGAACATAGTTATAATATAAGCGAAACAAAATACATGTGCATTGTCCTAAAATACATGTATCTAGCGACCTAACACGATGAAAATCTATGAATGTCTACTTGATGAATTAATACCATGAAAATACATGTGTATTTAACCTCACCCTATCCATGATATTTTTTATTGATACAAAAGAAAGTGTGCCTTTAGGAAGCTTATCATTTTTGTATGTTGTATCAGGCTGTATTGATGGTGCTTTGCAATTGAAGAACCCTGGTACCTTGTGTTTTACTGTCCAAACACACAAGTTCCTTTGGCAGTTGACCATGAGTGCATAGGAAAGGGAAACAGTCGTGTATTTTGAGACTCGGCAAATTTCTTAAAATTGGATACATTGTTTTCCCGGTATCATATGCTTCCTTAATTTTTCCAACCCGGCTTCGTTTAACAAACCTACCACCGAAAAGTCTATAAAAATAGATGAAGTATAAGTAACAAATCTACCTGATAAGACGAAATTTCTAAACACAAGACATGACCATTTTAGAATAATCTCACAGGCTATATCATTTTATTTTTAATCATTTTTTAGACGAGGAACAAATTTCTTATGGGTAACAAAACCATCCCACAAAAGATCTTTCGAGATAAAGGAACAAAATGTCTTGCCAGTGACAAGTCTATAAAGAAAAGTAAAAAAAAACAAATAATATGCACCCGTATAATAAGTCAACTCATGTTCCTTATACAGAAGTATACTTTTGTTTTATATATAAGCAAGTAGCAGTGACTATATATTGATCTTAAGTTTGTTAATTGGCTGATGTGGGACAAAACAAATCTTTAAGCTTGTGTTACATTTCAACTCCTTCATATAACATTCTAGTCCTTCATATAACATTCTAGTCCGTCATATGTTAGGCTAGTCGCGATGTATGAATTTATAATCGGTCGATCGAGTGTTGAACTTGGTCGTCCTCGATGAGGCGATCAAGTTCACCCAGTCCCCGAATGTAAATCGTTCGATTATATATACGACCGATTCCAAGACTCTTTTTCAAAAAACATACTGTAAATCACATATGTATGAATAAAAGAGAGCTTACACCTATGTATTTGTTTTACAGATTTTGAGAGACCACTGATAGCAATTATATTCATAGATGAAAATAATTGCCATAATAGATGAAGGACCTACTAACAAAGTGCAACCAGAATCAACAAATGCAGACTCACCAGTCGAAACCGAGGAAGGCAAAGATAATGAGGAACCTTCTTCATCGGTTAAAAAAATACAAACTGAATCATCGGTGAAGAACGAAGTAAAAGTTTTACAAGAAGAAGAAAGAAAAGTTGTAGCAGCCAAAGTAACAGAGAAAAGTGGATTAGCGATAAAAGGAACTCTTGACGAGCAATCTGATACAGAGAAAGAAGATACGATCACACATAGAAAAAAAGGTTGTGAATCACAGTTAAAAATAAACAACAAGAGAAGCATCAACAAGCAAGCTAGTGATAAAGAATAGTCTAAGAAATCACCGCCCAAGTGAAATTGATAGCAAACTATCCTGTTGAACTTTTTCGCAGCGTGCACACTTTATTCTCTCAGTTATTTACTTTCGTAGCATTTGTGATGCCTTTTTAAGATAGGTTTTCCATAGCAGCCTTTAGGTATTGGGTCTTATATCAAGATTAGTGCACATTTTAGGATAACGTTTGACAAGTGCTTCAGATTACTGTTAGTAGATGATAAGATGAACTAAGCATAACATGATTCGGTTATAATGTGATGATATTGATTAGATACGCTTATAGGCATACCATGTCATTAATTTTCACCCTTTGGAAATATGACGTTTAGGATAGGACTTTTTGAGCGACTTTTAAGCCCTTTAACTAAAATTAACTCATAGCTGAGTAATTTTGGAAATATTTCACGTTGGTGGCCTAGAGTAAATGTGAAGCATTTTTACTTTCTGTCATGGTAACTTCTTATGAAAATTCACCATGTTTGCATTTCTTTGTTTCAGGATGAACGCCTTCTGTGATTGTTAATAATAGTAGCGTAAAAGAAATGCAGTTTGAGAGTTGGGGAGGTTCAAAATCTGTAAACGTATTTCGTCTTCGTGTTTGGAAATGGTTGACATGATTATCATTCAAGTTTATAACATGTTAATTACAATGTATATCCATGATATTTTTTTTATTGATACGAAAGAAACTGTTATAGAGCCTGGATTTGCCTTTAGGAAGCTGATCATTTTTGCAACTGATGAAGCCTGCTACGTTGTGTTTTACGGTCCAAACATACACGTTCGTTGGGCAGATGACCATGAGTGCACAAGAAAAGGAAATAGTCATGTATTTTGAGACTCGATAAATTTCGTAAAACTGGATACATTGTTTTCCAGGTATCATGTGTTTCCTTAATTTTTCCAACCTGGCTTCATTTAACAAATCTATCACTGAAAAGTCGAAAAAACATATTAAATATAAGTAACAAATCTACCTGATAAGACGAAATTTCTAAACACGAGACGTAACCATTTTAGAATAATCTCACCAACGATATTATTTTAATTTTAATCATTTTTAAGACGAGGAACAAATTTCTTATGGGTAATAAAACTGTCCCACAAAAGATATTTTGAGATAAGGAACAAATTTCTTGCCAGTGACAAATCTATAGAACTGTCCCACGTAAAGGTTGTATGTAGTCTTCAAATATATAGGTTAGATGTGGCAACATTGGTTGTCAGAGGAACGGACAATGGGTCAAAATGGGGTACGGAGTTGGGTTCACTAGCGAAACATTTTCTGTCCTAGTTGGTAAATCAGCAATGACTACAGATTTATGCAAACAAGTGTGGATTCAGATATGATGTTGAGTATAGTTATTATCATGTATACGCTATGATTTCTTCACAATGAACCATATGGCTCACATTCTTTTCTTTCTTAAAGTCAAAACAGCTAACCAATTTGTAGCAACACATGTAACAGGAACGAGAGAGACCGAAACCAGGTAGAAGGCCCAATATATTTCCTTGTTTCAGCCTAATGAAAACGCCGTTACCTCCTCCATCACCATATGACCCCATTACCAGAAGATGATGAGAATAATATTCATATTTTTATAAAGAAAAGTAACGTTTTAAGCCTCTTTCACAAAAACTATAAAGCTCATATAATTATGGGTTAAGTCCATATAATAGCAAGATACTTTTTAAAATATACAAAAATCATACGTGAACTTTAAGAGATACTAATATCGCATACGTACTCTTAAAATTCGTCTCAATATCATACCTCAAATATGATTTCTCAAGAACTAACAAGATTGGTTGCTTGAATCTCTTGAACTTTTGATGTAGCTACAAATATAACGTTTCTTTTGTCATATTTTTTCATAACATAGTGTGGGTGGTGATCGGAAACCTTGGTTCATATATGGTTAGCTAATCAAAATCTCATGATCAACCATTATTTTTTATTTGTCTTCTTTCAAATATACGTTTCCCCGCTAGCAGCATCACCATGATTGACAACACCTAAAATTAAACAAAAACATCATACTTGCAACTGGTATATCAGTATTAAATTAATAATTTCGTAGCAAAAGTTATATAAGTATATAACATATATTCAATGAAATACATGTGTTGAGTCAGTTTATACATGTTCGTGTGAGGTCTCATGTGAGATAGATTTTTTGGTTTTGGAGTACTAAATCCATAACTTTCAAGACATCATCATACCACCGTACCATTAAACCCACCATCAAACTAAGTTTAATGGTAACTACCAAAATGAGTTTTTTTTAAGAAATTTATATAAAAATTATAATCAATGTTGCATTAAAAAAACAATTTCTATGACAACAAAAAATGTGAATGGAGAAGTGTTAGTACTTGTCACGCATTTCTACACTTTGAGTTATTAAGTAATACTAAATTAGTATTCTTAAAAGTATCAAGGTATGATATCGAAACGAATTTTATAAGTACGTATACGATATTAGTACTTTTTAAAGTTGAAGTATGATATTTATACATTTGGAAAAGTATCTTGCTATTACATGAACTTAACCCTATAATTATTCCAAACTCGCCCACAACACCCCCAACAATGTTTGTGGTGAGGCAAACAAATTTGTAAGCATGATAATAACTTCACGACATAGAATTCCAGTTTACTATGATATATAAGTAAAGAAGGTTTTCACTCATTGTGGGACAAAAGTCCAAATGACTACTATAGAAAAGTTATAAGTATCTATTTCACTAATCTAATAAGATTCTATAATATATACTAATATACTTCTATCATCTACAAAATAACATCATTTAATGTATCCTTCAATGTAACGATAACATTTATAACCTTGTGTTATGCAATGACACAGAGCATGTTTCCCTTTTTTGTTAGTAAGTAGACACGACAACTTATGAGAATTCACCATGTTTGCATTTCTTTGTTTCAGGATGAACACCTTTTGTGACCGTTAATAATAGTAGTACAAAAGAAATGGAGTTTGAGAGTTGGGGAGATTCAAAATCTGTAAACGTCTTTTGTCTTCGTGTTTGGAAATACTTGCCATGATTATCATTCAAGTTTATAACATGTTTATTACAATGTATACCCGTGATATTTGTTCATTGATACAAAAGAAAGTGTTAGCTTATTATGAATTTATATGAACTTATTGTTCTTAATAATAAAATAACTTATTGGTTGATTTATGTGAATAATTAAATTATTGTGAATAAGTTGATTCAAGTGGATAAACTTATGAATTAGAGGATATGAGAATTATGTAAATAAGTATATGAATTAGAGGAGAGTTATGTGAATAAGTGTTTGAAATAGATGAGAGTTATTTGAAGAAGCTCATAAATGGGAGGAAGGTTATAAATAAGCTAGCTTATTAACTTATTTTGATGAATTATCAGGGTTTATAAGTATGATAGTTATGAATAAGCTTAGGTTAGTTTGAATAAGCTGTATAATTAGGTATTTAAATTAAGTTGCTAATGTAAGATGAATTAAGATTGTTGTATCATATGTGATACCTCGTTTATCATATATGATAGTTATATGATATGTGATATATGATAGGTTCATCATATATGATATATGAGGTATCATGTATGATGTATCTAACATACTACAGAAAATCAGACTTTTTGATTAATTTTCACAAAATCTCTTTAAGCTCTTCAAACTTGCCTTCAATCATATATTATTAGTTACTGATAACTTGGTGCCTAATATGTTTTTTCGTTCTTTTATGCATGCAGACAGTGTAAACACACCAACGAGTAGATATGGATGTTGCAATTGGCCGGTTGGACAAAAGCAAGAGGACTTGCATGTTTGTGTGAGGAGGTGCGGTTGGCATCATGTAGAGAAGAAGAAACAATTGATTATTTTTATTGAATAAGTTTTGTAATTTATGTTTTTTTCTTAAATCATGTATGTTTTAGTGAATAATCATATATGATATTTGTAATTTATATTTTTTACGTAATGTATCATATTTGATATGTGATACACATCACATATTATGTTTCATGTACTAAACTACATTTATATATGACATATGGTTAGTTGTTTATCACATGATCTTTTAGTGATTTATCCTATATGATACTTGCAGTTTACATTTTGTTACGCAATCTATTATATTTAATATGTTGTACACATAATATATGATGTTTCATAAATGATAATTTGTCACTTTTTTTAGTATCATATATGATAATACATTATCATATATGATAATGAAATCTCATATATGACAGAATTTAAGAATTACAGGTATTATCATATATGATACTAAAAAAGGTAAAAATTATGCTTTAGAAATATGATAAAAACTTTTAAAAAATAACTATATTATCCAAAAGATACATCTACAGATGTTTTATCATTTTCATATTAAAAAAAATCATAAAATCAATACATCACCGTACAAAAATTAGTAAAAGATAAACTATTCAGATGCCAAAAACAATGGATGTTTATCTGATTCATCAAAGATGTTGTTGCAAACTTGGCACTCGTCTTTGTCATGTTCATGCACCTGATCTTGTTATTTCAGCCGAGAATTCGATGTTCCACTTCTTGGCATTGTCTTTTTGTAGCTCACTTTTGCTTGATGACTGTTTCTTTTTGTGTTCACTAATTTGGCCTTGAGATGATTGAGTTCTTCAAAATGCATTAAAAACAGCTTTCACTACACAAATAAAAAGATTTATTTTTAGTTTCAAGCAAGCTATCATATATGATGTATTACAGAAGTTGAATTTCAAGTAGATTATCATACATGATAATGTACACATAGCTAACTTTTAATTACCTATCATGATATCACAGACTTGCTTGCATTTTGTTTTCAAGCATGTTATCAGTTTATAATGCAATATCATATATGATACCTTTATATATCATTTGTTTCATTCTATTATTGAAAAGTGGAAAATCTAAGTGCAAGCGTTAACCATGTTTATTGTTAGTATATTAAGTTTTTTATTTTGATTTATTTGACTAAACAATCTTCGTTCCGTGTAATGAATTTATCTTAAAAAACAACCATCTTTTGAGATAAGGAACAAATTTATATAACGATTATATATCAAAAAGTGGAAATGGACAAACGAAAATTTAAGTGACGATCAAGTCATCAGGTTATCGATTCGACCACCGGATCAAATAACATATGGTTAACTAGCTGCCGCTAAGTAAATTTTATCAATATTCACGAGTACTCGTTTAATACGAGTAACGAATCTACTTAAAAAGTTGAAAAAGACAAAATAAAATACGCGTACACTCAATATATGTAATTATTCCGTATAAGGATATCCTATTTGTGTTGTTAAAAAATAATGGTTATTATATATTGCTGTGAGGTTTGTGAACTCATCCATGTGGGATAAAATAGGGGTGAGCAGGCCCGACCGAAACCGAATGAGCCTGACAGAATCGAAAAACCGAGCCCGAAACCGAGCTATTCGGTTCGGTAATCGGTTTCAAAAATTGTTACATTTCGGTTTCGGGTCGGTTTGGTATCAAAACCGAGTTACGCCCGATATGGCTCGAAATAGCCCGAGTGCATTTTTAGCTATTTTGTATATATTCTTTCAGCCCCATCTTTTGATACTCCCAAGATATCATCTCCAATCTCTCTCTCAAACATCATACTCCCAAGATCTTCAAGATCTATTGGTGACATTTGAGATAATACCCACTGTTTCAAACAACAATTCATCTCCAATCTCTGTCTTAAACTTCAATTAATCCATACTTGTTTCGTCTTCAAGATCTTCAAGATCTTACATGTATAACAAGGACTCCCCTGAGACGCCAATAACTTGTACTCCCTTGGATATGGACTACCGTTTGGACTTGCATTCTAGTCTTTTTAGAATTTATCTTGAACGTTAACGGAAACAACTATCACAATGTCGCATATCGTTTATTTTCTATCATTAGGAATTTCCGCTGCTATGTGCGGGTACTCGTCTAGTACTACTATAAAAGAGCTATCCATATTGTTGAAAGTTGAAAAATTCAACACAGCTTCTTCTGTAAAAAAACCAATAGCAATATTATGGAAAGTAAATCAGATGATTCCAAGAGCAAAAATTACATGAAAAGTATTGTCTATCAATTACACAGCTAGAAGTAAATGGTTGTCAATAGCTGTCAATTTATTCATCTCTTAAATTTGAAGTTCATTTTCGAATGATTATATAAACAACTGTAATATGTTAATCCATTTCATTCATGATTACTTTCATTCACATAGAAGAGATAGCTGTGAATTAAATCGAAGTGGCAGAATCAAATGGTTCTGTTGGGCAGTTGTTGTTAAAGAAGTCACCAATGGTGGCTTGGTCTCTGGGGAAACAAATATAAATATAAGTGGCGAAAATCGTAGAGACTTGAAATTAACAAAAAAACATAGTGACGGAAAAATCTGTAAACATCTTTGGAATTCGTGTTTGGAAACACTTGCCATGATCATCAATCAAGCTTATAACCTGTTTGTTGTTGACCCAGGAAAGAGAAACAGTCATGCATTCTGAGACTCGACAAATTTCTTAAAAGTGGGTACATTGTTTTCCAAGTATCATATCATGTGATATGCTTCCTTAATTTTTCCAAGCCGGCTTCGTTTAATAAATCTACCACCGAAAAGTCGAAAAAACAGATGAAATATAAGTAACAAATCTACCGATAAGACTCAAAACAAAACATAACCATTTTTAATAATCTCACCAACGATATCATTTTAATTTTGATCATTGTTTAGATGAGGAACAAATTTTTTATAGGTAAGAAAACTATCCCACAAAAGATTACTTGATATAAGGAAGAAATTTCTTGTAAAGGAAATTATAAGAAAAACTCAAAAAAGATGAATTATAATTAACGAGTTTATACCAAAAAAGTCGAAAAAGTGAATCATGAGTTACGAGTCCATATGAGAAAAGTCGAAAAAACAAATAATTCAGAAAAGTTGAAAAAATGAATCATAAGTTTGGAGTCCATACCAAAAAAAATCAAAAAAAACAAGTAATATACACCCGCATAAGTTAATACATGTTCTTATACGAATGATATAACCATTTTTATTTGTAAGGAAATAGTCTTGACTATAAGTTTCTCTAAAGTTTGTTAACTCACCGATGTGGGACACAAATCTTTAAGCTTGTGTTTCATTTTAATTTTTTTTTTTTTGGAACGGCGATTTTATTAAAATAAACAAACTAGCAAGGTGCTAGAGTTACAAAGAAATAAGATATGGGTTCTTAAGCCAATCGATCCAAGTGAACGACGCTTTACTTCTAGACTTACACCAAGTAAAAGAATATGAAACAATGTTATCAAAAATGATTCCCTTATTAAGCCCATTGTTATCGAACAAAAGCTTGTTACGGAAGTTCCATATCTCCCACCACATAACGAACAGAACACCCTCTAGCATTTTTTTGCTTCTAGACGATAATCGGATTGATGTTATCCACGTGACCCAGTCTTCATAGGACGAGACCCCTGTATAAGGAACGTTCCACCAACGAGCAATTTTGATGTACAATTGATCTGCCATGTTACAGCTGAAGAAAAGGTGCGTTGTAGTTTCAGGCCCATGCTCGCACACCGGGCAAGAAATAGAAGGAATGTCAATACCTCTACGTGACAGATTAAATCTAGAAGGCAAAGCGTCCATTTTAACCTTCCAAGCTAAAATATTAACTTTGATGGGGATGTAATTGATCCATCTCGTGCTGGGAGCCACAAACGTCGATTGTTGCTTGTCGATAACATGTCTAAACGAAGCAACTGTGTAACAACCTTCTTTACCCAATGACCAAACGTACCTGTCAGCTTGAGGAGAAAAAGAGATGTTATTGACGATGTTAGATATTGTCAGAAACTGATCAAGCTCAGCGCCTCCCCTAACATGACGACGGAAGGAAACCTCAAGAGTGGGAGCAGTAACTTTATCTCTGATGGTCACTTCCTTGTTCAGCTCTAACGCATAAACCCGAGGGAAAGTATCCTTAAGAATACCTGTATCACACCATCTATCTAACCAAAACCTTGTACTAACACCGTCACCGATTCTCAACTTAAGAAATTCGAAAAAATTGACACCCTGCTACTGTAACCTTTCGGCCTCTTTGACAATACTTAACCAACTTGAATTACGACCCTGTTTAACTAAACGACCAATATTACCGTCTTCCCCGTGGATAGCTTTAACGACCCTTGACCAAAGAGAATTGCCATGAGAAAAGAATTTCCACATCCATTTAAATATAAGGCTGCGGTTCAATGCGTATAGACTTGCAACTCCTAGCCCGCCAGACTCTAAAGAAGACATAATAGTACTCCATTTGATCCATGTTGCTTTCCTACTTTTGTACTCGTGCCCATTAAAAAAATCCCTCCGAATAGCTTCCAACTCCTGTAACACTTTAGCCGGGGCTTTATATATAGACATATAAAAAATAGGTATTGTACCGAGCACAGCTTTTAGTAACGTGAATCTGCCCCCGATAGATAACGCTTTCATCTTCCATTTCGATAATCTGCTTTTAACTTTATCGATCACCTCTTTCCATGAATCTACCTGATGCATATTGCCTCCAACTAAGATGCCCAAGTATTTGAAAGGAGTACGTAGAACCAAACAGCCAAGTTTAGCAGCAGCTTGAGCGACTTTGTTGGCACTCACGTTCACCCCCAAAATTTGACTTTTGCTCATGTTTATTTTAAGGCCAGAAGCCCGACGGAAACACTCCAAGACATTAATAAGCGTATTAATATTACCTTCATTCCACCTTCCAATGAACACAGCATCATCCGCAAAGAATAAGTGAGATAAATTCACACTATCGCTAAGATTAATACCTCGAAACAACCCAGCATCAAGTACACGTTGAAATGAAATATGTAACGTTTCCATAATCAGAATGAACAAAAAAGGGGAAAGAGAATCACCTTGTTTAAGACCTTTGTAAAACTGAAATTCTTTGGTCGGACTTCCATTAATGAGGATAGAACCTTTCGAGGAATTAAGACAGCCTTGAATCCAAGTTCGCCATTTAATACCAAATCCAAATTTCCCCAAAGCTTGATCCAAAAAATCCCATCTAACAGAATCGTACGCCTTTTCGAAATCAACCTTGAAGATGAGGCCTTGTTTATTCTTCGACGAGAGCCATTTCATAACTTCCCCAAGGATGAACGGACCATCCATGATTTGTCTTCCAGGGACAAATGCGGACTGGACATCGTGCACCAGACTATCGAGCAACGGAACAAGTCTATTTGCCAATATTTTGGTAATAATTTTGTATAGGCTACCAATAAGACTAATGGGTCTAAAGTCGTTAACCTTTTTGGCATTGTAAATTTTAGGAATAAGTGTAATGAAAGAAGAGTTACACCCGCTCGAAAATTCTCCCTGTGAAAAGAAGAAAGTAGTAGCCTTGAACACGTCATTCCCAATCGTAGCCCAAAACTTGCGATAAAACCCGAAAGTGAAACCATCCGGGCCCGGGGCTTTGTCTTCACCACAATCCCATACTGCTCTTTTAACCTCCTCTCTAGTAACATCCATTTCGAGAGCTTTCTGTTGATCCATATTCAATGTTTTAGGGAAATCCATGTCAAGCAGAATATGATCACCAACTGGCTGCGCGAATCTTTTCTCAAAATGCTCAACGAACTCCGTTTTAACCTGACTAGGCGTATCAATCCAAATCCCCTCTTTCATAACACCACGAATACACGATTGCTTTCTCCTTTTATTAATGATCCCGTGAAAAAAACGGGAATTCTCGTCACCCTCGATTGCCCACTTGACCTTTGCCTTCTGAAGGTTTTCGTTCGCTTGTGCACTAGTAAAATCATGTATTTCGTTGACAATCTCCATTCTTTTAAGAACAAGATCGTCATTCCCATTACCTTTATCAATCTCCCCGTCTAAAATACTAAGATCATCATGAAGGCGTTGCAGCTCCACCTTACTGAAAGAAGAGTGGGTGGCTCTCCATTCTTTAATCTTTGTTTTCAAGAATTTTAATTTATTCACCAAATTACGCATATCATTATTATTATCCACAGGAGCTATTGCCCAAGTTTCCTCAACAAATTTCGTAAATCCACCGACTTGAATCCAGTTATGATAAAACCTAAACGGAGACGGTCCGTAATCCACAACAGACTCGCGTAGAAGAATGGGGCAATGATCTGACAAGAACCGATCCAAAGTGATGGCGCTAATATTGGGAAAGGAATTAGCTAAATTTTCTAGTCCATCATATGTAATTTAGCAACTTTCAAGTTTCAACATGTTGTTATCCCATTCAATTGACATGAGTTATTTTTTTTATAAAACGGGCAAATAGCGCTGGTGATTTTGTCATTGCTTTAAAAGTCGAATAGAAAATGAAAACCATAATCTCACTAACAATGTCTTATTTCTCTAATTTTAATATTTTTTTGGATGAGAAACAAATTTCTTATAAGTAAAAGCTGAAGAAACAAATGAATACTAGATGTGGGACGAAAAAACATATGATATACGCCATACACTTATTTAAATCAATTCAACTACCAAATTTCCTATAAGTAAAAGCTGGTTATATCAGTTGTTTTGAATTGGTTAGCAAATGCTAGTAATATTAAATTGCTCTAATGTTTGTTAACTAAGCGATGTTGGCCGAAACCAATTTTAAACCAATTTTAAAGCTTTTGTAGTTTTGTTTCACTTCAATTGCTCTAATGTTTGTTAACATAGCAACTTTTAAGCTTCAACGTGTTATTGTCCCACTAAAGTGATTTTTTATAAAACAGGCAAAATGCACTCGTGATTTTATCATTGCTTCTCTAGTTAAATGAGTGTAAAATTAGTCGAATAGAAAATGTAAATTATAATATCAGTAGTTAAATGAATGTAAAATAAAGAACATAAAAGGAAAACATAATGAATTTGAAAAAGAAGGCTTAATTGGTAAACTAAATAGCAGTGTTGCAAAATTGGTTTAAGCCGACGATTAATCGGCGATTAATCACTAAGCGAGGATTAGTTGTTTTAATTTCTATTAATTGGCCTTATTAATTAGCTTAGTCTAAAATCGGTCAACATACTGACTTCTCGGATAAAAATTGTCCAAATCAGACATAATCAACTAAATCAATCAAAAATCGGCTAAATCAGTCAACTCGATATTTGAGATAAATCAGTCGGCAAAACAGGACAAAAAACGGCTAAATCAAATAAAAATTGGTCAAATCATGCAACTAACGGCCATATAATTCCAAAAAGTTACAACTTTATATATAAAAAATTCGATCCGATTTGTCGACAAGGAATCTCTGCCTAACCGATTTATCTTTAGACGCCACCCGATTAATCCACAAGGAATCTCTGCGTAACCGATTTATCTTTAGACGCCACCCGATCGCCGATCTAGCACTTAACAATTTTTGCAACCTAAAGAGTCACTCACGAAGTGAACAGTTAAGGATTTAGTTTTTCAGAAGAAATAGTAGTAGTAATTTATATACTACTCTAATGTTTGTTAACTCTTCGATGTGGGACAAAACAAATCTTAAAGCTTTTGTTTCATTTCAAGCGTCCCATTTGATATTTTAGTCTGTCATATATAATTTAGCAACTGTCGAGCGTGAACATGTTATCATCCATTCAATTGCACTAGTGATTTTATATAAAACGAGCATATATCCTGGTGATTTTCTCATTGCTTTGAAAATCAAATGCAGTATGTGAATTGAAGTATAAATAGGAATGCAAAATAAAATATGGGTTATAACATAAGAAAATAGTATGATCCTCGATTTGAAAATGAAACTCATCACAGTTACAATATTTACTCAGATAAACAAAAAGATTAAAATACATGATTTGCTATAATGAGTTCCATTTTTCGAGCTTATCATTTTCTTTACTCATGTCTCATGGTCTTACTTAGATTGCTACTTGGCCACTGTGGACAAAACGGGTTAGGGTCGCGCCTAGGTGTATCGACCACATATATGCTAAAATACATCTTCAAAAGTTTCTGGAAAGCATCATTCTAGTTTTGTTAATGTGCCTTCACCCTCGAGGTATTCCTTAGATTGCTATCGGGCCATTATGGCCAAAACGGGTTAGGGTCGTGCCTAGGTGTATGGGTCGTGCCTAGGTGTATGGGCCGTGTATATTTGCTAGAACACATCTTGGAAAGTTTTTAGAAAGCATCATTTTGATTTTTTTAATAGATGATACAACTTACGAGTCTGGTCGAAAAAACAAAGTGTCTAGAAAGCAACGGCATTGTGGTTTTGTTAACAGCTGAAACAAGTTATGAGCCCGGTAAAAAAACAAATTTTGTACCCGTACACTCAGGGGCGGACCTACGCTTATGGTAGGTGGTGCCCGAGAACCACCTTAGAAATCGAGTTCATTTGTAAGCAATATATAAGTTTTTATTGGGACCTAGCTTAGAAAACAAGTGGGAACCACGTTGAGATGACATTGAACTAAGAGGAAAGAAAAATAAGTTAAATTTGGTCAAAGAGAGTTGTTAAAGAAGAAGAAAGAAGAAAGAAAATGAAAAAGAGAAGAAAAATGATGAAAAGAGAGAGAAAGGGTGTTTGAGAAGATGAAGTAGAGTAATAAATATATTAGTAAATTAATATATTTTTGTTGAAAAGTAAGTGTCAGGTATATACACTTTTTTTATCGGATTTTTTTTATCTAATATTAACAATTATTAACCCATCAACAAGTGGAATATATGTTTCATTTCCATCTATTTCTTGAACATTGCTATAGTAAAATTTTCGGATGTCGTATACTACATATAACATACCGACCTGACCCGCTCAGAGACCGGTTTACCTGCGGATTTAGTCACTACTGCAAAGGGAACCACCTTAGATTAGCTCCTGGGTCCGCCACTACGTATACTGAATAATATATGCTGAGTCTATAGGTGCAAAAATTATTTATTTTGAAAGCAAACAATGACAATTATATATGACTCTAAAGTTTGTTTACACATCAATGTGGGACAAAACAAGTCTTTAACATTAATGTTTTTATTATAAAACGAGCAAGTAGCATTGGTGATTTGTCTCAACATCATTCAAAACCGCCATAATTAAATACGAAATTTCCTAGCCATATTTTTCTCATCTAAATTTAATCATCTAGTGAGACGAGAAGCAACTTTTTTTTTACTAAGGCTGCCCGTAACGGCGGTATCAAATCTCGGTCGCGATCGAAGTCGCACTCGGTCGGCCCGTTGCGGCGACCGGGTCAACCTACTCGACTCCCTTGCGATCTATTTGCGAATCTGTCTCTGCTTTCTTCTTTTTTCTTCTTTTTTGTTTAATTATAATTATGTTTTAATTATATAAAATTGATAAAAAAAATTTCAAATTTTGATATATTGAGTTTTGTTTAATTTCTCACAACATATATCATTTTATAAGTTAGTTTTAGCTAATACATTTTACCCCATTTGCCTTTAGTTAAATTTTTTAATCATTTTTAACGATATTTAAATATAAATATTATTGTAATGTTTAATATTTTATTTAAATAATTATTTGAAAAAAAATTATATTAAAAAATTAAATTAGGTCGCCTTGTTAGAGAAAATAGGTCGCAATAGTCCGCCGGAGAAAGAAAAACTAACGTGGCAGAAAAAAATCAGAATCGCATAGAATCACCGTTGCAGGTAGCCTAAAAAACCTATACAAATGGAAGGTCGAAAAAATTTAAGAGACTTTTACACACTGGGCATATCCATTTCAGGATAACCTCACCATCAATATCATTTTTCACTAATTTTAATTTTCTTTTGAGATGAAAAGCAAATTTCTTAGTAACAACAGGGACGGAGCTACTACATATTTACTAGGATATGATGGGCTAAGGTTAACTCCAACTGCTTATAAGTAGGGGTGTGATTTGGGTTGACCCGGTTGGGTTCGGGTCAATTCGGGTCAGGTTAACACGGGTAGAGGCTAAAAAATCATATCCGAACCTAGGCTTAATTAGAACTCAGGTCACTCGGGTTCGGGTCAATTCGGTTCGAATCAACACGGGTTCGGGTTAACACGATTATCAGAAAAAAGTCTAAAAAATGGTTATTTAAGTATTAGTACAATATAAGAAGTATTATTCGAGTCGGGTCAAGTCGGGTCGGATCAATTCGGGTCAAGGCTAAAAAATATAAACCCAAATCCGAGCTTAATTAGAATTCGAGTCAATTCAGATCAGCCCTAATTGACCCGAATACGTTTTGGACCCGAGTAGCCCAATCCGAAGAAGCTTATTTAAGTTCGAGTTCTGATTGGATTCTAATTGGATCGACTTTTTCGACACCCCTACTTATAAGTAGTATGGATATGCTAAAGTGTAATTTTGTGGTTACGATATATTATAACTTGAAGATTTGTATAAATTAAAGAGATTGTATAAAAATGACATTATAATAGGATCTTACGATCCTGATTCAACTTTATGATTTCGATCTTATAAATACGAAAACGATTCAGCGTACAGACCCGATCTTAGAAACCTTGATGTATAATGTTCTTAAAATATTAAGTACACTAAGTTTCATCATAAAATAAATTTTAGTCATGGCCAAATCTAAGCCCAAGAACAAGCCCATGAAAAATTCTAAACCCATGATATAAAGTTAAGAACAACAAGTAGATTCACATATCACTTTGCATTATAAATTACTAGCTTAAAGACCCGCGGGATTCGCGGATATTTTAAAAGAATAATTCTATGAGAAATATATGTATGAATAAAATAAGAAAAAATGACGTAAATATGTTTTATTAATATTCGAAAGAAATAATGAGATAATAAGTGTATTGTTCGATAAACACTTGAGTTTGTAACAATCAAAATAACAACCATCCATGCATTTTTTTCTTGATGGTCTTGAATAGATAAATGATGTCGATGAGTGCTTATATTAATCCAGGTAATAGCCAAATGTCCGTTCCGTGAACATCTAATAGTCACATACAATGTAACTAATGTAAGTCGTGATGGATATAATTTAAAATCTGTGTATATTATATATACATCTGGTACCTTGATCATAGATTTTAAAGTATGTTTTTGTAAACGACGTTTTTAGCAGCTTCTAAGGTAATACCATACAAATGACAACCTACAAACCCCCTTTGTTTTTTACTTCGAAAAGGAAACATATAGTGTGGGATACAAAATCAACTTTTGAAATTGGCTCGGCGCTTATTTACTGCCATAGCAAACGAAACGGACACAAGATATTATTTCCTCGCAATTTTTTACGGTAAACGTCTATCAAACAAAGTAATTTTTACACTAATATGATACCCGTATTTCTAAAGTGTGTTCGGTTAATTATCGTTCCTTCAATAGATGTTCTTGTTAATATAACAACTTGAGTGTTATCCCATTATATAATTCGTTAGATTGATCAATATTTTGCACCAACATTCTCGGGACACTACTTACAATGATTTTGAACCTCATAGATTAACTAGCTAAAAACTCAAAGACCTTAATTACCAAAAAAAATATATGCTTGGTTAGGTTCGACTCCTCATCTTTTTGTAGCAAGCTACCTCTTCACTTAGAAACACATATGAAGATTTCCATGGGCATGTTATTCATATTGATATTGCTAAAAGAATATTAAAAATACAAAGTATTATATGTTTGATAAGCGTTTATCATTTTCGATAAAGGTAATTCTATAAAAGTATGTGATTATAATAAGAGCAACCCATGTGCACCCAATTAGTATTAGTGAGCTAACATTTGATTATAAGCTGAAGTTATAAGAATGTATCTATGAGTCTCAACTTGGTACCCACAAAATTTCTTATTGAACAATATACCCGCAACGATTACCATAACATTAGATAAGAGACCCGCTTAAGGGTTTTCATATGTACGAATGTTTAAGATGAAATCAAAACATACAAAGAACATTTCACTTCGAAAAATTTGCCACATACATTGATATATGGTTCTTAAAAGCGCCAAGTATTGATGAAACTAAAATTTTGATGAAACTAAAAGTTCAGGTCATATTCATTCGAACTTAAATGAAAGACGAATAAAATTTTATGGTTCGACTTAAATCAAATACGCCAAAAATGAAATAAACTATAACTCAAGATAATTGAGCTCATTGGTCGCATCAACTTGATCTTTAATGCAAGCTAATTCTTTAAGCTTAACTGCTTAAGGATGGCAATTACATGCTAATAATTCTCTAAGTGTTACTTGAAGATATGGACTAAGAGAAAACCAAAACCACAATTGTTAACCCAAAGAATCACAAATGAAAACCTCTCAATCATATTCTTAACCCATGAATCCTCAAATAAGATCATCTTCAAATAAATAAACCAAAGATGACGAATATTTCACAAAAAGAATTCACCTCTACGTGTAGTCTCTTCTAATTTAAATCAATATAAAAGTTCAAATTCAAAACATTGAAATAGAGACGAACATACTAAAAAAGGCAAAGAAAATTTACGAATATGGAAGCATCACACTGAATCTTATTTTGTATTAGAATTATAAGCGTATATTTTATCAAAAAATCCAAATGGGCCAATACTATTTTGTTCGTGCAACTTCACACTTATAATTTAATTGAGAAATAATATAACCATATAATTTTTACATAAATACTTCCACATAATGATGTGGCAAGTGACTTGGACCAATTATTAACTTATATCTCCACTAACTCTTTATTTCATGACAAATCATTTTATGACATATCATTGTGTGGATGTTTTTAGGTAAAGATTTTGTGCCTATAGCATTCCTCTATTTAATTTCATCACACATACATGTAATGTAACACTGAACACAATGTTTTAAACTTTTAGAATAAATGAAAGTAATTAGCATGAATGTGATAATTTGTTGAAGGATCTTTATTCACCTTGACATGCACTCATGACAACAAAATCAGAGAAAAACTAAACTTTAGTGATTCTTAAACTTTCACTTACAAATTTAAAAAGATTACTTTAAACATGAGTAAATAGTAGAGAACACATAAGTTTTATGAACTATGTGAAAATATTTACCTGTAGTCACTTAAACATAGAAATCAAAATGATGGAGACAAATTTTTTTGAAAGATTAAATGGTCGTAGTATAAAACTACATTTTAGGAAACAAATTGAATAATATCAAAGCTTCATGGTATTTTAGGAAACAAATTGAATAATATCAAAGCTTAACGCTATTATTAAAAACAAATTGAATAAAATCAAAGCTTTTTACGAAAGTAATGAATTAGTCAAAAATATTTGATGAGTTTCTTTAATTTTTGGCCAGAAGTATAAATTGTGGTTTACAAACCAATATTGTTCAATCACGCTATTTTTGGAAACAAATTACATTACACGTTTAGGATTTTGGAAAAGTTGGAATGAGTTATTTCTTCACACGTTTAAAATAAAGTTGGAGTGAGTTTTTATTTTTTATGCAGAAGATGTTTGTACATGATTGTCTAATCTAGGAAGGCCAAGCCAGTGTATTTATGAGATTTTTAATGTGTTTGCTAAATGATGTTGTAAAAAAACATGTATAGTTTATTTCTTCACTTCAGATTTTGCATTGAACCCTTTGTGTCCTTTATGTTCGGTTTATTCGTGGTTTTTTCATACGCAATTTCAAAACATTCCTTTTATAAGCACTTCCAAACAGACCCTTTAATATGTAAGCAAGCTAATGGATTGAAATGTTAGTTCCCTTTAGTATGCACTAAGTAATCTTTAAATCCTTTCATAATATTGAGTATGAAAAAGTTGTTTTGCGGTCACATTATGCATAAAAAAACGCATCAATTACGAAACGTGGTACTCAAGTGTATCTGGCAACTACAAAGATGTTGCATCTAGTATCAAACTACATGAAGCAAACATACAAAAACCTCAAATATATTTTATACACATAGTAAATAATACTTAAATAGTTGAATGTAACTAAAACCATAAAATAACTTTATTATGTTTTACCATCAGGTATGTCATTTTGTTCCTTTTATTCTTTGGTCTTTCACTCTCTCGATCACCTGCAAAGAAGAAAAGCACAAAAATGACTAAAAACTACAGTAACAAAGTTACAATTATTAGAAATTAACTTACAAAGTAATTGTTGTCATCGACGTAGTCATTATAATCAAACCTTCATTGTTACTCTTTCAACTGCACAACATAAATATCACAGATAAAAGATATCAAAAATAAAAAACCATTGTATGTGATAGTGTAATACCAAACGTCATCACCTATTCACTTAAATTTGACACCTCTAAATTAAAAGCATATCAAGCATAACACATATCAAAACATTCTTAACACAATGAAGATTCTAATAACAAAAGGCATTAAATCTTTACCGGTTATAATGAGTTCCGTACAACAGTCAAATTCCACCTATTTTGTAATTTGTAATTCCTTTTGCTCTTAACAAACACAAAAAGATCCAAAATTAGTTCAACTGTTTAGAAATACAACATTAAAATAGCTATATTCTGGGATTTAGATCAAAACTCTAATGCGAATACTTACCTGTCATTTAATTGAGATGAAACATTAGAGAAAACATTATGTCGGCGAATGAATGATGAGAACTGCACATTATTATAAACTCAATCAGCACAAAATTAAATTGACAACATAAAAAAACACGGCTAAATTAATTTAATTTAACAATACGAAATTATATATACTTAAATGAATCTGCACAAAAAAAAGAATGAGATTATCATGGATTTGAAGTTTCGAATATGTATTGATATGAGAAAACTTTTTATATTGTGTAGAATTCAAACTTCATATCTATAACTCTACAAAAACTTTGTCAAGGATAAACACAAATAACATAATACGCGTTTTGCTTTCAAAACCTTCCCAAAAAAAAAAGTTTCTCATTAAATGGCATTTAATAACTTTGCAAAGATACAAATAAAAGTTGAAACAACAGAAAAATTTGTATTTGTAAAAGAATAAAAAGTTGGAAATGAGTTTAAAATGTTTATAAACATGAAAATCTATTTGTGATATAATTTTTTTGTTTTTATATAAAATTGTAAATGAGTTTAAAACTTTTATAAATTCTTTCAAATTTACAATTTATATATCACAAAATTAATTAACATCACACCATTTTTTCTGAATATAACTTCTCACGATTTTTATAAATACAACTTTTCATAATTTTTTTAGGGATCTACACAAAATTATGAATACAAAAATTTATTTTATCAATACAATGTTTTAAAAATACATTTATAAATTCAACAATTTTTATTTTTGTGATATACACAAAATTAATTAACATCACACGATTTTTTCTGGATACAACTTTTAATGATATTGATTAATACAACTTTTCACAGTTTTTTATTGTGCTTTTGAAACAATACTTCCGTTTTTATTTTTTACAAAGAAATAAAAATAATGGATCGTTATTTTAAGACTAATGAAATGTTTTTTTATAAAACTTTTAAAAATGGATGATAGATGATGATATATCCCGGGAATTTTAAAAATAGATTTTATAAAACTTTTCCACATAATTAATCTCGTAATAAAAGTTTTAAAATGGGATTTTGTGAAAAGTAAAATTGGGTCACCCATTTTTAGAGAATACGTTTGTATCATTAGGTCCAGCAAAGTTGTAATGTAATAGAGTTATATTTGGAAATAAATTAAATTTTTGTTGCATTAAGGTCTTGTACATAGTTTTTATATGGAAATGTTTTTAATTCTTGCATTTAATTATTATGTTTAAAGGACTTATAAAATCTTTTGTTTTATTAAATAAAATAGATAAGGTTGTCATTGATGGTGGCATGGTTTATTTGAAGTCAAGAACATGCTTATCTACTTTTAGAATAACTAATTGGTCTGTTTAGTCACAATACAAAATTAGTCAATATAATGTGTGTTTAGCTGTTTAAACCGCGCCTGAATTACGTGATGATATTACTTTTATGGTAAATTCGTTAGTTCCAATCATACCCCCAAAGCTGCACCTAAATTTGTTTCTCATCTAAAAAGATAATTTGTTCTCATCTACAGAAATGTCGAAAAAATGGATGAAAGTTTCGCACACGCGATTTAACCATTTTTGTATAATCTCATTCGTGGAATCATCTTTCTCTAATTTTAATCATCTTTATGATAAAAAACAAATTAACTATAAAGTAACGAATCTATACTGTAAATTTCGAAACAACAGACGAAAGTTTTGCACGCAAGATATAACCATTTTAAGGTAATCTCACCACCGATGTAGTTTTTCTCTAATTTTAATAATCTTTTGAGATGAGCAATAAATTGCTAATAGGTAACAAATCTATCATAAAGTGGATCTTTTGAGACAAGGAACAAATTTCTTATAAGCAACGAATGTACCGCACAAAAAAGTCGGAAATACAAATGAAGATAGCAAACCTATCCGATAAGACAAAAGTTCTCGACACACGACATAACCATTTTAAGATAATCTCACAAACGATATCATTTTTCTTTAATTTTAATCATTTTTTAGATGTGGAGCATCTTATAGGTAACACAAATATCCTACAAAAGATCCTTTAAGATAAGGAATAAATTTCTTATAACTATCGAATCCATAAGAAAAAGTCGGAAGATATGAGAAAGTTACGAGTCCATAAGAGAAAAGTCGAAAAACAAATAATACCCGTACACTGAATAGGTAAAGCAATATCCAGGGTATGGAGATGTTGTTAACCTTGAGCAAATAGTGGTGATTATATATTGCTTTAGAGTTTGTTAACTCACCGATGTGGGACAAAAATAAATCTTTTAAGCTCTTGATTCATTTCAATTGCTTTATGGTTTAAGTGCGTCATATGTAATTTAGCAACGAGTTTCAACATGTTATCGTCCTATTCAATTGACATTGGTGATTTTCTTATTGCTTTGAAGTCGTATAAAAATGTGAACTATAAAATCTTTGATGAAACCAATTAGATGAGTGTAAAATTAAAGAACATAAGGTGCAAACATATTGAATATGAATATAGTAAAATTAATTTCACAAAAAAGGCTAAATTGATAATTTAAAGATTTATCCTTTTGTATACAACATTTCAATATGCTTCTGACTCAAGAAAATTTAAACTTTTTTTGTGATTCAATTTATGTCATGAATAACCACCTGTGATTTTCAAAATAACAAATCAACCATAAATTTTTCAAATCACATGTAACTCTTGAGGGTGTAAATTTCAACGTAAATTTCAACACACATAAAAGAAGTCAAAAAAATATTTTTTTTTGAAACTATGTAGATTTGAAAAGATTACCTAATTCACGCGTGATAATTCATTACACGTAAGGGATTAATGATTTGTAAGATATGTGATTTAAAAAAAAAATGATAAATGTCAGTTTTGTGAGTTTGATGAAAAATGAATGAAGTAGTTAGTCATTACTTTTTTTTATAAAGTTTGTGAATTACATTGACCTTTTCTTATTGTATAATATTATTATGAACTGATAATTCAATAACATGCTAACGAGTAATAATCAAGCAAACAATCCTTTAAAAATTGGTCCTTTAGAAGAGACATGTGTTTAGTTTTTTTCACAAGAGGTGAAAAGTTGAAATTTTGTTAGGTGTATACATTTATTAAAAAATGGCTACGTGAATAATATAGGGTTAATTCCATATATACCCAATTATAACCATCAAATGTCATATTTACCCAAGTAAAAATCGAATTAACATATATACCCAATTTTAATAACATATTTGTCATATTTCCCCATCTTGTTACTAAACCAGTTAAAACTAAATCTATATTAATGAATACCCATTCTACCCTTAACATAAACATAAAATCTGCATGAACATTCTTGGTACCAAAACAAAAACACTACTAATTGAAACAAACATAACACACAGAGCCATAAGTAACTCCATCGATGGTGCTGCATATTTGTTTTATTAAATAATGAAAGATTTCTCTATCAAGCAATTAAAAACCTATCGATAAAAGAACAACTAGACATAACCCATGCTTTGACAACAATTTATATATAACAGTGCATGTAGATTGGTACCCAATTATATATCAGTGCATAAGTAACAATTTAAAAATAGCAGTAAACAAACCGCAATGCTTGTAGATTGGTAACTGTTTAAAATTCTATAAAAGAAGTAACAAGAGTGTTATGAATTTAGGATTGCACTCTGTTTTGTTTTGTACATATGGAATTGAAGTTTTAGTAACAGGTCTTTTTTTTCAAGATGAAGATAAAAAAAGGGTAAATTAGTCTAAACAATCTCCATTGATAATATTTAATAATTCTAAAATGGTTAAATTTGCATTTTGGACAAATATGGCAAAATTTATATTGAGATTGGGTATATATGGTATTATGATTTTTGGTTGGGTAAATATGACATTTAAGGATTAAAATTGGGTATATATAGAATTAACCCAATAATATAGTAAAATCGTAAACATTAGTGTGAAAAAAATCCAACATTTTTACATAACGTGAAAAAATAACTTTATCCGTTTGCATATTGATCCGTACCTTAGAATTTGTTTCTTATTTGACAATTTTTTTATTTACCTTATCTCAATGGTAAATAAAAGATGGCGGAGATGCATGGACGTATGCATATAAATTGATTTTTTTTACCATTTGCGTACTTTATAAATTTTAAGAGGTGATTTTTAGTTTGGGAAACATAAATTACTTTACTATTTTCTTTGATTAAATTTTCAGTTGTTTGGTTCAAGTTTTTTTTTAAACTCATAAAAAAGCTAAGTATCATGACGAGGTCTCTCATCAAATCCGACGTGGAGCTTGCCATGAGCTCGCCACTACATCGGTAGACCTCACCAAAAGCTCGCTAAAAGCCCTCTCATCGAGGTAGCAAGCAAGAAAGAGACGAAAGTTGGTGGGATCAAATAAAACTTCATAAATTTCATTTATACTCAATAAAACTTCATAAATTACATATATTCTCAAAATATAAGTTTTGATGCGTAATATATAATACTATTAAACATTTTCTAGAGATATATGTAAATATGGATGGACACTCGAGGTGCACAAATGCTTTTAATTTTAATATAACATAGTTAACCAGTGTTTAGACAAAGAGTTAAAACATATTTTAATGGACTGAGTGCCTTTTAGCTCATTTAGGAAATATAGAGTTTTTTTTCAAAAAATAACCTTACAGTGAAAAAATTAATAAATGTCTCGAGCGCCCACGGTACACCTCCTGACTCCGTCCTTAAAAATAGATGTTTTGTTAAGGATATATGTAAATTCGCTTACATTTTTTGGTGAAGGTTGTTTGAGTAGGTGTTATTACTATATGTAGGGTTCCACGAAGACAAGAAAATTTGTTTTGGGTTTTATTGGACCTTTTTTTCTTTGGCTTATTTGGGTTTTTTTATGTCTCATATTTTTTATTATAATTTTCTTTGGGTATATAACTAATTAGTTATAATTTTATGTAATTTTAAAATCTTTTTTTAGCTTTTTTAGCAAATAACCGTTTACTTATAATTTTAAAGCTTTTTCTAAGTAGTAGATTTATTTAGATTATTTTTGGACATATAATTGATTATTTATAATTTTATGTAGTTTTTAAAGTTTTATATTTTTTATTTTAATTTTTTTGTATTATTATTTAAATGAAATAAATTTAGTTTGTTCAAAAATAATGGAAAAATAAATAAATCGGATATAGTTAACGATATCATGTTTAATGTTTATAGAGCAGTAAGGATGGTCAAGGATACCAAGCTCAATGCTGATGCATTTAATTGTGATTTAAACCATGATGTCGTTCGCGGCGACACCAATATTGTTTTCTGGGGATGGAACGGAAGAAAGACATTAACCAAAGGTGGATCGCCTGGTTCCTTACTACAAGTTCGTTTCCACATACACATATTAATTGAAAAGATTCATCATTGATATTGCTACCTTTTCCATCAATTTTTTAGCTCATTATACACTCACATACAGTGACGAAGCCAGGATAAAAAATATCGGGGGCATAAATTTTTCTGAATCTTAAGATAGTAGAGATCATTTTTCTTTCAAGTATACAAACTAAATGGAAGACTATAAACACATTTCGATGCACCGGGTGCACTTAAAATATATTTAGGAAAAATCGCTGTTTTTTACAAAAATTAACATTAAGTCAAAAAAATCCATAAGTGTCAAGGGCACCCGCGGGACCCCCTGGCTCTGTCCCTGCTCACATATCGTTAAAGCAAAAGCCATCGAATACACAATGCCATTGTATCACTAAATAATTTTCACCATAGAGTCTAGAATAACAACGTTATTGATGAATCTACCTTAAAAAAGTTGAGAACACGACAAAATGAAAAAAAAAAAACAAATGATATACCCGTACACTCAATATACGTTAGTTTATTATTCAGTGCAACGGTATATTTCATTCATTTGTGTTAGTTAGAAAATAATAGTTATTATATATTGCTATGAGGTTTGTAAACACATCGATATGGGATAAAACAAGTCTTTTAAGCTTTTGTTTCTCACAACATTTTAGCCCGTCATATGTAAATCGTAATTTGGAAACTTTTGGCCTTCAACATATGTTATCATCCAAGGCAATGTTTTCAATGATACGTACATGAAATGTTTTCAACTTACACGCAGCAAATTTTTGATCTCAAATCTCATGAACTTTGGTCAATAATAGCATCATGTAACTATTAATTTGATAACGAACATATTTTGATTTGTCTCTATAATTAATCCAAAACAGCCATAATTAAATACTACCAAAGGGTCAACATTTATATCCTAGGCATTAAGGATTCCATTAAATCCACGTACTCAAACAGAAACAAACCATTATTCAGAACAGCTTAACCATTTTAAACAGTTAACTAGCTTAAAGACCCGTCTAACGTCGGGTATAATTTATTGTGTGATATTAAAAAATGATAAACAGGTGTTAATCTTTAAAGAACATCAACGGTTCCGATAATACATCAAAAATAAAATAAAAAAGAACATGATATATCGATAAACGTGCAATTATGTAACAATCACAATAATATAAACCGATACTAATATTAAAATAACATAAACTGGTTACGATAATAAATGAAAAAAAATAATAAAAAAGACTAATATTAAAAGAACATAAACTGCTTTCGATAATAAATCAATAAATAATAAAAAAGAACATGATATATCCGATACGCGTACAATTATGTAACAAACACAATAGTGTATTTCAATGCTTTTTTGTCTTCAACCCTAACGAATAAGAGCAAATCAAGTCAGCAACAAATGCTCATTCTGTGAACACCTAATAATTTGAAAAAGTTATTAAAAAGAAAGCGTGATCAGTAATTTAGATGTATTAAAAAATTGCGAAGATTTGAAAAAAGCAACTAAATTATGTATATCGTAGATACCGTTAGAACCTTGTTCATAGATCATGTAGCACTTCTTAGAATGCCACATTTGTAGTCGTTTTATCAACATTCCCATCCTGATCATAAAGTAAAACATTCAATGTTTTTTTTTATTTTCACGTTTGAAAAAACTACGTATCCTGATCACAAAGTAAAACATTCAATATTTTTCTTATTTTCACGCTTGAAAAAACTATGTAGTTTTTCGTGAGTCTACACAAAGAAGGTGAACCAACCAATTAACACTTTTTTTATTGCCCACACATATATGTGTTACTATGTATTAGCAAATAACACAATTCACAAAGCATATATGTTAATAGTTTAGACAGAAGGAAAAATAGATAAAGATATTTGTTATACATGAACTAATTAGAAAATGCACTTAGAACTTAGAAATTACATAGCTTAGAGTTGTTACATGCGCCTCCATATTTTATATCTAAAAGTGTGCACATTGATAACATTAATATAGACTTGAACCATCAAGATGGTGAATAACATTCATTAAAATCAGGTACACCACATATCAATCCTTTTAAAATAATATATTGGTTTTTATCCGGTCTCACTAACACCATTAGAACTATAAAAGCGCGGCTCCATGAGTGTTGATAAGACTTCTTATGAGGATCCTTCATGTCGGAAGGAAGGATAAAATTTGGAAGAGGCATATTGTGCAAGGTGATAACAGGAAACAAATATTTTGGGGAAACGGTTAGTTAAGATACGCAGCTATTGATTTATTGGATTATTTTTTTTCGTTAGCTAGTTGGGTCGGTTGGCTATTCACTACAAACCCCTAAAGAGAAAACTTAACACATGCTACCTTGTCGAATCAAAAACATATTGCGCCGCGATTCAAGCGAGCTAATTAGTATTCGAGTATATTTGGTGGAAGCATATTAGTTAGGGGGAACCAGGTTGCTACCAATAAATTCACGAATCCCACCCACCCACCTAGAAGGTTGGAATAAGACATAGATAATCATTCTCAATTTGTCATTCTACCCTATCACAGTCGTTAAATATGGTGTGTTATCAATTTGTTTCTATTTGCATCAGTCTTCTGTCACCTCTATGGAAACCTTTGATGTCTAGTCGTACATTACCCTGAACATGTAGGTCTAATGCATCTCTCAGGCCCGTCAACGCGTAGGTCTACCATGACACTCAGGTCCGTCAACGCGTAGGTCTACCGTGACAATACTCTCCAGTCATTCTGATTCAGGTTACTCATAAATTTTTTTTTAATTCAATAACCACATCAGTATTGCTTTCACATTTAACAGACAAAAAAAGTTGATTAGTGTCGTGTTTAACTTTTCTCATGCTCAGATAAATTCAATATATAATTCAATTGAGTTGGAGTATATGTTTTTGCAATATTTGAGAACTAAGAAATGGGACCAAAGGTTTATTTTAGAGTCTCAAACAGTCAAACATATCTCAACCTCAAAAAAAAAATAGTGGCGTTAGGCTGGTAGCAGCAGCCGACCCAAAAAAGCTACTAATTCTGGTAAATCCACTTTTTACAGAATTAAAAGTCATAAAAACATAATCCTACGTATAATCGCCTCAAGTGATTAAAACTGCATAATGGTTTAGACTAAATCATTATTTCAAGACAGTTTAAAGCCAAATTGAACAAATAAAAGACATGGTTTACTACTGCATATTAGAGATACTCGCATGTAATATTAAAAATAAGCAATCCACCATTGTCAAAACGTATTTAACTGATACGACTATCCCAAATAGCCCCTATATTCTTTTAACTAAGTTCGGATGACGATAAGATTAACGGAGAAGAATCGTACCTAGTACAAAATAAAATCAAAAGCCATCAGTTTATTTTGCTCGACATCGTCACCATCCTCTTCCCATTCTTCTTATTCGACTTATGCCTCGTGCCACACCTGTATCGCCGTCATTCCACGCCGCCATTCCACATTGGTTTACCTCATCTTCTGTTTAAACACACATGGCTATTAGAGATACTCAACATAAATCATGAAATCAAATAGATTTTACTTAAGAAACAAATCAATTATAAACAACCTCTACAAAGACAGCAAATTTGCTTAAAAAGTATCATACCATGTTACTAAAATTGTTTTGAAACATTTCATCAAACACCTCGATGGCTTTTATTCACTTTGAAACCTTTGATATTGTACGTTCATATTTTCGGTACATATTAATTTAACACATCGTTTGAAACAAAGGAAGATATATCGTACTAACAAATGTTTAGATATAAATATAAAATTATCATTCTTATGAATTGAAATTAATCAAAGCCATATTAATTGAATTGAAAACATAAAAAAAGAATATCAAAATAGTTTTTTTGATAGCCAATACACAATATTAATTGGTTGGTGTTTTGAATCTTCTACACGAATAATAAATCAAAGATTAAGTTTCAATCAAACATCATATTCGAGAGGACTTAATTATGGAAACACGCATATATTTATATGAAACTTTCATTGATAGATTTTTCAATACAAAATGTTTTACCTGCTATTAACTACAAAACACCATTTATTAAAAGAGCTCCATTATAACAGCACATCAAAAAAGTTTTACCTCCTATTAACTACAAAATCACCATTTAATAAAAATACAAAACCACGTCTATAATAAAAAGTTTGATTGCCATTTAATAAAAATACCTAACTAAATAGCAAGTGAGTAAGAAACTTTTATACAAATTTACCTGCTTATCCAATTTGATTGCCAACCGAATTAGGATCCTCGTCATCTTTTTCCCGTATTATTGCAATCTAAGCATGCACCTGTTCCAGAACTACCTTCTTATGCAGCTCTAATTCCCTCTAAAATTCATCCGGTCATTAAAAAATTATAAACATAAGGTATGTGTGTTTGGTCATAAATTTGAAATATAAGGCTCCTGATCTTACATATGTCTATCCAACAATTTATTTAAGAGATAAGTTTTTCACGCTTGCACCAAAAGTCCTGAAAAAACACGCACACCTCGAACCAATTAGCAGAGTTATAAAAAGATTAACATTTTCAAATATGTTAATGTTTTTCTTCATTTGTTACCCCTTTTCCAGCACGAAGAGTATTGCTCGTTACAACCTCGACTCTTCATGCCCCAAACATTTTTCTACCCTGTAACTAAAAAAAAGTAATCCCTTTAGAAACATTTAATTTACAACACTCTTCTAAATAGTCTAGAAAGTAGAGAGCAAAATGAATATTGAAGATATAACCTTATTGTAGAATAATTCTAATGCTTCATTATGCGCCACCTGAAGAAAAGGAAAAATTAGTGTTTGTGGGCTTGTGGCTATCAGTGACGGTACAGTCACAAGGATAACAAATTTTTTTTGTTGACGGATTGATTATTTAAAAAAACAACACATCAAAGTAGCTATAGCTATAACTTATATAAAAAGGTAGAAAATTTTAATAATGAAAAGAGATAATATATGTCAAACCTTTTTTATCCTCTTAAATCACATTCTATATAAAAAGGTAAATTATGACATAATCAATCAAAACACGTGCATATACATATGAATCGAAACAAAATTATTGTAGTTTCCGACACATAATCTGAAACCCTAAATAATTAAATTAAATTGATATTTACCAAGAAAATCAATATCAATAAAGTTCTATGACAGATTCCCATGATGTATCAAAGGATTTATATGTGTATGTTTGAATTGAAAGAGTATGAGATAAGTTTCGCAATGAAAGGTTACTGATTTTTGAAGCGTGTATTAATTTGGATTTTAATGTGATGAAAATGATAATGAGTAACAATTTTTGTCCAAAATTTAAATAGTGTAAATCATTAACTGCACCTTTTAATATTACGTTTCTTAATCACTTATGACTTTCTAAAATTAATTAACTTTTAGTTTCAATACATAAATATTGTTATGAGTTTCCATAGTTTTTTATTTTAATTAAATAGTAACTTTTATTCGTCTTTATATAATAGATGTTTAAATTATTTAAGTATTAACAAATTAGTTTTTAACCTTATTACGTTTAAAACTGCAAATTATTAGTTTTTTAGATCTATTTTATATAAAACACATTAGAAAAATTATGTTTTTGTTAAAGTTTAAAAACTATTTATAAAAAAAGTATTTTTAAGTTCTTTTTATATAAACTTTGTACTTATCGTCTGTTTAAAAAGATTTAGTTTACGTTTATAAAAAGTTTTAATTTACTAAATATTTTTTAGTGATTTATAAAATTTACTAAATAAATTTTTGTTAGTGTTTTTTTATGTTTATAAATATTGTTTAGTGATTTATAAAATTATTATTAAAATTATTATACACTAACAATTTAGTAGCAAAATCACTATGGTATATGGGCTTTAGTCTTTTGATTAACCAAAGTGTAATGGCCCAGCTAAGTTTTTTTTTCCAAAATCAAGCTAAGTAGGGAAATGTTTTTATAGTGATTTTAATGCTTATGCATAAAATTGTTGTACATGTTGATTATTTAAGGTATGTTTTTAATTTTTACATGCTTAAAGCGCTTGTAAATTATTTTGTTTTATTAGGTTACTAGCTTAAAGACCCGTCTAATGTCGGGTTTAACTTAATGAGTAATTTTTGTAAAAAATAACAAACAAATGTTAATATTAAAAGAAATTAAACGGATTTTGGTAATAGATGAAAAAAACATAAAAACGAACATGAATTATTCTATAAGTGTTTATCAACGGCCGATGTTCATGTCGTGCACCTAACAATTGAACATAAAATTAAAAGAACAAATGATAGAAGAATTATACCAAAGTATAAGAGATCTTAAATAACGCACGGTGTTGAATGACTAAAAGTTATGATGATGCCAAAAAAGTGAAATAAATACAAAGTGAAAAGATTATTTATACAGATTGTCAAGTATCATAAAACAATTGAATACGATCATCTATTTTTTCCAGTATGAATAATTAAAATCTTATTAAGAAAAATAATAACTAAAATAATTTCCTTTTTATTTACATATAGATCTTTTTTTAATTATATTCACAAAAGTTATCGCATTTCAAATTTAAACTCATTTCATAATTATACCAGTCCCGATTTTTTTGTTCCCAGTATCTAAATGCAATTGACTCATTCTAAGGTCTTTTCGAATGCACTTGTTCGACGACAAATTCAAAAATTGCTTTAGCATTATCGCATAAATGTATATTAGAGAATATAGATATAAATTTTCTAACACAAACACCCTGGCATGTGACAACTTCAAATGGCATGTCACAACATCATAATAACAATATCTTATACACTACATGATCAAATTAAAATAAGAAATATAGCAATATATATCTAACACTTGGTATAAATACTTTCCAAACACTACATCATCGTATAAAATTATACTGTAAATGGAAAGCCAAACACCCATGAATCAAATATCAGCAACCAAATTGCCCTCAAATACATTGACATTTACTTTCAAGCTTTTATGTTTCCAAAGATATTATTACACATAATAGAGATAGATACAGAAAAATATTTAAGGTTTCACTTGATGGAATACACTTAAAAAAATCTGAAATGGAAGGATAGAATCACACCAGACATTTACATAATTATTCCAATAATATTATTTACAATTCGTAAGAAATCCTGTACATATAGAGAATATGATTCAGTTGAGAGATATAACTTTGTAGTGTGAAGATGAATTTTTCTTAATAACAAACTATTCACTTGTATATATGAGATAACTTAATTTGCTGAATGTAGCTTCACAAAATGAGTATGGGTTTAGCTTTCCACTCCAGGGTAGCTTGTTGTCGCTACTTGGTAGTTTGTGTCCGCTCCTCTAACGCCCTTCTCTTTCTGTAGCATATTGTCACTCTTGCCAGCTTGTATCACAAGGTGCCTTTAATCCAGCTCTTGGAATAGCTTTTTTTATTGCAAGATCGGGAGAATTTTTAAACAACTATCGTGCCTGCAAAATCAGTTAACTCAGACATAAAAAATACTTAAATAAATTCAAATAAGACACTTAAAAATGCTAAAAGAGTTGATGGCATTAGCTCAAACGCGGTGTATAGCTGGTCATGAATAAGCTTTATCCGGTACATAATATTGTAATCGTAAAGGATGCATAGAATACAACCATATTGGATTTCATCGGGTCAGAAAAGTTTCATTAGACTTTATTGCAAACAATATATTCAAATCCTTTGCTCTTTCCTATGTTCAAAGGGGCCGCAGAGCTTAAATCTGTTTTTTTGTATCTTATAGTCACTACCAATGCTGGCAAAGATAATGGTTTTGCTCTTAATAATGTCCTACATAATTGTGTATGTTATTGTTCAAACTATGAGGTCCCAATCCCGTGAATCCACCCAATGAACCCACCCACTGAATACACAAACTGAACCAACCCACATGAATCCACCCAAGATCACATCATTACCTTTAACCAATCTAACACTTCATGATGTGTATACAACCAATTTTCATACACACATCCAAACACCCCTATCACAAAAGTAAATGACATACTAAGCCTATCAATAGCACAATGAACCTAATTCTCATTTTCACCGGACCAATTACCCAAATGATCATGAAAGCAAGGTTGTAAGTAAAACCTGAGGAGGCCTATGCACAAAAATAACATAAGTAGTAGGTGCTTAGTGTAACCTTGTATGAGATTAGTAATCGGAATTTCCAAATGCCTACTGGATCCCTTAATGTCTTCTTTTTAGATGGCATCTTGATAATGTACACTCATTACACCTTGAGATTTCTGTTTTTTAGCGAATACACAACAATATCAGTAAGTATAAGTGGCATAATAGTAACATTATGTCATGAAAAAACTTCACAGATAATACTTTTTTTCTTAAGGAAAAAGTGTCTACTTTAGGTGATCCTATTTCATAAGGAAAAATGGTCGTGTTTAGATGATTTTATTGGTATTATATAACACGTCGATAGCTATGACTATTAGCAGCATAACACATAATAATATAATTGATTATAAAGGAAGATAGCCTTAAGAAAAAAACCATCTTTGATAATATGAATAGATAGATAGAAAATCCAAGTTGCTAGTCAAGAAGTGAAAAAGACTATTTTTTTAAATTCCATGGGATAGGTTAGTACACCTACACATGCACATAGAATCATGTCAATTAACTACCTAAATCAACATCGAAGCAAATTACTTGTGTTGTATAGCATGAAAAAAACAGAATCCATATCCTACTAAGTGTCGTAGCAGGTAGTGTCAAACTCATAAAGCAGCAATTGTTAGGATACATGTATTAGTTTCTAATGTCATTTCAAAATTATCTTTTTCGAAGACTTGACACCACCAAGAGATATTTAGTATTAGTATAGCTGAAAACGCTGAAACTCGCTATGATCTTTTATATATTATTCTTACACAGTTCTAATTTAGGGTCAATTCAGAACAGAACATAAGCAACATGCGTACCATACTATAGACACGGTTATGGTTTGGTTCCATTTGTGGGTCCTATCACAGATAGCGTAACATATATGAAAATATGATAAAAGGCAAACTAACCATTAAATTTTAGAAACCATTTATAGGCTCATTCTACCGGCAGCGATTGTGGTTACAGTCGACAAAAAAATAGCAGCAATTGTAGTGACGAACAGAGAGTTACAGTTCATATACGTCCCAAACACAATCCAAACATCACAATATAAATTACTGAGAACTTATTGTACCGAACATAGAATTATAACAGGGTATTTGGGATTTCTTAATTGCATTAAGAGAAAACTTGAGGATATAGTTTATACGAATAATATAAATCAAACTGAAATAAAATAAAGAAAATCAAAGTAGAATCATTAAGAGTCTTACCAAATGGTCAAAGGTTTGATTCACAATGTACTTCCAGATAATTAGATGATGATTGCTTTTAACCTGCACAATCAAGAAATAATATTATCACTTTTTTTAATTGAAATTAATCAAAATCAAATATATTAAATTGAAACCAAAAAAAAAAAACACATACAAATTACCAACTGATCGGGGAATTAAAACTAAATATAAATATGGGTTAAAGAGGTATAGAGGAAGATGGAGGAAGGAGAGTTTATTATCATCAGTTTTAAACTTTTAATGTTTTGATATGCTGTTATAAAAATATTTATGAGTTTACAAAAATAGAGGTCAGCATAACACCTTTTACTGTTTTCAAAATTCAAAATATATAATCATCTATTAAATTAATTTTCGTTATATTTTTGCATTTTGTATTTTTATGACAATAAAAATAGGTTGTTAATTTTTCATTGTGATTTATAACTTTACAAATATAAATTATCTCAATTAATATTTTCCAAATTCGAAAAATCCATTATAATTACTTTTGATTTTACGTTTCAAATAAGTGTTGTGACTTTCTAAAATTAAATTAATTTTATTCTTAAAATGTAAATAAATGTTAACTGTCTATATATAAAAAAATTTTTATTCAAAAATATATATTTAATTTAAATAGTTGTTAAGACTTGCATTAGTTATATAATTTTTCTTTTTTATATTATTCAAAAATATGTGTTCAATATTATTTGCAATTTTATTAAATTTACTTTTGTTCTTTTTTATTTTCTTAAATTTTCTATAATAATTGTTTCAATAGTTTATTTAGAAAAAACTATTTTAGCCTTCAAAAGTTTAAAATTACAAAACTTTAGTTTTTTAAATCTATTTCATATGAAACACATTAAAATAACTATGTTTTGTAAAAGAATAAAAATTACTTATTAAAAAACCTTGTTTTAATTTTTTTATAAACCTAGTAGTTATCACCCGTTTGCAAAATTTTTAATTTTATAAAATTTGTTAAAACACTAATTTTTTATACTTTAGTTTACCAAAACCGGTTTTTCTTGATTCCAAACCCGGTTCACCTCTTGATCACAGCCGGGTTTTTTTTTAAATATTTATCTCTAAAATAATGCTAATTATTAGTTTTTCTTTTAAAATTGTTTTGTAAAGTCGGTTTATTTTACAACTTAAATATGAAATTGTTTTTATGGCTTGTTTCATGTTAAAGCAATTTTAATGTCTTTCTTTTTTAAAAAAAAATTTATAATAATTTCTTTGAACTATTATATATGGAAACGTTTTTATGGTGATTTTAATGCAAAAGCTTTATGGTCTTGTACATTTGAGTTATTTAAGGAACGTTTTTTAATTTTTCAAGCTTAAGGGACTTGTAAATTATTTTGCTTTATTAGGATATATAGATATAGAATATAGATATAGATATAGATATAGATATAGATATAGATATAAATATAAATATATATGAAATATTAATGCTATTTCAAAAAAGTCACCAACCATATATAATGTCCAACAACCTGTAAAGCCGATTAATTACCCTCATGCGTTAATTGACTACCAGCATTATCAATATGTATAAATCGATCAAAATAAATTAGCCAATCATAGTAAACAACGGTCAAAATTGATCAAATTTTTAAAAATACACAAAACTCACGTAATCTTTTTTAATCACTTGTAAGCATTGTTTTTTGTGAGAAATCTTTTCGAAAATACCTAAAATTTATCGAAAATACCCAAACTAGATGAAAATATCATCTGATTAATTCCACCTAAATCGGTTTTAAGCTACAAAAAATCGACTGTTCAAAACGTACTTTTCTTTAATGCTATACACTTAAGTTTCATAAAATGAAATTTTTGTAATGATCCAAATCTAAGCCCTAGAACAAGCCCATTATAAACTCTAAACCCATGATCTAAGTTAAGTATATGCCAGAATTCACTTTTGACCAAATCTCAGTCAGTAAATGAACCACCTTTATTCCCGATATAATATTTCCACAAAACGCTCCTAATAAATTTCCTTAATTCTCATTACTTCATCCAAAACTGATCCAAAAATATATCAGAAAATAATCGTTACTATGCATTTTTCCTCTACATTCTCAAGAAAAAAACCATTGTTCTTGGCTACGTATCGCGCTCTTGCTTCTCAATGCCATCACCACGACCACTATCGTGCGATATCTACCATTTCTAGCAAGCCTAGATTTGATAACGAGTGTGACAAGAAGGTTGATGAATCGTTTATCGGATCACTAGCGTCAAGTATTGTTGTAGCTGGATTAGGTTTAGGGATATGTTATGCTAATTATGTGTCTCAACCGAATGCACATATCGCGTATGCAGAGTCTAAGGATCATGGTTCGGACGATGAGAAGAAACCAAAGTATTTATTTGCGGATTCGTATAGGAGAAAAGTTTTTTTCAAGTATGAAAAACGAATTCGAACACAAAGTCCACCCGAAAAGGTAATATATAAACGTAAAGAACTGATGAATATATATGGTGTTACAGATTCTTGGTTATTATATTTGTTTGTGTTTATATATTTAAGATCTGTCCGATGTATGGGATTCTAGGTGTTTGAGTATTTTGCATCGTACCTATCACCCGATGGTGAGCCTTTTATGACACCCGCGGATTTGATGAGGGCAGTGGTGCCGGTGTTTCCGCCTTCTGAAGCTTCTCGTGTTCGCGAAGGAAGCTTGAAAGGGGAGAGGGTTTCTAGCGATTTACGTTGCCCTCCTTCGAAATTCTTCATGCTTTTCGATACCAACAACGATGGACTTATCTCATTCGCTGAGTATATATTCTTTGTTACACTATTAAGCATTCCTGAATCAAGCTTCTCTATAGCCTTTAAAATGTTTGATCTTGATAACAATGGGTAATTAATTTGTCGAATTTGTAGTTTTGTACTAGTGCTTTTCCATCTTATCCGGAAATAATTAGTGTGATTGTTTTTGAACTTATGAATAGTGAGATCGATAAAGAGGAATTTAAGAAAGTCATGGAGTTAATGCGAGCTCAACATCGACAAGGGTCACAATATAGGGACCGGGTGCGTGGTGGGCTTAATGGCTCGACACCTGTCGAAAATGATGGGTTACTTGAGTATTTCTTTGGGAAAGATGGGAAATCGCGTCTCCCTCATGAGAAATTCGTTCAATTCTTAAAGGATTTGCACAACGAGGTTCGTAATCTTGTTTCACTTAGTACTAAACAGCAACAAATTTGTTTGATCTTTAATTAGTGTATTTTTGTCTGTGTGTAGATTTTGTCACTTGAATTTTCTCATTATGACTACAAGTCAAGAGGAACGATATCTGCCAAGGATTTTGCGTTATCAATGGTAGCATCGGCCGATATGAAGCACATCAACAAGTTTCTTGATCGAGTTGAGCAATTGAAAGACGAACCAAATCTTGCAAATATTCGCATTACATTCGAAGATTTCAAGAAGTTCTCTGAGCTACGAACACAACTGAGACCTCTATCTCTTGCTATTTTCAGTTTTGGTAAAGTGAACGGGCTCCTTACGAAGAAGGATTTCCAACGTGCTGCTGAGCAGGTTTGCGGGATTTCTTTGAGCGACAATGTGGTTGATATGATATACTATCTATTTGATGTAAATCAAGATGGAAGGTTGAGCTCAAATGAGTTTTTACGAGTCTTGCAAAGGCGAGAGGAGGACAACTTACAACCAAGGGAGGCAGGACTGATGGGTTTGCTTTCGTGTTGGTTGCAATGCTCGAAAAGCAATTGTTCAACGAGAATACTTTTTTAACATTCTCGGTAGCAAATGTAGAGCGTGAACTGCGACAAATTCTATGTACATAAAAAAACATATCTAAAAGAATTCGTGGATTTGTGTTCCAGTTTACTTCCAATGAGTCTCTAGTGAGTAAAATTTAATGTGTTGGTTATAAAATGAAACTAGTCATCCTAGCTTCCTTTAAGTGAATTCGACGCAGCTTCTTGTGATAACAAAATTCATATGACCACCACCTTTCTTGCTGAAAGAACCAACCTTGCGAAAGCATCAGTCTTTAAATACTTAAATAGGGCCGGTCCTGAGATTTTTGCTACCCTGGGCGAGCCATAAAAAAGATGCCCCTGTAAACAAACAACATAGTATCTTCTATGAAATTTTAACCTAGTCAAGTTATTCGACCCATTCTCACGCCAAATTTAATTTACTAAAATCGTTACAATCTAATATATAAACCGCACAAAGATACCTCTACATGTTATTGTGTATATACACAAGCTTCAATATAACATTTATATACAATGAATTTAATTTTGAGAAATATGAAATGAAACTACTAAAACGAGATTTTGAAACAAAAATGGTCTTAATTTAACCCTCGAGAAAATATAGTTAGTGATATCTGGACTTAATTCGTGCCTTATAACAGGTGCGTATACATATTAAAAACTCATATACTTATAACGATATATGATCGCATTGTAATAATACAAAAATTATGTAGATGGAGGAGATTACAAGAATCAAAATAAAAGCGTGTACACAATAAACAAATTGAGTTAAAATAAAACTATTTGTTGTACTTATATGACGTGTGTAACAAATATTTTATAACTATTAGATGTACTTATATTATGAACCTTGTGTATTAAAATTAAATTCGAAAACAAATTTTATGTATTTGTAAACAACGTGTGTGTGCAAGAAACTAATTAACTTGTTAATAAATTAACTAACATAATTTATATTACATATAAAACATTTTATATACTCTCTTTTATAAATGAAACAAAATTAAGTAGTATAATAAAATAACATGATTTACATCATTTGAATGTATCATGTCAAATATAATTTAATTAATACATGTTTAAAAGTCAAATGTACAACAGTTTTATTATACAATAATTAAAAAATCATAACCATCACTTATTTAAAATTAATTTTAATTAAAAAATTTATAGTCATATGTTACAAATACAAATTAATTAATATATTAAACACTTTAATTAATAATTAATATTTTAAAAATACCATTAACTTGGATAATACATTTTATTATACTTATTGTACAACTATTAAAACATAAAAAAAAATTCCTATAGCTTACAAGTTGATGGTATATATTATTTTAAAATCGGAGCTGATCAATCGGTTTAATGGTTTAATCGAAAACTAGATAAAACTGGCTAAATCTTATGCAAATAAGCGAACTAAGTCTGTCCAAAATCATTTTTTTTACCTTTCTCTGATTAATGACAGAGTACCTACCGTCGTATTACCGTCGTATTGCGCGAATTCTTCGTATTGCGTGAATTCTTGCTGGTAATAGAATAATAAAAGTTAGTGTACCTTGTTATTTTGACAAATTTTACATCTTTACTTCATAACAACAATAGTAATTGTTATACTCATTAGTTTTGAAGAATTGAAATTTTATTTTAAAGACAATTAAAACAAAAACTTTAATTGGAAGACTTTTCTACTCTCAATGGTCACGAGACTTTAAGTAGGACCAACCTATTAAAGTCTAATTTTCTACTCCCTTCATCCCAAATTAATAGTCCCTTGACAAAAAACATATTATTTTAGAAAACATCACTATTATTGTATTCTCTCTCTTACTTTTTTGCAAAATGACACTTTTAACCTTATGCAATTAATTAAAACTTTATATATACTTTGTAATTTCTAGTACCAATAGATGCAATATGGTAAACTTGTTATATTACTTACATCTATTTTTGGAAGGGGACTATAATTTTGGGACGTCCCGAAATGGTATACAGGATTATAATTTGGGACGGAGGGAGTATTTCGTAAAATCTCTCTCATCATCTTCTTCGTCTCCTATCTTCTACCATCACCAAAAAATTTGCAGATCGATTTTCTTTCATATTTTTCCATATGAATATAACATAAATTTAAAATTTGATGCCCCTCACGTATTTGTTGCCCTGGGCCGTCGCCCACCTCGCCCGGTACCAGGGCCGGCCCTGTACTTAAGTAGTTCATCTGGTGTCTTCAATTTGAAGGTTTTCTCAGTTTTCACTTTTGGACTTCACTTTTGGACTTCACTTTTGGTAAGCGATAACTCAAACATGCACTGATGTGTAATAATCAAGCAAACAATCTTTTAGATATCTTTCTTATTAGTTAGGCATGGTACAGGGGTACCGATTCATGTTTTTCTATTCTAGTGCTCACGTCGATCATTATTGTCACTTTGTTTTGACTTGAGATCCAGTGTAGGGATCAACTTTCACATGATCACTCACCACTTGAACGGGTAAGGTCTTTAGATTTTCACGAGCGATGAGGTGTTGAAACCTCGTTAGGTGTATACATTAGACGATTGCCATGAAAAGGTAAAAAATGGTTCGAGAGTAATCTTACTTGGAGCATAACTATTTATGATAATCCCACCCAAAGGCGGAGCCAAAATATAAAGTCATCAGGTGCACAAAATTTTTAATACGAGCATATATATAGTATATAATTTTGAGATCGGGTTCATTTTGAAGAAATAAAGATTTTTAGCAAATATATACATTATGCGACAAAATTCCTTTGGGTTCCCGTGCATCCCCGGAACCCCCAAGCTCCGCCCCTGATCTCACCTGTGTTATTTCTTTCTCTGATTTTAATAAACCTTTAAGATAATGAACAAATCTCTTATGTGTAATCAAACTCTTTCAGAAAGATCAAAAGTCCATGTGAAATTTTTTCACACAGTGCATGACCATTTTAGGATAATCTGGCCATTGTTTAATTTTAAACTCGAGGAACAAATTTATTTTAAGTAAAGAATTTATTTGAAAAGTCGAAAGTTTTCTCTAATTTAAATCGTTTTGAATTGAACCAATTTTTTTTTATAAGTAACGAATCTATTTCGTTGATCCAGAAAAATCATAAATCAACTATTTGTGAAAGATCGAAAAAACAGTCAAAAGTTTTACACACAAAAACGTCAATATTTTCCTCTAGTTTTAATCATTTTGAGATGAAAAACGAGAAACTTCCAATCTTTTCTCTAATTTTTATTATTTTGAGATCAAAAAACAAATTTTTTATGAGTAACGAATCTAGAATAGAAAAATAGAAAAAATATTTAGTACTCCGTATATATTTTTTCAATATAATTAAAACAACCTATTCATCTTTTTCTTTAAACTTAAATATCTCGCAAATCGTTACGCGAAATGAAACAATAAATCGTGACGAGAATTGAAAAATGTTTCTATAGAAGCACACATCCACATACTTTCTACTTTTTTTACGTTTTTATTGAGTTGTGCCTGAAAAAATTATATGTGATTTAAATCACGAATCTTATTTGATTTTATGAAAGAACATATTCTTTTATGAAATCAAATATGATTTGTGATACATATCACATATGATTTCATCTGAAATAAATAAATAAAGGTTCGGTTAAAAGTATATCGACGTGTCAGTCTAACGAAAGATAAAAAAAAATACTTATCGCGATAGTGTATTTTCTGTCATATGATAATTCACAGTTTGCAAGATACATTATTTAAAATAAGTTTTTTTATTACTGATAAATAAGTAAAAGCATAATATTATTTAGGGAAAATGTTGTGTAATAGTAACCAAGTTTGATGATTGTTCCAAAATTAAGTCACTCAAATTTTAAACTAATCATAAAAACTATTCAACTTTCAATACTGTTTCATTATTAAGTAATTATTAAAAAAATGTTGTGAAAGAATGAGAGAATAAATGTATTCTTCTATTGAGATATCATTGAGGGTAAATACAAGGAGTATTTATAAGACAAATATTAGGGTAAACTCTAATCACTATATGGGCCATGGGCCTTATACTAGACATCCACATATTATTCATAACACTCCCTCTTGGATGTCTCTATAGATAATACGCTTTGAGAATGTTGCCTCGTTAAAAACCTTGTCAGGAAAACCCAGTGGGACAAAACCATGACTAAGGAAAAGAGTGCAACGCGTATTATCTCCCTCTGATTAGTACACCACTTAAGATCTTTAACTCGCCGCATTCCAATATTGTGAATAAGCTTCTTGAATGTTGAAGTAGGAAGTGCTTTGGTAAATAGATCCGTCAAATTGTAGCTTGAACGAACTTGTTGAACTAGAATATGACCGCTCTTTTGTAAGTCACAAGTGAAACGAACTTCGATATTGCCTTTCATGTAACCTCCTTTGAGTTGAGCAATGCATGTTGCGTTATCTTCATATAAATTAAATCTGTTGGTGCATCTTTCTCTGAAGAAATACTACATGACCTGCGTATGCGTTATGTTACATTTCTTAACCAAACACATTCTCGACTTGCCTCATGGACTGCTACAATTTATGCCTGATTGAATGAAGTTGTTGCAATTGTTTGCTTTACCGAACACCATGAAATCGCTATTCCTCCACTTGTAAAAACATATCCAGTTTGTGACCAACCATTTTAAGGGTCAGACATATATCCTGCATATGCAAAATCAACTAAACTTGTATTTGATGGGTTAGAGTATAAACCCATATCTCTTGTTAAAAACCTTACTAGATAAAACCCGGTGGGACAAAATCTAGTGATGGAAAATAGTACATTAAATCTTTTATACGTTTAGGGATGTTGCCTCGTTAAAAACCTTGCCGGAAAACCCTGCGGGGACAAAACCATGGTCAAGGGAAAAAGAGTACAACACATATATTCTCCCCCTGATGATCACATTATTTAAGCTCACCGAGTCACTAAAATACACATTAAGGTGTATTAATAAAATCATATGTATGAACACTATTTACACATATTATTTGCATAATAATACGTCATACATCTCGTTCAAGTTTATCATCAAACTTTGCAAGTTATTCATTTCCATCAAGTATGACCTTTAGCAAAAAATGAATTGTTCATTTTCAAATGACATATCTCAATCGATATTGTGATCATCAACTCTATAAATCAAGAGAGTCTTTCTAACATCACGTGACTTCATAAATATGAGTGTTGTTTATCCACATAAAGATACAACTTTATCTTTAGTTTTCATGATGCATACACATTTCATCATTAAGATGTTCAATTCTGGAATTAAGACAAACTTTGTCTTTTGTTTCAAATTCAACTTCTATGTACTTAGTCGCCTTTATAACCATAACTCTTTATTTGGCACAATACTACACACTAAGGCGATTATAACATATATGCTCAAATCATGATTAATTCAATACAATCAATATTGTTCTCGAGAATGTTTCTTATATGCCTTAAGCATTAATTATCTCTAGCATGCTCCATGCATATTACATGCAATAATGAAATATCAATATCACTTGAGCTCTATTCACATATATCTTTTAGACGCATATCACTTATTATCACATTACCAGACTTATACAATATTTATTGGATCCACCACATTTGAACATGTATCTACATGATCATTTTCAAGTCTTTGAGAAATATACACGTGCCATCATTTGCAACTTATGCATATTTTAATTTCGCTCTCTTATAAAGACTATTGCGTATCCAATAAGTTTTATAAATAGATTGTAAGCTTCAACCATATGTCTCATCACAAGAGACCTCCATTATTCATTATATTATTGCGTCATTAATATTTTGGATATTTATCTATCCATGATCCTCACATTCACTTTAGCGCTATATTGTTTATAATCATTATTGTGCACATTATCATATATATCCATCGACGTCGATTCATTTATTTTCGATTCCACACTCTACTAGACATTGCATTCTATCATTTATTGAGATCTCATAATATTTCATGTACCCGGGGTTTTCTCAATTACATTCATGTCTAGTGTCTCTTTAGGAGACTATCATGGGGTCTTTATTACCTCGATAAGACCATCTTAATTTCCTTGCTCCATATTATCTCTTCAATCGAGGATTTTTATTTGGAATCGAATAGTCTATCACGTTGCAGACGTGCCATAGACTTACTACCAATCATTGGTTTTATTGTTGGGACACCTAATTTAATTGGAGCACTTGCAGCGTATGTGATCTGGTCACTTTATTTAGGTCACTAACCTTGTCTGGCAATTACTAGATCTAGAATATAAATTGTCCCATGAACTTTATGTTCATATTCTTTACTTGTGAGGATCAACTTTTCATTATCATAATTCATTCCAAATTTCTCGCTGCTCATTCTCCCCTTGAATGAATTATCATTCTCAACATCCCATTTTGTGCGTTGTGGTGGACTTACTATGATATATATCGCACATTTCAATATATCTTATGGGAACGATATGGTTTGTGACCAAAAACCATTATAACGGGAGGATTCATTATTCTTGGCAAGATGCGAATTCATATGTTCATATGTAATAAATTGCCCCATAAACCGAAACTCTTGTTCTCATAATTATAGGTTTTGCAATCAACTGAAGACGTTTTACAAACGTTTCAACAAAAGAAATTCGTGTATGAACATGGGCTATATAAAGTTTAACACGTATTTCAATAATCGCCCAAACTTGTAAGAATTCACCACTATTCTCAATAATCTTATTTTGAAAAATCATGCTCACATTGAGCCACTAATCACGCCAACTTAAAGATGCGTATTTGATGATCATTTTGACGATGCATCGATTTTATAACTCAAAATGATCCACATGAGACATGTATAGGCCCATACATGCTCTTTTCCAACATTTTAAGGAATGAGTCCTTATTTATATTCAGTGGTGATAAGTAATGAACTTTCATTGAGAACAATAAAGATAATCAAAATCATCTTTGAAGAAACTGATGGTTCTTCTATAACTTTCGCATCATCATTGACCTGGAATGGTCTAACCGGTCATGCCAATTAATATAATAATCTTGGCTCATAAACTTATTCTTTATGACCACATGTGCTTAAATTGCACCTTATATATGAAAATCTTATACAACGATCATGTATTCACGCACATTCCTTCAATCAAATTAATATAAGCACTTTCACAATTTTCACATACACTTTTCATATTGAAAATGACACATTTATTACAACAATATTGAACCAATATGTATCCTTTAAATATATTTTGTAGCCATCCATTTAGATATACAAGAGTCAGATTTTATTACAACAATATTTATCGTAAATTAATGTAAATAGTTTATTATTTTTCTTTCTCCAGTTTTATTGCTAATCAATTATTCGAGATTCAAAAGTTCCGTGTTCATTGCCATTCATATGTTTCTGATCATATCCTATCATTAAAACATCTAATGAAACTCTAAAAAGAAAAGAAAAAACTTCAAATAAGAAGCACAAACTTTAAACAATTGCATTATTATAAACTAAACACTATAGGGAAGCAGCTGATCATACATTTCATGTAAGACTTTCTTTACCTTATAGGATTTGACGCTATGTTTATCAATGAAACATTTACAGCTTGTAATCAGAGCCAAAATAAGAACATACTACGTCTCAGAGTGTAATTTAATACGCATTAACAAATTTGTAAAACCAAATCTTATTAAAAAAACACTGCATATAAATTACTCTCGTGGTTTTCTTTTCTCTTTTGTTAATTAAAATAATACCGTAAAAGATTGCTTATGGATTTTTTTCTACAATACACTCGTATTATTATTCCAGTTGCATCTATGTTTGTCCATGAGTATATAATCGATACCATTAATTTAATACAATACATTCTTGTTAATTTTAGATTTTGATTTTATCACTCGTATTAGACAAAAACAAAGCACAAGTTTACTTAAAATAATCAATGTAAGTTTTAAGTACATATCAACTAATAATAAGAGCATCTACAATGGTAGAGGTCTAAAAATTAATAGAATCATTAATTTGTAAAGCTTTTTGCTTTATAAACCTTCTTCCACTATGTATAAACCTTTTTAAGTTTATAAATTTTCAATAATTACACATGTATTAAATTTTAAAGAGGTCTAAGATTATGGACCTCTTCATTATAAACCTATTTATAAACCTAGCTCCACTATAGTTTAGACCTCTTCATCATTTTATAAACTTTTCTTAAACAACCATAGTGGATGCCCTAACAATCAGTGTTTATTTTATCTTTTTTTGTGTGTGCGCGCGCGCACTGTATGCATATGTAATATTGTAACTGATAAGGTTCGATTAAAAAAAACAAATGGATCACCGATCACAAAAGAACGCCAGTTTCTTTTTAATTTAAACTTTACTTTATAGCTATGTTTAATTACGAAACAGTGACATACCTGATCAAATAATTATTTACTGAACATATACAAGCAATCAAGTATTTAGATAAGTTATATATATTCATCATTAACCAATCACAATTAAGTTGCTACGTTTCACACGAGTCACTATTATTATGGCGAGATCTGTCACTTAAAAAACTTAATTAATAATTGCTTAATGTATATTACTAATACAAAGAATTAATAAAATAGTTTTAATGCGAATGATCTATTGATATGGCCATCAAGATCTGACATATGGATCTTGAAAAGAAATTATTATCATATGTATTATATTACGGATGATCATAGACTACAACATAAAAGTATTCTTTATTGTGACATGAACAAATATTGCAAAAACAAAACTTGAAGAATACACTGTAAATACAATTGATAAGTTGAAGAATTGAGTGACTTACGTACCTTTAGTGATTTAAACATAAATCACATATTATATTCGTTCAAGAATTAACATCTTAACGGGATACGTGGACTTTGCTAACGTCTCAAAAACGACCAAAAAGTTCAGTGGTAAAGCGTGCTGATAACGTGTTGTGAAAGAATGAGAGAATAAATGTATTCTTCTATTGAGATATCATTGAGGGTAAATACAAGGAGTATTTATAAGACAAATATTAGGGTAAACTCTAATCACTATATGGGCCATGGGCCTTATACTAGACATCCACATATTATTCATAACAAAAAACACTATGTCTGATATATTTATATGTGCATTATATAATTGTACCATAACAATAAATACCCACCCCTAAATTTAACAACGAAACGTACAACGAATTTATGCATAGATGAAAAAAGATACATGTCATAAAATAATAACCAAGTTTTAAAAGTGTTCTATTTTAGTTACTCGAACATGAAAATTACACAATAATAGAACACTATTAAAACTTTGAGTGAATAAAACAAAGACTTTTTAAACTTAGTTATTATTCTTTAACCAAAAGAAAGTTAGAGTAAAACAACTAAACCAGCAATATGCTAAATATAAATAAATTTGTTATTCAATTTCTTATGCTAGCATGTCAGTGTTTTGGCTGTTAGGTTGTTGGAAAATAGTACTACTTATATATTTCTCTAATCTTTTTTAGCTATAACCGATGTGGGACAAAACTAATCTTTCAACTGGTGTTTCATTTCAATTGCTCTATCACATTTTAGTTCTTTTTTAACTAACCGATGTGGGACAAAACTAATATTTGGTGTTTCATTTCAATTGCTCTATCACATTCAATTCACACTAGCAATTTTTTTTATAAAACAGGCAAATATGCAGGTGATTTTCTCATGGCTTGAAAATCAAATGACGAATGTGAACAATTAAAAGGAATGCAAAACAAGTCTTGGGTATAAAATAAGAAAATACTATGATCCTCAATTTGGGTATGGAACTCGTCCTGATTACAGAATTTACTCATATAAACAAAACACTAAAATACCGTATTCGCGGTTGACCCAACATAAGTCTGCCAACCTTTAATATCTTTAACTTTTCTATCAATGTATTCACTCATGGTCTCCCTTAGATTGCTACTGGGCCATTGTGGTCGAAACGGGTTAGGTTCGCGTCTAGGTGTATGGACCGCATATTTCCTAGAAACGCATCTTAGAGAAACAGTTTTTGGGACATCCTGACCGACTATTCTTTCATGCAAGCTCTAGTATCTCAAGCCTATGTTTGGCCACCGAATATCTCATCGTTGAAGCAACAAGTTGTTGACGTAGTTTGTGTCTCCTCGTTAAAGCTCATTGTTTGTGAATACTTTTCCATACTGCTAAACCGAATGTGGGTCAAGATTGGGTTTTGATAACCATGTGTACCAATCCATGGCTTATGGCTACCATGACTTTAGTGGACAACAGATCACAGTATGTGTTATTTCTCGCACATATATAACATGCTAGGTGTGGTATGGAATTTGTACTCGGGCCAAAACTATCTCAACCATTTAAAGCTTTATAACTCAATGCACATGATCTCATTTGAGTGAGTACAAAATAACTATTTTGACACTTTGATCTTTAGGTACTCGAAATAGTGTAACTTTACTTAACGATGGTACAAAGAGTGGTGCTTGAGAAGAACACAAATAGTTAGATTGATCATCACTTTGTCAAGTAAAGAGTGCTGAGTAAAATGACATAAAACTCAAGTTTATATGGTTTTATATTTCATGTTCAGAAATCAGAAGCATACTTTAGAACACATGTTTTGTGATCGTCGCAAAATCCGTTAAATGTCACTTTTTATTTATGTATCCAACCTGCTTCAATCTGCAAGTTTAGTAGATTGCCCTATTGGCATATACTTCTTTAGTTGGTGTTTACTAAAATTTTTGGAACAACATACTAAAATCTTTGCACACAAGCCATAATCATTTTAGGATAATCTGAGTATCGATATCATTTTTGTCTAAGTTTAATCATCTTTTTAGATGAGGAACAAATTTCTTCAGGTAACAAATATATCTTATAAAAAATCTTCTAAGAAAAAGAACAAAATTTACACGCACAAGACAACCATTTTAGAACAATTTCGGCAACCATACCATTTTCCTGTATTTTAATCATTTTTTAGATGAGGAACAAATTTCTTACTGGTAACGAAACTATCCCACAAAAGATATTTTGAAATAAAGAATAAATTTCTTATAAGTACCCAATCTATCAAAAATAATGTTTACGAGTCGATACAATAAAATTCCGAGAATATATGAATTATAATTTACGATTCGATACCAAAAATTCAAAAAAACAAACAAAAAATACCAAAAGATTAAAAAAAGCAATAATACCCAGACATTGAATAACAACCGGTCAATACATATTCATTGACAGAGCACCAATGCTTACGATGTAAGCAAATAGTGGTGATTATATATTGTCGTGAAGTTTGTTAACTCATCGATGTGGGAGAAAGAAAATCTTTAAGATTTTGTCTCGTTTCAATTGCTCTAACTTTGTCAGCTCTTGGATGTAGGACAAAACATAAAAAGATTTTGTTTCATTTTAATTGTTCCATGTTATACGCCATTTACTAACTATCAAGCTTTAACATGTTATCATCCAACACAATTCACATAAGCGATTTCCATATACAACGGTCAAATGATACTGTGATTTTCTCATTGCTTTGAAAATAAAACTAAAAATGTTAACTATAAAATCAATAATTCTTGTTTTTCCATTCTAGTGTTAACGTCCATTTTTTAGGTGAGTTTGTTTTGACTTGAGATCAAGTGTGGGGATCAACTTTCACATGATCACTCACCACTTGAACGGTAAGGTTTTTAGCTTTTAACAAAAGGTTAAGTGTTGTAACTTCGTTAGGTGCATATATTATAGAGAAAATCACAAAAATACTCAATTTTTCAACCTATCTTCACAAAATACCCATTTTTATCCTTAAAAAGAAAAAATACTCAAAAAATCGAAAATTTTGACATCTTTGCGAAATAGAAAAAAAAATAAAAAATTTTCGAAATTTTCCATAAAAAATCAAAAATTTTCGAAATTTTCCATAAAAATATCGAAAATTTTCGAAATTTTTCATAAAAATATTGAAAATTTTCGAAATTTTGGAAATCAGTGTATTCCTTCCTCCAATGGTTATTAGCGACGTTTTTTCCTGTTACTTAGCTGTTGCTATTTCAAACATAATTTCCTTCCAATATAATTAGTGACACAGACCGTCACTAAACTGTCGCTGTCTTTAAAAGTTTTGAGTTTAAAAAAAATCGAAAATTTTCGAAATTTTAGATAAAAATATCGAAAATTTTCGAATTTTTATCAAAAATTTCGAAACTTTTCGATATTTTTTTCTATTTCGCAAGAGTGTCAAAAATTTCGATTTCTTTGGGTATTTTTGCTTTTTGAGGATAAAAATGGATATTTTGTGAAGATAGGTTAAAATATTGGGTAATTTTGTGATTTTTCCTGTATTATATATGAAAAGCTAAAAAATGATCCTGAAAGGAATCTCACTGCATAACTATTAAGAATAATCTCCAGGGCGGATCTACATATGATCCACCCGTGGCACGTGGCACACCTAATTTTTAGAGACAGAGTGTATTTTCTTGTGGCTTTTTCGATTTTTTGGAGGTGCCACACCTATTTTAGAGAAAGCAATGTGTATGGGTTGCGTTTTAAAAAAAAAGATGAAAGAGATGCAAGATGATGAAGAGTTATTTTTTTTGTCTCATTTGATCTTACAACTTGCTTTAATGTTTAGGCATGGTAATAGATTTTAGTACTTTCCTATATATTTTTAAATCTTTTAGTTTTTAGTCAATTGTTTTCTAAAAAGAAAAGTGTGTTAAGACCACAAGGAGCTGTGGTGTAATAGTCAAAAAGTGTTGTCACGTCAGTAAAATAGGTTATGACATCAAAATTGCTACGACATCACTGGTATGTCATATCAATTCTGGTGCCATAAGTTTTTTTTAAAAAAAAACAAAAATATTTAAACTTAAAATAATATTTCATTAAAACTAAAAAACATTACATTAAACTTAAACTTAAAACAAACATTAAGAAAACACTTGAAAATAAACCACTCAAGGGTGGCTTAGTGGCAAAAGGATTTGTGGCTATCACTTCAAAATGTGTGATGTCTCAAGTTCAATTCCTGTAAAATGTGCAAACAAACTTGAAGTGGTCACGCCAACCTGCTAAAAAGGTAAGGCATTAATTGGTTTGAGTCCGTGTGACGATGGGCTCAAATCCCATGGATTAGTCGACCAATGTGTCAGAAATCACGGTTACCAAAAAAAACACTTGAAAATACATGTATCTAAAAATATTAAGAAAAAAACACTTTAAAAAATAATGGGCTTATAAATATTGGGCGAAAAAAAATAGATACATCCGTTAAAAACCCTAGCCACTGATAATCTCATATGCGATAGTGCGATACAAGCCAAGGTCATGCATGACCATTTTAAGATAATCTCAATAGTGATAGGCGATAAGTAAAAAAAATCTCTAATTGATCGGTAGAAATCGAAAAGTTAACATAAAAGTAAAGAAAAACAATTAAACCCATACGGGGAATATATGTTGATTGATTATTCTATCACATAAGGTAAAATTATTAGTTTCTTAACATATAATAGTAGCTATATATTACTCTAATGTGTGTTAACTCATTAATGTGGGACAAATCTAATCTTAAAGCTTTTGTATCATTTCAATCGCTCCATGTAGTGGTGCGGATTGACGGTTAAAACCGGTTTTCGGTTGTTAGGAAACCGTTTTTTTAAAACAGGTTTTCTAATAACCGGTTTCGTTTTAACCGGTTTTCTTGAAATCGGTTTTTCGTTTATGAATGTTTGGAACGGTTTTTTGTTATAAATTTTCGTTATCGGTTTTTTATCAGTTCGGTTTTTTTTTTATTATAAATTTTCATTATCGGTTTTTTAGGAGTGCTGTTCTATTTTTGTAGTGCCAGATAGTTGGGTTGATGGTTTTCATGTGACATGGAATCATGGATGGTGAATGGTCGTTTAGCACACCTCAAGTCAAACAAGAATCGCTAAGAAACATTCAAAAAGAAAATTCTTTTAGTAACGGTTTGTATAATAGGTGATGAAATCATATTTTAAAATTGAAATAACAAATTATTTGTTATTATGTTTTTGAGTTTTTTTCTTTGTGTGGTTTAAGTTTGAAAAATTGGAAACTTAATGAAGATAGAAGAATTTCAATTAAAAAATAATAAATTCATGTATATATTGAAGGGGAAAAAGTCAAAGGATATTTTTGTCATTCAACTTCGACCTTTAACATAAAAGACTATCGGTGTAAATGTTTGTTGGATAAGTAACCCGTAAAGGGTTTAGCAGGTCATCAAGTACATACAAAGATCGAAATTTAAAAGTTTAAATAATACATTGAGATAAAAAAATATTAATGCTACATATAACCATAAAAAGTGATAAGTTTAATATATTTTTAGGTAATTTTCCTATGAATAAACGAGGTAGTTATATTTATAGACCAATTAGTAGTACGAATCACATATTTTACTTGAACTCAAGAACATGTTTATCTACTTTTAGGACAATAAAGACAACAACTTGGTCAGTTTAGTCACGATCAAAAATCCATATTCCATAGTTAATGTGTTCGGCAACAAGCTTTTTGAAACATTTAGAGTGGTAAGCGACAAACGGTTAGCAGTTTGATTTAAAAGCTTGTTTGGTAAGAAACGACTAGAGTTTGAATATCATAAACCTACTAAATATTTCAAAAATTTTGCTAGCAGTTTGCTTTAAAATTACAAATTTATCATCTTTTAGTTTTTTAATAACTTTGTTATTTCCTTAATTATTTTATATCATTTATCGTAATTTTTTAGTTTATAATTAATTCTGCTGGTATGTTTACCGAACACTTTTATAATAAACAACTAGTGCTTGCTTACTGTTCCAACTAACTCGTACTGCTTACTACCTTCTGCTTCTGCAACTCTTTACTGCTACGTGTCGCCAAACATAGCCGCGTCCCAAAATACGTGATGATATTACTTTTAGGTAGCTAGATGTACTTATAAAAATAATCGGGAAAAATATCTTTCGAGACAAAGAACAAATTTCTTATAAATAATGAATCAATCACAGAAAATTCGAAAAAAACAGATGAAATGGAAGTAACGAATCTATGCGAAAAGACGAAAGTTTAGCACACACGACATAACCATTTTAGGATAATCTCGCCAATGATATCATTTTTCTTTATTTTAATCATTTTTAGGTGAGAAATTTCTTATTGATAACAGAACTATCCCACAAAAGATCTTTTAAAATAAAGAACATAAGTAACCAATCTATTTATCACTTTTTATAGTTGTATGTAGTCTACTATTTTTTTTTTCTTTTATCGTGAAACTTTTAAATTTCGTTATTTGTATGTAACGGGTGACTTGCTAAACCTGTTAATCTTAGGTGGAGCAAGTTACACTAGCAATTAATTTTTTATTACAAAACTAGTCCTTTTTACAAACAATGGTTTGGAATTAAAAAAAAAGGATTCTAAAAAAAAATCTTTTCTTAATGCATTTATTTTTCATCTCCTGCTTTCATACACCTTATCTTCAACCATCAAAACTCATCAAATCCATTCACGCAAACCTAGTTATATTCGTTTCTTTGATGAAATCATAAAAACCCATCTGAAATTCTATCAAATAAACGACAACCCGAATGAGAATTCAATCAATATATGATTATCTTGTAAAACTCATTACGACACATCCTCATATTCATCTTTTGTCGTCGTCGGATCTGGCCGAAGCGGCCCCGCCGCCACCACTATCATAGCACCCATCCGTAGTTGGGTTGATGGTTTTCATGTGACATGGATGGTGAATGGTCGTTTAGCACACCTCAAGTCAAACAAGAATCGCCAAGAAACATTCAAAAAGAAAATAATACTATTTTTAATGGCTACATATGATATTTTCGCACACCTCAAGTAACTCATCGGTGTGGGACGGAACCAACCTTAAAGCTTCTTTTTCATTTCAATGGCTACATATGATATTTTAGCCCATCGTATGTAATTTAGCAACTTTGAAGTTCAACATATAAAAAGTCTCGTGATTTTCTCAATGTTTGCATAGCAAAATCTTGGATATAAAATAAAAAAATTGTATGTTGCTCGATTTCGAAATGGAACTCGAAGGTCCTAGTTACAGAATTTACTTAATTCGTCGTTGACCCTGTAAGCACATTTTTTTTTATAATGTATAAACATTAACATTAAACATTAATTGATAAACACATTAAATCATTATGTCACAAGATCTTAGAATAAGATAATAACCATATAGATAATATGAGATAACATACCGGAAGCCATAGATGGTGTTGACATGGTGTAAGGAACACCTTAAATCATAAAGTAGTTTTTCACCCTTGACCCACTTTATTGTAGAAAGCTTGATGGAGAGCTAAAGTAATTATACGGTGTTTTCTTTTGTGTGTTTTTAGGGCAGGGCGATGACATAGTTTATATAATGACTTGTTGGTTAGCATGTCCATCAATACTAACACTTAAAACGAGAAAGATATCAAATACCATTAAGAGTAAATCAATTATATTTAATTTGATATTATCATGTCACGATTCATAGGGGATAATATATCAAATAATATATTATCTTACATTCTTAATGGTGTAACAAAAGACTAGCAAATTAATCTTAAAACCGTTATACATCATAAGTATCTTGACACAACTAACTACATAGTGGGGATTATGGCGGTCATACACAGTATACTCGTATACTCCCTTCCATACATCACAACATTATGAGTTCATCATGTTAGATTCATAAGTTATATATAAACAATCATACAGTCCACATAATTGTTATGATATTACATAAACATTTCTTATTAAAACATAAATGCATGCATAATAACATAAATAATAAGAAATAAAATCAGAAACAATTTATTGAGCTCAAAAAGTGTTTAAAACATCATAATTAGTTATCAATACAACCAAGACCCAACCTAAGAACATGTTGCATTAATGCCTTTGGTGGTAAACCCTTGGTAAGAGGATCTGCAATCATTAGATCCGTACTAATATGTTCTAGATACACTCTTTGTTTTTCTAAATTTCCACTTTGACGATAAAGAACTTAATATCCATATGTTTTGCACCTTTGGAGTACTTATCATTCTTAGAGAAGAAAATTGATGCGGTATTATCACAATACATTTTCAGCGGCTTGCTTATAGTGTCGACAACCCCAAGCCCTAAAATAAAATTCCGCAGCCATAATGCATGAATGATAGCCTCATAACAAGCTACAAATTCTGCTTCCATAGTAGATGCAGCAATGATAGATTGTTTCGCACTTTTCCAGGAAATAGCTCCTTTAGCCAGTTGGAACACATAGCCAAACGTTGACTTTCCACTATCCTTGCATCCAGCATAATCAGAATCAGCATATCCAACCACTTCCAAGTTATTAGACCTCTTATAAGTAAGCATGTAATCCTTTGTTCCTTGAAGATATCTCAATACTTTCTTTGCAGCTTTCCAATGATGAATACCGGGATTACTTTGATATCTACATAGCATCCTGATCGCAAAACAGATGTCGGGTCTAGTGCAAGTTTGTAGATACATTAAACTGCCCACAATTGAAGCATATGGAATGTTTTCCATTTCCTTTCGGTCCACATCATTCTTTGGACATTGTTTAAGACTAAACGTGTCTCCCTTTTGAATAGGGACTATACTATCTGAGCATCTGCTCATATTGAATCTCTCAAGAATTTTATCGATATAGGCTTTTTGAGACAATCCTACTATACCTTGAGATCTATCACGGAATATTGAAATTCCAATCACATAGGATGCCTCACCCATATCTTTCCTTTCAAAATTCTTAGAAAGATATTCTTTAGTCTTATGCAATAAACCAAAGTCATTAGTCGCAAGCAAGATATCATCAACATATAGAACCAAAAATATAAACTTGCTCCCACTGATCTTGCGGTATATGCATCGATCAACGATGATTTCTTTAAAACCGAAAGATATAATGGTATCATTGAACTTAATATACCATTGTCTAGAAGCTTGTTTAAGTCCATATATTGATTTCTTTAATTTTACACACCATATTTTGTTTTCCATCAATGAAAAACCCTTCAGGTTGTTCCATATAAACATCTTCCTCAAGATTTCCATTCAAAAAGGCGATTTTCACATCCATTTGATGTAACTCTAAGTCAAAATGAGCCACTAATACCAATATTATTCTCAACGAATTATTCTTTGAGACGGGTGAAAAAGTCTCATGGTAATCAACGCCGCTTTTCTGAGTACAACCTTTGGCTACAAGTCTAGCTTTATATCTTTCAACACTGCCTTTAGAGTCGCGTTTGGTCTTATAGACCCATTTACACTTAACTCGTTTAGAACCTTCTAGCAAGTTTACAAGATCCCAGACTTTATTTTGAGCCATTGATTTTAACTCTTCATTCATAGCGTCAATCCATAATTTAGACTTGTCACTTTTAATGGCTTGTGAAAAAGATACAGGATCATTACCAATACCAATATCAAAATCTGTCTCTTGCAAGTAAACAATATAATTCTCAAGGATAGCTGACTTTCTAACCCTTGTAGGTTTGTTCAAAGCTATTCCAACTGGTTCACTTGTTTGAGTCGATAAGTTATTTTCTTCATGAGGTGTTTCTTCATTATTTAAATGTTGTTCTAGATTTTGAGATACAGGAACAACATCTGGTGCAAGTGTGGTTTTTTTAGCATGTATGGAAGATGGATCATCATCCCTTATTTCATTAATATCCACAACTTGATTTTCAACACTCCCACTAACTTCACCATTTTCTAGAAATTTGGCATTGCCTGTTTCAACAATTCTAGAACTATGGTTGGGACAATAAAACCTATACCCTTTGGACTTCTCTGGGTAACCAATGAAGTAACCGCTAACGGTTCGAGAATCCAATTTCTTTTCCTGTGGATTATAAACCCGTGCTTCTGCTGGAAAACCCCAAACATGCAGGTGTCTCAGACTAGGTTTCCTTTCAGTCCATAACTCAAAAGGAGTTTTTGGAACTGACTTACTAGGAACCCTATTTAATAGACACACTGCGGTTTTAAGTGCATATATCCACAAACTTTTGGATAAAGAGGTTTTACTTATCATGCTCCTAACCATCTCAATTAATGTTCTATTTCGCCTTTCTGCAACACTATTTTGTTGTGGTGTGCCCGACATAGTATATTGAGCACATATGCCACGACTTTCGAGGAACTTTGCAAAGGGACCAGGAAACTGTCCAGATTCATCATACTTTCCGTAATATTCACCACCTCTATCTGATCTTACGATTTTCACTTTTCTATCTGGCTTCCTTTCCTCCTTAGTTACAAATACCTCGAGGGCATTTATAGATTGAGATTTTTCATGCAGAAAATATACATATCCATAACGTGAAAAATCATCTATGAAAGTGATAAAAAATTTTTAAATGGTCCATAAATATCGGTGTGTATAATCTCAAGGAGATTGCTGCTTCTTGTGGCACCTTTCTTGCTATGTTTGGTTTGCTTACCCTTAATGCATTCCACACATAAGCCAAAATCAGTGAAGTCTAGATTTGGTAGAATCTTGTTCTTCACCAATCTTTATAATCTTTCTTTGGATATATGACCCAAACGTTTATGCCACAAGAATGCAGAATTTTCATTCACCATGCTACGTTTCATTCCAACATTATGTTCAACGGTAAATAGAGATTCATAAAAAACATCATCAAGCTTTAATTTATATAAATTATCAATAAGATTACCATAACCAATAAAGGATTTATTCTTATATAAATTAAAACGACCATTTCCACCACCAAAAGTATAACCACTAACATCAAGTCTCGGAATAGAAATTAAATTTCTAGAAATTGAAGGTACATAGAGAGTATTCATTAAATCCAAGTAACATCCAGTATCTAACTTCAGTCGATAAGTCCTTATGCCATCAATCGGGGCCTGCATTCGGTTCCCCATATAGAGAAAGTTATTAGTTGGGCTTGTGGTTTGGATTGTAAGGAATCCCTGCATAATATTAGAAACGTGAGTAGTAGCACCAGAATCAAACCACCAAGTATTAGAAGGAACTTCAGACAAGTTTGATTCAAAGCATACAGAAACATAATCTATACCTTTCTTTTCGAACCAAGCCTTACGCTTAAGAAAATCCTTTTGGAAATGTCCCTCTTTCTTGCAAAATTTGCATTTGTCATCCCTTTGTTCCTTCTTTTCAGCATTGGCGAACTTCGAGGTTGTACCATGTTGTTTCTTATTAAAGTTCTTGGGTTTTGGTTTGAACTTCTGGTCAACTCCTTGATTCACCAAGTTAACGGAATGAACTCTTTGTTTCTTTGGTCTTGACTCCTCTTTAATAAGCTTACTAGATAGTTCATCAATATTCCACTTATCCTTTTAATGTGTTATAATTGATGTGGAACGGTCCATATTCAGAAGGAAGTGAATTCATAATGAATTGCACCAAGAAAGAGTCATCCACATTCATACCCAGTGCCTTAAGTCTTGCCGCATTATTAGTCATGTCAAGGACATGTTGCTGCATACTCTTTGTATCATCAAATTTTATGGTAGTGAGTTCAACCATAAGTGTCCCTGCTAGTGCTTTGTCAGCAGAACGAAACTTCTTTTCCACTAACGTAAGAAAATCTTTAGCATTCTGATTTTCAATATCAGTAAGAGAAGACTTAATGTTGTTGGCAATTGACATCCGCATAAAGTTCAAGCAAAGTCTGTTAGACCTTGTCCAGGCCTTATGGTATGATTTTTGAGCCTCTGTACTTTTATCAGTAAGGTCAGCAGGCTTATCCTCTATTAGCGCCAAGTCAAGATCCAAAGCACCTAAATGGAAAGTGACTTGTTCGCTCCATTCAGAGAAATTCACACCGGTGAACAAAGTAACAGAAGAAGCTTGAGAGTGAAGGTTAATTGCTGCAAAAAATGTGTATGCTTACTAGTTAAAAAAAATTGAGATAAATAATTTAAATATATATTATTGGTCTCCTTTGGGTGAACACAACAATATATCATAATTATTATTAGAATGTAATAAAACTTTAAAAGAAAATAAAATACACTTTGTCAAATGTATAAAGCATATTTGGATAACTACACACACATGACAAAAGTAATCAATTTTCAACTTTCAGTTTATTAGTTATAGAAGAACAATTTTTTCTTTGGGTAAAATTTATAATTTCTATCAACTAATAAAATATATAATAGCATTCTTTATATAAAATAACATCATATGACTAAAACTTGAAATTAACTTGATCACTTTGGTGACTAACAATTTAATCTCATCTTAATGTCATATAATGAATTAAATGACTTTAATGAAAAACAACGAAGAATTAAACACATGCAAATTTTATAAGCAATACATGATTTTAATGATGTAACATCAAGGTTCTATGATATGTCGATTAATATTATTATTAAGCATAATGAAATCATACAAAACATTACGTTAAGATTACAAAAGAGTACTGTTTTATAACCAATACAATATATATCACACATGAAGACATGCATGCATAACATGAAAAAATAAACATCACATGCACACAAAGAGACATATAAATTAAAAAAATGCATTAAAATGGTAACATAAAAATCAAATATCATATACTATCATATTGAATCATCATGCAACTAAGTTGATCACAGTACATAATGAATAAACTTAATTAATATTGCTCATTAATTCATTAGCATAAAAAACACACGTTGACAAAATTTATACAAATATACGGCGGAAGAAAAAAAAAACTTGACCTCAATTTAATCATATGAAACAAGAAAAAGAAACTGGATAGTAGATGCTAAAAAAATTATATACTAATAGCATCAAGTCAAAATAAACGTATGTTAGTATGGTTCTTACAAAAAAAAATAGCTAAGTGGTTGTTCCATATCAGGACTCGTGATGCATGTGTGATCTCTGTTTCATTTAATACTCATAAGTAATTATTTAAGCACATCATTCAACCGAATTTTATAAGTAAACATATACCGAGCAGATCAAAACGAATGTCAAATAAGATTTAAAGAAAAAAAATGAATCATTATCTTATTCAAAACCTTGGGCTCTAGATACCACATGTAAGCACATTTTTTTTATAATGTATAGACATTAACATGAAACATTAATTGAGAAACACATTAAATCATTATGTCACAAGATCTTAGAATAAGATAATAACCACATATATAATATGAAAAGATAACATACCGGAAGCCATAGATGTTGTTGACATGGTGTAAGGAACACCTTAAATCATAAACTAGTTTCTCACCCTTGACCCACTTTATTGTAGAAAGTTTGATGGAGAGCTAAAGTAATTCTACGGTGTTTTCTTTTGTGTGTTTTTAGGGCAAGGTGAAGACATAGTTCATATAAGGACTTGTTGGTTAGCATGTCCATTAATACTAACACTTAAAACGGGAAAGATATCAAATATCATTAAGAGTAAATCAATTATATTTAATTTGATATTATCATGTCACAATTAATAGGGGATAATATATCAAATAATATATTATCTTACAGACCCAACATACACCGTTAGTCTCAAAATCGAAAGAAGTCTGCGAACCTTTATCTCTTGCACTTTTCACCTAACGCTCCTGATCTAATCATTGTCTTCACTCCTGGTCTTCGTTAGATTGCTACGGGGCCTTTGTGGTCGAAACGGGTTAGGATCGCGCCTAGGTGTATGGACCGTATACTTGCTAGAAACACATCTTCAGAAGTTCCTCCAAAGCAGCATTTTGGTTTTGTTAATAGCTCAAACAAGCTAATAGAAACGGTTTGTCCTGATAGATTATTCTTTCGTACGATGTCAATCCTATATGTTTGTGTCTCCTCTTTATAAGATCATGGTGTGTGAATGCTATTCCATATACGTAAATAAATATGGGTTTAGATTGGTTTTGAAAACCACCAATCCATGGCTACCATGAGCTTAATGGACAAGAGATGAGAGCATGTGGTACTCGTATATATAGGATGCTAGGTATGGTATGTCAACCACCAAAAGATTTATAAGTTAATGCACATGATCTCATTTTACTCCAGTGACTACAAAACAACCATTTTGACAGTTTGATGAGATACTCGAAAAAGTGTAACGTTACTTAAAGATTATAGAGATTGTGGGCTTTTAAGACATGACATTTTAAGAGAAAAATTTCTTATACTTAACGAATCTACCTGGTAAGACGGAAGTTCTTCACACAAGACATAATCATTTTAGGATAATCTCACTAACGAGATCACTTTTCTCTAATTTTAATATTTTTAAGGTGGCGAAGAAATCTATTATAAGTAACAAAACTATCCCACAAAAGATCTTTTGAGATAAGGAACAAATCTATATACCCTATAAAGCTACTACTTATAAAGGAAAAAACACAAAACCTTGAATGTTGAAAAACCACTTAATAATGGAATTGTTGAAAATTTTAATTCTATGTATTATAGAGTGTTAACAATGAAAGTTGAAATTTTATCTACTTATGAGATTGTTGAAAGTATTTCGGTAATATTGAAAAATTAATACAAGTCAAAACCCATGAATTAAAAACTTCGTAGGTATACGGCTCATTATTCTCCTCTATCTATACTAATATATCTCCACCGTAATGTATCCATGAAACAAAACAAAAAAAAAACCTACATACAACCGAGCCTCTGTCTTTCTCTCTTTAAAAATCACAGCTGCCACCATAGCCACCAGATTCGCCATCGCCACCATCTTCACCATCATCGATGGTTGATTGATGTTTCTGGTTGAGGGTTTAAGGTACCTCTTTGGCATGCGGTTGTTTTTGTTTGAGAACAAAGGAGGCTCTCTCTCTCTCTCTCTCTCTAAAAAACACAATTATCCAAAGGTGTTATCGTGTTTGTGGTTCTTTATGAGGCAATCATGCTGATAGTTTTTAGCATGGTTTTGGTCTGTTTTTTGTGGCGGCGATTGTGGTTTGACTAGATCTAAAGATGCTATCATATTTGTAGCGGAAACCAAATAAAGTTGATTTGTTTTTAGTTGGACCTTATAAAAAGTAAGTTTTGTTAATTCTGGTTTATGAAATATTTTTAGGTCATCTTGGTATTTTATTATTTCGTTTGATTGCTTAGTTGGTGAATTATATGATGGTTCGGTTCTTGATTGTTTCCAATTGGTTATTTGGTTTAAGTAGGTTCTTGATTGTTGTCAATTGGTTATTTGGTTTAAGTAGGTTCTTGATTGTTGCCGTTAGTTTTTGTCATTTGATTGCTTAGTTGAGCCATCATTTTCATCTTCTTTTTCACAGATTGGTATCTCAATGAGTAAGTAATTATTTTGAATATCATATTGTTTTTTAATTTATGTTGTTGTGTTGTGTTATTCGATTTGCTTATAATTTAAGTTTCAAAGCCAACATTTTTTACTTAGGTTTAATACTTGTAATTTGTTTGTTAATTGTGTGATGGTCATAACTAATCTAACAATGTGTCTTGTTTCAGCACATTCTGTGGAGGAAGTAGAGCATCTATGCCACTGGTTAGGAGTCCTTTTTAGATGACAGTTTGCAATATCTTTTTAAAGAGGTAAGATTAACTTCTCATTTGAATGTAAACATTGGATCCACTCATGGTTTATGTATATTTGTTTGTTTGTAGATGTTAGAAACTAATATAGGAAAGTTTGAACTTGTATACATAGAGAACTCATTGCTTTTGTATGCTTGGTTGTAGTTGAAATTATACAAATTAATCTAGGAAACTAATACTTGGAAACTATTTGGCTGGCCATGAATAAATAATACAACTATAAATAATATAACCATAAATTATACGGGAAATTAAACACAAACATGAAAATATATCAAATCATATATTGCTGGACATGGACAAATCATGTATTTGTACAAAACTTGCTACCTTTATTTGAAAAAATCGTATATTCTCTTGACAAATTATATGTCGTGACATTTTGTTTTCTGAAATCATGATCCTACCTTTTTATTTTCTAGAATTTGGCCAACATACAAAAGCATGTATCTGGTAAAGAAAATAGATCAAGAACAACAACTAGAAACTACATTGTAAATAATTGTATATGCTGATTAAGTACAATGCTTGAGTGATTATTAACCAATTTTTTAACTGTTGTCCTCATTAATGGTTCATTAAAAAGAAGTTTAAAGACAAGATGACTAAATTTTGGGTAATGCATATGCATTTGATGTTTTGAATAAGTTTTATTAACATTTTCTAAATTATATACTAAATAACATGTGCTTTTAGACCTTAAGCATCCATCAAGAGCATCGTGAGGTGGTCGAGAGACATGTCAACTGGAACCAGGGCCGATGAAGAGGTGTGATATTTTCTCTCATTTCTTATAGACAACTGATCGATCAATTTAGTCAATTCATTTGTACCTGATTTTGCAAATAGAAAAAAACAATTGCTTTCGTTATTCATTGTTTAATGAGCAGTTTATTAAACTCTTGATGCTAGCTCGTTAAGAAATAATACATCGCTAAAGATATCGTCATCACTGAGAATGGTAGTATGATGATTTCCATATAATGCTCCACTCAACCCACTCCAACCTTCATTCTCTAATCAGTTGCAAGTTCCACTTACCCAAAATAACAGTTTCAAAAACTGTCATCGACCCGTTGTCAACACCACTGGTCCCTCGAGTTCTTACTCTCGGGAAAGTCCCAACTATACCGCCAACCTAAATCCTCATCAAAATGATACTCGGACCATCGAAGAGTTGGCTCAAGATCTTGAGAATGCCAACAACGCGTCCGATAATGAGCTAATTAACTCAGATGCTGATGAGGGGGATGATGAGGGGGATGCTGATGAAGGGGACTATTCAGATTAGGAGTTGTTGTTGGTTTTAGACTTTTTATTATGTGTAATAACTTTAAACTTGTTAAATTGTGAAACATGGATTTATTATGATGTGTAATAATTTTAGACTTGTTACATTTGTGAAACAAGGATTTTGTGAAATGTATTTTATCGTTTTGGCTATTTATCGTATTGTAGATTATTAGTATTGTACCGTTTAGTGATTTGTAGTATTGTGGATTTGTTGAAATATAGATTTTTTCCGGAAAAAAATACCGGAAAAAATCTGGAAACAAGCTGCTTAATGCAATTTTTTTTGGCCCAGGCAACATTTAGGGTCGAAATTTTCGACCCTAAGTACAGCTTTAGGGTCGAAAATTTCGACCCTAATATTTATGGTCGAAATTTCGACCCTAATTTTCGACCCCAAATTCAATCCTGCAAACTTGTTTTTGGTATCAAAATCATATAAAATGAGTAAATAATTAGGGTCAAAATTTTCGACCCTAAATATCAAAGTAACTTTTGACCCTAATTTAATACATTAAAACTAATAAAAACATTTTCACAATGTGTTTTTATTTACACGTGGATAATATTTAGCGTCAAAATTTTCGACTCTATATTACAAAGGTATTCGACCCTAAATTTTGGTCAACAATTTAGCTGAAAAGTAGTGGGGCCCGTTTTTCGACCCTAAATTACAAAGTGCGTTTCGACCCTAATTTTTTAGGGTCAAAGATTTGGGTTGCCAGGTTAGGAACGAATATTTCGACCCTAAATTTTAGGGTCGAAATTCTTTAAGGTTTAGGGTCGAAAATTTCGACCCTAAACAAGGCGATTCTTGTAGTGAGTTAGGCGTATTATTGGGGCATCAGTTCATGTTTTTCCATTCTAGTGCAAACATTGTTCGTTATGGTCACTGTTTTTCACATGATCACTCGCCACTTTGGAGCATTAACTGTTTTAGATAATCTCACATGTGATATTTCTTTTTCTAAGTTAGGCGTATTAGCGGGGCCCCAACAAGGGGCTCTGCCCCTTGACCCCACAAGGGGCGCTGCCCCTTGATCCCGCAAGGGGGCGCGGCCCCCTTGACCCCCGCATTTGTTCGTGGCGACATCAAGTTAGCTAGAACGAGCATGCACTCCGCATTCTCCTTACTCGCCTGTAAGCTATACTTGATTAAGCCCTTGATCTCAAGTATATCACAATTACACAAACATATATGTGATGACACTAAAATCACCAACATTCCTCCCCCATTTTTGTGTAATCCTTAACATACTAAAATGAATAAAACAAACCAAACTCATGCATAAATGAAAATGTCGCAACGATTGAATTTTCACTTAGTATATTACGCATTCCAAATATTCGAGAATCTGGGTGTCCCACGGATTGAACCCATCAACTCGTTTGAATACTCGAAGATAATATACACATAAGTTTCTACAAGTTTCTAATGTACAAATACTTGACACTATTACAAAGCCATGTGTCCATATCCTTCATGAGCATATAAAAGCCAAGTCCTAGCTTCTTGAAGCGGCGACACTCCATGCTCATATAGGTAGTCCTTTTAGTCTTGCACCTGCAATGCAATTTTTCAAAAGAACTATTAAGAAGTTAAACTTCAACCTAACCCACTTGCAGTCTGAACACATACCATGGGATGTTATGATGTGTTCCAATCTTTAAATGTAAGCTTTCCGCATTGAATTCAGCTTCTAATGTTGTATTAGAAGGGAATTGGGTATCTCACAGTTAGAGATTTAAATGGACTTTAAACCTATCCCGATAGCTGACTTGTGCACTAAGTCTCTAGCTAATCCTTTTGTCAAGTGATCCGCCATGTTTTGTTGAGAACGAACAAAATCCACATAAATCACTCCATTCATGATTAACTCACGAACCATGCTATCTCTAACACCTAAGTGTCTTGACTTACCATTGTAAATTTGGCTATATGCCTTAGCCAAAGTTGCAGCACTATCGTAATGCATAGAAATAGGAGAGATTGGTTTTGGCCACAAAGGAATCTCATAAATAAGATTCCTTAACCATTCTGCCTCCTTTCCTGCAGCAGCTAAAGCTACAAATTCACTTTCCATTGTCGAATCAGTGATGCAAGTTTGCTTCTTAGAAGCCCATGAAATGGCACATCCACCTCGCAAGAATAAGCAACCAGTAGTAGAAGTATGATCTTCACTATTGGTTATCCAACTTGCATCAGAATATCCTTCAATAACCGAAGGAAATCCGACATAAGACAAACCATAATCCATTGTCTTTTTCAAGTACCCGAATACTCTAATTATTGCTTCCCAATGATGATTACTAGGATTACTAGTAAATCTGCTTAATCTTCCAACAGCATAAGCAATATCTGGCCTTGTGCTTGTCATAGCATACATCAAGCATCCAATAGCCCTTGAATATTCAAGTTGATTCACAGGTTTACCCTTATGGGGCATTAGTTTCAAACCTGCTTCCATGTGAGTACTAACCGGACCACAATCTTCACAATTAAACTTCTTGAGAATTTTCTCAATGTAGTGAGATTCTGTAATCACAAGACCCTTGTTGTCTCGCTTGATTCTTATTCCAAGAATCACATCCACCTCCCCCATATCCTTCATAGAGAAGTTTGAGGACAAAAACTCTTTAGTTTTATCAACTTGATTTTGGTCAGTGCCAAAAATCAACATGTCATCAATATACAAGCAAATGGTGACTCCTTTACCAGCAAGGGGCGCTGCCCCTTGATCCCGCAAGGGGGCGCGGCCCCCTTAACCCCCGCATTTGTTCGTGGCGACATCAAGTTAGCTAGAACGAGCATGCACTTCGCATTCTACTTACTCGCCTGTAAGCTATACTTGATTAAGCCCTTGATCTCAAGTATATCACAATTACACAAAAATATATGTGATGACACTAAAATCACCAATATTTGTGGCATTTCTTTGAGCGACAATGTGGTTGATATGATATACTACCTATTTGATGTATATCAAGATGGAAGGTTAAGCTCAGATGAGATTTTGCGAGTTTGGCAAAGGAAAGAGGAGGACAACTTACAACCAAGTGAGGCAGGACTGATGGGCTTAATCCCGTATTGGTTGCAATGCCTGAAAAGCAATTGTTCAACGAGAATACTTTCTAAATTTTGTCAGTAACAAATGTAGAGCGTCACTACAATCATTTCTATGTACATCAAATGATAAATGCAGACAACTTTTGTTACACATCATAGAACTGAAAAGTTTGTTTCGCAATTTATATAACAATTTAGGAAATTGCCAACATTTTCGTACGCGTGCATGTCGTGAAACAAAAACAGTGCGCCTAACCATCTATTTCACATGCTGCAAAGCACAATATAATAATATATCCTCATTTTTTGCTAGTTTACTATATCATGTAAAAAACTGTACCTCAAAATGGCGATACATCATTAAACTATTCTAGCACGACCAACATACCACTTTGTTAGCTAATTTGATGTGAAAATGAGTGTGTATCATGCATATATACATTAGTGATTTTATGTCGTGTATTCTAAAGAATCAGGTTGTGCTGATTGTGATAGTGTTGATATTTTCTGATCGTTTACCATGGCCATCTTGTGCTCTTGTACAACGCCATCCTCTATTTTTGGTTGTTTGTAGTCTTTTAGGAGTGGGTTACAATTGACTGTATACGAAGCTGGTCTTTCTTCTTGGAACAATATTCAAAGACGGAAATACTCTTTAGGATATGGGGAAAACAACTTTACGCATAATTTTCGACGTCCTTAAATTTCACCTCCAACAATAACTTGAAGGGTGTCTGGATGTGATTATAGAACGGATCATATGAGATCCTAATTAATGAATCACATGGTTCACATCCTTTGTTACAAACACAAACATGCGAAAAGAATGTACCACTATGATACAACGGGATGTGTGAATTACACTTGCAATTTGCAACACATTAGGGTAACATCGGAGTGACATGGTAAGGTCAACAAGTTGTTAAGCAACTAAAAAATGTAGAAATAAAAAAATAAAAAGAGGCACTTGCGGGTGCATATTTGCAGGTCGATAACTCAGTGATAGAACTAATCATAGCTCTAGGTTCCGAGCACACAAATCTAACCTACAAATCATAGTAACAAGCCAAAACAAAATCAGGATAATGTGAAATGACTGAAATCCATATAATAATATGTCGAGTCCATAATACCTCAGTTTCTTGAGGCTCCTTTCTAAGATCACAAGTGGTCTCATTTTTGTATATATGAGCATGATACCTGCAATAAAAAACATATTCAAAAGAAGTCGTACCTAACGATACATCATTTGGATTCTCTTATAGATTTTTCTACTTTAGGTAAGTAACGAAATTATCGTAGAAAAGTCGATAAAAAGATAAGATATCGTAACGACTCCACCCAAAAAATTCAAAAAAAATAAAAGATATATACGTAAAGAATCTACCAAAAAATCAATGAAATACCCCATACACTTAACATATATTAATTTATTATTCAGTATAGGAAGGGTACTAACATTGATCTAATCGTTAGCAAATATTAGTAATTATATATTGCTCTAACTTTGTTAACTCGTCGATGTGGGACAAAACAACTTTAAGCAATTTATCAACTATCAAGCTTCAACATGTTATCATCCCATTTAATTCACATTAGTAATTTCCTTATAAAACGGGTAAATGATACTCTGATTTACTCATTGCTTTGAAAATAAAATTATAGATGTGAATTATAAAACCAATAGTGAAACCAACAATTAATGTTAAAGAAGATAACAGGCGAACATATTGAATTTATAAAATGGGCAAATAGTAACTGTGATATTCTCATTTCTTTGAATGTCGAATAAACAATATTGAATTTATAAAATGTGATTTTAAAATAACAAAATCAACTGTAATTTTACAACTCATATGTGAATTTTAAGAGCTTAAATTTCAACACTCGAAAAAAGGTTTGTCGAAACTATATAGATTTGTCCCTCTATAACAACGATGATTTAATTCTCGTCGTGATGATTCGTTACACGTATCGATTAATAGTCTGTGAGATATTTGATTTTTTAAAAGAATCATAAATGTTTTTATTTAGTATAACGAAAAAAAATGGAAATTGTTTGTCCATTTAATTTTTATAAAATATGTGAATTATGTTGACCTTTTCTTGTTGTATTATATTATCATGAACCGATGACGCAATAACATGCTCTAAGGTGATAATCAAGCAAACATCCCTTTAGTCCTTTGTTTTCCTTCTAGTGTTAACGGTTGATCTTTATGGTCACTTTGTTTTGACTTGAGATGATGAGATTGAGTACGAGATCAACTTTCACATGATCACTCACCACTTGAACACTAATGTATTTGGTTTTTCACAAAAGGTAAAGTGTTGAAACCTCGTTAGATGAATATATTAGATGCCTGCCAAGGAATTGTCAAAACGATTCTGAAAGTAATCTCACCTAAAGCATAACCATTTACGACAATCTCATGTGAGATTTTTTTTCTCTAATATAAATAATCTTTTGATTATGAGGAATAAATCTCTTTTAGGTAACGAAACTATCTCAAAAAGATTTAGATGAGAAGGTTAGTGGAAAAGTAAGAGTTGGAGACGGTTCATACATAGAGATAAATGGAAAAGGATCAATCATAATAGAGTGTGATGATGATGAACAAAGAATCATATCACATATCTATTATATCATAAGCCTGAAAAGTAACCTATTGAGCCTTGGACAATTCACTGAAATTAGTTATAAAGTAGTAATGGAAAATGATGAATTACGACTTTATGACATGGATAACAAGATCTTCTTAAAGGTCACAAGACAAAGGAACCGACTCTATAAGGCAAATCTAAGGATAGGCCCACCTATCTTCCTTTTAGCAAACTTACAAGACACATCATGGTTATGGCATGCAAGGTTAAGACACCTAAACTATAAGTCACTCACTACGATGACTCAAAAGAACTTAGTCCATGGAATACCTAGCATTAAACCTACAACACAAATTTGTGATGTATGTTTACTTGGAAAACATAGTAGAGCGTCATTCCCAAAGAAAGCAAAAACTAGATCTACATCACCATTGGATTTAGTATATGGAGACTTATGTGGACCAATCACACCACCAACACCTTCTGGAAAGAGATACATATTCTTGCTAGTCGATGACTATTCAAGATTTATGTGGGCATATTTCTTAAGTACAAAAGATCAAGCTTTTGATGCTTTCATGAAATTCAAGGAGACAATAGAAAAGGAGCTAAGAACAACATTAAAGATGTTGAGAACTGATCGTGGAGGAGAGTTCACTTCAAATGAATTCACGTAATATTGCAAAGACAATGGCATAGCACGACAACTTACCACACCTTACTCACCACAACAAACTGGAGTAATAGAAAGAATAAATAGAACACTCATGTCTATGACAAGATGTATGATGAAAGCAACAAACATGCCACAAGACTTTTGGGAAGAAGCTGTTAGACCCGCCATATACATCTTAAATAGTGCATCCACTAGAGCACTAGAAGATATCACTCCATACGAGGAAATTAAGCAAAGAAAGCCAAATCTAGAAACCCTAAAGATGTTTGGCTGCGTAGCATATGCAAAGGTTTCATCATAACATCTAACAAATTAGATGATCAAAGCACCAAAATGGTATACTTAGGAACCGAATATGGATCAAAAGCATATAGACTATTTGACCCAACAACACGAAAAATTTGCGTTAGTAGAGACATGAAATTTAAAGAGGATGAAACTTGGGATTGGAGCAATTATTTAGACGAGCATATCAATGACGAACCAGAATGGGTCGATTTCAAAATAGACAATCTAAGCGAAGATGATCACTATGATCATGAAATCGAACCTAGGGAAGAAGACGAACCAAACAACGAAGACGATAATTTTAATAATTACGACGATAATGGATACGCAACACCAACAAATAGTTCACCCATACATTCTCACACGACTCAAACACCATCAACAAGGTCATCTCAAGTAAATTTCCAAGTTACACCAAATAACCTGACACACTCATTCAATCAAAGTAATCGAGAATCATTAGCATCTACAAGCTCTCACTCACGACTTGATCATACACCTATAAGAGGCTATAGATCATTGAATGATGTCTACAAAGACACTAAGCAATACTACTAGCAAAAGATGAACCCAAGAACTACAAGGAAGCTTTAAACGACCAAATATGGATAGAAGCAATGAAGGATGAGTTAGATTATGTAAATAGGAATAAAACATGGGAACTCACAACCTTACCTTATGGTCATAAAGCAATTGGCTTAAAATGGGTGCTTAAAACCAAGAGAGACGCAAATGGGAAAATAATCAAGCACGAAGATAGATTAGTAGCAAAGGGCTACATATAAGAGCATGACATAGAATTTGAAGAAGTTTTTGCTCCTGTAGCAAGAATGGAAACAATCAAATTATTACTTGCCATAGCTGCAAATAGAAAATGGGAAGTGCATCACCTCGACGTAAAATATGCATTTCTACATGGAGATTTAAAGGAAGAAGTATACGTTGCACAACCCGAAGGATTTATAAAGAAAGATGGAAAAGTCTACAAATTAAGGAAAGCACTTTATGGATTAAGACAAGCACCACGTGCATGGAACATAAAGCTAGAAAACACCTTGAAGTCTTTAGATTTCAAGAACTGTGCATTCGAGCAAGCCATCTACACAAAGGCCACAAAAGACACAATCCTACTAATAGGAGTCTATGTGGATGATTTAATAGTTATTGGCATACCTAAGAAAGAAATTGACAAATTCAAAGCTCAAATGGAAGAAAAAGTTGAAATGAGCGACTTAGGATTGTTAGCATACATATCTATAACGCAATCCGCCTACGCCAACAAGATACTAAATGAAGCTAGAATGATTGACTGCAATGAAACATTGACACCAATGAACCCTGAAACAAAACTAACAAAAAAGACTAAAGACACATTGGTAGACACAACCGAATACCGAAGCATAATTGGATGCTTAAGGTATTTACTTCATACAAGACCCGGCATAAGTTATTCCGTGGGATTACTTAGTCGTTTCATGCAAGAGTCAAAAGAGCAATACATGAAGGCAATAAAGAAGGTACTACGTTATGTAAAAGGAACGAAAGATCATGGAATCACCTACAAACATAATGGAGGAAACCAAATACAAGGATATAGCGATAATAGCTATGGAGTTAACACTGTAGAAAGCAAAGGAACTACTGGCATTATATTTGACTATGGTGAATCACCTATTAGCTGGAGTTCACACAAACAAGCCACTGTAGCACTATCATCATGTGAATCAAAATTCATAGCCGCAACTGCAGCAACAACTCAAGCATTATGGTTAAAGAGACTACTTAGAAAGCTTACTCATACAAGAGAAGAAAAGATAACCATAATGGTGGACAACAAATCAACAATACAACTGATGAAAAACCCAGTTTTTCATGGAAGAAGCAAACATATCGACACTAAATACCATTTCATCCGAGAATGCGTTGAAAGAGAGGACATACAAGTGGAATTTATAAGTGGCGAATATGAAAAGGTTGACATGCTCACAAAGGCACTACCGAAGATAAGATTTCATACGATGAGGCAACTTATTGGACTACGAATTCTACAACAACAATGAAGACGACATTTTGTGTTTATGGGGGAGATGTTGGGGCGATTCTCTCAGCCCACTGGATTAATCCCAAAACCCCAAATATAGCAGTTAGGATAACAAACGGTTATTGGCAGTTATTACAAACTCCAAACCGACACAACGGTTCATGAAACGTTACATCATTTCATTCACACCGTTTAAAGTAGTATATATAGGATACTCATTTGTACAAACACATGATGATGCATATTGATATTTGATAACATATATGAAAGATTGATTTTACAAAACAACTTTGCATATCTGTATATCTTGATTTGAGTTCGAAGATCCAAACACATAGAATGAAAAACAACAGAAAGTTCGAAAAAATAAGGAATTATAATTTCCAAATCAATACCTAAAAATGCGAAAAAGGAAAATATATCCAGTACATCGAATAACAAATCAATACATATTCAATATAATGGATCATTTCCTTAAGGTATAATGAAATAGTGGTGCTTATATATTACTCTAAAGTATGCTAAATCACCGATGTGGGACACTTTACTCCATCATATATAATTTGGCAACTTTTGGCAAGTTATCATCCCATGCAATTAGCTTTTAAAATATTTGATCTTGATAACCATTAGTAAGTAAATTTATGGATTTTGTTATTTTTTACTAGTTCTTTTTCATCTTTTTATGAAATAATGAAATCCATAAAGAGGAATTTTAGAAAGTCATGGAGTTGATCGATGCGAGCTCAACATCGACTAGGGTCACAATATAGGAACCTGGTGCGTGGTGGGATTAACGCCTCGACACGAGTAAAAGAGATGATATACTTGAGTATTTCTTTGGAGAAGACGGGAAATCGCGTCTCCCTCGACACGAGTCGAAACGATGGGTTACTTGAGGATTTGCATAACGAGGTTCGTAATCTAGTTTCACTTGACGAATTTAGTATCAAACAACGAAAAATTCATTTGATCTTTAGTGTACTTTCATGTGTGTATAGATATTGTCACTTGAATTTTCACATTATGACTACAAGTCAAGAGGAACCTCAGCTGCTAAGGATTTTGCGTTATCAATGGTAGCATCTGCCGCTATGAAGCACAACATCAAGTTTCTAGATTGAGTAGAGAAATTGAAATATGAACAAAAACTTTTAAACATTTGCATTACATTCGAAGATTTTAAGAAGTTTTCCGTATTACGGACACAACTGAGACCTCTATTTCTTGTTATTTTTAGTTTTGGTAAAGTGAACGGGCTCATTACAAAGAATGATTTCCAACGTGCTGCTGAGCAGGTTTGCGGGATTTCCTTGAGCGACAATGTGGTTGATATGATATACTATCTGTTTGATGTAAATCAAGATGGAAGGTTGAGCTCAGATGAGTTTTTACGAATCTTGCAAAGGCGAGAGGAGGACAACTTACAACCAAGGGAGGCAGGACTGATGGGTTTGCTTTCGTGTTGGTTGCAATGCTTGAAGAGCAATTGTTCAACGAGAATACTTTTTTAACATTCTCGGTAGCAAATGTAGAGCGTGAATTGCGACAAATTCTATGTACATAAAAAAACATATCCAAAAGAATTCGTGGATTTGTGTTCCAATTTACTTCCAGTGAGTCTCTAGTGAGTAAAATTTAGAGTGTTGGTTTTAAAATGAAGCTAGTCATCCTATCTTCCTTTAAGTGAATTCGACGCAGCTTCTTGTGAAAGCAAAATTCATATGACCACCACCTTTCTTGCAACAAGAAACATCTGTCTTTAAATTGCTGAAAGAAGCAGTGTAGGGATCAACTTTCACATGATCACTCACCACTTGAACGGTAAGGTCTTTAGTTTTTCACGAGCATAACTATTTATGATAATCTCACCTGTGATTTTTTTTCTTTAATTATAATAATCTTTTGAGACGAGGAATAAATCTCTTATAAGTAACGAATCTATATTGTTGATCCAGAAAAATCATAAATCTCACAGGTAATGAAACTATTTGTAAAAGATCGATAAAACAGGCAAAAGTTTTCTCTAATTTTAATCATTTTGAGATGAAGAACGAGAAAGGTCGAAATTTTTCTCTAATTTTTATTATTTTATAATATATAAACAAATTTTTTATGAGTAACGAATCCAGAAGAGAAAATTAGATACAATATTTAGTACTCCGTATATATTTTTTTCAATATAATTAAAACAACCTACACTACAAGAATTCAGGTGAATACCCACGACTAATACCCACACTCATCATTTGGAGGGAATTTACCCACCTAATACCTACCCATCACCCATGAGCGGTCACTTTAAAAGTTGATCTTATTTCCCTCAAATCTCCCACAATATTACCCATAAAATTAGCCACAAAAAAGTATTTTGTGTGTAGATACATGGGTAAATAATTGGCGTTGGAATATTTCCCATGAATTACCCATGTCTCAAGTTATCATGGGTATAAACGTGGGTATTTAGTGGGAAAATACTATTTACCCGGGAATGCTAAAGTCATTTTTATTTGTGGGTAAATTTACGTGGGTGTTTTATGGGTGAATATTTGACCATGACTTTACATGTCTTATTACTTGTATGGAAACTTGGTTGTGGGTATTTTTGCGGTTAATTTATGGGTAAATAGTAATCATTCACCGCTTCACCATAACTGTTTCCCTTCTTAACCGCTTCACCGTACCATATCCATAACTGTATCCCTTCATCTCCAATCCCTTCATCACCATTCCACCTTAATCACCAATCCACCATAACCGTCCGTATCACTGTATCATCTTCATAACCAAAACCGTCCGTATCACCGTATCACCGTATCATCTTCATAACCGTCCGTATCACTGTATCACCCAACAGTAACCTGTATTGCGTTCTGTTCTTTATCATCTTCATCACTTATTATCACCCAACAGTAACCTGTCGCATTATCCCTGCCCTCCACCAGTAACTTGTCGCTTAATCCCCGATTTGTGTTCTTCACTGAATTGCGTTCCCTTTTTTCTTGGTTTCTGTTCTTCATCTTCTTTGATTGGCAGTAACACATGATCGTTTTTGTAGTTTGACTGTTTTGGTTGTGGGTTTATTTTGGTTGTGGGTTTTCGGTTGTTAGAGTTGGGTTTCGGTGTGCAGGTTTGTTTTGGTTGTGGGTTTTCGGTTGTTGGAGTTGGGTTTGGGTGTGCAGGTTGGTTTACTGTTGGGTTGGTATTTTGGATAGCTTTGCTGGTTAGCGAGAGTTTGCTTAGCTTTAGGTCTGGGTTTTGATTGCAGTGGCACGTTTCTTGTGTATTCAGAACTGTAGGTTGTTTGGCAGTGGATCGTTTCAGATTGGGGTTTTTGAGTGGTTTGTTGTGAGTGTTGGTTTTGAGTAAAAAACCTATGATTTTCCTACAAGGGGTGGTATTACAGGTAGATTGTTTTGATTATGGGTGATTCGCTTAGAATTTCTTGCCCTTTGCAAGGGGGAGAAGGGTGTGGAGCTGGTAGAGGTGGGCGGGGGCATTCTAAAAAGTATTTTATCGACCACTTGGGTACTCGCCATTTTAAGACGGATGTGTTGAAGGGAGTTTACAAAGCGCGTATCGCGAATGATTTTTCCTTGTTTTCGGCTCTTGATCTTGCTTTGCATCAAGCGGGGATTTGGTTATGTGGTGAGTGTCTTTGTACGCATACTTTTGGTAAGAATTGTAGACATATGGATGGTGTTGTGGTTGAGTCTCCAGTTTTTGAGGATTGTGCGATTTGGGGGATTGCTTTGCCGGTTTGTTCGCCTAGTGCGGTTGTTGATGTTGATCGAGGTCAGGTTTCGTTGTCAGGTTCTGGGCCTCCCACAGATTGTGACGAGGGTTCTGTTAGAACTGGCTTAGGGGTGGGTTCACTTTGTTTAGATGTTGACCTCCTTGACCGTTTCTTTTTGACGCGCATACGCACGGTCAAGTGCATCCCGCCTAAGTTGAGGCTTGGTTTTGCTAGGATTTTTCTTAGTGCTCTTGACAAAGTTTTATCTAGCCCAAGTGATATTGCAGCGTGGGTGGAACTTCTCATCTTACCGGGTTGTATTTTGGCGGTGTTCGTACCGTCTTGCAGGGCTCAGCGTCGATCTGGTGAGAGGGAGCGTGGTCAGTTTGTTAGTATTTCTAGTGCCATTGCTCGGTGGAGGGATCCTGGGGAGAGGATTGGTTTGATTAGAGATCGTTTAGGTGGTCTTTCCTTTTCTTCGCGTAGGTACTTGAGGTCGAAAGATGCTATGGCGGCTAATATTTCTCAGTGCAAGCGTAAGTTGAGTGATGGCCACTTTTCAGCGGCTATTAAGGTCCTCACTTCTTCGGGTGTTGCCCCTGATTCTCCTGACACCCTGGGGGATTTGGAGGCTAAGCATCCCTTTGCTTCTCCTCCTGTTGTGCCTTCTTCTTCCTGTGGGGTGGACACGCTTTTTGTTCGCAAGGATCTGGTATTGAATCGGATTCGAAGTTTTCCCAAAGGTACTTCTTGTGGTCGAGATGGGCTTAGAGCTCAACATTTTTTAGATGTTTTGGGAGGAGCAGCTTCTACTGTGGCTGATGATCTTTTGGTTTCTATCACTGGTGTGGTTAATCTGTTTCTTTCTGGTAAGTGTCCTAGTCTGCTTGGTGAGTTTATTGCCAGTGCCCCTTTGACTCCGCTTGTTAAGCCTGGAGGGGGCATTCGGCCTATTGCTATTGGTACTGTGTGGAGGAGGCTTGTCTCTAAGGTTGCATCTTCTTCTGTTGGGGAATCGATGACCTCTTATCTGCATGATTTTCAGTTTGGTGTGGGGGTTCCAGGTGGGTGTGAGGCGGTTCTTCATTATGTCAGCAGGTTTGTGGAGGAGAGAGGGGATGAGGCCGGACTTTCTATGCTTTTGGTGGATTTTCAGAATGCCTTTAATCTTGTTGATAGGAGCACCATTATTCATGAAGTTCGGCTGAGGTGTCCGGCTATCTCGCCTTGGGTGGAGTTTTGCTATTCTCGGCCAGCTCGGCTTTATTATGGGGATTCTATTCTTTGGTCTTCTCAGGGGGTTCAGCAGGGTGATCCATTGGGTCCCTTATTATTCTCTCTTGCTCTGCATCCACTTGTTCATGCTATTCATCAAGCGTGTGAGCTCTCCCTTCATGCATGGTACCTTGATGACGGCACTATTATTGGTGATACTCTTATGGTTGCTAAGGCTTTGGATATTATTAGTGTGGAGGGACCGGCTCGTGGGCTACATCTAAACGTTGATAAGTCTGAGCTTTTCTGGCCGGTGGAGGATCCTCGGGGGCTGGTAGATGGCCTCTTCCCTGCTTCTATTTCTCGGCCGAGGTCTGGTGTCAAGCTTCTTGGTGGCTCTATTAGTCGTGATTCAGGTTTTGCTGGTAATTTTGTTGCGCGTTGGGTGTCTAAGGCTATTTCTTTGTTAGAGGCTATTAGGGGGCTTGATGACCCGCAATGTGAACTTCTTCTCCTTCGTTATTGTGCTGGTGTTTCAAAGTTGGTGTATGCTTTGAGGACTTGCCCCCCTGGGTTTCTTGAGGGTGTTTTGTCACAGTTTGATCAGGCCTTACGCGTGTCTTTGGAGTTGATTGTTACGGGTTCAGGGCCTGGGTTTGGTGATTTGCAGTGGCGTCTTGCTACTCTTCCTATCAGTATTGGTGGCCTAGGGGTCTTATGTGCTGAGGATGTCAGTTGCTTTGCCTTTATTGCTTCTCGTTTACAGTCTGGTGATTTGCAGGATCGGATTTTGGCGAGGTCTGGGATTGTTTCGCCGGGTCCTATTTTTCAGTCTGCTCTTGATGCTTTCTCGACCTGTTGTGGTGTCGATCCTCTCTCTGTCACCACTAGCTCTCTTGTCCCCCAGTTTATGAAGTCTTTGGCAAAGAGTTACTTTGGTTTCATTGATGGTTGTTTGACGTCGCGTTTCGGGTTGAGTCGTCGCCAGGAGGCACTTCTCAGCTATGTGCGTGCTCCTCATGCACAAGATTACCTTTTCACTATTCCGATTGATGGGCTGGGACAGCGGATGAACCCGAGACAGTTTCGTGCGGTATTGTGTTATCGTTTGTCGATTCCTTTATTTCCGGATGGTTCTTTGTGCTCGGGTTGCCATGTACATCAGATGGATCTGTGGGGTGATCATGTTGTTCATTGCGCTAGTGATTTGGGGGTTAAGTTTCGGCACAATCTTGTTCGGGATGTGTTGTTTGATATTTGTTCTAAGGTTGGTGTGTCGGTGAGGAAAGAAGCTGATATGGGATTTGTTTTTGATGGTGGACGTGATCTTCGGCCAGCAGATTTATTGCTACACAATTGGTCCCAGGGCAAAGATGCGTGTTTAGATGTTACAAGGGTTTCTCCGTTTGCAGGGGCGGGGTTGGATTCGTGGGTTCCTGGGAGTGCTTTGCAGTCGGCTGTTCAGAAGAAGAAGAGGAAGTATTCTTCTATTTGTGCTGAGCATGGTTACTCGTTTATTCCATTCGCCTTCTCGAATTTTGGGTAGTTTGAGGAGGAGGCGATGGGTACTCTCTGTGTCTTAAGCGGTTAACTGGTTGTCATTCTAATGACGCGAGGAGTGGTGGTTTTTGATGTCTAGACTTAGTTTTTGTATTCAAAAAGGGGTGGGCGCGCAGATTGTTTCGCGGCTCCCTTCCAATTTTGTGTGATTAATAAAATTGGTATTTGAATAAAAAAATAAAAAAAATAAAAAAAATAAAAAAATAAAATAATAATAATAATAATAAAAGTGATGGTTTTAAAGGGGTGGGAGCGCAGATAGTATCTCGGCTCCCATCCAGTTTGTTGTAAATCCCTTTTTTGTTGTTAATAAAAGTGATGGTTTTATAAAAAATAAAAAATAAAATAATAATAATAATAATAATAATCACACCTCAATATTGATAAAATGGAATTTTTTTGCTAGAGGAAGACCCTCGTAGTAGGCTTGTAGGTGTTTTTCCGGTTAACATTTCTCGGCGCATGCATGGTAATCACTTGGTGGGCCTGCTAGTGTGAATTTTGATTTTAGGAATGAGCTTGTGATGAAGCGAATTGATATAACCCTTGTGCTTATAGATGTGGTTTTTAATATCAATTATCCTCGATGTGAGTTGTTGCTTCTTCATGCTTGTACAGGTATTTCCAGGTTACACTTTACTATGCGCACAGGCCATCCTCGTGCGTTTGAGCTATTTATCTTTTTCTTTAAACTTAAATATCTCGCAAATCGTTATGACGAGAAATAAAGCATGTTTCTATAAAAGGGCACATCTAGATACTTTCGACTTTTTTTTACGTTTTTATTGAGTTACGCCTGAAAAATAATACGTGATTCGAATCACGAATCATATTTGATTTTATGGAACCACATATTCTTTTATGAAATCAAATATGATTTGTGATACATATCACATATGATTTCATCTGAAATGAATAAAAAAAAATTCGTTGAAAATATATCGACGTGTCCGTCTAACGAAAGATATAAAAAATACTTATCTCGATAGTGTATTTTCTGTCATATTATGATTTACAGTTTGCAAGATACTTTATTTAAAAAAAAACAGAAAATAAGTTTGTTTATTACTGATTAAAAAGTAAAAGCTTAATATTATTTAGTAAATTTTAAATATATGTACATCTCAACTTAAATCTAAAATTGATTCAAAAACTAACAAAGACAACAAAACTACCAATATACTAAATATAAATAAATTTATTATTCATATATTAAAAAACAACTAAGCTAGCAATATACTAAATATTAAAATATATGTCCATGTTTTTTAATATATATCCATGTTTGACTTTTTAAATCTTTGTTTTTCAACTTTGACCTTAAATATTTTTATTGTGTTATTTAATATTTGATGCATAATACATGAATGGATAGAGTTTTAAATGTATTTTTCATTGATATAATTTTCACCAAGTGTTATAAAATATGAACAAAAATATTTAAAGTTAAAATTAATAAAGAAAGACTCAAAAAAGTCAAAGTGGACAATAATTATGGCACGAAGGTAGTATACAATTTCTTATTTAGCATAAGAGTTTTGATGCTAGGTTATTGGAAAATAGTAGTACTTATATATTGCTCTAATCTTTTAACTAACCGATGTGGGACAAAACTAATCTTTCAAATGGTGTTTCATTTCAATTGCTCAACACATTTTAGTTCTTTCAACTTTCGAGCTTGAACATGTTATCATCTCATTCAATTCATTCTAGCGATTTTTTTATAAAACACGCAAATATGCTGGTGATTTTCTCATGGCTTGAAAATCAATGACGAATGTGAACTATAAAAAGGAATGCAAAACAAAATCTTCGATATAAAATAAGAAAATAGTATGATCCTCAATTTGGGTATGGAACTCGTCCTGATTACAGAATTTACTCATATACACAAAAACTAAAATACACGATTCGCCCTTGACCCAAAATAAGTCTCCCAACCTTTAATCTCTATAACTTTTCTATCATTGTCTTCACTCATGGTCTTCCTTAGATTGCTACTGGGCCATTGTGGTCGAAACGGGTTAGGGTCGCGTCTAGGTGTATGGACCGCATATTTCCTAGAAACGCATCTTAGAGAAACAGTTTTTGGGACATCCTGACCGACTATTCTTTCATGCAAGCTCTAGTATCTCAAGCCTATGTTTGGCCACCGAATATCTCATCGTTGAAGCAACAAGTTGTTGACGTAGTTTGTGTCTCCTCGTTAAAGCTCATTGTTTGTGAATACTTTTCCATACTGCTAAACCGAATGTGGGTCAAGATTGGGTTTTGATAACCATGTGTACCAATCCATGGCTTATGGCTACCATGACTTTAGTGGACAACAGATCACAGTATGTGTTATTTCTCGCACATATATAACATGCTAGGTGTGGTATGGAATTTGTACTCGGGCCAAAACTATCTCAACCATTTAAAGCTTTATAACTCAATGCACATGATCTCATTTGAGTGAGTACAAAATAACTATTTTGACACTTTGATCTTCAGATACTCGAAATAGTGTAACTTTACTTAACGATGGTACAAAGAGTGGTGCTTGAGAAGAACACAAATAGTTAAATTGATCATCACTTTGTATGGTTTTATATGGTTTCATATTTCATATTCAGAAATTAGAAGCATACTTTAGAACACGTATGCTTTGTGATCGTTGCAAAAGCCGTTAAACGTCACTTTTTATTTATGTTTCCAACCTGCTTCAATCTGCAAGTTTAGTAGATTGCCCTATTGGCATATACTTCTTTAGTTGGTGTTTACCGGCTTTGTCCATATTGGGTAAACACTGCACACCGACAACATATGCTAGATCTCATGAAATCTTTCATTTACTATTACGTGTTAAGCTTAATCACATGTAATAGGTTTTTGAGCGGCTAAACAACACCGAAATCACCTAGCTCGAAACATCATCTCTTAAATTAAGATTTGATGTCGACGGCGAAAAACGTTATTAAAAAACCATAGCAAAACGCAAACCCATCTTCTAGATCTAGAATACATGAGGGTGCCAACTAGTGTCACTGGTGAAGTCATTGATAATCACATGGTTTACTTGAAGTCGAGAACATGCTTATCGACTTTAATTTTTAGGACATTAAAGTCATAAGGACAGTAACCTCGTCTCTTTTAGTCCATATTCCATAGTTGTTATACAATGGGTGTTTAGCCGTTTGAATAGTCCAATCAAAACCACAGAAGAGTCGAAAAACATATGAAATATAAGTAACAAACGTACCCAATAAGGCAAAAGTTCTGCACGCAAGACACAACGATATCAACTTTCTCTAATTTTAATCGTGTTTTAGACGAGGAACTAATTTCTTATAGGTAACAAAGCTATCGCACAAAAGTCAAAAAACAGATGAAATATAAGTAACAAACATACCCAATAAGGCAAAAGTTCTGCACGCAAGACACAACGATATCAACTTTCTCTAATTTTTTAATCGTGTTTTAGACGAGGAACAAATTTCTTATAGGTAACAAAGCTATCGCACAAAAGAAAAAAAATAATTACAAGTCGATACTCGAAAAAGCAAACAATACCGTACTGAATAACAAATCAATACATATTCGTCATACGGTATTTTTTACTTATACTGTAAGCAAAGAGTGGTGGTTATATATTGCTCTAAAGTTTGTTAACTCAATTGTGGGACAAAGCAAATCTTTAAGCTTTTGTATTATTTCAATTGTGTATCACACTTTAGTCCGTCATACATAATTTCACAACTTTTGACCTTTAAGTAGTTATCATCTCATTCAATTAAAATTAGTTATTTACCTAAAAAAAGAGCAAATTGCACCTGAGATTTTCTTATTTCTTTGAAAATCGAATGAAAAAAATGAACTTTAAAATCCATAGTGAAATCAATTAAACGAGAGTAAAATCAAAGAACATAACAACCAAACATATAGAATTTGAATACATTAAAATTAAAAAAAAATATTTCTTAGAAGTAACGAATATATGTAAGAAAATTCCAAAAAAAAAAAAAAAATATAACTAACAATCTACCCAAAAAAAATCGAAATAACAGATAAAGTATAGGTAACAAATAAACCCGAAAAAACAAATGAAATACCCATGCGTTGAACATGTAATGATTTCCAACGAGCTGCTGAACAGGTTTGCGGTATTTATTTGAGCGACAACGGCTTACTTTCGTGTTGGTTGCAATGCTCGAAAAGCAATTGTAAGTATCGTCGATAAAATAGATTAAATATCATTAATGAGTCTACCAAAAATGTCAATGGAATACCCATACACTTAAGGTGCCGTTTGGTTGGGCATATTGGAGAATATTGGAGGATATTCAAAATTTTGACATTTTAATTTCCCCAAATATTGTGTTTGGTATGTCTAAGGAAGGAATTTACAATTCCCCGAATTCCTAAAATGAAGGATATTGAAATTACTCTAAAAAGTAAGGAATTTTAATTTACTTGAAAAATTTATATTATAAACTTTTTTTCTAATCATTTTTATTCGGGTTTTTATGTTATATAAAAAACTATAAAATTAAAAAAATTTATATAAAAATTATTTTTTCGATTTTTACTCTTTTAAATAGCAAAAATAAAATTTATATTAAAAATTTATAGAAATTGTTTATAAAATTTATAGAAATTTTTAATAAAATTTATAGGAATTTTTTACAAAATTTATATAAATTCTATAAAAAAAATTATTGAAATTTTTTATAAAATTTATAAAATTAAAAAAAAAATTAATATAAGTTTTTATAAAGTTTATTGAATTTTTTTATAAAATTTATATAAAAATTTTATAAACTTTATATAAATTTTTTATAAATTTATTATAAAATTTTTATAAACTTTAAATAAATTTTTTATAAAATTTATATAATTTTTTTATAAAAAATTTATAAAAAAACTATATAATTTTTTTTTTAAAATATTTATAAAAAGTTAAAATTCGATTTTTAGTTTTTCAATAATATTTTTATAAAAAATATTTATTCGTTAATTGGTTTAATACAAATTCAAGAGTTCAAAATATTACAAATTTCTGTCAACCAAACAGGATTAGGCATTTTAAATTCTAGAATTTTAAATTCTTAGGAATTTTAATTTACTAGATATTAGAATTTCAGAATTTTAAAATGTTGAACCAAACGGCTAAGTGCATTCTGTTATTACATTCTGTTATTACTTTGTCAGCTCGTCGATGTGGGACAAGACATCTTTAAGCTTTTGTTTGATTTCTATCGTTGCATATGTTATCAAGATTTCCTCATTGCTTAGAAAATAAAATTAACATTTAGGATAATCTCAAATCCGATACTTTTTTTCTAACTAAATATTGTTTTAGATGAGGAACAAATCTTAAATAGGTAACCAAAACTATCTCAGAAAAAATAAAAAGAAACCATCAAAAGTTTTGCACAAGGCGGATAGGGACGGAGTGAGGGGTGTCTCGTGGGTGCACGTGACACGTATGAATTTTTTTGATTTAATGTTAATTTTCGAAAAACTCATTGATTTCTTCTATTTGCATCTTAAATGCACCCGGTAATTCGAAAATGTGTTACTAGTCTTATTTAATTAGTATCCTTACAAATAAAAACAAATATTAACTTTGCTAAATTACGATTTAAAAAATTTTGTACACCCAGTCATAAATGGTCCTGGCTTGGCTTCGTCCCTGACGGTATCTCAATAGTGATAGCATCATATGTAATTTAGCAACTCTAGAGCTTCAACAAGTGATATTCTACTCTGTCATATGTAATTTAGCAACATGGTATGTCTATTTAATTTTTAGAAATTTGCAAATTTTACTGACATTTTCTCATTGTATATTATTATAGACTAGTACTTCTCGTTTCATATTAAATGTCCACTTTAACATTTTTTGCTCTTACTTTTTAAACTTATGACTATAAATCTTTTTATTTATATTATATATTATTTGATAAAAATTATATTAATGATAAACAATTTAAAACTCCATCTATCCATATATTTTCCTACAAGTATTATACAAAACAACTAAAAATATTTATATTCAAAGTTGTAAAAAAAACCGAAAAAATTCAAAATGGTAATTTAACTTATTTATTGCCAGCCGAGCAGTGATAAGAAAAAGTGACATGGCACAATATACACCGTATAAATTGATATAGAAATCAATTTGGACCACTTAAACTCATGCTGCATTTCAGGCTTCTCAGTTGGGAAGATATGCATGGAATTATAGCACGTTTTTGTGATGATAAGTAAACATAATCTATTGACAAGTCACTTTTACCTAACTTAGCAAAATATCCGGATAATTCTTGAGTGATACAGTTTAAATAAGTAGCACCTTTATTATTCCAGCAATCATCGGTAGTTTTGTACTCTCAATAAGTATCTCTCACATTCATCTTCTTCTTCAAATAAACTTTACCACCATTTCCATAGATATACCACACCACAAAACCAATGAATTCCGAATCGACGAACTATATCTTACCGTTGTACATCTCGAGATGGCTTAGATTGGTTTTCTTTAGAATGTATTTCATACTGTACTTGGTTAAGTGGTAATCACATACTTACATTATATCTAAAAAAATGTTGTGAAGGAAAGTTATATAATGTGAATTTTGTATGTTTTAATTATTGATGATAAAAACGAAAGGGTGATGTTACTAATACCCTCCTTAGCCTCACAAAAGTACAAAAAAATTACTTCCAATACCCCTTTTTTGTCCTCCTTTAACTGTACATCACAGTTTTCTGTCAGTTTTTTTTCGTATTTTTTGACAGTTTACTATTTTTAACATGTTAAACTTTATATTTTTTATTCCGTATTTTCCGTTTCACAGTTTTATAACAAAAACAAAATTAAAAAAATTTTAAAAAATCAAAAAAAAAAAAATCAAAAAGTTAGGAGGGGTACCAATAACGCCCCCAAACGAAAACACAAGTTCACTGTCAGTGGATGTATTTTTAATCAATAATAATGTCAAGTGGTGTTTTGATAGTGTGGCATTGGAAGTATCGAGATAAAGAGATCATTGTGCATCTTTTCATATTTCTTTTGTCTAAAACAAAACTAAGGTTTGTAATCTAAATGAGCAGTGGACATGACGGGTTTGGCTAAAAATTGTCATATGAGGCGATAGTTTTTCACTTTTTGTATGGCGAGAGTAGAAATAAGTGTACTTTTGCGTTACACGGATAAATGATTACTTTTTCTGTCCCATATTAACAGTTTATGTTATTATTTTTGGACGTCCCATATTAATAGTTCAGTCTAAAAATAGATAAGAAATATATATTAAGTTTACAATATCACCCTCACTTGAATGTATTTGTTGGAATCAACAAACGATAATCAAAGACGAATTAAAGACAAGAAACAAGAAGATGCGATTTTGCGGAAGCTTTTCTCATTATCAAATCAAAAATCAAAGGTGCAAAGTTCTTAACATATGAATCCCTATTTATAAGCCAAACCAAACCGACTTATACTATTACTTTTCTATTACAAAGATACTAAAAATATTAAACGGCCCATAGAAGTTTAGATCACATTCTTAACAATCTCCACCGTGATCGAAACTCCTAAGAAATACCAAAAACTCAAAAACAAATTCAAAATTTCAAATGCTAGAGAAACTAGCTTATTGCAAACAAACAAACAATCGATCGAATATGAAAACGATCAACCAAACAAACAAACAAACAAACGATCGAATCTGTAAACGATCAACCAAACAAACAAACAAACGATCGAATCTGAAAACGATCAACCAAACAAACAAACAAACAAACAAACAAACGATCGAACCTGAAAACGATCAACCAAACAAATCCATTCAAAGCAACTCACATTCGAAACTCGCGTAGCACGAGGTGTCATTAGCAATACCCATTACAAATTCCTTTTCTTTTAGCTTAGGACAATTGAGCTTCCAATGGCCTTCCTCCTTGCAATAATGACAAGTAACTTTGGGAACAAGACCCGAAAAACTTGATGATACTCCACCTTTATCTTTACCTTTTTCAAATCGATATCGACCCCTATCACGACTTGCGGTTGATAAACCCACAGAGTCAAACTCATAACTACTTCCTGATGCTTGTTGATGAAGCTCTTTCAAGGAAGAACCTTCTTTCATTCGAAGCACGAACAAACGTTGTTTTAATAACAACTTATCAGTCAACGACTTTGTCATATAAATTGTTTCTAATTTGTCCCATACACCTTTTGCCGTTTCCTCGTCACCAACCTCATAAAGAACTTCATCCGATAAACATAGCAAAATAGTCGAGTGTGCCTTTTCTTCTTGCAACTTATAGTTAGCATCACTCATGTCATCCGGCTTTGTGCCGGAAATAGATGCCCAAATGCCTTGTTGTTTCAATAAGGCTCGAATCTTAATTCTCCACAAGCTAAAATTACTTTTACCCGAAAACTTTTCAATGTTAGTGATTTGAGAATTCATGGTAAGTAAACAAATAGAAACCAAACAAATTAAAGTCCAAAAATAAGATAAAGCCCAAACTAAAAAGCCCAAGTGATCTTAACCAAAAAAACCTCGACTGTCTTCTTCCCCAAATCTGAGCAAACACAATCGAACCCTAAAAAAAACAGAGAACCAAACGAATCTACGAAACCCTAAATCGAACCTTCTTCCAATAGTCACAACGATCGAACCACGCTCTGATACCACTTGTTGGAATCAACAAACGATAATCAAAGACGAATTAAAGACAAGAAACAAGAAGATACGATTTTGCAAAAGCTTTTCTCATTATCAAATCGAAAATCAAAGGTACAAAGTTCTTAACATATGAATCCCTATTTATAAGCCAAACCAAACCGACTTATACTATTACTTTCCTATTACAAAGATACTAAAAATATTAAACGGCCCATAGAAGATTAGATCACATTCTTAACAGTATTATTACAAATAATAAAGAATTTGTAAATTACTTGGTTAAGGGTAAATTGTAATTGTGTAAAAAGTAAGAGAGAAACTTGAAAAGCGATGTTTTTATTAAACTATGTGTTTTTAGTCGATCGACTATTATTATGAGACGGATGGAGTATTAACGACTTTTCTAAGAAAATTAGATCATATAAAAGTTATTAATTAAAAAACAATCGTTTACCCGTGCAACGCACGGGTATTGTTCATGTTTAATATAGGATGGAGAAGAAATTCAATAACACGTTTGACGAGTAATAATCAAAGAAACCATCCTTTAAAGATTGTTTGTTTTAGTTAGGCACGATATGAGGGCACTAATTCACGGTTTTCCATTCTAGTGTTAACGTCTATCTTTATAGTCACTTTGTTTTTACATGAGATCAAGTGTGGGGATCAACTTTCACATGATCAGTTACCACTTGAACGGTAAAGTCATTAGTTTTTCATAAAAGGTAGAGTGCTGAAACCTCGTTAGATGTGTATTTTAGATGGTTTCCATGAAAAAGGTCAAAAACCGTTCGGAGAGTAATCTTACTTGGAGTATAACTATTTATGATAATCTCATCTGTGATTTTTTTTTCTTTAATTATAATAATCTTTTGAGATGAGGAATAAATCTCTTATAAGTGACCAGAATATTTAAGAAATATTTAAGAAATATCGAAAAGAGAAAGTTTTACACATACAACATGACCAATTAGGATAATCTCACTAGTAATGGCATTATTCTCTAATTCGAAGCATCTCAAGGAATAAATTTACTAAAAGAATTTATCCAAGAATGGTCAAAAAATTTCTCTACTTTAAATCGTTGATGAACCAATTTTTTTATAAGTAACGAATATAGTTGATTTTAAAAATTTGTAAATCTCACATAGGTAATGAAACTATTTAAGAAAGATAGCGGAAGTTTTGAACACTGAAACGTGGAAAGTTTCTTTACTTTTAATCATTTTTAGATGAATAACGAGAATGGTCGAAAGATTTCTATAATTTTAATTTTTTGAGATGAAGAACAATTTTTTTTTAATAATAAACGAATGTAAAATTGATTCAAAAACGTTAAAAAGAACAAATGAACTACCCGTAAACTCAATATTTATTGATTTATCATTTAGCATATATGAGCACTACTTGTTTAATTGTTGGGCAATAGTACTAATAGTACTAATTATATATTGCTCTAATATTTCTTAACTCATCCGTGGGATAAAACCAAAATTTTTATATTGCTATATGATATTTTAGTCCGTCATATGTAATTAGCAACTTTCTAGCTTCAACATGTATTCATCACATTCGAATTGACACTAGTGATTGTATGGCATTCGTACTCGGGCTAAATTTATCTCAAGCGCCAAAAGCTTTATAAGTTAATGCACATGATCTCATTTCATTGACTACAAAACAATTATTTTGACACTTTGATCCTTAGATACTCGAAAAAGTCTAACTTTTCTTGACAATACTACAAATAAATTAACTTGCCAATCCATGTACTAAATATGTCGATTTATTATTTGGTCTCTGAGGAAGTCGTCTGTTTTGAATTTGTTAGCAAATAATTATTTTTTAAAATTTCTCTAATGTTTGGTATCTCATCGGTGTGAGACTGAACCAACAACCTTAAAGCTTCTGTTTCATTTCAATCGCTCCATATAATATTTTAGTCCCTATGTAATTTAGCAAATTTGAGCTTCAACATGTTATAAAAATCCTGATGATTTTCTCATTGCTTGAAAATCAAATGAACAATGTCAACAATAAAACGGAATGCAAACCAAAATCTAGAATATAAATTAAGAAAATAGTATGATCGTTGATTTGGAAATGGAACTCATACGTCCTAGCTTAGTTACAGAATTTACTCAACTCGTCCTTGACCCAAAATACACCATTAGTCTCAAAATCGAAATAAGTCTGTGAACCTTTAATTTCCTGCACTTTTCTACCTAAAAGTCCTGATCTTATCATTAACTTCACTCATGATCTTCCTAAGATTGCTACTGGGCCATTGTGGTCGAAACGGGTTAGGGTCGCGCCTAGGTGTATGGTGTATGGTGTATGGACCGTATATTTGCTAGTTATCATTCAAAACCCTAACTCGTCCTCTGAGCGGTGGATCTTCGAGTGAATGTTCTTTCTTCTAACGATGTTCTCAATATCTATATTGAAATTGTTAGGGTTTTGTTATGTCATTGTTCAACCTTGTATACTTTGAGATGTGAATGCAGTGTTGAAACAATGCAACATATCATCCTCTTTGTTGTCGTGTTGTTGGAATTTTTGCTAAGGTAATTACGTTTGATCTCTTTATTTATAATCTTAGTTGGTTTTTCTTTTTAATGTTATATTTTTCCTTGTCTTTCGACTTCTTTTTATTATGTAAGGAGTGGTATACATGATTTTTTTTGTTCAAACAGGTTTGCAGATGCGGACATATTGTAGGTGCTCTCTATAGACGTGGATGGAGAGACAAATGCAGACACATTGCGTATGTCATTTTTAACGTAAATCCTTCTGGTTGTGCCCACACTACAACCACACTAGTATGTCATTTTTATTGGTGTTTCTTTATGGTTGTAAAAAGTGAACTGATTGCCTCCTTTATAACATTGTTTTGTGTAATTTTGATGGAGATGGTGCAGTTCTTTAGTTCTGATTTATTATAAAGTTCTTGTGTATGATTAATTATATATGGGATTTGGAATATTTTCATTATATTAACTTGCTATCATGCTATGTAATATGCATATTCACATACTGATGTTTGCTTGAAATTTGATCAGAACCTTATGATTATTATGGGAGAAAAAGTAGAAATGAGCTTGAATCCATTACTGGTGCATCATTGAAGCGAGTCTGTTACACTTGCTAATATCAATAAAAACTTGATGCAGAAAGCATAGTTTCTGTATATATGTATATGTTGAAAACATGCGGAAAGAGACTAGCATTTTGTATTATGTAATTTTGAGCAAAGATTTTGTATTTTGTAATTAAGTCATGCTTTTTTGTTAATTGGGGTCCTTATCATCATAACAAGTTGTGTTCAGGTTATTTATACTAATGCTCAGTCTTTATAAAATTATTCTTAAATTCTGTTAATTACTTTTATGTTTTGTGCAATTCTTCTGTTTGTAGAAGAATGATTATTCTCAAATCATAGCGTGTTCGTTTTCCAAGACATTTTTATTTCCTTTAATAAAAAATGGTATTATATATACTCCACAAATCCATACACGACAAAAGATATTTCTTTAGCAGGATTTGTTCTATTTTTTTGTGATCAATATTTTTCAAATATATCTTATTTTTAACGAAATATCAATTCTTTAAATAGATGTTTATGTTTATTAATATTAGAAGTGTTAATCGTGTATTTTTTTTAATAGTTGTATGCAGAATGCATGAATGCCTAAAAATAATCTATTTTTAAAACCAATTTCGTCAAACTTTACAAAATTTCTTTTTTACATCTCCTTATCTCTATTTCTTTGCTATATCTATGTGTCTACTTCCATTATATCCATTATAATAAAAGGTTTACCATCCAAAATCGAATGTTAATATGTTGAAGGTTGAAAAATTTATCTCTACTACGAGGAACCTCGAAAACTTTAAAGTGGAAAGTCAAATTATATTTTAGCAAGTTGTGGAGATTGTTCTAATATCTACTCCATAACTAAAGCAGAGAAATCGTTCTACAATAATATTTTAGGAAGTTTCCTAAATTTTTATATTTTCACAGTAGGAAAGCATTGAAATATCTCACAATTATAAAGCACAAATGAAAATTATTATGGGTGAACTTTTGAATTGGTGGGAAGGTATTAAAGGAATTATTTCAATTAGGAAACCTCTTTAATCACACGTTTGAAATGAAACATCATATTTTAGTTGACTTTGAAGCTGCTAATCGTGTATATATCATGTGTATGTGTATATTATGATATGAATAATTTTTGTATTTATTTCAAAAATATTTGAAGGAATCATCTGCATAACCCATTCAAAATGCTTGAGAGTTATAACAAAACGTATAACACTCTACGTTTGAAAACATAGTATTCAAATGGTTGCAAGTGATAATAGATACTTGGCAACTTTTCAATCAGTCTATATATATTGATCCCAATACATTTATTTGTAACAGATCGAGGGCTATGTTACAACATTCGCACAATGCGTTTTAGTTTTTTCCATTAGTTTTTAGTGATATTGCCAAAATAAGGATTTCTCCATCCACCGCTTTTTGGCATCTTTGTTTTGAAAATGGGCGTTGAACACTATTTCAACCTTCGAGGTTATAAGCTTGAAATTATCCACAGGAAAACATATACCTTATGTTGTCAAAGATGAAAAGTTCTTCAGAAGAGGAAGTCCAGCAGTGCTAGGTGACGCGAGCGTTTATGCTACCAAAGTGAAGTAGGTATTAGTTTTTGAGGGGAAAGTTCCTACTTATCTACGTGAATACATATTTACTTGGGTTCGTCTTTATAGATAACGCGTTCAAACGGGTTAAAAAAGGTTACTAATAAATAGTAAAAGGGTATACATAACATTATAGATAACGAAAAGAATGTTGACAGGTTAAATCTAAGTTTACATAAATCGCCTTAGTTTAAAAGAAAGATGAGGACGGGTCAACCTAATTTTAAAAATAAAGTTCGATGAAATGGTTCACTAATTATCAATCAACTTAGTTTAATGCATTACTAATACTTTTGAGCTAGAACCAATCAATAGAATAAAGTGGAATCTATGGTTGAGCAACAAACATGAATGCACCAAAATCGTCTTTCATGAAACTATCTCTATTTGTATATCTCAATGTGCATGTAATGTGTCCCAATGAAATAGGACCTGTAGTTACATGAAAGGTTATTAAGAAAATTTATATGTTATTTGTTGTATGTTTATTTGATATTTTATCTAGAACCGAATAATCGCTTGTTACGATTACAATTTGATCTTATCACAATATAGCATATTGTTAATTATCTGTCGTTAAGTAATACGCCGCTATGCGCTGGTATTCGTCTAGTTTCTTATAAGTAACCAATGTATAAAAAAATAGTTACGAATGGTACCATAAAATTCGAGAAAACAAATATATACAAGAAAATTCAAGAATAAAAATTAGATATGAATTATAAGAGAAACAAATATGAATTATAAGTTACGAGTTGATAAAAAAAAACAATAATACCCGTACACTGAATAACAAGTCAATGCATATTCTGTAGTGTTTTCTTTGCTTAATTTCTAAGCATTTAGTGGTGATTATGTATTGCCTTAAAGTTTGTTAACTCACCAATGTGGGAGAAAGTAAATCTTTAAACATAATTTCGTTTTTATCACACTTTAGTCCGTGACAAATATGAATTAGGTAAAAAAATTTATATATATAATTTTTATTATATATTGAACATATAAACTATTTTCCAATAAATATGTGAAAATAAAATTACGTGACAAAATTACACCTAATTCACATGTTTTATTTGAGGTCTCAACAACTGCGTTGACTCGACTAACTCCAAACCCGACGATAAACAAAAAATTTATTAGACAAAGAACAAATTTTTTATTAGTATGAACCTATTTCCTAAATTTTTTGGAACAACAGACTAAAAGCTTTGCACACAAGCCATAATCATTTTAGGATAATCTGAGTATCGATATCATTTTTGTTTAAGTTTAATCATCTTTTGAGATGAGGAACAAAGTTCCTCAGGTAACAAATATATCTTATAAAAAATCTTCTAAGAAAAAGAACAAAATTTACACGCACAAGATAACCATTTTAGAACAATTTCGGCAACCATACCATTTTCCTGTATTTTTGTAACACCCCACTTGCATAAATGGACCGTTACGTGTATTTATGGCGTGTCATCAAAGCATAAGGTAAATGTCCTAGAACATTAACTGACCATAAAGGAAATACCGGAATCAAACTTCGGCAATCCAAACATAAGCCCAAAACATGAAATATAAAATACTGAATGAAAGGACTAAACAAAGTCCAAATAAGCAGAATAATAAAAGAAATGCATAAAGTAAGAATAGTCTGGATAGCTTCCATTCAAATGCACATGCTCTTAGAATCCTAAAAGCGTCCTGGTGTACCTGCCGTTAGAACATGAAAGGAACTACGCCTGAGCATAACGCTCAGTGAACGGATATAAAGCATGATAGGGAAATACTAAAATAAAACATATGATAAAATACTGGAGCTGTAAGACTGATAAGTAAAGTTGCAGCGAAAATCTGTGTATAAATCTGTAAAGCCTGATTTATAAATAATAAAGCTGAACTGTTATCTGTTAAATCTGAAAACATGCATTTTCTGTAATTTAATTGCCAGAGCTTACATAGGTCATGTGCTGTAACAACGTTGCATGAATAACTGGAGGGGTGACCTCGTCATGCTACAGAGGGGTGACCTCTAAATAACTGTGCTGGGTGGAGGGATCAGCTCCAATGTGAAGGATGTAGAGCACACACCACATTCACCTGCTAAACTGTAAACTGTAGCCTAGGATGCATCCATACGCCCCACTAATAATACTAATAAAATGGCCAAGCTGAGCTGAGTGGGACGATGCAGGATATCACTCTCCTGCATGTGAGTCACGACACCGGTGCCTCTAGTGTCGTGGTTACGGTACCTCCGTAACTAGTACATAAACTAATCATGCTTGTATATAATGCTCAGGCAATTTATTTTATTATTAACATGATTACTGATAAGCTTAAACATATACTGGAGAAAACATTTGGCTGCAGACGGGAAATGCTAATCATGCATAGGAGAAAGTCCTTACTGAAGGACGGGAAATCCGTACCTTAACCAATTCGACGTGCACTCGGTAATAATGATCAATCTTTCCTTCAAGTAATCTACAACAATTTTGGACTAATTATTAATACCACTATTATTCCAACTTGTTATTTGTTAAATGTATTGTTATGTATATTTGTCCTTAAGAACCACTTTTGTTGTATAAAACAACATGTCTTTACATGGGAGTGATAGCTCGTTTTACTTTTGTAAAGAAAATATCAAATACTCGATAAGGAAATCAAGTACAAAATAACTCGTTTTGAAAAGATGATTATTAACAAAAGTAACCTTAACAAAGTAAAGGATAATTTGGTAACCACTCCAAAATTACAAGGACCAAATTGTAAAAATTATATTAACTATCCAAAATATGTATCATCTTGTTCCTGTTATGCCATTGACGTACAAATTAAGAATCCGAACTCGATCATATCGGCTTATGAATATTTCATTTCGAAGTGTAAAGTATAATAGAGTATCTTTAAGAAACATGGTAACTTGTTATCATTATTATGTAGCAACGAAAAATATTAAGCCGCGAAAACTCGATTCACCGATCATACTTGACCATGAACATATTGTATCAAGCATGTTTTTATATAGTTAGTTACTTAATCATACTATTCTGTATATGAAAATAGCCATACTCGGCCTTTTATTACTAAGTGTACATGTTTATATCGAGTAATGACATATATATATATATATATATATATATATATTGCAGAACCCATCTTAGTGACAAAACTTGCAGAACTCTTGTTTTTTAAGGCAAACATGTATGTCTGAAGGACTAAATGTATGTTTTTGAGAGCGGACATGTATGTTTTTGGATCGGTGCACATACATGCATGCGCGCTTTCAAAAATGTATGTTTTTGAATGCGTGCACATACATGCATGCACGCCCTCAAACATGTATGTTTTTTGATATCTTTTTTTTTAATTTAATTTAATTTTGACAAAAATAATTCAAATATGCTTCGTGAATACAAATATTCTTTAAAAACATACATGTACTCCTTCAAACACACATGTTTTCCTTCAAAAACAAGAGTTCTGCAAGTTCTGTCACTAAGATGGGTTCTGTAAATAAAGTTACACTATATATATATATATATATATATATATATATATATATATATATATAGGGTAGCGATCCAGTAAGAAGAGAAATAAAAATAAGAAGAATAAGAAGAACTCTGTACCACACATTTTAAATAAGAGTGAGAAATTTAAGGGGAGATGCATGAGTTTTTGTAGGTGCATCTGAAATGAGTGGTTGTAGTTTCTTCTCATCCTTCTCATTTTAGTTAATCTTCTTATTAGATCCTAACTCTATATATATATATATATATATATATATATATATATATATATATATATATATATATATATATATATATATATATATATATATATATATATATATATATATATATATATATATATATATATATATATATATATATATATATATATATATATATATATATATATATATATATATATACTAGTTGCAAAACCCGTCCGATGGACGGGTATGACTTCTGCTTGCGTTTAACTTAGTTTTAATTAGTAAATATTTGTTTGTATTGTCCGATTAACAGGTATGACTTATTTCGATAAAAGTGTGGCTCGTATTAATTTGTATACATATAACTTTTTTTTCTTTGATTTACTTTTATTAGTGATTTATATAGTGTGTGGTAACACCCAATGCTCTAAATAAGTTAAAAAGTACTTCAAAAGTATTTATATTAATTGCCAACACAAACAACTAAATTCTACTATTAAACATGGACATAGCAAACAATAAAAAAAGTGAGATATTTGAGTTTCTTGCATTTGAATTGAGGGAGTGAATATTTTTATTAGACTTTTACCTTTTCACAAATGATGTTTTATGTTAACCGAGTTTTTACTAAGAATTTTTACAAAACATATTCCCCAATATATTGTGATTAGAAAAACAGTAAAATGCGAGTCTTGTAATTTGTCAAAAGTTTTAATTAAATCTCTGTAGTTTGTTTTTGTGATTATAAAATAATGCATCATACATCCTTGAGGGCATCCTTGAGGACGGATGGTGCATATAGTTGTCAATTAAGGGTTAAAGTTGTTTGTTACTTTATGAGTGTTTTAATCCTTATACATATGGATAATTTTTGCATTTCACTTTACCAAAAAAAATTAAGAATTTTGAAAACTGTTTTTTTGTTTGCAAACAAAATTCGAAAATGGTTTTTCTTTTAAAACAATTTGACAATTCTTTTTTTTAATTTAAGAATTTTTGTTTTAAAATTTACTTTTCTTGAAATAATTTTATTTGAAAAAATTTAAAACATTTTAAAATTTGAAAAGTAAAGATAAAATTACGTTTTTAGAAATATTTTTTAAGTTAAAATGTTCAATATTTTTCTTCGAAAAAATTAAAGTGTTTATACACCTTTACGTTTTTAACAAAAAAATATTTTGGTTTAAGTTACAAAAATAAAAAATATAAGTTTATGTTCGGGAAAAATAAATTATTTTAAAAGTTAAAAAAAAAAATATTTTCCTAGAAAAAAGTAAATTGATTTGAAGAAGAGCATACTTTCATAATTGATTTCTTGCGCAAAGTGCGGATGGTTTTAGTTGACATCCTTAAGTTTCTTAATCAATGAGTCTAAGAGACTTTTCCTCGGATTTGCCTTGTATTAGCGTGGTCTAAGATCTATCAGAAGGAAAAAACATGAATTTTCATCCGATAAGAGAATATCAAAGTTAAGTTTTTCGTAATAACAAAGTTTATGAATTTTCCGCAATAAAAATTATATGTTTTACAATTATTTGCTTAAGAGTAGATGGAGATTTTTTATTTTTTTTAGAACGGCAAATGTTAGTGGTTAGTGTGTCGAGTCGTGCAATGACATCCAAGCGGTAGAATGTCTTCTTCGAACCCTCGCCTAGTTATGTTAGACACTTTATCCGCTTCGCCTGAAAGAGTAGATGGAGATTCGACTGTCATGTTAATGGATGAACCGCCTATATTATTCAAAGCAGAAGTCGACATCGGAGGTGCTTCATTGGATTCTAAGGAAACTGCAGACGTACACCTTGGTAAACAACACCAAACATTACTATTTAACTGAACATACTTAAATTTATCCGTAAGAGTTTACTTGGAAAAAATTTCCAAAAATTTCCAAATTGGTAACCAACTAATGGAATATACAAATCAGAATTCCGAATTCTTGAATCATACAATTTCAATAACCACAGTAGTACCATGATATAGGTAACAAAGGGTAAGATAACGAAGGCAGGTTTGTGAATGTAAGTCAATTGGGTAAACATTTTATCATTCTCGATGGTAGCTGTATTTTGAAGCACGCTATGAGACTAACCTAATTGCAATTTCCCCTTGCTGAGAAACCATGGTTGCCAATTGCGTAAAGATGCCGCTCAACTCATGAATGGTTGACTCAACACTGTGAAGAGCTTCAACTCGGCTCTGCATGTAATTATCCTGCACTGGGACCACCTGTTTCTGCTCTTGACTTTGTTGATGTTGTATCAGTGGCTTAGATTCTACACCCGCCCTGCTTCCTGGAAAGTAAATATTTGACAACAAAATCAAGCGATGTAAAGTATGTTTCTTACTTATATCAGTAAAGAATATTACTATGTTATATTTTTTAAAGTCTGGCAGTATACAAAGACAGACAGATGTAATAACCACTAATTTGTACCTCAACACCAAATCTTTATTATTTCTCATATTGGCTTCTACCATTTCACGCGTTTTATTTCATAATTCGCTATGTTCAACAACATGGTTCACAGATCCCAGATTTTCTGTTCTCTGCGCAGCTAACAGGGCTACACGTGGAGCATGACATCGCAAGCTTAAATTTCTAACATAAATTGAGAAAAATAACTAAATGAATTAAACTCATGACATATGTCAGAAACTAAAAAAAAGTAAAGTGATGGTCATCAAATCTTCTTATGAGTATGAGTACACGTGTATATATGTTGAGAAATATTTATTGGATAGGAAATGATTAGCAGAGTTGCGAGATAAACTCAGGTCTCATAGCGCTCATCTTGTAAGATAGGTACAAAACACCTACCTACATCATAAACATACACATACAGTATTATATATTAACAGATTGCCAAAATAACGTAATATTTAAATGTTATAGCAGATTGTGAACCAAAATAATGTATACCTATTTTGTCCATCGATAGGTGGCTTGCCAAAATGTCTGTGATTGGGAAACCTGTACTTGCTTGCCGCCAAATCTGATTCTATTGAATTTTATAACAGTTGTGAACGTGTTTGGGATTTCTGATCAAGACTTTATCTGATTACTTGTAGATGAAATTAGAAAAGGAGCTCAAAGGTTGAATCTGCTACTCACAGGAGATAATTTAAAAAAGGCAAAAAGATGAGCATTTCTGATAATCAATCCCGAATACATAAGAATTCTATTCTAAAGGACTAAAATTACACCTATGCGCAGAATACCAGCTTCAGGCAGACTCGTCAAAGGACAAATATAATACAAACCAAAAAATTGAAGCAAGTTGAAACCGACAAATGAAGTAAGATATTATCGAGATCCTTGATTAAAACCGATACCACTGCTGTTTATGATAAGCTAGAATCTCCGGATTAAAAAACGTTTTATTCCCCCAATTAAAAGCCATTACATAATTTTTATCAGAAATTCAGAATAGATAAACACGTATCTTTTTTACTCGAATCAGGAGAATAAGCATGTTGGAGTGGGAGGTTGCTGGGTATGGTGGTATGAATGGTTTGATTAGGTTGAGGTTGGGTTATATGAATGTGGAGGATGAGGAGGAGGAAGGTGGGTCGAGTGAAAGTGATGTTGAGGAGCGTGTGAAGGTTGAAAGGAGGTTGGATCATGATGATTTGAGTCGGTTTCAGATTATTTACCCGAATTACTGAGTTGATCATATCATCATAGTAGCTATAATTTGGAGAATAGGGTAGCTAGAAGAAGATAATTTGTTATTGAAGGAGCGGATGTTTTTGATGGAACGTGAGTTTGATGATTTGAGGATGTGGTTGTAGCGTCTTGAAAGGGAGAGTCGAGGCGGGGATAGGCTTAATGAGAAGTTGTGAATAATGATTTTGAAAATGATAGTGAGAGAAGAGGATATGGTAGGTCTATTGAGGATAACAATGAACAATTAGAGGATAATAATAACGGAGCTAATGGGGAAATTAAGCATTCTGATATCATTGAAAAGGTTATACAGGACATGGAAGCCGACATTAAATTTGCGAATAATTAGGCCATGGATGAAAACGATAAGCAATCAGATTGTGTTGAAAAGGGTTTGCACTTTGCAGGCTATGAAAACGGTATTAATGTTGTGAATAATGACGTTATGGAGGAAAACAATGATGAGGCTCATGTTAAGCAATCTAATAGTGTTGAAAAGGGTTTGCAGGCTATGGAAGTTGGTATCAATGTTGTAGATAATAAATGAGGAAACAAAAGGTTTGGATGTAGAAACGGACGTGTGTATGGAAGAGACTGATTCAGTAAAAGAGATAGATGATGGGGCAGCGATCCCTTAGTTTCTAAGTGGGAGTATTTAAAAAGATATCTTTTAATAGTTTGCTGACATTTTGCTATACCAGAGTGTTTAGATATAGAGCAAATTAGTAAATATATAAACCACCTAAATCTCCCTATTAAGTGTGTTTGCTAACATAGCACTTTTGAGTAAGAATCTTAAAGTGCTTATTTCATATGAACTTAAATCACCTTTGTACCTCGTACTAACCTAAAAACACGTCATCCCAATCACCTTTCATAAAGCGTATATGAATCCAACATGACTACGTGCTTCTCTAAGAAGGCGTCCTTGTGTTCAGAACAAACTTTCACCAAATTTTTCCTGCAAAAAAGCAAGCATACAGCAAAATAAACAATATGACTCTTGAAACTTGAAATACATGATCAGCACCAAAGAGCTAAGATGGTACCTCATATCTCAAGTAGTTGCAGACCATTGGTGAGAAAGATGATTGACAGTGCTTGCTGGCTTATTATCAGAGGATTGACAGCAACATTTTTGTTAGGCCTAAAAATATAAGAAAGGTTTGTAAATAGAATAGAGTAACAGTAACCGAACCAAAACATACAATCTTATAAAACTTTTTTTAAAAGAAAATTAGTAATCCCAGAGAAATTAGTGACTTGCATTGTTAGAGCAGGAAGGTGTTTGCTAACATTAAAGATCGTCTTGTGCTCGAGTGTGTTGGGTAAACGACATTGGTGTAATGAGCGTTTATTACCTCTTTAATCATTGCTGTGGAAGGAGATGGATTCAACATCGTGTGTATGCAAACCCTCGGTGACAAGACCCCATGATTCTTCTAGAGTTGAAGTATTGTAAAATCTGTAAATATCAGTTATTTTTCCAATCATGTTTCCATTTATTTGTTTTCTATAGGGTTGAAAGAATATATGAGGACATGATAGGAAGTATAGTGAGAAGAACTATCCACAGTGACTTTTAATTGAAGAAACTGGCAATTACTATTCAGAAAGTTACGGTTGGAATTCTGGTACGTAATTAGCAAGAAAAAAACTTAGCCTTAAATAACACATTTAAGCTGTAGCGCATTCAATCAAAGAGCATGCACAATCAATATGAAAACCAATACCAAATAATACCGAAAACAAAAGTGTATGTGAATAATTAGATTTCAAACTGGTTCAACAGTGCTACACCTAGAAGATGAATGAACGCTTCATAATTAGATTTCAAGATTTAGGCACCCTCATTGTAGTGTATCTTGAAATTAAGATAGCTACTTGTTTTATCTTATGCTTAGTGACTTTCATACTCTTGTCTATTAAGGCATGTCCATTCAGCAAACCAACTATGCCTTCAAGTTCGGAAGCCATTACAGTTCTACACTTAAATAAAAGGACATTAGTTTTTGTGGATTAAAAAGTAAAAATAGTTACTCGACTAACTGAATTCTATTCATCATAAAACTTATCTTCTAAATATATCCAAAATCTCATGTTTTTATAGACACGTGACTATGTTCTTATTAAACTATGTGAACTGTCCTTGTGTCATTCCATCTACAAAGGTATTTACCTTTAATACACGCAGAGCTTGAATTCCTTCAATTGACAAAGGAAACTCTGAACGCCTTTTTTTACCTTTGATGTTGGTTGGATCAGAGAACTTTCTCTTTTGCCCATCAGAATAATAAGGCGACCCATCTGCAACAAACAGAGAAAAAAAAGCTAAGTACCATTAAAGCAGCAGAGCATTAGTAAACCAAGACTTTCGGAAGAAAAAAAACGCCACCTTCAAGAGGCAAGCTTCAAGATGGCTATGCATTTACTTAGAATTTGTTGTAACGATGTTTCCAGCACGTAAATCCTTTAGCGTTATCTTTAATATCAGTCATGGTGGACACACCAACGCCTATAACCACAGCCGCGACGGCAAGTTTGTCATCCTTTGAGTAATCTTTTTTGTGATGAATCCATTTTATGACACAGAGAATCATGCTGAGTTTGGAAACCTACATGAAATAAATAATTATTATTAACTATTTAATCATCCTTAAAACTCAGATTAAAGGAAGCTAATATATGTATCATTGTGATCCCTTAGTTTCTGAGTGGGAGTATTTAAAAAGATATCTTTTAAAAGTTTGCTGACATTTTGCTATACCCGAGTGTTTAGATATAGAGCAAATTAGTAAATATATACACCACCTAAATCTCCTTATTAAGTGTGTTTGCTAACATAGCACTTTTGAGTAAGCATGTTAAAGTGCTTATTTCATATGAACCTAAATCACCTTTGTACCTCGTACTAACCTGAAAACACGTCATCCCAATCACCTTTCATAAAAGCGTATATGAATCCAACATGACTACGTGCTTCTCTAAGAAGGCGTCCTTGTGTTCAGAACAAACTTTCACCAAATTTTTCCTGCAAAAAAAGCAAGCATTCAGCAAAATAAACAATATGACTCTTGAAACTTGAAATACATGATCAGCACCAAAGAGCTAAGATGGTACCTCATATCTCAAGTAGTTGCAGGCCATTGGTGAGAAAGATGATTGACAATGCTTGCTGGCTTATTATCAAAGGATTGACAGTAAAGTTCTTAGGATTATGATAATGTATTAGGTTTGAGTAATCAGTTTCATACCATCTCTAACAAAATTAATTATCACATGTTACCATATTTACCAATGAGATATCGCCTATTACTATTAGATAAGATTGTTCTTCTTGGGTAATTATATATTTTACATTATCTGATGATTACAGTTTGTTAATATAAACCAAAAACTGTCATCTGCAACCTGTTTTAGTAAGACCAATTATCTGAATTTATTCATTTAATATTGCATAGTTAATTTCACGAAACCATCTCCAAACATCTTAATTTAATGTCTCAATTTTTAAATCTTTAGAAGGAAAAAGACGAATTATGATTGGAGGGAAATATACCACATGAGATAGCTGATAAACCTCTGATGTTGTTAGGATTTAAGAAGTTCGTCCAGTGTATACTTGGGCATGATGTATGCTACCATTTGTGCAACGGGTATCCACATGAAAAGGAGTGAAACAATCGATCCAGAATTCCACCCAACAAAGTAAACAGTTGCAAAAAACATGGCGGTTGACCTTCTTCAGGACTAAGTGAACCAAACCAGTGATATACTCACAATTGTACGCGGGAATATATTGCTGTCTGAAGCGAGGAAGTAGGTAATCCAAGATATTCTCGACACGTGCAAGCATAAAAATTTGTACCTTCTCTGCCATGACACTTGGAATATTCTCCTGAAGGAACTTTGATCACAATTTAGCAGTCACGTATGGACTGTTGGGTCTTATAAAACGAAGTAAGTCTTACTATAAGTTATAGCTATTAAGACATGTGGAACTCACTAAACTGGAAATACTCAAAAAGAACATGTAAAGAGAGTTTTATGTGGACAATTTAATCAGGGGCAACGTGCTCGAGTTACCTGGCATATAAAGAATATGATACTCCTTGACTGCATCGATAGAGAGGGAAGACAAGGATTCCGAACAGAATTATGCTCCAAGTAGCATTGCATCATCGTATTCATCTTGTAGATAATCACCATTGTCAAAAGATGAAGGATTAAAATGACTGAATAAAAAAAAACCTTTCACCCATGTCGTGCACATGATGGTACTTAGCAGACGAATTCAGAAGGTTTCACTTATGTGAGCCAGCGTGTATGTAATAGGACCCATAGTACAATTTACAACACTGGGACGGGAATGGATACATAATAGGTACAAAAGGTAAAAAGTGCAATTTACTGAAACAAAATGTTGCCTATTTTCGCTGCAACATATATGTGAGATTTAAGTGGTCTAGAATAGCTTAAAAATTTGTCTCGATCAGGATTATATGCGCACATATGAAAGGTGTTGAGTTTAATTTGGAATGGAGGGAGTAGAATTTTTGTACGCATAATATATTTAATTTGCCATATCTGTAAAAATAAAACATCATATTTGTTACACCCATGGCAATTTAGGTAAAAAAAATCTCAAATCCACATATCACACACTTAAATTCCTGAAAACATAGACAAAAGTCATATCAAATCTGTAAAAAAATATATAATGTTAATGAATGATTTTTAGAAGTTGAAGAGAAGAAACATTACCTGGCCAAGGCCATGAAGCTTATAAAGCTAGTGATGTATAGGTTTTCTGTTCCAAGCCGTTGCTCCTCATCATCGCTTTTAGCTTGAGGTGCTAATTTGGATTCCTCCCTTTCCACTTCCATTTCCTCGTATGTCTGTGCCTTTTTTCCTTTCTATATTTTCTTTTATTGTCTCTGACAATAAATCGCATAGCGTCTTTTTTATCTTGGCCTCCATTAAAGCAATCTATTTCGAATGATCATCTCTCTGTTCATGTTTTTGTGTACCCATGCTAAAATCCTTCTTATTTAGCTTTTCAATAAGTGTATACTTGGTAAGAAAAATCCTCTTTGTACGCTGTTGAACAGTAGCTCCCGTCTTTGAACATCGAAAGAAGTCAAAGGTGAATCCAAAAATGGCATACACATAACTGATGAATTCAAAAACACTTTTGACTTCAACCTTTATCTGAGATTCTGTACAGATAATATGAGCATCGTCTTGCTGACATCTCCGAACGCGTGTCAAACCGGTCAATGAACCACTGGCTTCATTGCGATGAACCGCTCCAAAGTTAGCTATACAAAGTGGAAGTTCTCAGTAAGGACGTGATCTGTTAGTAAAGATTACGCAATGGCCTGGAAAATTAATGGGGTTAAGGCCAAACTCAACTACGTAAATCACAGACAACACTTACCACCAACAATAAGCATATATGGACAGGTTATATACCTCATGCACTAATACACTTAAATATCTAGACTTAGTTCCAATTTTACGCCATAAATTCCTTGAATCTTCTGTGTGTTTTACTTAATTCTCCTGCAAATATAACCAAAAACTCAGTGGTCTAGAAAAATTGAGAACCGTGATAAGTAAACGTAGAAAACTGATTAAGGTTTGATTATAATAATGGTACACCTAAATCAAATATATATGTACCTTGAGTTGACCTTCTAAGTGAGCCCTGCCCTTTGTACTCGATCAAGTACACCAAGAACTGGTGAAATAATCCCTTCATCAAATATATCTACAATCTAAAATATAAGAACAATAACATTACTTCTTCACCAATCAGCTAAAGTTATAAGCGAAAACTTCACATTTAATTCACACTCTATTGAGAGATATATACCGCAACTATGAAGCTTTTGGTAAAATTTCAATGAACAACCTATAAATGGATCGAAGAAATTGAAGTATAGTGTAGTAGGCATACAAAACTATGAATTACTTACGCATACAGTCGAAGTTAACATGAGCAGTCACAAATTTAAGATAACGGAATGATGGAATTGTATGAACAGATGACGAGTAGGTGATAAGTTAAATGAAAGAAATATACAGGAGAAGGTTAAACTGGAGTCAATTTAAATTTACCTTTCTTTAAATTGGAACAGATGTCCTAGCAACTGGTTTGATGAAAAATTCCAATAATATAAATGCAAGGCTAAAACATTTTAAGAAATGATTAGGTTCTTTGATTATTTGAACTTCTGAACTGATGATAAATACTCCGAGATTACAAACTATTTAGCAGTTTTAGTAGGCAATCGTAAACCATGTAAGCAGTTTAATAAACAATTCCAAACAGCCCACATAAGCAGTTTTAATAAGGATATCAAAATAGAATATAAGATCTGTTTACGAAGGCAATGCCAAACAGCCCTACATAAAGTAAACTCTTCAGAATATGATTTTAACATAGATGTGAACTATGAGAATCTCACTAAATACATACCTGCTCGAAACCTGATTTGTTCATCATCACTGATCCACGTTTACTAAATGCATGGTTGAAACGTCATTTCTCCATCATCATTGATGCACGTATACTCATTTGATTGATCATGCTCGTTATTTATCACTTCGACACATATGCTTGTTCAAAGACTACAATAGTTCGGTCCTAATTGAGCCAGCAACTTTAGCGACTTCCACTCCAGCCTACAATCATATTAAGGTTGATAGTTCCCATCTAGGGAAAACAATTCCTCAACTTTCGTGAAGTGTCACAGTGAACTCCAATTGTTTAAAGTTTAAGAAACAGCGATTTTGAGAAATAGCGAACCGCGATCCCCGTTCTATATGACTACGGTTTAAACATGATGAAGGAAACTTATATAGAAATTAGAGGCACTTAGCACTTTTGAATGTGCTTCTATGCATGCCTAAACAATGGCCAAGGAGTGTGATCCTACGCTGTCTAAATAGTTTGTTGCTGATAAATGATACCTTTGACAGGTTTTGCAGGGAAGGAATATCTCCTACCTCAGACCCTACAAAGCCCGCATAAGGTTCTAAGCAGGCTTTATAGGCACTTAGCACTTTTGACTGTGCTTCGATGCAAGCCTACACTATGGCCAAGGAGTGTGATCCTACGCTGTCTAAAGAGGTTTTTGCTGATAAATGATACCTTTGACAGGTTTTGCAGGGAAGATCTCATACCTCAGACCCTATAAAGCCTGCATAAGGTTCTATGCTCAAACCAGCACCATAAAAAACTTTACAACAACCACCGGTTACGGAACCAACAAAACATGCCAAGGCTAAGTAAAAACCGCCATCACCACAACCAACAGCGAATGACAAGCAGCAGGAGTGCGTGTTTTTTCAAGGGAACATGGTTTTTCAACAGCGGGGTGGTATAATTGACAAGCCCTCTCCTGGCTCCACTGGCCTATTGGGTGCAGCCTTCGGGCTTTCACTGTCCTTTCGAATACAAAAATAGTATGTTTATAAGAGCATTCGAAGCATGCCATTATCATATTAACCAAACGTCTAAACACATATATGCACTTGACAAAATGTATTTTACTGTAACCCATTTAAGGATAAAAGTTGCATACCTATAAAAAAATCTAAGATTGCATAAGATTACTTACTATACTGCAGTAGGGGTAGTAGTGGATAGTTGCAGCTATGGAAATTGGCTCGATATATTAACTGTTACCAAAAACATATCTATTCTATATATCCAACAATGATTATTTACTATCGTGATTAAGAGTGGTAGATGAGTGTGTCCTCATATGGGTCAAAACGGGTAAAATTTGTAACGCGCTTATGTGATTCCAAACATGCTAAGATGCTTATATAGATCTTTTAAAATATTTATTTGATCAACTGAAAACGTAAGAAAAGCTTTGAAACATATTGGTGTACGTATTATTTTGAAATCATATTTAAAATAACAAATAAATACAAACCTGATGATAGCTATTTGCAAAAAAACATGAGATACATGACAGCTAGAGGTTTTGTTGCGATCACAACTGCTAGGTTTCAGAAGATTGTGCTAGTAAATAAAATAGATGATGCGCTTGAGTTCATATGTATACCTTGAACACACACAATACGAATTAATATGCAAAACAGGGTTTCCAAAAAGGAAGTTGTTACAATAGCAACAAAGGTAAGTAAGACCGAGATTGATGGCAACATGGGTCGTTTCTTTTAACGATCATATGCCGGAATTTTACGTCTAGGTTTTTTATTTTGGGGAATGAGGAGGCGTGATAAAATAAGTGACGTATATGGAGGATGTTTAGTGGGAGTTACTATCATTAGATATTAAATATTAATGTTAGTTTGACATTCGTAATCAAAAAATGTCGCTTAGTTCCATTGGTAGCCATGCTGGCTTCTTTTGATAAAGACCCAGGTTCGAATCTATCAAGTGATAGATTTTTACAAAATTCCGAATTTTCATGCGTATGTGTTCGGAATTTACATATTATAAAAATCCGAAAATTCTAAAAATAGAAAGTGATGACATGGATTTAATGACTGCTTATGTGGCATTTCCCTCCTGTTATATATAATGTAAAGATATATGTATCCCGATCCATGAACATGAAGGATTTTATTATGAACGAGATTATAAAGATTACCTCCCGAAGGACAACTGTTTGTGACCAAGAACGAACACGAGTAGTAGCACCGAATCAACCTCGAACACTTTTGAACTCAACCATTCAGAACTGATAACTCTTACGAATACTAATGGATGAACCCCAAAATGCAGCCTTGTCACAAACTATAACTCTCCACCGAACGAACAAACTCAATCACAGTCGGTACACCCATGGCAACTCGTGCTAATCTCTAACCTTCGAACGAACAGAAACCTAAACTAGAACCGCAATTGTAGACATCCTTTTGGTGGTTTAACTAGAACTTGTTTGTAAATTGCATTGATAGATAAGGAGATAAGCATGGAGCATATATATGTAAATAAAAAAGAGACGTGTTTATGTGGGCATTCTTGCCATGATTCATGCCGTAATAAGCGAACTTGGAGCGAATGAAAATGGTGCGTTTCATTTGTCCGAGTTTAAGTTGGTAGAAAAAGTCTTCTATTGTTATATGCAGATTTTGACGTGATTGATATCACATCTATATTGACTCGTTCCAAACCTTAAACTACACAATCATATGCATTTATTTTCATTAATAAATATTATATAGTTTCTTGATAATTCACTAACCCATATTAAATAAAATTAAAGGCTGTTTGAAACGTATAATTTATAAAAGTCTCATAGTTGGTATCGCTATTTTAAATCCCATCATTTAAAACTTCAAATGCCATATTCTTATATACTATCTTATATGAAAATTTATTTGGACTTCTTGTGTATTAATTATTCGTGACTTTAGTTCATGCTTAAATTCTCGTGTTAAAACTCTGAAATGTATTATTTATTTACTGAATAAATAAAGATTACGTGATACCTGAACAATTACTATTATTTATTATCTGAAATAAATAGTTACGCAACGTTTTAATTAAAGCTGTGATTGTATGTAATTAATGTTCATAGATTTTTAAAGCGGGTTTTACAATTTTAATCATTTTTTAGATGAGGAACAAGTTTCTTATTGGTAACGAAACTATCCCACTAAAGATCTTTTGAAATAAAGAATAAATTTCTTATATGTACCCAATCTATCAAAAATAGTGTTTACGAGTCGATACAATAAAATTACGAGAAAATATGAATTATAAGTTATAATTCGATACCAAAAATTCAAAAAAAATAAACAAATATTAATTATAAGTTACAAATCAATACCAAAAGATTCAAAAAAGCAATAATACCCAGACATTGAATAACAACCGGTCAATACATATTCATTGACAGAGCATCAATGCTTACGATGTAAGCAAATAGTGGTGATTATATATTGTCGTGAAGTTTGTTAACTCATCGATGTGGGAGAAAACAAATCTTTAAGATTTTGTCTCGTTTCAATTGCTCTAACTTTGTCAGTTCCTGGGTGTAGGACAGAACATAAAAAGCTTTTGTTTCATTTTAATTGTTCCATGTTATACGCCATTTAGTGACTATCAAGCTTTAACATGTTATCATCCAACTCAATTCACATTAGTGATTTCCTTATACAATGGTCAAAAGATACTGTGATTTTCTCATTGCTTTGAAAATAAAACTAAAAATGTTAACTATAAAATCAATAAATCATGTTTTTCCACTCTAGTGTTAACGATTTTTATGGTCAGTTTGTTTTGACTTAAGATTAAGTATGGGGATAATACGCACAAATATCTTATATCTATTTAGGATATATGTTTATGTTTTATGTTTATCTATTTAGTATCTTTTATGTTTATAGTTTATCTTATTGTTTATCACATAAGTAGTATTTAAGGTTTCAATGTAATCATACTACGAATAAATCAATCAAAGTTAAAGTTCTAAAAATGTCTGGTTTTCTAATATTCTTGTTAAGAAGCTAGCATCACGCTTGAAGAGGTGCCACTATCCCGATATTACCCGACAGGGTCGTATCAATTGGTGCTTTCATTGAGAGCCTTCAATTCGTTGAGGGATTTTGATCAAGGTTTCCAAAACAAAACAAAAAAAATAATACAAAAATTACTGTTCATCGGAAAGACTGTTCATCTGAGGCTACTGTTCATTCCAATGTTCATCCGAGGCTACTGTTCATCTTGTTACTATTCACTGTGGCTACTGTTTACCCGCGGCTACTGTTCATCAGTTGCACTATTCATCTGGTTACTATTCACGGGTACTGTTCACTAGTAAAAAAAAGGTTTATATTTTTTTTAATTTTTTCTTCCGATTTATTTTTCATGGCATCGAGCACTAGCGATCGGGATGCATTATCTAAGCTATTGCAAATGGGTACGGTGATCGAATACGAGAGTGAGTTTAAGACACTTGCAAGTCGAGTGACAGGAATTTCTGAATCTTTACTTACATGTTATTATATCACTGGACTTAAACCATCTCTACAATGTTTACTCTTGAGTCAAAGCCCACAAGTTTAGACGAAGCATTTTCATTAACCCGGGCAGCAGAAACACGGTTCACGAACCTAGAACTCTCAGAACTATTGAGGTCGAATCCTGCAACTTTAGGAGAAACGTTCTTTCGTGCTCGTATAATGGAAGCTCGTTTTAAGGCAACTGAAGAGAATGGGCATGCCATTAAGGAGGAAGAATCTGTTAACATTGTTTATCATCAAGAAGTTATGAAAAATCATAATGTGAATGATGACGATGAGAATGGGACAAAAGGGTTTAGTGTGTTTGCTCAGTCAGAGACAAATTCAAATGTTAACGAGGCTGTTAACGATGTTGATTTTCACGAACCCATGGATAATGGAGAACAAACTTGGGTGGAGAACAAACTGAGTTGGAGAACAATGTATGTGAGAGTACTACGTTTGTATCTAGGTTGGAGAACTATACGGGTGGAGAATTGCGGAAGTACAGGACTAGAGTACGGTACGATTCAAAGAAGATTATGGGATCCCAGAATCACGAGCTTTTCAAGATATCATCTTGAGGGTAAGGTGAAGTCGAAGGAGTGAGGAATGTTACACATGCATATCTATTATTTATTTAGAATATATCTTTGTGTTTTATGTTTATCTGTTTACTATCTTTTATGTTTTTCATTTATATTTGTATTTATCACACAACTAGTATTTAAGGTTTCATAATGTAATCTTATTATTATTCAATCAATAAAGTTAAAGTTAAACGAATGTTTGGTCTTCTTATCTCTATTTCTTAAGGAGCTAGCATCACGTTTGAAGGGGTTCCCTATCCCGATACTATCCGAGAGGGTCGTATTACGCATGCATATCTATTATTTATTTAGAATATATCTTTGTGTTTTATGTTTATCTGTTTAGTATCTTCTATGTTTTTCATTTATATTTGTATTTATCACACAACTAGTATTTAAGGTTTCATAATGCAATCTTATTATTATTCAATCAATAAAGTTAAAGTTAAACAAATGCATGGTCTTCTCATCCCTATTTCTTAAGGAGCTAGCATCACGCTTGAAGGGGTGACCTATCCCGATACTATCCGAGAGGGTCGTATCAATTGGTGCTTTCATTGAGAGCCCTCAACTCGTTGGGGGGGTTTTTTGATCTAAATTTCCAAAAGAAAAAGTTACTGTTCATTCGGTGCTATTGTTCATCAGACGGATACTATTCATCAGACGGGTACTGTTCATACGGTACTATTCATACGAGTTACTGTCATCCGAAAAAATATATTTTTTTATTGTTTTTCGATATGATATGGCATCGAGTAGCAACGATCAAGACGCACTTTCTAAGCTTTTGCAAATGGGTACGGTGGCCGAATATCAGAGTGAGTTTGTGATACTTGCAAATCGGGTAACGGGGATCTCTACAAACTTGCTTAAATGTTTTTATATCTCTGACCTTAAAGTGTCATTACAACGAGAATTGTTGAGGTTAAGGCCTACAACTTTAGAAGAAGCTTTCTATTTAGCCCGTATCTCTGAGGCTCGTCTTGAAGCAATTGCAGAATAAGAAAAAGAAAAAGAAACAGAAAAAGATAATGTTGTTGTTGGTGAAACTCAACTTGTTTTTGTTGAATCGCAACCTAATCTTAATGAATCGCAACGTGTGGTTGGTGAATTGCAGCCAGTCATTGGTGACTCGCATCATATTGTTTGTGAATCGCAGCCTGCTATTTATGAATCGCACCTACTATTTATGAATTGCAACCTGTTGTGGGTGAATCACAATCTATTGGTGAACCACAACCTAACAACGACACATGGTTTGTTTCTTCTGAATGGAAGAAGTGTAGAGCAAGAATTCATCCACTATTACTACTCGAGTCAGAGAACAAGTTGAAAAAGAGAATTCAAACGTTTATGAAACATTTCAAAATTTAGAACCCGGGAATCAAGAGTGTTTTTCAAGACGTCACCTTGAGGGCAAGGTGAATTCGAAGGAGTGAACAACGCACAAATATCTTTTATCTATTTAGGATATACGTTTATGTTTTATGTTTATCTGTTTAGTATCTTTTATGTTTATAGTTTATGTTATTGTTTATCACATAATTAGTATTTAAGGTTTCAATGTAATCATATTATGAATAAATCAATCAAAGTTAAAGTTCTAAAAATGTCTGGTTTTCTAATCTTTTTCTTAAGGAGCTAGCATCACGCTTGAAGGGGTGCCACTATCCCGATATTACCCGACAGGGTCATATCAGGGGATCAACTTTCACATGATCACTCACCACTTGAACGGTATTGTTTTTAGTTTTTCATATAAGGTGGAGTGTTAAGACCTCGTTCGGTATGTACTTTAGATGGTTGGCATGGAAAGGTAAACCGTTGGGAGAGTAATATTACTTAGAGCATACCTATTCAGGATAATTTCACCCGTGGTATTTCTTTCTCTAAGTTTAATAATCGTTTGAGAAGATGAACAAACCCCTTATAGATAACAAAACTATTTTAGAAATATAGAAAAAAAACATGCCTAATTGACTCCGAAAAGAAGAAAAATCAACATAAAAGTCAAAAAAACAACTAAACCTATATGAGAATATATATGTTGATTTACGATTCATCACATAATGTAAATTGTTAATTTCTTAACATATAGTGATATTTATATATCGTTCTAGTGTTTATTAACTCATCGATGTGGGACAAATCTAATCTTAAAGCTTTTGTTTCATTTCAGTCACTCTATATAATATTTAACTCCGAAAGTTGCGAATTTGCATGTGATATTCTAGTCCGTCAAGTTAATGGGATGTTAACCTGTGATATTCTAGTCCGTCGATAGTATAATATTTAAGTCCGTCATATGTAGTTTAGCAACTTTCGAGCTTCAAGATGTTATATTTTAGTCCGTCATATGTAATTAGCGACATGGTGAGTCCATTTAATTATCATAAAATTTGTAAATTATATGGACATTTTATCATTGTATATTATTATTATAAACCAGTAATCCAATAACACGTTTGACGAGTAATAATCAAAGAAACAATCCTTTAAAAATTGTTTGTTTTAGTTATGCATGATATGAGGGCACCAATTAAAGGATTTTCATTCTAGTGTTAACGTTGATTTTTATGGGCACTTTGTTTTAACATGAGATCATGTCTAGGGGGTCAACTTTCACATGATCACTCGCCACTTAAATGGTAAGGTCTTTAGTTTTTTATAAGAGGTGGAGTATTGAAACATTGTTGGGTGTATAAGTTAGATGGTTGCTATGGAAAGGTCAAAAATCGTTCGAAGAGTAATCTTACTTGAAGCATAACTATTTTGGATAATCTTTTGAGATGAGGAGCAAATTTGTAACAAACTATTTCCAAAAGATAGAAAAAACATGCGAAAATTTTGCACACAGTGCATGACTATTTTAGGATAATTTGGCATAATTGTTCTCTAAGTTTAATCATCAAAAGGAAAAAGTTTATTGAATTTATTTCAAAGAAGCCGAAAATTTTCTCTAATTTTAATCGTTTGTTTTGAGATGAAGAACCGATTCTTTTATAAGTAACAACTCTAGAGTTGATCCAAATAAGTTGTGAACCTATGTAATGAAACTATTTCAGAAAGATCGAAAAACAGGCGAAAGTTTAGATCACAAAAACGTTCAAAGTTTTCTCTAGTTTAAATCATTTTGAGATGTAGAACATGAAAGAAAGTTTTCTCTAATTTTTATTTTTTTTAGATGAAGAACAAAATTTTTACATGTAACGAACGTACAATTGATTCAAAAATGTCAAAAATAAAAAAAACAGAGCTACCCATATACTCAACATTTATTGATTTAAATTTGAGCACCATGTGTTAATTGTTGGCGAATGTATTTATATATATCTCTAATATTTCTTAACTCATTGATGTGGGAAAACCAAAACTTTCGTATTGCTATATCATATTTTAGTCCGCCATATAGCAACTTTCTAGCTTCAACGTGTTATGAGTGGTATATATAAGATGCTAGTTGTGGTATAGCATTCGTACTCAGGCCAAAATTATCTCAACACCTAAAAGCTCTATAAGTTCATGCATATGATCTCATTTTCAGTGACTACAAAACAACCATTTCGACACATTGATCTTTAAATACTCGAAAAAATGTAACTTTACTTAACGATAGTACAAATTGTGGGTGTGGTCCTTGGTGATTTTAAGACCGTCTTAAAGAAGTTTTAAGTGGCAACTGAGAAGAACACAAAAAGTTACATGCATAATGCATCATATGGTTATTTTTCATGTTCAGAAACCAGAAGCATACTTTCGAACACGTTTGTTTGGTGATTGTTGCAAAGACCGTTACACATTAGTTTTTATTTATATTTTCAACCTACTTCAATCTGCAAATTTAGAGGATTGGCCTATTGACATATATTTCTTTGGTTAGTGTTTACCGCCTTTGTCGATTTTGGGTAAACACTTGACAATTAAGGACAACATATGCTATATAATCGTATCTTGAGATGAGAAAACAATTTCTTATAATTAACCAAATCTATCATAAAAAATCGTTACGAGACAGAAAATTCAAAAAACAGATATGAATTATAAGTTAGGAGTCGATAACAGAAAATTCGAAACAAACATGAATTATTAGTTATGTAACACCCCATTAGTTAAGATGGAATGCTACAGTAAATTATGGCGTGTCATCAAAGCATGCAAGGTAAATGTCTAAACATTTATGACCATAAATAGAAATACCATAATCAAACATCGGTAGTCTAGTAACTCACACACAAGAAATATAAAGTACTGTAAATGAAAGGACTAAACAATGTTAAAAATGAAGTAAAGTCTAATAAAGTAGGAAGGAAATGCATAAAGTAATGAAGGCTGGATAGCTTCCATCCGAATGCACATACTCTGAAGTTCCTACTTGCATCCTTAGGTACCTGCCGTTTGGGAACATGGAAAAGTAGATGGCTGAGCATAACGCTCAGTGCACGAATATACAATAAAACATGGAATACATAGTGTATGAAAGCATATAAGAGCATAAAGCATGAATAGCAGCAAAAATGAATAAGTCCCGGGAAAAACCTAGGCGTATAACATGTTTTACTGATTTTAGTTTTGAAAATATAGCTTATGTTTACTTGTAAAATCTGTATTAGTTCACCATACAAAATAGCCAATATAGGTCATGAGGTCAACAACGTGCATGAGTACATAGAGGGGTGACCTCGTCATGCAATTAGAGGGGATGCCTCTAATTATACTGGTCTGGGTAGGAGGGATCAGATCCTTGTAAAGGATGTAAGGCACACACCACATTCACCATGAAATCCTGACTGAAACATGTAACTAGGATGCACCCATACGCCCCACATGATAACATAATAAATATAATGGCCAAATAATTGAAAGGGACGCCACGAGCTATCACTCCGTCGTGGTGAAGTCATAACACTAGTGCCTCTAGTGTTATGGTACCTCCATAACTAGATGAAACTGGTCATACATATATATGGCTAAGGTAACTAATTAACATAAGCATTTAATCTGTAACTACTGGGAAAAAAGTTGGCTGCATACGGGAAATTATAATAAAGGAAGAGATTGTCCTTACTGAAGGACGAGAAATCCGTAACTTATGTCCAGTAGAAGCTAATGAAAACGATGAAGACTAATCCGCCTCGACTGATAACACTACATAATAAATATGGACGTGTATGAATTATCTGAATTACGTATGTTTTACTGGTTCCGTGTGTTATTTGCTTCTTATACGTATCATGTCATGTTTTACTGTTTATTGTGTTAAATGTAGTTATTCTGATGTTCTGTTAAGTGTTAATCATGTAATAGTTATTATAATACTTGTATTGTAATACTAAGTAAGTTTCTAAAATAGCAGGTTTCCATAAATAGTAAGTTTCTAAAAATATAGAAAGTTTCCAAAAATAGTAAGTTTCCATATTTAGAAATAAGTTGGATTATAAATAATAAATAAGTTTAAATAGTATAATAAAAGTTATGGTTATAGCTTATTAATTAAATAACTGGTTAATTAATTAAACTATACGTTATATGATTTTAATTAAAATACATGTTTTAATTAAATGACTAAGTAAAAATACCTTAGGTTATACATAAAGTAATTAAATAAATGAATTTAACCTAAGGTTTAGTATAACATGACTTTAAAAATAGTTTTCATGAAAAACCCGGTCCCGAGCCCGTGTCTCATATAAGCCGAATCAAATAAGCCATAATCAAAGTCCCACGGAGACCTTGAAGGGGTCTCGTTTGACACTAACCAAATCTAACAAACATGTAAACATACCCCAACCTAAAGTCGGGGTCTTTTGGTCTCGGATCCGAACAAAAAAAACCAACCGAGCCCCATTGGTGTCTCGGTGGTGTCTCGGTTACACCAAACCGCACCAAAACCAAAACCTAAACCTACCCCGACCCTTGGTCGAGGTTTCTTGTTGCGTCCGAGCCAAAACCAAACCAAGCCGAGAGTCATGAGACTCTCGGTGGTGGTGAAGAAACAAAGCCGAGACCCTTGTGGTCTCGGGTGTGTCTCGGCCAAACAACAAACACCACAAACAACCCTTAATTCGTGTTTTAATTAACCCCACATATTTTTATATCTTTTTTCTATGATTAATTAAAATAATAACATGAATTCAATAAAGAATTAAAAAGAAATTCATTTACTATAACGTCGTATTACTTTTAGTCTCATTGACATGGGCTCGTCGCATTTTCGTTTCACAAAAGGGTAGGAGTCACATTTCCATAAAAGCTAAGAAAAATAGCACATTAGTTAGAGAATGAATAAACGAGGTATTTATACTTACAGACCGGTTTGCTAGTGTCATTGATAATCAAGAACATTCTTATCTACTTTTAGGACATGAAAGATAGTACCTCGGTTTGTTTTTAGTCACAATCCAATGTGTGTTAGTTGTTTGAAAAGTTTGATCATAACCCCTTTGAAGCGCACCTGAATTACCTGATGATATTACTTTTATGACAGCTAGATTGGTTACTTGTAACAAATTTGTTCCTTATCTCAAAAGATGAGTTGTTCATCATCTACAAAAAAGTATAAAAAAATAGATGGACTAACAGATATACAAGTGTAAGTTCTACCCAAATACTGGTGATTGTATATTGCTCTAAAGTTTGTTAACTCAACAATGTGGGACAAAACAAATCTTTAAGCTTATGTTTCATTTCAATTGCTCAGTGTCACACTTTAGTCAACGATGAACATATGTAATATTCATAAAATGTTTGATCTTGATAAGCAAGGTAAGTAAGTTTATCAATTTCGTAATTTTGTAGCTCTTTTTCCATCTTATTATGAAATAATGGTGCGACTGTTTTTGAACTTATTAACAGTGAAATTGATAAAGATGAATTTAAGAAAGTCATGGAGTTGTGGATTTAAATTCTTGACGCCGGTTGCAAACGATGGGTTACGGGGGTATTTCTTCGGGAAAGACGGGAAATCGCGTCTCTTTCATGAGAAATTTGTTCAATTCTTGAATGATTTGTATAACAAGGTTCCTAATCCTGTTTTACCCAATGAAACTTGTACTAAACTGTGACAAATTCATTTGATCTACATTGTATTTTTGTCTCTATAGATTTCATCACCTGAACTTTTCATTATGACTACAAGTCAAGAGGCACGATACTGCTAAAGATTTTGTTATATTGATGGTAGCATCTGCTGAACATCAACAAGTTTCTTGATCGAGTTGAGAAACTAAAAGATGAACTAAATCTTGAAAACATTCGCGTTACATTCAAAGATTTCAAAAAGTTTTCCGCATTACGGACACAAATGAGACCTCTATCCCTTGCTATTTTTTATTTTGTTAAAGTGAATGGGATCCTTGCAACGAAGAATTTACAACGAGTAGCTGACCTTTAGCAAGATTTTTTTAGCGACAATGTGTTTTATATGACATTGTATATACTTAATGTAAATCTAGATAGAAGGTTGTGCTCTGCTAATGGGTAAATAGATACTTGCTTTGCTAAATTTTCACACAATCCAACTTTAATTCGTTTTACTTTGAATAAATTGGCCAAAAATGACCAATATTGGGAAAAAATGACCGAATTTAAAAACAATCGTCTTTTTCATAAGTGTTTTGACACGAATGTAGGTTTTCCGTTGGTGAGAATAAGATAAATTTTTACTCGACCATGCGTGTAGAGGGCTTAGCTTCGTTCCTTAACTAATATTAGGCTAAGTCTCACTGAATTGAGGACGAGTGTTATTTTACCGGGGTGAGTCCCCTTCACCAAAAAAAAATTTGAGGACGAGCAATAATAAAGTCAATTATAAGTTACTGTGCTAAACGTAGAGTATTCATATTCTTTCGAAAACTCATATGTTTTAATTAAAGCTCGTTTCATCCAAAGTCAAAGTGAATGTCTTAAAATTTTAAAGCTTTAAATATCCAAAATTCCTTTCGAGATGACGATATACGTTTATGCCATAATAAACACCTCATGGCGAGGTTAAATAAAAGGAAATTAAGTCAAGACCGGAGTCATAATAAAAGTTCTATGGTGGAGTTGAGTAAAAGACCGAGGTAAACCATGATAATTAAAGCCACCGATAATGAGGTGGGTCATAAAAATCATAGTAATAAGTAAAATTTTCAAATCCGTTACAAAACCGTGTTTATCGAATCTTCCTTGTCGACTTAATTTTTTAACATTGTCACTATTAGGAAATGTTACTAGTTATTGATCTTGATTACACAATTTTGACTCTATTTTTGGACCTTAATCTCTATTCACATAAGTAAAAAAGGAATCCTCGTGGTCATTAAGACAAAAATAAAATATAAGAGATACCCATTAGGAATAAGGGAGTCTAAGTACACGATTAAGGCATATGAGTAGTGTGAACATTATTAACTTAAAAGAAACAATGATCTTATCTCACGCTTAGCATTGAGTGAAAATCGAGGACGACAAAATTACTTCTATGAAGCATTCACGTGTTCTTATTCAATGATCTTAAAATTTACTTTTAAGTGATGAAAACAACATATTATCTCCAAAACGCATCTAGTTAAGTTTAATTTCAATAAATGTTGAATAAAAAAGAATTTTGGAAGTGCTACGATAGTTAATTCTATTATTGCGTGAGGACAAGACAATGGTTTAGTATGGGAGAATTGTTGAGACTCTAATTATACATCATTTCGTGCCCTAAATTGGACTTGGAATACGAAAAATATCATCAAATGCATGCAAAATACCCTTATTTTCTCTATTTGTGTGCAGGCTCAGATATCATTTATTCACATGGAAAACACAAAAGCAAGACAAAACAAACATTAGAATAGAATTCGTACAAAAGAACCGAAGGCAGATGTGGAATTACCAAAATACCCTTGAAGATATGAAGATTTGTAAGAACGGTCCCTCAACTTTCACAAGTTGTCACTTTATACCCCTCAAATATCACAGAGTTTAATAGGGTCCCTAAAGTTTGAAGAAAGTACAAGTTTAATCCTTGAAGTTTGAAGATTATTGAAAAAATGGTCCATATCCATGTTTTATAAAACACTAAGGCCAAAAATGCAATTCCCAATGTCAAAATACAAAGGAATTCGTTTTCATCAAAGAGAGGGGACATCGTGCCATTTCAGCAAGGTTATGCAGAGGGACTGAACTTGCCAATCAAGCCAAAGTTACATCATATCAGCTTTGTAAAAGTTATAGGGGCTTGGGAGTCATTTGTGAAGATTGCTTAAAGAAAGGAATTTGACGAAAAACGTTTACCAAGTTTGAGGGACGAGATTTGCTATTATCCAAAGTTTGAATTAAGTCAATTAATTTAAACGAGGGAAATATATTGGTTAGTACCAAAACAGAAATCACCACTATTTAAACCCTAATTTTTTCTTGTTTTTGAAGTTGCATTGAATTTCGAAAGTTTTGACTTACGAGCTCACTAATTTATTTTTCGCTAGTAAGACATAGTTACTTGACCAGTTAAGAAGTTAAACATAAAAGGAAAAATTAAGCCTAAATAGTAGTGAAGATGGTTTAAACAGAATACAAATTAATCTAGCATTTTTTGAAAAGAGTATATGTAATAGTAGTATTTTATAGATAACTAAATTGATAAAACATAATATGAAGGAGTATAATGAAACTTATTAGTAATAAAGTACAGTACCACCCATTAAAGAACACATAAGAAAGTCGATACCCACCAATCAAATACTTCATCCGCCTCAAAATAATGTCTTCTCACAAAAAATATGCAATGTAGAAAAAATGTATTTATTACGTTTTTCTCTCGCTTACTTTTTACCATAATGACAATTTTATTTTTAACTAATTAATTAGAAAAAATTTAAAGTTTGTAATAACAATTTAAATCAAATATAATATGGTAAATTTCATCAAACTTTCTGTTGGAAAGTGAGTTAAACTTTAGGGTTTGTTTAGTAAATTTGTTTGTCTTGTCCTACAAGTTTTATTATTTTTAGTATGTCTTTGTTTGATATGTTTTAGATCATTGGTTCCCTATAAATAGAGGCCAATGTTATTAGTTTTTATTGTAGCTTTCGATTTGTAACTTTGGGTATTGAATAAAAGCTTCCGCTTTGTTTGTTCGTAATTGTTAGTTTGTTCGGTTCGTTTAACTTATCCAACAAATGGTATCAGAGCTTGGTCGATTCGTGATGAAGAAGAAAAAGAGAAAAAAAAGTTCGTGTGATCGTTGTGCAGAATCGAGTTTGTTTTTTGTCGATTCGTTTGGAGTGCGATCATACGTGGGTTTGAGTTTGTCGATCGTTTGAATTGGTATTGCTAACTTTCGACGCTTCTTTGATTGGTTTGGTGCATGGTAAATTTGTTCATTCACGTGTTTGTTTTTTGTTTCACAGAATATGGTTTTGAGAAATTTGTTTGGTTTGGGCTTCTGATTAATATTGGATCGATCGTGTATTTAAGATTTTTGAATATAGTATTACTTTTTTGGGCAACAGTAAGTTTGGTATTATGACTTTGGTTTGAATACTGGTAGCTTTAGATTTGGAATTGTCGGTTACGGTGAAGTAACTGTTTGGAAAATTTGAAATCTTTGTTTGTCGGATTTTTTTGAGTTTTGTTGCTCGAATTTTAAGGTCTTCGGTGAAGATCGTTTGTTTGTTTATTTTTTGGTTTTTTGAATTGGCTAGTTGTCTAGCCCGAACTGAACCATAACATATTAAGAGTTATTCGTTCGTTTGTTTGAATAACATATTAAGAGTTATTCGTTCATTCGTTTGGTTGAATAACATATTAAGAATTATTCGTTCGTTTGTAGAATAACATATCAAGAGTTATTCGTTCGTTCGTCTGGAATTCCGAATTAAGACGGAATGTTCGTTCCGTTTGAAGTTTCGAATAGAGTTGAAGTCACGGTGGAGATTCTTAGAAAAGTGACTTAAACTCTCAAGGGGCGTTTGGAATTTGGTATTCGGATATTTGAATTTGAAGACCAAGATTCGTTTCTTTTGAAGTTTCGTATGAAGTTGAACTCACGGTGGAGATTGTTGGAAAGTGAGTTAAACTTTAGGTTTTGTTTAGTAATTTTGTTTGTCTTGTCCTACAAGTTTTGTTATTTTTAGTATGTCTTTGTTTGGTATGTTTTAGGTCATTCGTTCCCTATAAATAGAGGCCAATGTTATTAGTTTTATTGTAACTCTCCTATCTATTTTTAGAGTGGACAATAATTTTTGGACATCCCAAACTAGAAAGATAGATTATAATTTTAGAACGGAAGAACTATGATGTTGGAAATACGTTTTTACGTATTTATGAAGGATCGGTCGTCCCAACGATATATTAATGTAATGGGCTCGTGATCTAGTTATTAACATATAGTCCATATAGCCCACATGTAGGGTGGGCTATATATACCCCCTCCTAGCATGTTAGGAGGGGTTGGTGATTCACATTATTCATAATTCCATATTACTTTCTCTCTCTACTCTTCCCCCTTCTCTCCTTTCTCTCTCTACACCCTCATCTCCTTCATCTCATCTTTATATTATTTAATCAATCCCTCCACTTAATCAATCCAATCCCACATGTAGAATAAGCCAAGATTTCCGTAGACCTTCAATTGGTATCAAGAGCCAAGGTTAGATTGGTTTATTTCTTGCTTTTATTTTAACTGATTTTGGTGGGTTTTGATTTAATCAAGCTTAAATCTCAAAACGTTTGTATCTTTATTCCTTAAATCATAGTCAAATCTTTTGTTTTACATATTTTATACAAAATCACAAATTTTTCTAAATAAAAATCATGAACTTTTGTTATATGAATTCAAGTCTTTAAAAAAGTTTGTGTTTTTATAACAAGTTTGTGTTTTATCTTTTTAATTTTGTCTTTTTGATTGAAAACAAAAAGTTTTATCTTTCGTTTGATTAAATTTTTGATTAAAACTTTTTTGGATTGAACTTTTTTTTATTAAGTCTATTAAATTTTTATTTTATTTTTTTATTTTTTTTCATTTTTTATCTTCATTTTTTTATATACAATTTTTTTATTTTTTTACTTATCGTCTCCTTCATATCGTCACCTTCATAGGTCTCTTTAATTTAAGTCTATTTAATTTTTTATTTTTTTATTTTTTTAATTTTTTATTTTCATTTTTTTAAGGTTTTACTTTTAAGTTTTTTAATGTAGTTTATTTTCTTTTAATTTTAACTTTTTAACTTTTATTTATCGTCACCTTCATAGGTCAGTCCGTCCTCGTTTTTCCTTTTTCAAGAATCAGTTTTTCTTTTCTTTTCCGAGTCTACAGTTTTTCTGAGTGAACCTGTTTTTTCCGAACGAACAATAGTCTTTTCGAACGAAATTATTCCGAACGAACCATTATTCCGAGTGAACAGAATTATTCAGGATGAAGGAATTATTCTGGATGAAGGGTTTTTATTCTGGATGAAGGGTTTTTATTCAGGATGAAGGGTTTTTATTCTGGATGAAGGGTTTTTATTCCGCATGAACGGTTTTATTCCGCATGAACGGTTTTATTCCGCATGAGCGGTTTTATTCCGCATGAACGTTATTCCGAATGAAGGCGATTCAAACACAATGTTAACTCGGCTCCAACATCTCAACAACAACAGACTCGACTCTCGACCACCAGTCTCGACTCCCTCACCCAAAAACCTCTCAGCCTCATAACACCCTAGACCCTCGACTCCAACTGACCTAAACAACACCCTACAACCGAAAACACACCTAATCTCAACCTCGACTCACTCACAAGACTCTGACTCCAACTCACACTCGAACAAAACACAACAGTTCACTCACTCACGCAAACTCTCGGCCCATCAACAGACTCCAACACTCATTTAATCAACAACCAACCCTGACTCATACACACCCTCTTAAACATCAAAAGACTTTTTTAAAAGACAGACTCGAACGACTCACACCCATTCTCTCGACACACACTCTGACACACAAACACCAAAAGTACGCAAGATCTCTGTCAAACGTTATCCATCCTTGATCCAGACTCAAAAAAACAAACTCAAACCAAAATTAAAATCAAGACAAGGAAAACCTACCCGAGACCTTCATTAGAAGATCTTGTAGCCGCTTCTTTTTTCTGCGTGTATGGGATTTGGATCACGAAGACAATCGAATTAAAACATCGCAGGACGATTTGTTTTGGGAATATTGGTAATTAGATTGGTATTCAGGTAGGATTGAAACAGAGATTTTTATTGAGGTAGAATTCAAACAGAGATTAGACGGTGGAGTGTAGATTTGAGGAGAGAGAGATAGGTTTGAGAGAAAATATAGAAGAGAGAGACGGAGAAGTATTATCTGGTGGAAGAGAGAAAAAAGTAAATAAAGGGGCGGAGTTTACAAAGTGTTTGAGTGGGATATACGTGTACTACCTAGGGCGGAGGAAACAAGAATCACGTTTCTTATTACTATCCATCTTGGGACACGTCTTATCATAGAAATCGAATCATTCAAAAAATATATCAGATTTTTTTTTACTTTTATTTTTCTTTTCTAATTTTAAGTTAACTTTTTAATTTAGGTTATTTAGTATTTTTGTCAATTAATATTTATCACTTTTGTATTTTAGTCTAGTAACTTTTGTTTCTTAATTTTTGGTACATCGTATTGAGGCGGGTATTCCGAAAAAAAACTAAATGGTAAAATATTTGACGTCCCGATCATTATATTTACCGTCACTTGGATTTATTCGTTGACGCGCTTTATTTTTAGAGTGGGCTGAGTTTGAATTGGTCTCCGTTTTATTTTATCATCGTTTGAGCCGACAACAATTTTTGAGCCGAGTAAAGAGTTACACCATCAAACGAGGATTGTGACGAAGTTTTACGGTTTTGGTTGGGTGTAAAATCTCGTAAAATCGACTTCACGATTTCTTCACGGATTGTAAAATCCCGATAATAACCTCATTCACATCATTTTTCATCGATATTCAATGGATTCGTCCGATTCGACATGTCAAAAGGTAGAAGCGCATAAAATGCAAGACAAAGTTAGAGAAAGTGGCATCACTTCATTTCGAATGCTTCAGTCTCATCTTGTCACTCTTTCATGGATTCAAGGAGGGAGCGAATTTGTGACAATCTTTGGTCAAGATCGTCATATATTCATCGACTCTATCTTCACCACTTTGACCCAACTCGCCGAGCAACTCAACCATGAAAACTTTAATCCCTCTGCATCGGCACTTGCATATAAGACTCTTGTGACACAACTCACGCCTTTCCTCCAATTCAATATAATCAAGTCTGAAAGTTCAGTGATTTGCCAATCATTCCTTCGAGATACACATACCGACCTTCGAGATTTCCGTGGTACAATAGTGAAACTCATGGCATCGGTCTCGTCTTCGATTTATGAAAGATCTCGACTTCAGCAAGCGTGTGATAATGGACTGCAAGAATCTATGATGCAAATGCAAGAGGAGAATGGTCATACGGTTGACAACTTGGAGCCTAACAACGGCAAGAGCAAGGAATCAGGAGGACAACATGATACCAGTGGCACGTCAGGTAATGTTCACGAGATCTCTTTTGATGACACCTTACCCGTTTATGATGAAGAGCCTGCTAACATGGTACAATGTAATGTTGTTTATAATGTATATGCTGATGTAATGCCGTATATTGAGCATTCTGAACCTAATTATGACAAACATGGGATGGAAAAGAGTGATGAAATACCACTTCTGATTCATCGGATGTGAGTCATAATGGGGGAGAAAGTGTTCAAAATGCTAAACATCATGATAATTGTCTTATAACGGCCTCAGTGACTGCTTCTGATTCCAAGATTAAAGAGCTCGAAACGATCGTAGCTCAGCAATCAAAAGATCTTGAGGATGCCAAACTTGAATTTTCTAAGAAAACGGACAAATTTGAAACATATTTTGAAAAACTTGAAAAGTCTAACGTTGTTCTTGAAAGAAAATTGGATCAAAGAGTTTTAGATTCTAAAGCTGAAAAGGATAATCTTTTGAAACAAATTCAGTTACTAGAGTCTAAATTGGCATCCCAAGATGAATTGCTCAAAGTAAATGAGATCTTAAAAGCTCAAGTTCAGGAAAAGGTTTTTGCTATAGCTGCGTTGAAAAACGAATTAAGGAAAAATAGAGGACCTAGTGTGGACACTAAGCTTGAAAAACCATCAATCTTGGGGAAACCACCTACAAATCAGTTCGTCAGACGACCGACTGTCAGACAACTTACTGCATTTAGATCCGAGCGACCACAATCCTCGAGACCGCGGTTTGCCTCCCAAGTTGACGTGGTTCATCTTTCTAGACCAGTCACTCCAGCAACTAGGCCCTATGTGACCAAAACAGCTTTAACAAGACCTAATAACATGATTGGCTCTAGTTTCCCTAAAAATACCAAGACAACGTCTAGAACTAGTTTAAATGACGTTTGCCATAAATCTGGTCTAAGGGAAGCTATGCAAAAGACACATGTAAGAGATAGCAATGTCAAACCTAGTCAGATGCCTTCTAGATAACCCAAAACTGCTAACCGTATCATGTCATCTCCTAGGAGCATCGATCAATTATCTAGGAATTACTCGGACATTAAATATGCTACTTGTAAAACATGTAGAAAATGTGTCTTTACGGCAAATCATGACTCCTGTGTCAAGAAATTACTTGATGAGGTGAACTCCCGTGCTAGAATTAAGTCCTAGTGGATAGCTAAAATCAAACACTTTGGTAAAGTTTGTCGTCCCACTGGTAGAACTTTTACTCTTGTAGGAAACGAGTGCCCTTTAACTAGGATAGTCTCCGATTCTACTAAGACTACTAGGGAGGAAATTGATAAAGATGATACTTCACTTAAGCCTAAACTTAGGGTTTTCTATAAAAGGAAACGTTTGCCAGCTAAGATAAGTGAATCATCTACTCAGGTCGCCTCTGACACAAGTAAAGCCAACTGTGAACCCCCATGTGCTTCTATAATTGATATCGCTAACCCACGTCAAAGCATGCAAATTACTAATGAGAATGCAGGTACCAAAGTTGATGTTCCAAAAAGAACGAAGCGGTTCAATCATTGTGTACCGTTCAACAAAGGATACTCTCAGGGTTTGGTTGCTGAAGAAGCAGATATCAGAGAAACAAGTGTCTTAGGGGATTCATGGTTAAGCTTAACATAGAGGCTTATAGATAAATTACAGTCTGTAACCCGTGCTTCAAATAAAGGAAAGTTTATCGCCGATAATAAACTTATCCTAACAACGAGAAATTAAGTTTTCTCGGGCATGAGCTAATATTAAAAACATTCGAAGTTTTTAAGCTCATGCACAATGGCGTATAATCACATCACAGTTTATGCCCCAGACTTCAAAGAAAGGAAAGTTTATCGCCGATGATAAACTTATCCTAACAACGAGAAATCAAGTTTTCTCGGGCATGAGCTAATATTAAAAACATTCGAAGTTTTTAAGCTCATGCACAATGGCTCACAGTTAAATGACAGATTGTGACCCGAACTTCAAATAAAGGAAAGTTTATCATTAATGATAACTTATCCTCATAACGAGAAATTAACCTTTCTCGGCCATGAGCTTGTATTAAAATATTCGAAGTTTTAAGCTCAGAAAGGAAAGTGTATCTTTTAATTAAGAGAACTTTTCCTCATAACGAGAAGTTAACCTTTCTCGGTCATGAGCTTTCCGTTAAAACAGTCAAAGTTTTCAAGCTCATGAAAACGACTTCTAAGTAAATGTCAGCTTAGGACTCGTCCTTCAGATAAAAGGAAAGTTTATCGCCGATGGTAACTTATCTTTACAACGAGAAGTTTACAACTTCTCGGACTTGAGCTTTCCGAAGATATTCCAAATCTTAAGCTCAAGTAATTGGTTTTCAAAACGTTGAACACAATTTTTCAAGAATTTTTCAAAGGTTTTTCTAAATCTTTCAAAATTGTGTGTTCAAATATGTTTTGATAAAAAGAGCATGTCTTCTAGAATCGATAATATTTACGATCCTAGAAATGTCGTTCAATAATGACACAGGGTTGTAAATAAAGTTCGAGCAGAAGTTTAAATGATTTAAAACATGCTCAAAATGGTTTGCTATTATTTCCGATAGTAACCCGCTTTTCACATTGAAGTCAAGCATTTCACCGGAAAGCTTTGACTTCAGAATCCAAAGTTATCAACTCCACAATCCGAAGTTCGTTGCAATTGATATCTACATACTAGACGATGCGACTACTCAAACGACGACTACAGCTATTTAAGTAGAACACGAGTCAACAATTGAGGGGGAGCAATTGTCAAGCGTTCAGACTCTTCGATGCCGAAAGTGCCAATGTTCACAAGTTGGTGTCAAAGACAACGATATCAATTGTCCATGTGGTGTAAAGGAGAAGATAATTTCAGAAGTTACGAGGAAGACCGACGTTCACAGACAAGAACCACGTGATCTTATCACATGATGTTCTCATCATTTCAGGTCCTAACTCGTATACTATAATTTTTTGAATTCATTTTTATATATGATCTTTGCTCGTGAAGATTATTATTTGCGAATCAAGTGCACCCTTATTAATTTGAGGGGGGATCTTGTAAAAAATCATAAAGATAAATGGACTTAATTGGATTTGCATTTTTCTTCCCAATTTTTTCTTAAAACATTATTAAATCAATTGATATTAAAAACATCGATTGGGTTAATATTTTCAATATGGGGGAGAAAATGTGATTTAATACGACTCAATGGTTTGACTTAATGTGCTGGCTCATCCCGACATGTGCGAAATGTTTTCGAATATCGTGGCATATGTTAAGGGGGAGCAAAATAGATTTTATATTCAAATGGATTTCATGGTGACGTTACTTACCCATACCATATCTATTTCACGACGGTGACGATTGTGGTGACATAAGGATGGTAGGATAGGTTAAAGTCCAATGATTCTTTCATATCCAGAGGAATCTTCCCAAGGACATTACATAGCTAGAAATAGTAGTTCTTAGGAAAGATGGAGAAAGATTGTGAACGTAGCTGAATGCCGACCAAGTACTTAAGTTAGCACTGGAACAATCACAACAAGGTGCTAGTTATGACGTATTGGTAAGCATTGAAGGGGTTGAAGAATGAAAAAGAATTGTAAAGATAAAGGGTGTAAAGAAAGTAGCCCTCCTTACAACTTAGGCAGAAACCGGGTCAATTCATATGCTATTGAGATCATTTTTAATGATTCTTGATATTGAAGATAAACATCATGGACCCAGTGATGCAAGGCACAACCCATCCCAGCTAACTCAGATATCTATTAAAAGATATTTGTTTCAATCACACGGAGACAACACATTATCTATTGATTTATTCACTCCGAATAAATTGGTATTGAAAAGGTGGCACTCCTCTCCAGCCTCTGATCACTAAAATCCAAAATTCATGATCGAGTCTAGAGCCATTTGAGATCATCAACTCCGATCACTAAAATCCAAAATGCATGATCGAGTCTAGAGCCATTTGAGATCATCAAATATCTCATTAGGACACACTTTCATCATTCCTTGCTTATTCACACAATGTGAAAAGTAAGAAAGATATTTAGAGTCTTACGCAAAATCTTCATGATCTTGCCTGAACATCCGAGTAATACGAAAAGTATTTACATTGAAGATGGAAATCCTTCTTGAGCGAACGTCAAAAATCTCATGGTAGGTGCTTGTGCGATTCTTTATGAATCAAACTTGTGATAACTGGAAAGCAACAGTGGTTTAAACTCTTAAATGAATTTAAACACGTTTCAGGCCTCTACGCTATATCTTAGTGATCTTGCCAGAACTTTCAAAGTAATACTATTAAGTATTTACAATGACGAATGGAAATCCTTCTAGTGTTAACATCAAACAGCACTTGGTAGGTAACTTGCAAGATTCTATATGAATCAAGCTCGTGACAACTGGAAAGCAACGATTGTGCGGTTCTTAATTGAACTTCACTTGTTCCAGGAACATGAATTGACGGCTTCAAGTCATGCGGATAAATTTATCCAAATGATTCACTCTTTACGTTCGCAGTCAGCTTTGGACGGTCGAGTAAAGAGAACGGGTTTACCCGCGAAATCTTGTCAAGGAGGTTCTTTATTGAAACTACCTGTCACAAGTACGATATCTAATATCGTCCAACGGTCTTCACCGAACGGAGGTAAAATGCTACCGAATTAGAATGAAATGTTCATGGCCATTTCATCTGTGTATATGTTTTGTTGCTAACTGTCTTATGCAGAGTAACAAGAAGGTGGCATTGCGGTGTACAATCCAGAAGAAGTCGTCACCACATGCTTATACTACATGCACTTAGTACTTCAACTAATTCAAGAAAGTCTGAAGATCAAGTCTTTCGCTGTATCAAACTCTGAAGCTTTCAAGAATTATAAAGGTATAAGTATGTGGAACATGAAGTCACGAAGAGGCGAATATCACAAATGATGAATGCACAAGGTCAAGGCAAGGAAACATGCTCAAGACTTAAGTCAAAGATCACATGATACCAGTCGCACGTTAAGTAATGTTCACGAGATCTCTTTTGATGACACCTTACCCGTTTATGATGAAGAGCCTGCTAACATGGTACAATGTAATGTTGTTTATGATGTATATGCTGATGCAATGCCGCATATTGAGCATTCTGAACTTAATTATGACAAACATGGGATGGAAAAGAGTGATAGAAATACCACTTCTGATTCATCGAATGTGAGTCATAATGGGGGAAAAAGTGTTCAAAATGCTAAACATCATGATAATTGTCTTATAACTGCCTCATTGACTGCTTCTGATTCCAAGATTAAAGAGCTCAATACGATCGTAGCTCAGCAATCAAAAGATCTTGAGGATGCCAAACTTGAATTTTCTAAGAAAACGGACAAATTTGAAACATATTTTGAAAAACTTGAAAAGTATAACGTTGTTCTTGAAAGAAAATTGGATCAAAAAGTTTTAGATTCTAAAGCTGAAAAGGATAATCTTTTGAAACAAATTCAGTTACTAGAGTTTAAATTGGCATCCCAAGATGAATTGCTCAAAGTAAATGAGACCTTAAAAGCTCAAGTTCAGGAAAAGGTTTTTGCTATAGCTGCGTTGAAAAACGAATTAAGGAAAAATAGAGGACCTAGTGTGGACACTAAGCTTGAAAAACCATCAATCTTGGGGAAACCACCTACAAATCAGTTCGTCAGACAACCGACTGTTAGACAACTTACTGCATATAGATCCGAGCGACCACAATCCTCGAGACCGCGGTTTACTTCCCAAGTTGATGTGGTTCATCTTTCTAGACCAGTCACTCCAGCAACTAGGCCCTATGTGACCAAAACAGCTTTAGCAAGACCTAATAACATGATTGGCTCTAGTTTCCCTAAAAATACCAAGACAAAGTCTAGAACTAGTTCAAATGACGTTTGCCATAAATCTGGTCTAAGGGAAGCTATGCAAAAGACACATGTAAGAGATAGCAATGTCAAACCTAGTCAGATGCCTTCTAGATTACCCAACACAGCTAACCGTAGCATGTCATCTCCTAGGAGCATCGATCAATTATCTAGGAATTACTCGGACATTAAATATGCTACTTGTAAAAATGTAGAAAATGTGTCTTTACGGCAAATCATGACTCATGTGTCAAGAAATTACTTGATGAGGTGAACTCCCGTGCTAGAATTAAGTCCCAGTGGATAGCTAAAATCAAACCCTTTGGTAAAGTTTGGCGCCCCACTGGTAGAACTTTTACTCTTGTAAGAAACGAGTGCCCTTTAACTAGGATAGTCTCCGATTCTACTAAGACTACTAGGGAGGAAATTGATAAAGATGATACTTCACTTAAGCCTAAACTTAGGGTTTTCTATAAAAGGAAACGTTTGCCAGCTAAGATAAGTGAATCATCTACTCAGGTCGCCTCTGACACAAGTAAAGCCAACTGTGAACCCCCATGTGCTTCTATAACTGATATCGCTAACCCATGTCAAAGCATGCAAATTCCTAATGAGGATGCAGGTACCAACGTTGATGTTCCAATAGAACGAAGCGGTTCAATCATTGTATACCGTTCAACAAAGGATACTCTCAGGGTTTGGTTGCTGAAGAAGCAGATATCAGAGAAACAAGTGTCTCAGGGGATTCATGGTTAAGCTTAACATAGAGGCTTATAGATAAATTACAGTATGTAACCCGTGCTTCAAATAAAGGAAAGTTTATCGCCGATGATAAACTTATCCTAACAACGAGAAATTAAGTTTTCTCGGGAATGAGCTAATATTAAAAACATTCGAAGTTTTTAGGCTCATGCACAATGGCGTATAATCACATCACAGTTTATGCCCCAGACTTCAAAGAAAGGAAAGTTTATCGCCGATGATAAACTTATCCTAACAACGAGAAATCAAGTTTTCTCGGGCATGAGCTAATATTAAAAACATTCGAAGTTTTTAAGCTCATGCACAATGGCTCACAGTTAAATGACAGATGGGGACCCGAACTTCAAATAAAGGAAAGTTTATCATTAATGATAACTTATCCTCATAACGAGAAATTAACCTTTCTTGGTCATGAGCTTGTATTAAAACATTCGAAGTTTTAAGATCAGAAAGGAAAGTGTATCTTTTAATTAAGAGAACTTTTCCTCATAACGAGAAGTTAACCTTTCTCGGTCATGAGCTTTCCGTTAAAACAGTCAAAGTTTTCAAGCTCATGAAAACGACTTCTAAGTAAATGTCAGCTTAGGACTCGTCCTTCAGATAAAAGGAAATTTTATCGTCGATGGTAACTTATCATTACAACGAGAAGTTTACAACTTCTCGGACTTGAGCTTTACTAAGATATTCCAAATCTTAAGCTCAAGTAATTGGTTTTCAAAACGTTGAACACAATTTTTCAAGAATTTTTCAAAGGTTTTTCTAAATCTTTCAAAATTGTGTGTTCAAATATGTTTTGATAAAAAGAGCATGTCTTCTAGAATTGATAATATTTACGATCCTAGAAATGTCGTTCAATAATGATACGGGGTTGTAAATAAAGTTCGAGCAGAAGTTTAAATGATTTAAAACATGCTCAAAATGGTTTGCTATTATTTCTGATAGTAACCCTCTTTTCACATTGAAGTCAAGCATTTCACCGGAAAGCTTTGACTTCAGAATCCGAAGTTATCAACTCCACAATCCGAAGTTCGTTGCAATTGATATCTACATACTAGACGATGCGACTACTCAAACGACGACTACGGCTCTTTAAGTAGAACACGAGTCAACAATTGAGGGGGAGCAATTGTCAAGCGTTCAGACTCTTCGATGCCGAAAGTGCCAATGTTCACAAGTTGGTGTCAAAGACAACGATATCAATTGTCCATGTGGTGTAAAGGAGAATATAATTTCAGAAGTTACGAGGAAGACCGACGTTCGCAGACAAGAACCACGTGATCTTATCACATGATGTTCTCATCATTTCAGGTCCTAACTCGTATACTATAATCTTGTGAATTCATTTTTATATATGATCTTTGTCGTGAAGATTATTATTTGCGAATCAAGTGCACCCTTATTAATTTGAGGGGGGATCTTGTAAAAAATCATGAAGATAAATGGACTTAATTGGATTTGCATTTTTCTTCCTAATTTTTTCTTAAAACTTTATTAAATCAATTGATAATTTTTTTCTTAAAACATTATTAAATCAATTGATTGGGTTAATATTTTTAATATGGGGGAGAAAATGTGATTTAATACGACTCAATGGTTTGACTTAATGTGCTGGCTCATCCCGACATGTGCGAAATGTTTTCGAATATCGTGGCATATGTAGCAAAATAGATTTTATATTCAAATGGATTTCATGGTGACGTTACTTACCCATACCCTATCTATTTCATGACGGTGACGATTGTGGTGACATAAGGATGGTAGGATAGGTTAAAGTCCAATGATTCTTCCATATACGGAGGAATCTTCCCAAGGACATTCCATAGCTAGAAATAGTAGTCCTTAGGAAAGATGGAGAAAGATTGTGAACGTAGCTGAATGCCGACCAAGTACTTAAGTTAGCACTGGAACAATCACAACAAGGTGCTAGTTATGACGTATTGGTAAGCATTGAAGGGGTTGAAGAATGAAAAAGAATTGTAGAGACAAAGGGTGTAAAGAAAGTAGCACTCCTTACAACTTAGGTAGAAACCGGGTCAATTCATATGCTATTGAGATCATTTTTAATGATTCTTGATATTTAAGATAGACATGATGGACCCAGTGATGCAAGGCACAACCCATCCCAGCTAACTCAGATATCTCTTAAAAGATATTTGTTTTAATCACACGGAGACAACACATTATCTATTGATTTATTCACTCCGAATAAATTGGTATTGAAAAGGTGGCACTCCTCTCCAGCCTCCGATCACTAAAATCCAAAATGCACGATCGAGTCTAGATCCATTTGAGATCATCAAATATCTCATTAGGACACACTTTCATCATTCCTTGCTTGTTCACACAATGTGAAAAGTAAGAAAGATATTTAGAGTCCTACGTAAAATCTTCATGATCTTGCCTGAACATCCGAGTAATACGAAAGTATTTACAATGAAGATTGAAATCCTTCTTGAGCGAACGTCAAAAAGCTCATGGTAGGTGCTTGTGCGATTCTTTATGAATCAAACTTGTGATAACTGGAAAGCAACAGTGGTTTAAACTCTTAAATGAATTTAAACACGTTCCAGGCCTCTACGCAATATCTTAGTGATTTTGCCAGAACATTCAGAGTAATACTATTAAGTATTTACAGTGACGAATGGAAATCCTTCTACTGTTAACATCAAACAACACTTGGTAGGTAATTTACAAGATTCTATATGAATCGAGCTCGTGACAACTGGAAAGCAACGATTGTGCGGTTCTTAATTGAACTTCACGTGTTCCAGGATCATGAATTGACGGCTTCAAATCATGCGGATAAAATTATCCAAATGATTCACTCTTTACGTTCGCAGTCAGCTTTGGACGGTCGAGTAAAGAGAACGGGTTTACCCACGAAATCTTGTCAAGGAGGTTCTTTATTGAAACTACCTGTCACAAGTACGATATCTAATATCGTCCAACGGTCTTCACCGACCGGAGGTAAAATGCTACCGAATTAGAATGAAATTTTCAAGGCCATTTCATCCGTGTATATGTTTTGTTGCTAACTGTCTTATGCAGAGTAACAAGAAGGTGGCATTGCGGTGTACAATCCAGAAGAAGTCGTCACCACATGCTTATACTACATGCACTTAGTACTTCAACTAATTCAAGAAAGTCTGAAGGTCAAGTCTTCCGCTGTATCAAACTCTGAAGCTTTTAAGAATTATAAAGGTATAAGTATGTGGAACATGAAGTCACGAAGAGGCGAATATCACAAGTGACGAATGCACAAGGTCAAGGCAAGGAAACATGCTCAAGACTTAAGTCAAAGATCACATGAAGCATATCCACAAGAACAAGATCGAAGACTCAAGCATAGATGCTAGGTTTAAGATTTGGTAAAAAGATGTGACCTGCCTTAGGGGGAGATTGTTGGAAATACTTTTTTCCCAATAAAGTCTCGGTCACATCTTAGTTAACATAGATCACGAGATATAGAATATTTAGAACTTTGTCTCTTGGAGCGACCTCCCTTTGGGGGAGATTGTTGGAAATACGTTTTTACGTATTTATGAAGGATCGGTCGCTCCAACGATATATTAATGTAATGGGCTCGTGATCTGGTTATTAACATATAGTCCATATAGCCCACATGTAGGGTGGGCTATATATACCCCCTCCTAGCATGTTAGGAGGGGTTGGTGATTCACATTATTCATAATTCCATATTACTTTCTTTCTCTACTATTCTCCCTTCTCTCCTTTCTCTCTCTACACCCTCATCTCCTTCATCTCATCTTTATATAATTTAATCAATCCCTCCACTTAATCAATCCAGTCCCACATGTAGAATAAGCCAAGATTTCCTCCTTAAAACCAAATGACCTTCAAACTCCATTAAAACAACAACGTTGTTTTCTAATTGTAGCTTGATTTTCGAGCATCTTGTCTTTCTTTCTTATACACATATACCTTCCAGCCCCCCTCAAGTACTTAAGCTTTTTCTAAGAACCGCTCAACCACGGGTTCAGGGGAGGGAGGGGGGGGGGGGTGTGCGACGAGCACCCTTCAACCTTCCGTTGATAAAGAATGTAATAATTTTAACTTATAATATATTCTTTTTTTAATTTTTATTTAATGTATAATATATCTTTAAATATAAATTTCTCTCACCTATCTAAAAGATACCTATATTCTAAACAAAATTAAAATCAAAATTCAAATTTTAATTCTAAACCAATCTACAAACCAAACACGTCTTTAGTTATTTACAAAAGGTTGTCATGAAAAGATCAAAATGGTTCCAAGAGTAATCTTAATTGGGGCATAACTATTATAGATAATCTCACCTGTGATATTTCCTTTTGTAACGTTAATAGTCTTTTGAGATGAGGAACAAATATTTAACAGGTAACGAAACTATTTTAAAAAGATCAAAAAACAAGCAAAATTTTTGTACATAATGCATGATCATTTTTGGATAATCTCGCAGGTGACGACATTGTTCTCTAATTTTAATCATCACGAGGAACAAATTTATTTGAAGTAAAGAAGTTGAAATTTTTCTCTAATTTTAATCGTTTTAAGATAAAGAACCAATTTTATTGAAAGTAACATATCTATAGTTGATCCAAAAAAACTCGTGAATAAATGAAACGAATTTAGAATACGAAAAAACAGACGAAAATTACAAAAAAAACATAGAATTTGCTCCAATTTTAATCGTTTTGAGAAGTAGAATAAGAAAGGGTTAAAAGTTTTCTCTAAGTTCAATTTTTTTTTTGGTTTATTTGGATTTTTACTCGGCATGGCGATTTTTTTTGGATAAACAGAAGTCGGTGCAAATCAATATTCGTGTGGACCCCAAATATACAGGCCTAACAAAATTTGAACACTTGAGCTCTTGTTGAAAAATAAAAACATGAGATTTTGAGCACTTGATCTGTTATTCAAAAATCAAAAAGCAACTCAACTATCCATCTATTATCTAAATTTTAGGTCTTTAACTTTTAAATGCAGGAGTACATTAAATGCCAAAAATATTTTTCTTCTATATTTGAACTTGAATTATATTTAGAATGCTAAATATCGTGGCATTACCTCTAGTAATTAGGGGTGTTAAAAAAAACCGACAAAACCGACGAACCGAGCCGAACCGTTCAATCCGAAACCGAAAAAACCCGAAACCGAAAAAACCGAACCTGAAAAAAACCGAAACCGAGAAAACCCGCTTATAACGGTTCGGTTACGGTTTTCATTTTTATATATCCGTGGTTAACCGAACCGAACCGCACATATTATACTTGAAATTTTTTAACTAAATATTCAAATTATAGTACATGTATTAATTGTATTAGTACCCTACTTTTATTATACATGAATTTTTTTAACTAAATATTCTAATTATAGTACATGTATTAAACATGTATGTGTAAATTTAATTAATGCGATCGTAGCTTATAAATATCGAATAAATATTTTTTAGTTAATATGTTATTTATGAATATTTTAATACATTTTTTTATAACAAAATAATTTTTATATGATTTTTATCTATTTAATGTCGTTGAATTATACGAAAACGACATTCTATGTTCTAAACCATGTTATTATTTATAAAATAAAACTTTTATGAAACTTATTTAATGGTTAACCGTGACCCGAACCGTGGGTAACCGCTCATTTCGGGTAACCGTATGTCCGGTTAACCGCCTTGTACGGTTGGGTTACGGATAGTAAATTTAACTAACCGAACCGCGATGGATAGTCAAAATCGTCTAACTAACCGAACCGAACCGACCCGTGAACACCCCTACTAGTAATTAAGTAAGAATACACACCATGTTAACACTACGGAATACAAAGAGATGCTAACTGAAGTTAATTAAGGCTGTGTTTGTCTTTGTTTAAAATCTCTAATAACATCTGATGTCTGAATCGGTCAGACATATGTGTATATAAACTGCTTGTTTTTTTTTCAGATTTTGTTGCCTAAATTATTTTATTAGAGTCTGATTTAGTTATATGTTACATACAATCTGATTAGGTCCGACAACTTTATTAAAAGGGAAACAAGTTCATGCACTTTACGCCACTCACTTTGTTCATTTCTCCATTAATGTACATACCCACCCATTGACTTTTTATTACTTTTTTCTATACATATTATTTTACCCAATACATTAATTACTAGTACTAACATTTTTATTCATTGTCTTATATTTAATGATACACTAACCACTCAATATATTCATTTATTAAATATTAAATTAACTTCTTTTATATATTTTTTAGTTACATGATATTACAACTATTATTTTCATACGTATTTTTTTAGAAACAAAATGAGAATTAAAGTATTTTCCTATTATAAGTTACTTTATTGAAAGTTTTGGCTCTTGAAATATTAATTTATATCTTATTTAATAATTATAACTTAGATAAATAAACGGAAAACAAGCTAGTCGTAAGCTTTTTTTCATAGCAAAATCAAATCTATTATATACAACATTTGTGAATTTATGCATTTCTATAATTATTAACTATTAACCAAGTCTATTAGATGTATCTTAATAATTATTCATTCTTAATCAAATATTATATGTATTAAAACGAAGTCTTAGGTGTCGGCATGTTGTTTTCGAGCCTAGTATTTAGCCTAGTTTAGTGTTTAACGACATTGTTTTGACACATTAAAACCCACATTTATCGGCTTTGCTATTTTAAAAATCGTTATTTCCTTTCTTGTGCAAAAAACATTACGAAGCAAATAAAGAAACAAATTTACCGTAAACTTTTCGGATCATTTGAATAAGATAAGTTGTTTATGTATAAAAAAATAAGGATCAAATAAATACTGTATCAAATTTACGGATATCGCAAATATGGTTCTGGTTTTCTTGAATTAATTGTAAAAGGTAATAAATGAGCTGATCTTAAATTTATTAATAGTCAATAATTAGGTAATTAATAGTTAATGATGACTTAATTAATAATTATATTTAAAGGGTATGTGGATATCCTAAATAGGGTGGGTGTGAACCCATGGAACCTACTTTTATTCTTTTTCAACATTTTGTTGCAATTTACTACTCATATATTGTCAACACAATCTAATTAGTGCTTTTCAACTTTTTTTTATTAGAAGTACATATAAAAGGGTAACGTTTTACTTAAAGAAACTTTGAACATTTGTAAATGTATATTAACATTAGATTAGGAAATGAACTATAACAAATTTGTCAAATAAAAATATTCAGACGTTTTAAAAAAACAAACAGTCTTACATATTTCAGATTCAGACTTTTCAACCACTTTTATTATTCAGATACGTTAATCAGATTCAGACTTAAAATCTCTGAAAAAACAAACGCAGAATACAAACCATGTTGCAGTTATAATAGGTTAATTAATTTTGTCATTAGAGAATAAAGAATACAAAAGGATTCTGAAGGTGGTTGCAATCTATAAATACTATGTCTAATAGTTAAGCATCCCACACATTATAAATGATTCTAATTCAGATTTCGGACATCAAGGCTATGGGCAGCTCAAAGAAGGGTGACAAGTTTTCATCAAATAAATCCCTCATGGATTTTTACTAAAGGATCATGTCTTAGATATCCATGGAGTAGGCCACATAGGTGTCTCAACATGTTCTGGACTTCAGTTAGAACTCCATGTTTTGGATGAAACTTCTCATGTTGTCGTTTTGTTGTTTGACGAGACTGCAAATTGGTTATGTGAGGCGAAGATGAGGTGCGTTTATAACATTTAACACGAAGTCAGAAGTACTCTTTTATCACTTCCTGTACAGTTTTTAGACGACCACCCGGTATTGCCTCACGCGATAGAAAATTTCTTTAGCACCACCTACATTTTGGTCCCAAAGTCGCACACTTATTATGATGATGTAACTTTGAAAGTTTCACCTGTGATAAGATTTTCCCAACCTAGAACAACACCAGCCAGAGGTCAATACCGACGGCCTTTGAAACGCTTGTGGTTAATAATGTTGAAAATCCATTGCTGAAAAGACTGTCAAGAAGCTCATCGATCTCTACTCCATAGAAACCTACCTAGGAACATAAAAGAAAAGGTAATAAACAATTTAAGCATTCACATCCAGTACCATTATAAAAAGTTCAACTCTATTGGTTACTCCGAGAATCACTAACATGTTAATTATGGCAGAATATTTTAGGTGTCGAAGATTGGGACACAAAGGCTGCATAGAGTGTACATGAGAGACCAAAAGAGCACAAATTGGTGGGACTTGTGACTAGGGGTGTGATTCGGGTTGACCCGGTCGGGTTCGGGTCAACTCGGGTCGGGTCAAGTCGGGTCAAAAGTAAAAAATATATAACCCGAACCCGAGCCTAATTAGAACTCGGGTCACTCGGGTTCGGGTCAATTCGGGTCGGGTCAACTCGGGTCGGGTCAACTCGGGTTCGGGTCAACCCGAGTTTGAGGAAAAAGTGTAAAAAGTGGCCTAATTTTGTACTAAAACAATGTAAAAAGTCTAATTTTAGTCGGGTCAAGTCGGGTTGGTCGGGTTCGGGTCAACTCGGGTCGGGTCAAGTCGGGTCAAGGGTAAAAATATATAACCCGAACCTGAGCCTAATTAAAACTCGGGTCAATTCGGGTCAACCCGAATTGACCCGAATACGCTTTTGGACCCGAATGACCCGACCCGAATATGATTATTCGGGTTCGAGTTCGGGTCGGGTCAACTTTTTTGACACCCCTACTTGTGACCATAAAAAATCAAAGGTCACGCCACAATATAAATTTCCGACTAAACTAATAGTGTGCCAAATAATAGCAAGTACTTTTTGTGTCAAATAATTTCAAATACTTTGTGGAAGAATCTGGCACGAAATGGGTGACTCAAGTTCAGAAAGTTCTAAGGGTCAACTATACTAATAAACATGATGATTAAAGCGTTTCACAAATAAGTATGAAAAAAATAAAAGATGAATCATGAAACTTTGTTAGCATTGTGTAGTTTTATGCAACACTCATAACATAAACCATGTTTGATTGTGTTTTTATTATATGAATATACATGCTGTTTTTCTTCATAATTTATCTTGCAAATTGAACTTTTCTTGGATTTACAACACCCATCAACTTTCACTTGCCTAAATCTAAAACCTTAACAAAGTGAATTTTGTTCATCTTAAAATGATGATAAATGTTTTTTTTTCATTTGCTTCGATAATTTGTCTAGCGTTGTCCCAAGCTTTTATCTAACTTCGATCTTACAGGCAATTGTACCGATGCCTATAAAAAACAAACTAGCATGGTATCCACGCGATGCGGCGGCGGGTACCCTGTGACAAAATTTTATGGCGAACAAATGTTCTTTGGTTATTCGTTTTTAACAGTTGTCACGTCCCAGAAAAATCTATCATTATCTTCCCAGAAAACCACATCACAAGGACCACAACAATCGTAAATTACTTATTGATATGAGTTATTTTAAAGGTATGGATTTTTAAGTGTGTTAAAAAAATGATTGTTTATATTTCTCATGTTAATAAGGTTTTTGATATAGATTGGTGTTCGCGTCGCCGACTCTGCCGATATGTCACAGAATCTTGGTGTTGCCGCCACTTTTTAGGTTTCGTTTATAAATCTATGTATTTATCACGTTGGTGAAACATATCTAACTTATTGTTGTCAATCTATGATAGTTATGTGAACATTGTTTGGAATAGAAAAAGCTCACGATTGAGTTGTACATTATGCTCTTTATGTTGTAATAGAAGGGATTATGGTGTATTTATGTTATCATTAATTATTTTTTTTCTAGGAAAAGTTTGGATTGTAAATCATGTTCTTATAAATTGTGTAACTATGCACATTTATGTAATTGGGCATATTAAATATGTGTATTAATTATACCAATTATGTATTTAATACGTATATAAGCTTTTCATTGTTGTAAAGTGTGTAATAATAATTGTACATTTAGGTAATAAGGTATATTAATTATTATAATTATGAGTTTTAATTATTCTTATGTAGTATAGTTGTGCAAGTTGTACATATGCATTAATATCTTGTATTATTTAAATATGATTTTCTTTATGCATTAATATGTTGTAAATTGTGCTTGGATAATTATACCTCTTAAAAATTGAACATTTAATGAGGAGAGAGATACTAATCTCTTTTATATGTAGTATAGATACCAATAGTACTCGAGTAAACACCAATACCATGGTATCTTTAATTTGTGCGTACGAATACATTTATAGCCATATATGCTCTCTAATATGAGATTTGGTGTATTAATAATCAACACCATTCATCAAAGTTTTTTTTATTTGAAGTCTTATAATCTTGCAACATTAGACTAATTATTATTCAATCAATTGTTATAAAATAAAAATAACATCAAACTTATCGAATTAAAGAAACAGAGTCAAAATACCTTCATCAAGTATGCTGAATTTCTTTCATATGAGATTTACTCTGATTTATTTGACAGAATTTGATGATTATGTTTTTTTTTTTTCAATCGAATCTGGTGGGGAAATGAAAAGGTATGAAATGAAAACATATACTAGGGTGAGTATATCTTTACCTTTTAAGAATACAAAAATAGAAAAAGAAAGAACACGGCCGGAATTTCCCACCCGGGGTTGAGCCAGATTTTTTAACCGGGTCTCAGTTATTTATGAAACCGGGTTGTTTTAACTCGTTTTTAAAGTCGGAACCCGTTCAATCAGTTGACCCGATCGGGTCAAACGGAGTTTTAGAACATTGGGTTAAAAAGGAAAAGAGGATATATTTTTTATTTTGAAGGATAATTTTTGTAAGTGTTAACTAAAAAAGTATCACTTGATAAAAAAGAAACTAAAAAAAATATTACGTGTATATCTAGAATTTTTTTAGTAAAATTTAAAATAGAATTAAAACTATTGTTTTGCCTGTACATAATCCTCTCAGTGATGTCCGGAATATTATTTTACCCATTTCTTTGGTCAAAATTTGCATTCCAGTTACTCAACTTGAATACAAAATCTAAAACATGTTCATAATATTTAATATATAACATATATATTCATATGTGCAAAGGGTGCTTTTATAGCATAAATATAAGGCAATTGTTTTAATAAATTATTTTTATTATGTACGATTCAACACTAAATCTGTGTGCATGCTTGGTACATCGCACGTGTTATCAAATGCTAAAAATACATGGTCGAAAACATTTTTAACATAATTATACCTACTTGATAAGTGGAACATAAAGCAATAAAACCATGTCATCAACCCGCGTACAACGTACATGGTCAGGAACATTTTATACATAATTGCAACTACTCGATGAGTGAAACATTCAGCGATAAAACCATGTCATCAACCCGTGTGCAACGCATGCCTCATATACTTAATATTTATTGAAACGAGTTCAGAATACCAAAAAACAGACGAAAATTACAAAAAACGTAAAATCTGCTCCAATTTTAATCGTTTTGAAAAGTAGAATAAGAAAGGGTTAAAAGTTTTCTCTAAGTTGAATTGCTCATTTTGGTGTATTTGGATTTTTACTCGACATGGCGATTTTTTTTTGGATAACCAGAAGTCGGTGCAAATGAATATTCGTGTGCACCCCAAATATACACGTCTAACAAAATTTGAACACTTGACCTCTTGTTGAAAATTAAAAAATGAGATTTTGAGCACTTGATCTGTTATTCAAAAATCAAAAAGCAACTCAACAACCCATATACTCAATATTTGTTGATCTGTTATTGAGCATACGAGGTGTCCGAATTGATATGTTCAAATAGTACAGTAGTATTTATATACTGCTATGGTACTTCATAACTTGTCGATGTGAGACAAAATCAAACTTTAAACTTTGTTTCATTCCAATTGCTATATTGTATTTTTGTTCGTCATATGTAATTTAGCAAGTTTGGAGCTTTAACATGTTATCATCCCATTTGATTAACGTTAGTGATCGAAATAGCTTGGTGATTTTCTCATTGCTTTGAAAATCAAATGAAGAATGAGAAATATAGGCCCGTTTGTGAAAAATGATTTTTCCAGAAAATTGTTCATTTGAAAACTAAAAAACAGAAAAGTTGTTTAATAGCATCATTTTCCGAAAAAAATTTAAAATTTTAAAATATCCATTTTCCGAATTTATATAGAAAATTGGAAAACCCCATATTATCATTTTCTAAATTTTTAAGTCTTTTCTTGAAAAAGAAAACTCCCCTCTATTCTAAAAATTTGGAACCATAAAATATGAAAAATTTTCCACAACTAAACACACCCATAATTTTGTATGCAAAACAAAATCTTGAATATAAAATATTAAAATAGTATGATCCCCGATTTGGAAATGAATCTCATCCGAGTTACAGAATTTACTCATTAACAAAACACTAATGATCTTCCATAGATTGCTACTGGAGCCATTGTGGTCGAAACGGGTTAGGGTCGCGCCTAGGTTTATGGATCGCATATTTGCTAGAAACACATATTCAAAAGTTCCTCTAGAGTTTCCAGCATTCTAGTTTTGTTAATAGCTGAAACAAGCTTAGAGAAATGGTTTTGGGACATCCTGACAGATTATTCTTTAGCATCTGAAGCCTATATGTTTGGGCACCAAAACTTCCATGCTTTGAAGAAACTCGTTGTTGGAGTAGTTCCTGTCTCCTCGTGTCGATATTGGGTTTTGATTACCATGAGTACCAATCCATGGCTACCATGAGTTTAATGGATAACATATCACATTACATGTTATTACTCGTACATATAAGATGCTAGATGTGGTATGACATTTGTACTCGATCGGTCAAAATTATCTCAACCACCAAAAGCTTTAGCAGTTAATGCACATATGATCTCATGTATGTTCGGTCAACGTTACAAAAAATCATTAAACGTCCTTTTTATTTAGAAAAAATTTCACGTTTGGTCCCTATCGTTTACCCCAAATATCAAGTCCAGTCCCTATCTCAAACTAAGTGCACAGATCGTCTTACACTTTGGATCAGAATTGGTCCCTATCTCAAACGGGAGTTAATTTTGCTCGTTAAGTTTTGTAAGTGGAAGGGTATTTTGGGGCATTCACTTTTTTCCCATGCATTAATTATCATCACACCCAATCTTTACACACACACACAATACACGAACACACACACAATCACACCTACCTTTTCATCAATCCAGTATAAAAACCCTAAAATCAAAAAGAAGAAATGGTTTTCTGCTCATGTGGTCGCGTTGCTACAGTAAAGACTTCTTGGTCAGATCGTCATCCAGGTCGTCGTTTCTATGCTTGCGAATTCTAAGGACCAGCATGTAGGTGGATTGATTGGTTTGATCCACCAATGTGTCCTCGAGCTGTTCAAATCATACCTAGGTTGCTTAGGGCTAGAAATAGGCATGAAGATTCCATCAAAAAACATAGTAATGAAGTTTGTTTTCTAAAAAAATACTTGTTGATTAGTTGGCTAGGGTTTGGTTTAGTTTTATTTTTTTCCAGATTTGCCTAAGAAAAATGTAAAGGCTAATCTGATGAACATGTAAAATCTTTTCCAGATTTTGGGGTTATCAATGAAAAATCTTTTCCATCTCTTCTAGAAGTTCTTGTTTTGTCTTGTTCATTTACTAAGTTCTGTTACTAACTCTATTTTGCAGACTCATTTTCCACTCAGCATTTACTAACTCTGTTTTTGCAGATAAGTAGTTGAGGAGTTGAGGGGTTGAGGGCATTGAATGGTTAAGAGTAAATACCCCACCCCCTTCATCTACTTGCTTATAAAACCCAACGCCACACACATCACTTCTCCATCACCATTTCTATCTTTCTAATCCTATCTGAAATTCAAAAAATGTTAAAAAAAAAGAAGTCATTGTGTTGAGTGACACTAGCAGTGAGGCTGTCTATTGTCCAAGTGGTGATGCTGAGTGGAAAGATGATGATAAGGGCTGTGAAGGATCATCTAGAGCACTTCCTCTTCCTCCCATTGGATCCAGTGCAAGGCCTAGGACTTATGTTACCAAGGCTGTTGCAGAAAGGTTCAAGAATGGGACAATGACACTTAAAGGCCTAAAATTCTATGGCTATGTGGATGAGGCTGAGTATCATGCTGATAAGGATTACTGGGATACATGGGATGAGGATTTTGGTAGCCCTTTTGTTAATTCTGATGATGATGAAAGCTCTGAGTCACTAGAGTTTTATGAGGACACTTTGAAAGGCAAATAAGTCATCCAGAAAAAGCAAGGCCCTGATGTCACCTATGTTGCCACCAAAATCATCAAAAGCCCAACTCCTATCTAAAATGTTGTGCTAGGACTTCCCAACAAGGCCACTTGGGAGCAGATTGTCACTAAGATGGGAAAGAGAGAGGGCTGCTGGTAACCAAGGGAAGGGAAGGGGAAGGGGAAGGGGAAGGCTTTTGTTTGAAGCTTGTGGTATTGATGGTTGGTTGTTGTCTTCATGGTTGTTAGCTTTTTCTTGTATTGTATCATTTTCATCTGCTTTCTAGTTATGTAATCCTTGAACATCAAATTGACCACAGATGATGGTGTGGTCAATTAATTTTGGCTAATGGAATGGAGTTCAAGTTTAGTATGTTATTTTTTTACATTGTTCAGATGAAGCATACATGAAACACAAGAAGTTAACAAAAGCACTAAATCATTGAACCATTAATGAAACTTGTTCAGATTACAAACACAGATCAGATGATACTTGTTCAGATTACATACATGATACTTGTTCAGATTACAAACATTGCTTAAAAAAACATGCCATTAGTTCTTCTTGGAGTTTGGAGCCTGTTTCTTCTTTGCAGGTGCACTTGACCATGCTGCATCAGATTTTCTTTTCTTCTTTGCTGTTGCAGGTGCACTTGATCCTGCTGTATCAGATGGTGTTTTCTTCTTTGCTCTTGTAGGTGCACTTGATCCTGTTGCAGCAGATGCATTTGATCTTGAACCTGTTGCAGGTGCACTTGATCCTGCTGCACTTGATCCTCTAGCAGTATTAGGGTCCTGTTGCCCTTTGCAAGACCTTTTGTCACAAGATACACATGTCACTGTCTTATAGGCCCCTGACAACCTTCCATCCTTCACCATTTGAGCCTTCTCATCCCTTGTTTTTCTCCTATTTTTCCTTGGCCTACCAACTGGAGTATTATGCTTTGGTGGGGTGAGTGTTGTAATTATTTGACTTTTCTGCCACATGACCTTACCATTCAAACAACCTAGAGTGTAACTGTATGTTTTTTCCCAAGTAGCTAACCAATAACACTTATCCACCCATTCTTTTTGGATATTAACATGATGTCCATTAAGTGACATGTTGAAGCTGGCTGCTATAGCATATGCACAAGGGATTCCTGTTAACTCCCACTTCCTACAACTACATACCTTTTTAACTACATTAACAACACACTGAGTACCATACATGCTCTTAACCTCATACTCCTCACCACCATTATACCCAACTGTGTACCTATTTGCCCTTTCAATGGCTACATGATAGGTGTGTAAACACCCATCTTTTCTACCACTTAACTACAATAATAACCGAGCCAAAACGTGTATTTTATGTCTTTTATGTCGGAATTATGCGTGGTTTGTGTTTTTGTTGTGATATAGGATGAAAAGGTGAAAAGTGGAGAAAACACGGACATTCACGGGCATTTACGGACTTTTATTGAAGAAAAGGATGAAAGACGAAGTCAAGAAGTCAAGAGTGAAAAAAGAACGGAAGTCCACGACCAATTCTGAAGATTTATCGAAGAAAAAGTCAAAAGACGGAAGTTTATCAAAAGCCGAAGAATTCAAGACGAGTTCAAAGAAATCCCGAAGCCAAAAGTCCCTTAAGTCCAAGTTTAAAGAAGATTAGAAGAAAAGGACTAATGACGCAATTAATGAAGAATTAAGAAGAAATGGACTTAATCTTGCAATTAACAAGAAAGGAAGGAGGGGAGGAAGCTTCCTTAATCCTCCCCTATAAATAGATTAGATTAGTCATTTTTTCACTCTTGTTGGCTAATAGTGACAATTAGACCTTCCACCATTTAAATACTTGTCATTTACATTTCTTGTTAATTTAAATTCATGTTATGCACCTTAATTACCATTTAATTCCAAGTAAGTTTTTATTTTAATTCTTGTCAAATCTTTACTTTATTTTGTCAATCTCTTATCTACCTTTCTTAATCTTTGATTTGTTAAGTTTATGTTTATGCTCATGCTTTTATTTTGATCCAAAGTGGTTTTTGATTATTGTGGTTAAAGTTGTTTGATTTCATGTTTTTAATTGTTTGTTGATGTTTATCTGATGATTCGTTACTATTTATAATTATCTGTGAGTTTGATTTTGGTTAAATTGTTATTTTCTTGCTGCTACTGTTTCCCTTGTTCTTCGGGAAGTTTGTTCTGTGTTTCTGATCTTTCAGGGTGAAAACTTCCGAATCAAGACAAGGGAGCTTGTTCATTCGGAACTTCCAAAGTTCCGAATCAAGTGTTCATCCGGAAGTTCTAAGATCAACAAAAGTTCCGAGCCAAGCTTGTTCATCCGGAACATTCAAAGTTCCGGACGAAGGAAGACTTCCGAACCAATTGTCATTCATTCGGAACTTCAAAAGTTCCGAACCAGTAAGCTTCATTCGGAACTCAAAAGTTCCGGATCAAACACTGTTCATTCGGAACTTCAAAAGTTCCGGATCAACGATCATTCATTCGGAAGTTCCCAAAGTTCCGAACCAAGGCTGTTCATTCGGAACTTACAAGTTCCGAATAAACTTCCGAATCAAGGGACTTGTTCCGGGTCAGTGTTTGTTCATTCGGAAGTTTTAAACTTCCGAATCAAGGAGGTTCATTCGGAAACTTCCGAATCAAGGGTGACCAACAAGTTCCGAATCAGCAAGTTCCGAACGAAGCATTGTTTTGGATAAGTGACATATTCAGACCAACTTGTTCCGGATCAAGGATTTTGGTAATATTCCAAGTGAAGAAGAATCATTTCAACCAAAGGTGACATTTAGGACGAGTGATTGTTCCAAACGAAGGTTTATTCCGAATGAGCTGTATTCAGGTTCTTATTAGCTTTCGTCTTTGATTTTTATTTTCAAGCTTTATTTTTCTTGCCTTTTATTTAATTGCACTTTAAGATTATCTGCCTTAGTTTTATTTTAGAATTACCTTAGTTTTAGTCGCACTTTAAGTTTGCCTTATATAGATTTATATTCACGTAATTTACTTTAGTGCCTTTAATTTCAGCCTCGTTTTTAAATACTTGCACCTTTACTTTAAATTAGACTTAGATTTACTTTAAGAGCACTTTTACTTTTAAGTCTTTGCATTTAAATTTAAAAACACCCAAAAATATTCTTTTTCACCAGAGATCAACTAAGTCACACATAGGGGCCTAGATCAATTCGTTAAGATTCCGAGAACACGAACTTAATCTTTAATTTTTATACGGGCAAAAGCCGTGTATCAAATGGCGCCGCTGCCGGCTCTTTTCGTTAAGATCAACAGTTTTCTGTGAGAGACACGTTGCTTTTTGGGATCCGTTTACTTGTAAACGTTATTTTTCTTGCCTAAAAAAATTCAAAAATCATAAAAATTAAAAATTGATAAAAAACCATAAAAATTAAAAATTTCAAAAATCCAAAAAGATTTTATCTCTATTGTGTATATATATTGTCTTTGTGTTTGGTTTTGTTTTCTTTTGCATTTTCAGGTGTATGTGTACTAGATCTTCTAATTATCAAGAGCCCGAGCCTCAAGAAGATTTAGATATGGCAGGTGTTAACAACAACAACATTCCACCGAACCTAAATAATAATAATAACAACAATGCTCTTCCACAGCCCGATCTTCGGACCATGGAGGAACTTTGTCAACCAACAATGTTTGGACGAGGAGGACCGATTACGCCGATGCAAATCAACGCTCCTGAGTTTTCGTTGAAGCACCACTTGATTCAGCAAGTGCAAACAAACCCATTTAGAGGATTGCCTGATGATGATGCCAACAAACACCTCGACAAGTTCATTACAATCACCCAAAGCATGAAGTTGCCTGGGGCCACAATGGATGTACTCCGCCTACAACTCTTTCCACATACTTTATCGCATCATGCCGAGAAATGGTTTGATCGTCTCCCGAAGAATTCTATTCACACTTGGGATGACATGACTCAACGCTTTCTTTCGCGCTACTTTCCACCATCCATGGTCACAAGCCTTCGCAATCAGATCAGCGGTTTCATGCAAGACCCTGATGAATCTCTTTTTGACGCTTGGGAGAGATATAATGTCTTGATCGACCGTTGTCCAAACCACAACATGCTTCCGGTCACCTTGATCGATACTTTCTACAACGGTTTGACTTTTCGAGATCGTGATACGATCAATGCAGCCGCCGGTGGCACATTCATGAAAAGGAGACCCGGGGAGTGTAGAGAGTTAATTGAGAACATGACTACTCACCACAAGAACTGGGATTCCTCTGCTTCTTCTAGGAACAACCCGAGAGTCAATGTTTCCTCAACCTCAGCAAACCCTGAGATGACCGAACTTACTCGCATGATGGCCGAAATGAGCAAAAGTATTACGCTTCTCGCTTCAAACCAACAACAACAACAAGTTAAAGCAGTTGCTAATCCTTGTGAAACATGTGGCGGTCCTCACTCATACACTGATTGTCCTTCGACACAAGGAAATCCGGAAAATGTGTATGCTGCTTACGGTAATTATTCACCGGAAAATTACCAAGCTAGACAACAAGGGGATAGAAATCTGCTGAGCTACCGTTCCAACAATTACCTTTCACCCGGTTTTTCTCCTCAAAACCAAAACCCCGCCAACAACTACAATAGAAGCAACCAAATCCCACCTCGTGCTTCTAACCTTTATCAACCACCCACCCAACAACACCCACCCATTAATCCCGATGTTGACACAATCATGAGAACTCAAGGTGAGCAAATCAAGAATCTACAGAGCCAAATAATCAATTTAAAAGGAGATATCTTGAAGCAAGGTAATGACATCAGAACCGAGGTTCGTGAAAATCTTCAATCCTCCTTCATCACTCAAACAACTGAATTAAAGAATCTGTTGGCTAGTTTCTTTCCCGAAGCTCAACCTTCTTCTTCTTCGGGTTCTCTACCTTCAAACACCGTCCCCAATCCGCGAGCTAATGTGAGTTCTATAACTACGCGTAGTGGACTTACCATTGTCGATCCACCTATTCCACCACCATCATCCACACCTCCTCCACCACCATGTATCCCTACTCCTCCTACACCTAGTAGTAGTGCACCATTACCGTCTCCGCCTCGTCATGACGATGTATCTCGGAAGGACCCTTCAACATCACAACCTTCACCAACTACACCTTCACCCAACCCTTATCAACCCAGAATCCCATACCCTTCTCGCATAGGCAAGACCAACGAGCTAACCAAGAATGACTGTCAAGTATCGAAATATGTGGATATGCTATCTAAAATGACCATCAACATTAGCCTTGTTGAAGCACTTTGCCACATGCCGAAATTTGTCAAAGCATTCAAGGAATTGCTTAGCAAGAAGGAGAAGCTGATTGAACTCGCCAACACACGATTAAATGAAAACTGCTCTGCAGTTCTTCTTAGAGAACTTCCGGAAAAGCTTGGAGATCCCGGTCGTTTTGTGTTGCCTTGCGTGTTCAACAAAACTGAAGAATTTACTGCCCTTGCTGATCTCGGGGCTAGTATTAATTTGATGCCACTAAGTGTTTGGAAAACACTATCATTGCCCGATCTCATTCCTACAAAGATGACTCTCGAACTTGCAAACCGCACTCTCGCTTACCCCGTTGGTATAGCCGAAGACGTGTTTATCAAAGTTGGCACATTTACTTTCCCGGTCGATTTTGTCGTAGTTGATTATGAAATGGACCCTCGTATTCCTTTAATACTTGGTCGGCCATTTTTGAGAACCGGACGTGCTTTAGTAGATGTGGCCGAAGGTGAGTTAATCTTACGAGTCGGGGATGATTCAAAAGTTTTTAAAATGGGGAAGCTTACAGGCAAATCCTTTGGAGGCCGAGAATCAGTGAATATGATCAATGTGCTCGATGACTTTACCGTCTATGACAATCCTCTATTCGAGTCTTCCACTGATAATCCACTCTTTGAAGATAATGTGGATGATTCTCTCCCTACTTTGGACGCTTCTCCCATTTATGATTCTCAACCGGTCTTCGATGCTTATGATGATGATGATTCTAGCTCAGACTCGGATGATTTTGATTGTACTTCTGAGTATCCCGAGCTGCCTACTTTCGATGATTTCGATGAGGCTGATACTCTCTCGAGTGATTCTTCACATGATTAAGATCCTCCGCCATCACTCGATCCTACTTTGGACGATTATTCATTTGAGGAAGATTTCTCTGAATTTCTCAACACATACTTCCCTCATGAGAGTGATGCACCTCCTTTGGACTTTGAAGATTATCGCCTTGATCCTACTTTGGATTTGAAGAGCATTTTGTCAAAGGAGAAGAAACCGATCGACACCGAAATCCGTTGCACGTATGATTTGACACCTCTTTGTCCCACTTCTGAGGACGAGGTTGTGCTTCTTTGCGGATCTTCTTCACACTCGGCTGAACCGTAGTGCTATTTTCCCCTGAAGGAAAAGGTGTTCGACCCTGGTATTGAAGTCTTTAAGCCATCTCAGTATCCACCTGATGAAATAAAAGGAAAAATCTTTGGAAATTTTGAAGACATGCTTACACCGCTTCCTACTTGCTTCCACCGTGCTCCGTCACTTCTTAAGGGAACCCTGCCACTTTTCTTTTGGCTTGCCTTGTTCGCCTTCAGCTCTTGCTTATTGATGGATGAAAACTATGTCTTTGATCCTGGTGGATTTCTTTCCTGCTACTTCCGTTGATGATCACGGTCGAGTCAGGCTCACGACTCGGTTAACAAAAACCAAGCGCTTCTTGGGAGGCAACCCATGCATCTATCTTTTCGCTTTCTTTACCATAAGTGTAGGGGGGACCCTTTGGATTTCTATTTCCTCTCCTCACTTTTTAATCAGGGATTCGAGCTTCAATGAACCACTTTTGATGATTCTTGACGACCCGTGATTCCGTGTTCTACTTCTTCCCGGTTCTATCCTAAACTCTTTTCGATTCACTATTTTATATTTTCTCAATATTAAAATAGGAATCTCTTTAGTTGTATTTTCCTTAGCGAGATTTAAACAACGTGCACAATGTCCTAAGTGTAGGGGAGCTTACTCCCACATGCTTAAACATTGAGGACAATGTTTATCTTAAGTGTAGGGGGGACTTCTATCGAAGTAAGTGGTCTTTTCCTTGTATTTGCCCTCATTTTAACCGGAAAATCAATTTTTCGACATTTTTCAAAATTTTTGATCTATTTTGGCCTATTAGTTTTTCCTTTTGTATAGTTATTTTCCTTCTTTGCTTGAATAAATGTTTAATAAGTGGTTTAATTTTCAAACGTTGTGAATCTTTTGACTCAATCCGAGTTTACTCTAGCTAGTATCCTTAACGTTTTTAAGTCAAGTTTTGCTAAGCTTTTATATAGGGAGCTATAAAACGCGAAAGTCTTAACTCTCACGGGTTAAGAACAAGAACTTTTCGCAAGTTCCTATAATTGATCCTAGAGAGTCGTTTATCAAGGGAACTTTAAGATGCGATTTCTAAACTTGAAAAAGTCTAAGAATTTGCATGATCCTATAGGCGACTCGAAAACCCAAAACTTTGATTTAATAGGCTAAGCATCCACGAGTCTCATTACTTGAGATTTTAAACTGTGGAGAACGAGAGATGATAGAGCCAATTATAAGTTCGGTATTCTTTCGTGAATTTATGTGAGTTAATTATAAGCCTATTCTCCCATCACTTGCTAATAATTTATCTGCTAATAAATAAGGTTGTACGATTTGAAAAGTTACTTAGCTTCTAGCCCCAGATCGTTTAAAAGTTGCTCGGCATGGATTAGAGTTCATAGCCAAGGCATAACTTATTGAAGCGGGACGCGAAGATTGGCGAGTCCGAAAAGGCCCTAACAAGGCATGAGGGCTATATTTTGTTGCTAAAGATCCAAAGTGATGTGAAGAATCATTTATCGAAAATCAATATGAAGGATCGAGACACACGACGTAAAGCAAAACTCCCCAAAAGTCATGGAGAAGTGTATCCGAAAAGACCCTAACAAGGTATGAGGATAAATAGATCCAAGTCATAAAAGGAGACGGATCGTTGTATATCAAAGTCCAAAATAAAGATTGGAGAAAAATGAAGAAGTCGTGGTCCAAGTATGAATCTCTCAAAACTTCAAAGTGAAGAATTCCTATTATGAAGAGAAGACCATATTTCATGAACGTCTCTCAAGATTTGAAGTATGAAGTCGCTGCCAAATATCGGTCCGAGAAAGGTCTCAAATCGCGAAGCGAGTTATGCCAAGATATGAACTTTATGAGGTCCCGAGAAGCAGTTTTAAAAGATTTGGTCCTTTAGCTAACTATTGATTAAATCGTGCACTTTATTTTCAGACTAAATAACTATCAAAATAAGTCAAACAATGTATCTTCGTGATCATTCAAGACAAATAATAAAATATAAGAGATACACCTAGGAATAAGGGAGTCTAAGTGCGTAATTGGCCCACATGAATTCATGTTAGTCTACTAACTTATAATAACAATGATCTCGTTTTTAAGCTTGGTTTGGAGAAAGTGAAAACTTGAGGATGATGATTATTCATAACATTTTCAAAACCCAAGGTATGCTTTTGATTTCTTTATTTTGTATGTTTTCAATTTTCTATCTCTTTAATAAAGGCCAACGTGGATTGATTATGATGAAAAGTGTAATCTTGCTTTGTAACTAATGCATTGCATGAGGACATTGCAATGGTCAAGTGTAGGGGATTTGATAGGTGTGTAAACACCCATCTTTTCTACCACTTAACTACAATAATAACCGAGCCAAAACGTGTATTTTATGTCTTTTATGTCGGAATTATGCGTGGTTTGTGTTTTTGTTGTGATTTAGGATGAAAAGGTGAAAAGTGGAGAAAACACGGACATTCACGGGCATTTACGGACTTTTATTGAAGAAAAGGATGAAAGACGAAGTCAAGAAGTCAAGAGTGCAAAAAGAACGGAAGTCCACGACCAATTCTGAAGATTTATCGAAGAAAAAGTCAAAAGACGGAAGTTTATCAAAAGCCGAAGAATTCAAGACGAGTTCGAAGAAATCCCGAAGCCAAAAGTCCCTTAAGTCCAAGTTTAAAGAAGATTAGAAGAAAAGGACTAATGACGTAATTAATGAAGAATTAAGAAGAAAGGGACTTAATCTTGCAATTAACAAGAAAGGAAGGAGGGGAGGAAGCTTCCTTAATCCTCCCTATAAATAGATTAGATTAGTCATTTTTTCACTCTTGTTGGCTAATAGTGACAATTAGACCTTCCACCATTTAAATACTTGTCATTTACTTTTCTTCTTAATTTAAATTCATGTTATGCACCTTAATTACCATTTAATTCCAAGTAAGTTTTTATTTTAATTCTTGTCAAATCTTTACTTTATTTTGTCAATCTCTTATCTACCTTTCTTAATCTTTGATTTGTTAAGTTTATGTTTATGCTCATGCTTTTATTTTGATCCAAAGTGGTTTTTGATTATTGTGGTTAAAGTTGTTTGATTTCATGTTTTAATTGTTTGTTGATGTTTATCTGATGATTCGTTACTATTTATAATTATCTGTGAGTTTGATTTTGGTTAAATTGTTATTTTCTTGCTGCTACTGTTTCCCTTGTTCTTCGGGAAGTTTGTTCTGTGTTTCTGATCTTTCAGGGTGAAAACTTCCGAATCAAGACAAGGGAGTTTGTTCATTCGGAACTTCCAAAGTTCCGAATCAAGTGTTCATCCGGAGGTTCTAAGATCAACAAAAGTTCCGAGCCAAGCTTGTTCATCCGGAACATTCAAAGTTCCGGACGAAGGAAGACTTCCGAACCAATTGTCATTCATTCGGAACTTCAAAAGTTCCGAACCAGTAAGCTTCATTCGGAACTCAAAAGTTCCGGATCAAACACTGTTCATTCGGAACTTCAAAAGTTCCGGATCAACGATCATTCATTCGGAAGTTCCCAAAGTTCCGAACCAAGGCTGTTCATTCGGAACTTACAAGTTCCGAATAAACTTCCGAATCAAGGGACTTGTTCCGGGTCAGTGTTTGTTCATTCGGAAGTTTTAAACTTCCGAATCAAGGAGGTTCATTCGGAAACTTCCGAATCAAGGGTGACCAACAAGTTCCGAATCAGCAAGTTCCGAACGAAGCATTGTTTTGGATAAGTGACATATTCAGACCAACTTGTTCCGGATCAAGGATTTTGGTAATATTCCAAGTGAAGAAGAATCATTTCAACCAAAGGTGACATTTAGGACGAGTGATTGTTCCAAACGAAGGTTTATTCCGAATGAGCAGTATTCAGGTTCTTATTAGCTTTCGTCTTTGATTTTTATTTTCAAGCTTTATTTTTCTTGCCTTTTATTTAATTGCACTTTAAGATTATCTGCCTTAGTTTTATTTTAGAATTACCTTAGTTTTAGTCGCACTTTAAGTTTGCCTTATATAGATTTATATTCACGTAATTTACTTTAGTGCCTTTAATTTCAGCCTCGTTTTTAAATACTTGCACCTTTACTTTAAATTAGACTTAGATTTACTTTAAGAGCACTTTTACTTTTAAGTCTTTGCATTTAAATTTAAAAACACCCAAAAATATTCTTTTTCACCAGAGATCAACTAAGTCACACATAGGGGCCTAGATCAATTCGTTAAGATTCCGAGAACACGAACTTAATCTTTAATTTTTATACGGGCAAAAGCCGTGTATCAAATGGCGCCGCTGCCGGCTCTTTTCGTTAAGATCAACAGTTTTCTGTGAGAGACACGTTGCTTTTTGGGATCCGTTTACTTGTAAACGTTATTTTTCTTGCCTAAAAAAATTCAAAAATCATAAAAATTAAAAATTGATAAAAACCCATAAAAATTAAAAATTTCAAAAATCCAAAAAGATTTTATCTCTATTGTGTATATATATTGTCTTTGTGTTTGGTTTTGTTTTCTTTTGCATTTTCAGGTGTATGTGTACTAGATCTTCTAATTATCAAGAGCCCGAGCCTCAAGAAGATTTAGATATGGCAGGTGTTAACAACAACAACATTCCACCGAACCTGAATAATAATAATAACAACAATGCTCTTCCACAGCCCGATCTTCGGACCATGGAGGAACTTTGTCAACCAACAATGTTTGGACGAGGAGGACCGATTACGCCGATGCAAATCAACGCTCCTGAGTTTTCGTTGAAGCACCACTTGATTCAGCAAGTGCAAACAAACCCATTTAGAGGATTGCCTGATGATGATGCCAACAAACACCTCGACAAGTTCATTACAATCACCCAAAGCATGAAGTTGCCTGGGGCCACAATGGATGTACTCCGCCTACAACTCTTTCCACATACTTTATCGCATCATGCCGAGAAATGGTTTGATCGTCTCCCGAAGAATTCTATTCACACTTGGGATGACATGACTCAACGCTTTCTTTCGCGCTACTTTCCACCATCCATGGTCACAAGCCTTCGCAATCAGATCAGCGGTTTCATGCAAGACCCTGATGAATCTCTTTTTGACGCTTGGGAGAGATATAATGTCTTGATCGACCGTTGTCCAAACCACAACATGCTTCCGGTCACTGTTCATTCGGAACTTCAAAAGTTCCGGATCAACGATCATTCATTCGGAAGTTCCCAAAGTTCCGAACCAAGGCTGTTCATTCGGAACTTACAAGTTCCGAATAAACTTCCGAATCAAGGGACTTGTTCCGGGTCAGTGTTTGTTCATTCGGAAGTTTTAAACTTCCGAATCAAGGAGGTTCATTCGGAAACTTCCGAATCAAGGGTGACCAACAAGTTCCGAATCAGCAAGTTCCGAACGAAGCATTGTTTTGGATAAGTGACATATTCAGACCAACTTGTTCCGGATCAAGGATTTTGGTAATATTCCAAGTGAAGAAGAATCATTTCAACCAAAGGTGACATTTAGGACGAGTGATTGTTCCAAACGAAGGTTTATTCCGAATGAGCTGTATTCAGGTTCTTATTAGCTTTCGTCTTTGATTTTTATTTTCAAGCTTTATTTTTCTTGCCTTTTATTTAATTGCACTTTAAGATTATCTGCCTTAGTTTTATTTTAGAATTACCTTAGTTTTAGTCGCACTTTAAGTTTGCCTTAGATAGATTTATATTCACGTAATTTACTTTAGTGCCTTTAATTTCAGCCTCGTTTTTAAATACTTGCACCTTTACTTTAAATTAGACTTAGATTTACTTTAAGAGCACTTTTACTTTTAAGTCTTTGCATTTAAATTTAAAAACACCCAAAAATATTCTTTTTCACCAGAGATCAACTAAGTCACACATAGGGGCCTAGATCAATTCGTTAAGATTCCGAGAACACGAACTTAATCTTTAATTTTTATACGGGCAAAAGCCGTGTATCACTACACTCAATAACTTAGTAGCAGCAGGGGTAAGTGGCCCATCAGACTTCTTAATCACAGCAATAACATTAACCATTCTTCTTATTAAGTACTTCCTAATGTATTCTAAGGCTCTGATTATTGGTGCATCCCTAGCATCTAAAATCTTACCATTGAAGCACTCACATAAATTGTTCAACAAGATGTCTGATTTTGCTCTACCTGTTATCGTTATAATCGGGAGTAATTAGTGTCTGTTTAACTACAAATTAAGCTGAAAGAATATTAAACAACATGGCTTTTAACCTGAGAAATGTGATCTAGCCCAACTGTGAGCTGGTATTTTAGCCAACCATTCAAAAGCTCCTTTGTCAAACTCTTTCAATGCTTCCATTGCAGTATCAAAGTATGGAACAGTTGTTGCAGAAGCACATCTCCACAAATGCTCTTTGTAAGCCAGTCCACTCCACTGCTTTTTCATGTTTTCATGGATATGCCTAAGGCAATATCTATGCTCTAGCAATGGATAAACCCTGTAGAAAAAAGATAAAGTATTGGTGAGTTAAAATCTTAGGGACCACAAGATTGAATAAAAAAGTCAAATGTAGTAAAATGACAAAATACCTTTTGTCTATCACTGATAAAGGTGAAATTTGATTCCTTTATCAACCCAAGATCATCACCTAGGCATTCTAAAAACCATGTCCAAAAACATGTTGTTTCTTTCTCAACAATGGCATATGCAAGTGGATAAATGCCATTGTTTGCATCTAACCCAATAGCAGTGAGTAGTTGGCCTGGATATGGTCCCTTCATAAATGCACCATCTAGTCCCAACAACTCTCTACCACAAGATCTGAAACCTTTCTTTAAGGGGCCTAGACAAACATAGATCCTCTTGAAAATTCTTGTGTTATCATCAGTAGTTGCATCTCTTTCAACTTCAATCCTTACTGTTATATCTGGATTAGCCCTTCTTAATTCTAGACAGTAATCCCTCAACATGGTATACTGGTGCTTATAATCACCTTTGACTTGATTTACAACTGCTGTTTTAGCTCTACCTTCTTTTTGAATAGACACACCTAACTCATACTTCTTTTGCAGTTCATCTTGAAGAGCTCTTAAGGGTATGTTTGGGTTTTTTTCAACTTGGTCAATGATGCCTTTGCTCAAGAACTTGGAAGTACAAGCACTTACTATCCTTGTCTGCAAGCAGCTATGGACATTATTATATTTCCTGACCTCCCATGACTCTGTGTTTTTAACTTTGGTAACCTGCAAAGCCCATGGACATTCATCTGGTGCAAGTGGTTTGGGCCTTCCTCTACCACCTACTTTCTTATTAGGCCCAACATCTGTTTGACCTTTACCACTTGCACCAACATCTGTTTTACCTTTTCCGACTTTCTTATTAGGCCCAACATCTGTTTGACCTTTACCACTTGCACCAACATCTTCAGTGTTACTAGCCCCTTCACCCTCTAGTAAAAAGACAGGATTTTTTCCAACACACTTTGCTCTAATTCTCTGTTTATCATTCTTTGCCAACCACAAATTCCTTCTAGTTTCAATAGAGTGAAGTTTAACCCTTTCTTTTACAACATTTGCACTTGAGAAACATTGACCAGCATAGAAAAAATGTTTGAAGACAGTGTCATTATCACTCTCATTTGCTTTTTTGACCTCTCTAAGCTTCTTTCTCCTAATATGCTCAATCCCTTCACCCTCTGAATCTGTTCCACTATCAAACTGGTCATTATCAATTACATTTACCTTACTGAGATCTAATTCAGTAACAACTTGTACCTCCTTATCATGCCTAACCCACTCTACATATGTATCTATGTTAAAGTGATAATCATCCATGTCTACATTTACCTCTTCTAAAAATGTGTCTTCATCTACAAAGTAATCCTCATCATCCTCTGAATCACTATAATCATTCTCTGTACTACTGCCCTCCTCAACTCCAACCATTGTTTGCCCCGCAAACAATGTTTCTGTTGGTTCATTGTTGACAACCATATCACTTTCTGGTTCATTCACCACCCTATCACTTTCTGCTTCATTCACCACCCTATCAATATGTGGTTCATTCACCACCATATCACTTTCTGCTTCATTCACCACCCTATCAATCTGTGGTTCATTCACCACCCTATCACTTTCTGGTTCATTCACAGCTATATCCTCAAATGGATCAAACTCATACTCCATGTTCAACAACTCTTCATATATGGTTTCCACAGTCTCATGGTGTGTAGGAAAAGACTCATTGTTGGAGAGTGTGGGAGTTGAGGTAACATGCTGTTGAGGTGATGGTGTAGGAGTTGAGCTAGAAGGCTGATGAGGTGAGGGTGTAGGAATTGAACTAGAAGGCTGTTTGGTGGAGGGTGTATGTGTTGAAGTAGAAGAGTGTTGGTTGGGGTATGTTAAATACAACACATTCCTAGGGATCAAACAAGGGTTTATCTCCTCAATGACAACACTACTAGAAGAAGGGGGCAAGCATAGGTGTCTACCACAGACTCTAAGTGTTCACAGTAGAACATAATTAGTTTGTTGTTGGGGATATACTTAGCTAACCCAATCACATCTTGATCATTACCTAAAGCTCTCAATCCCACATCAAGGTCAGTCCCAGGAATCATATAATGATAGTATATAGGTTCCTGTTTAACATATCCTAATTCCCACATTACAGCATTCAACTCATGAACTGAAAACCTATCTATATCAACCCATTCGACATAACTAACTAACCCATTTACATATCTCCTTCTATTCTTAACACAAATGATCTTACCAGCATGATAGATTTTTAGGGAAAAAAGAGCAGTGTCCTTTTCTGCAAAATGCAATTAAAAAAAACCTTTAAATATGCTTAATTACATCAATTACATTCTTAATTAATTAATGAAAAAAATTAGGGCAAATAGATCAATTGGTATTATCTTATTCAATAGGCATCTTATAAGGTCCAAACCGCTCTTTAATCTTCCAACCAGAACCATCCATTTTGGGGGATATAAGAAAAAACAGTGATTGATTGGGGGTTTTTGTTTCCAGGTTTAATGGAGGGAGGGAGTGTTTTGATTATCAGTCGTGATCGAATGTGAAGTAATGGAGCAAGTGTTTGTATTTAATGCATGGGAAAAAAGTGAATGCCCCAAAATACCCTTCCACTTACAAAACTTAACGAGCAAAATTAACTCCCGTTTGAGATAGGGACCAATTCTGATCCAAAGTGTAAACGATATGGACTATCTGTACACTTAGTATGAGATAGGGACTGAACTTGATATTTGGGGTAAACGATAGGGACCAAACGTGAAATATTTTCTTTTATTTATGTTTCGCATTACTTCAATAGTTTATGAGTTATGTTATTAATACCCCGTAAAAAAATACTTGTAATACCCCCTTTGTCTCCTCTGTTACTCCTCTGTTACTGTTACAGTACAACACAAATTTTTGTTAGTTTCTCTTTCGTATTTTTTGACAGTTTACTGTTTTTCACATTTTACACTTTATATTTTTTATTCCGCATTTTTTCCATTTCACATTTTTATAACAAAAACAAAAATATAAAAGTAAAAAAAAAAAAAATCAAAAAAATCAAAAAGTTAAGGGGGGTATTCGCATCAAATTAAGAGTACCAATAACCATCCCATAGTCTATACTTCTAGTTAATACTTATATGTCCAATCATAACCTCTTGAACCGTGCCTGAATTACGTGATGATAATTCTTTCAAGGTAGCTAGATTGGTTACTTATTACAAATTAGATGATTTGTTCCTCATCTACAAAAATGTCGAAAAAATAGAAAAAAAGTTTTACACATGGGATATAAAAATGTTTGATGTTTTTACTGTGAAAAAATGTTTTTTTCTTTTTATATAATAATATAATATTTATGTAACATTAGATTCAAAAAAAAAGTTTGGGATAATGTCACCAACGAAATCATATTTTTTCTAATTTTAATCATCTTTTGATGATGAAGAACAAATTTCTTATAAGTAAGCAATGTATCTTAAAAAATGGTTCCGAGTCGATACCAGAAAATTCAAGAAACATTTATGAATTATATAGGTTACGAGTTGATAACAAAAAATTCAAAAATATGAATTATAAGTTACGAGTCAATACCAAAATATGCGAAAAAGCAAATAGCATCCCCATGAATTATAAGTTATGATACCAGGAAATGCAAAAAAGCAAATATCCCAGTACACTGAATAACAAATAAATACATATTCAATGTACTAGTGACTGAGCTTTTTTATAAAGAAATAGTGGTGATTATATATTGCTCTAAAGTTTGCAACGCACCGATGTGGGACATTTTAGTCGGACATAAATAATTTGGCAAATCTTGACATGTTATCATCCCATCCAATAGCTTTCCAAAATGTTAGATCTTGATTACAATTTCTAAGTTAATTTATGGATTTTGTTATTATGTACGAGTAGTAATTATGTACGAGTTGTAATTATGTACGCATAGTTCTTTTTAATCTTTTTAAGAAAGTCATGGATTTGATCCGAGCTCAACATTGACAAGGGTCAAAATATAAGAACCGGGTGCGTGGTGTGCTTAATGGTTAACACTAGTCGAAAACGATGGGTTACTTGAGTATTTCTTTGGGAAAAAACGGGAAATCGCGTCTCCCTCATAAGAAATCTTTCAATTCTTGAATGATTTAATTTGCATAACGTGGTTTGTAATCTTGTTTCACGTAACGATATTAGTATTAAAAAGTGACAAATTTGTTTGATCTTTAGTGTATTTTGGTCTGTGTGTAGATTTTGTCACTTGAATTTTCTCATTACGACTACAAGTCAAGAGGCACGATATCTGCCAAGGATTTTACGTTATCGATGGTAGCATCTGCCGATATGAAACACATTAACAACTTTCTTGATCGGGTAGAGCAATTGAAAGATAAACCAAATCTTGCAAACATTCGCATTACATTCGAAGATTTCAAAAAGTTCTCTTAGTTACGAACGCAACTGACACCTCCTATCTCTTGCTATATTTAGTTTTGGTAAATTAATTGATCGGGGTCCTTACTAAGAAGGATTTCCTACGAGGTGTTGAATAGGTTTGCGCGATTTCTTTGAGCGAAAATGTGGTTGATATGATATACTACCTATTTGATGTAAATCGAGACGGAAGTTTGAGCTGAGATGGGCTTACTTTTGTGTTGGTTGCAGTGCTCGAAATGAAATTGTTCAACGAGAATACTTTTTTAAGTTTCTCTGTAGCAAATGTAGAGCGTGAACCGCGATCAATTTTTTTTACAAAAAAAATGACAATGCAAAAAAACTTTGTTACGCACCATAGAACTGAGAAATTTGTTTCGCGAATTGTAAAATGACCATGTAGATTCAGTTTAATTTGTCTATAAAATAGTTGCAGTATTATGATTTATATCATTTTTGCATACAGGTCGTGAAAGACAGAGAGTACGCGCCTAACCATCTGTTTACACGCATCAAAGCACAATTCGGTATATGGTACTATGCTTGCAAATAAAACAACATGGTGCAATAACATTGAACTAAAATCTCACAACATAAGGTCTGTTTGCATCAACTTACACTAGTTTACTATATCATGTAAAAAAACTGTACCTCACCTCAAAATGGCGATAAATCAGTAAACTATTCGAGCACAACCGACATACCACTTTGTTAGTTAACTTGATGTGAAAATGAGTGTGCAACATGCATACATCTTTATGTCGCGTATTCTAAAGAATCAGGTTGTACTGATTGTGATGGTGTTGATATTTTCTGATCGGTTACCATGGCAATCTTGTGTTCTTTTACAACGTCAACCTCCATTTTTGGTTGTTTGTAGTCTTTAGGGAGTGGGTTACAGTTGATTGTATACGAAGCTAATCGTCTTGGAACAATCGGGAAACACGAAAATACCCTTTTGGATGGGGAAAACAATTTTACACATAATTTTCGACGTCCTTAAGTTATACCTCAAACACTACAGAATCACATGGTTCACATCCAAACGCTATCTCATGCAACGTGCTTTTTTCTTTGTTGCAAACACTGACAAGCGAAAAAGAGGAGAGAAGTGCAAAAATCATCCCTGTGGTATGTCGAAAAATCAAATTACATCCTTCGTTAACTTTTTGGACAACAGCCATCCCTCCGTTAGTGCGCGGGGCACAATACATCCCTCATGGACTAACGGTGCAAATGTTTTCTCGTTAAAAATTAACAAAGTTTAAAAGAGAGGGTATTCTTGTCTTTTTCCTTTCCCAGGGATGTATTGTGAACCTTATCATAAATAGTTTCAAAAAAAATAAATTATTTTTGAAAAAAAAAATATTTCCAGAAAAAATAAGTTTTGTTTTCTCGAAAAAATTTTATTTTCGAAAAAAAAAATATTTTCGGAAAAAAAAGTTTTATTTTCTAAAAAGTAAGTTTTATTTTCGAAAAAAAAAGTTTTATTTTCGAAAAAAAAGTTTTATTTTCGAAAAAATATGTTTTATTTTCGGAAAAAAAAGTTTTATTTTCGAAAAAATATGTTTTATTTTTGGGAAAAAAAAATTTAGCGAAACAAAAATTAAACTCCTTTTAGCGAAACAAAAATTAAACTTTTTTTTTCGAAAATAAAACTTATTTTTTAGAAAATAAAATTTTTTTTTACGAAAATAATTTTTTTTAATAAATTTTTTTTTTCGAAAATTAACCATTTTTTCGAAAATAAAACTTTTTTTCCAAAAATAAAACATATTTTTTCGAAAATAAAACTTTTATTTTCGAAAATAAAACTTATTTTTTAGAAAATAAAACTTTTTTTTCTGAAAATAAATTTTTTTTTTCGAAAATAAATTTTTTTTCGAGAAAATAAAACTTATTTTTTCTGTAATTCACACATCTCGTTGTATCATAGTAAAACACTATGATATAACGGGATGTGTGAATTACACATGCAACATATTAGGGTAACATTGGAGAATAATGAAGAAATTAAAAAATAAAAAGAGGCACTTGCGGGTGTTTGCAAAGTGTTTGGGCATTAGATTGTGTGTGCATTTTTACATTTTTGTCATTTGAAATTCATGTTCTGAAAAATCACATGTGATTCTAAAATAACAAATGAAATGTACTTTTACAAACCATGTGTGAATTATAAGGGCATAAATTTAAACACTCGAAAAAGGTTTGTCGAAACTATATAAATTTGTCCCACTATATAGAGCGATGATTTATTTCTTGTCATGATGATTCCTACATGTAACGATTAATCTTTGTGAGATATTGATTTTTTAAACAATGATAAATATTTTTTAGTTAATGAAAAAATGAATGAACATTGGCTGTCCATTTATTTTTTATAAAATTTGTGAAATATGTTGACTTTTGACTTGAGATCAGGTGCGTGGATCAACTTTCACATGATCACTCACCACTTGAACGGTATGGTCTTTAGATTTTCATAAAAGGCTAAGTGTTGAAACCTCGTTAGATAATATATGGCTGACATGTAAAGGTCAAAAACCATTTTGAAGTTAAAGTCACCAGGAGCATAACCATTTAGGATGATCATAAATCCGATACTTTTTTTTTCTAATTTAATATTCTTTTGAGATGAGGAACAAATCTCATCTAGGTAACAAAACAATCTGAGTAAAATGAAAACAAATAAGGGAAAGTTTTGCACGCGGTGCATGAATATTTTAGGATATAATTTGAATAGTCAATAGTGATAGCATCTATTATACTTAAAAGTTAGGCCTTCTAATTGAATATAAATATGGCCATAATTTCATCTATTCAATAGTTTAGTTTGGAGTAAATGCTTATTGTGAAAGAGATGAAGTGAATGTATGCAACTTTTTAACTTCTATCTTATTTCATTACTCACATCCTTTGAGCTTGGAGGTTATAAAGAACCTGTTACACCCAGCCAACGAATTTTCAAATAGCGAAACCTTATTTAACGAGTCATGCATGGTGATTGCATTAAAAAGTTATTAATTTTATACTTTGTTTGTTGATTTGTGTTTAGGATGTTGGCTTTAGGGAGTATTTTAGAATATATCTATTAAGCATTATTAAAGTCTTTTCACTAAATTGGGGTGTGGAACCATCGAAATGTTTATCTTATCGCATATATTCAGGTAAATACTCCATGGTTATACTCTTTATTGGAAAATAAAAATTTCTAACATAAGAAATCAGTTTACTTTGATATTTGTTACAACTGTAATTTAGAAGGAGCATATCGACAGGGTGTTGCTCTAAAGATGCAAGAGGAACTCATCCGTGAAGAAGAGGGCATGGTCCGACCAAAACAGAATAAGCCAGCGAAACCAAACAGAAAATTATGAGTTTTGCTATGTTGAACCATCATGATTTGGCTACTGAATTAATGAAACGGAAGTGCAAGGGTTGCTGGAATTGATGAGAAGGAAGTGCAAGGGTTGTCAGAATTAATCACGTAAGTACTGGAAAATGGATGTTACATTTATATAATTGAAAGTTTGTGAAGATTTTCTTTAACAGAAAACTTGGCAATGATCCAACGCATGTCAAGATTGATATTGATGTGAATATGATATTGTCTCTTTAAGGAAAGTAAAACCAAACGTTCTTATCCCATATCGGTAGACATACTAATATTTTATGCTTTTTTTAAAAGATCATGTCAAAGTCATACGATGTAGATGTCTTAGTGTATTAGTTCTAGTTACGAAAGCCACTTTGATATCTGCCTCTAGGGGTGTCAAAAAAGTTGACCCGACCCGAACCCGAACCCGAATAATCATATTCGTGTCGGGTCACTCGGGTCCAAAAGCGTATTCGGGTCAATTCGGGTTGACCCGAATTGACCCGAGTTTTAATTAGGCTCGGGTTCGGGTTATATATTTTTACCCTTGACCCGACTTGACCCGACCCGAGTTGACCCGAACCCGACCAACCCGACTTGACCCGACTAAAATTAGACTTTTTACATTGTTTTAGTACAAAAGTAGACCACTTTTTACACTTTTTTCTCAAACTCGGGTTGACCCGAACCCGAGTTGACCCGACCCGAGTTGACCCGACCCGAATTGACCCGAACCCGAGTGACCCGAGTTCTAATTAGGCTCGGGTTCGGGTTATATATTTTTTACCTTTGACCCGACTTGACCCGACCTGAGTTGACCCGAAACCGACCGGGTCAACCCGAATCACACCCCTATCTGCCTCATATGATGCGACCATTTTTGCTCCGGAATAAAAAATTTGTTTGCATGATGTTGCGTGCTTTTGACTTCTATTGAAAAACATCACCTATTTTTACTTGAAAAAGGTTTTTGAAACTAAATAGATTTGTTCCACTATATATAGCGATGATTTGTTTCTTGGCGTGATGATTCGTACACGTAACGATTAATGGTTTGAGAGATATTTAATTTTTTTAAATAATAATATAAATAGTTTTTTAGTTTAATGAAAAAATGGATGAACTTTGTTTGTCCATTTAATTTTTATAAAATTTATGAATTATATTGACCTTTTCTCGTTGTATAATATTAGTATGAACCGATAACTCAATAACACGCTAAGGCGAGTAATCAAGCAAACAATCCTTTAGAGATTGTTCGCTTTGGTTAGGCGTTGTACGGGAGCACTAGTTCATGTTTTTCTACTCTAGTGTTAACGTCGATCTTTATGGTGGTCGGTTTGATTTGACTTGAGATCATGTGTGGGGAATTGGGGATCAACTTTTAGATGATCACTCACCACTTGAACGGTAAGGTCTTTAGTTTTCTACGAAAGGTTAAGTAGTGTTAAAACCTCGTTACTGCATATATTAGATGGCTGCCATGCAAAGACCGAAAACGATTCTGAAAGTAATTTCACGTGGAGCATGCATAACCATCTATGATAATCTCATATAGGTAACGAAACTATCTCAGAAAAATGAAAATAAACAAGCGAAAGTTTTGCACACGTTGCATGAACATTTTAGGATAATCTTAATAGGAATGACATATTCTCTAATTTAATCATCTGGTGAAACAGATTTGTTATAAGTAAATGTTAGAAAGTGAGTTAAACTTTAGGGTTCGTTTGGTAATTTGTTTGATTTATCTTACAAGTTTTGTTATTTTTAGTATGTTTGGATTTAGTATGTTTAAGGTCATTGGTCTCCTATATATAGAGGCCAATGTCATTAGTTTTTTTTTGTAGCTTTTGGTTTGTAACTTTGATATTGAATAAAAGCTTCCGCTTAGTTTGTTCGTATTTGTTTTGTTCGTTTGATTTATCCAACAAGTGGTATCAGAGAGGTTCGATTCATCATGAAGAAAAAAAAGAAAAAAAAGGGGTTCGTAAAGTTTTGGTTTTGGTTACACTCGAAGGTATCGAGGTTTAGTTTTCGAAATCGATCGATTTCTTTGAAGTAGCGATTTTCGAAGTTCGAGAGGTATACATATCACGTTAAGAAAAAGTGATCGCTTATTGGTCATAGTTTTTCTTCATGCTAATGATATGTATTAATGGTGGTGGGTCTTTGGCATTCTTACTTTGTCGTTTTTGGTTTTTCCAAGACGTGTGAAGGGTCAAAGTTACTATTCATCATTAACTTTTGAGTTTAATTCAACGTTCGACTATTAAAAAGACGACTTCGAGTGATCAGGGCGATTTGTTTGTTTGATTGACCGTTTTCAGGTTCGGTCGTTTGTTTGGTTGACCGTTTTCAGGTTCAGTCGTTTGTTTGGTAGATCGTTTTCAGGTTCGATCATTTGTTTTTGTTTGGATCGTTTTCAGGTTCGATCATTTGTTTGTTTGTTTGGATCGTTTTCAGGTTCGATCCAAGATCGTTTTCAGGTTCGATCATTTGTTTGTTTGTTTGGATCGTTTTCAGGTTCGATCATTTGTTTGTTTGTTTGATCGTTTTCAGGTTCGATCATTTGTTTGTTTGTTTGAGATCGTTTTCAGATTCGATCGTTTGTTTGTTTGTTTGTTTGTTTGTTTGAGTCGATCGTTTATTCGTTCGTTCGTTTGGAATTCCGAATTAAGACGGAATGTTCGTTTGGTTTGAAGTTTCGAATAGAGTTGAAGTCACGGTGGAGATTGTTAGAAAAGTGACTTAAACTCTCAAGGGGCGTTTGGAATTTGATATTCGGATATTTGAATTTGAAGACCAAGATTCGTTTGTTTTGAAGTTTCGTATGAAGTTGAACTCACGGTGGAGATTGTTAGAAAGTGAGTTAAACTTTAGGGTTCGTTTGGTAATTTGTTTGACTTATCTTACAAGTTTTGTTATTTTTAGTATGTTTGGATTTAGTATGTTTTAGGTTATTGGTCTCCTATATATAGAGGTCGATGTCATTAGTTTTTTTTGTAGCTTTTAGTTTGTAACTTTGATATTGAATAAAAGCTTCCACTTAGTTTGTTCGTATTTGTTTTGTTCGTTTGATTTATCCAACAGTAAAGAATCTCTAATTGAACCGCAAATGTCGAAAAACAACTAAACCCATATGGAGAATATATGTTGATTCACATAAGGTTTAATTGTTAATTTATTAACATATACTAGTAGTTATATATTGCTCTAATGTTTGTTAACTCATCGATGCGGGACAAATCCAATCTTAAAGCGTTTGTTTCATCTCAATCGCTCCATGTGATATTCTAGTCCCGTAATTTAGCAACTATCTAGGTGTAATGTTATCATTCCATTCGATTGACACTAGTGATTGTATGTCATTCGTACTCTGCCAAAATTATCTCAACAACCAAAAGCTTTATAAGTTAATGCACATGATCTCTTTTCAGTGACTACAAAACAAACATTTTAAGACTTTGATCTTTAGAAACTCGAAAAAGTAGAAATTTACTTAACGATAGTACAAATTGTGTTCGTGATCCTTGGTGCTTTTAAGACCCTCTTAAAGATGTTTTAAATTGTGGTAGATAAGAACACAAAAAATTTACATGCATCATCATCACCCTGTCGAGAAAAAAGTAACTTATAAGTTGATAGATGAGATTTTCATATACCTGTTTTCTCCGAGTAAAATGGCATAACATTCAAGTGTCATACGGTGATGTTTCATGTTCATAAATCAGAAGCATACTTTAGAACACGTATACATGTTTTTTGATCGTCGCGAAAGCCGTTAAACGTAACTTTTTATTTATGTTTCGACTGAATGTTTGATGCTTTTTATGTAACACAAAAAGTTAGATATAAGTTTTTTGCACATGGGACTTAACCTTTGCAAAATTATCTTTTCAGATGTGGAACAAATTCTTCATAATTAACCAAATCTATCATACAAAGTAATTACATACAAGAAAATTCCAAAATATGACTTAAAAGTTACGAGTCATATTAGAGAATACGAAAAAGCAAATAGTACACTGAATAACAAATCAATACATATTCAATATACTAGTATTTGCTTAAGTTGTAAGCAAGTAGTGGTGACTATATATTGTTCTTAAGTTTGCCAAGTCACCGATGTGGGACACTTTAGTCTTATAATTTGGCAACTTTTGACATGTTATCATCCAATGAAATTTGTAAAATATTTGATCTTGATAACAATTTGTAAGTGAATTTATGGATTTATATTGTTTTGTACGAGTAGTTCTTTTCATTATTTTTATGAAACAATTGGTGTGATTGTTTTTGAACTAATGAATAGTGAAATCGATAAAGAGAAGTTTAAGAAAGTGACGGAGTTGTGGACTTAAAGTCTCGACACCAGTTAAAAATGATGGGTTACTTGAGTATTTCTTTGGGAAAGACGGGAAATCGCGTCTTCCTCATGAGAAATTTGTTCAAATCTTGAATGATTTACATATGTTCGTAATCTTGTTTCACCTCACGAAATTAGTACTAAACTGTGACAAATTTGTTTGTTCTTCATTGTATTTTTATCTCTCCAACTTTTGTCACTTGAATTTTCTCATTATGACTACAAGTCAAGAGGAACGACATCTGCCAAGTATTTAGCGTTATCAATGGTAGCATCTGCCGATACGAAGCATATCAACAAGTTTCTTGATCCAGTAGAGCAATTAAAAGACGAACCAAATCTTGCAAAGATTCGCATTACATTAGAGGATTTCAAGAAGTTCTCTGAGCTACGAACACAATTGAGACCTCTATCTCTTGCTATTTTTAGTTTTGCTAAAGTGAATGGGCTCCTTGCAAAGAAGAATTCCAACAGCTGCTGAACAGGTTTGCCGGATTTCTTTGAGTGACAATGTGGTTGATATGATATACTATCTTTTTTATGTAAATCGAGATGGAAGGTTAAGCTCTAATGAGTTTTTACGAGTCTTGGAAAGGCGAGAGGAGGACAACCTACAACCAAGGGAGGCGCGACTGATGGGCTTGCTTTCATGTTGGTTGCAATGCTCAAAAAACAATTGTTCAAGGAGAATACTTTTTTTATTTTCTCGCAAACAAATGTAGAGTGTGAACAGCGATCAATTGCATGTACATAAAATAAGTAGGCTACAAAGAAAGTTGTTTTAAGGTTTCACATGCTGCAAAGCTCAAAGAATTTTTTTTTTGCAATTTCTAAAGTTTCATTTTCGCGAACATCTCATGAAACACAAAGAGTGCGTGCGGAACCATAGGCATACATGCTGCAAAGCACAATTTTCTTGCTAATCAAACAACACGTACGGTGCAATTGCACGTAACTAAAATCTCACAACATAAGGTTTGTTTGCATCAACTTACACTAGTTTACTATATCATGTAAAAGAACTGTACTGCAATATGGCGATAAATCAGTAAACTATTCGAGCACAACCAACATACCACGTTGTTAGCTAATTTGATGTGAAATGAGTGTGCAACATGCATACATCTTTATGTCGCGTATTCTAAAGAATCAGGTTGTGTTGATTGTGATGGTGTTGATATTTTGTGATCGATGGCAATCTTGTGTTCTTGTACCCTTCAGGATGGGAAAAAATGCAGATATATGGTCACGTCAATTAGAGATAATAACTGAAAAAGAAGCACTGGATTGTGATAGAACTAATCATAGCTCTAGGTTCGAGCACAAATCATATCAACAAGCACAAAAACAAAATCAGGATGAGGTGAAATGACTGAAATCGTATATCAGTTTCTCGAGGCTCATTTGTAAGATCACAAGTGGTCCTATTTTTGTATATATGAGCATGATACCTACAATAAAAACCATATTCACAAGAATTCTGCTTGAGTATGCCAATGTAACTAAAATAATCACATCATTACTTTAGTAACGTTCTAGAAATCATACGTAACAATGCATCATTTGGTATCTCACTTCTTGATTTTTCCACTTGATGTAAGTAGCCAAATTATCTTTGAAAAGTCGATATAGTATCAGTAATAATGAGTTTACCCAAAAATTGTAAAAAATAAAATATATATACATAAAGAAGCTACCAAAAATTAAAATGAAATACCCTATACACTTAACATATAATATTATTGAGTGCATGGGTGATATTCTTTTATTTAATGGTTAGCAAATATTAGTAATTACATATTGCTCTACCTTTGTTAGCTCGTCGATGTGGGACAAAACAACTTTAAACAATTTATCAACTATCAAGCTTCAACATGTTATCATCCCATTCAATCCACATTAGCGATTTCCTTATAAAACGGGCAATTGCTATTGTGATTTTCTCATTCCTTTGAAATTAAAATAAAAAATGTGGTTTAGAGATTGTTCGTTGTAGTTAGGCATTGTACGGGAGCACTAGTTCATGTTTTTCCACTCTAGTGTTAACGTCGATCTTTATGGTAAGTTTTATTTGATTTGAGATCAAGTGTGGGGATTAACTTTCACATGTCACTCACCACTTGAACGGTAAGGTCTGTAGTTATCTACGAAAGGCTAAGTGTTAAAACCTCGTTACTGCATAACCATTTAGGATAATCTCACATGCGATATTTTTTTCTAACTTTTTTAGATGAGGAACAAATCTGATATTGGTAACGGAAACTATCTCACAAAAATGAAAAGAAATAAGCAAAAGTTTTGCACATTGTCTCAATAGCATATTGTCTCATTTTAATCTCATGCAATACATTTATTACAAGTAAGGAATCTCTAATTGACCCAGAAAAATAAAAAAATTAACATAAAAGTAAAAAAAAAAACAACTAAACTCATACGGGAAATATATGTTGATTTATTATTCATCACATAAGGTAAAATCATTAATTTTTTGACAAATAGTAGTAGTTATATATTGATCTAATGTTTGTTAACTCATCGATGTGGGACAAATCCAATTTTAATGCTTTTGTTTCATTTCAATTGCTCCCATGTGATATTCTAGTCCGTCATGTGTAATTTAGCAACTTTTTAGCTTCAAAATCATCTCATTCAATTAACACTAGTGATTATATGGCATTCTTACTCTCCCAAAACTATCTGAACAACCAAAAGCTTTATAAGTTAATGCACATGATCTCATTTCAGTGACTACAAAACAATCATTTTGAAACTTGTATTTAGATACTCGAAAAAGTGTAACTTCACTTAACGATAGTACAAATTGTGGCAGTGGTCCTTGGTGCTGAGAAGAACACAAAAAGTTGCATGCATCATCACCTTGTCAAGTAAGAATTGCTTAGTGCGATAGTAAGGTATTTAGACGGATATCCAAAAGTGAGTTATAAGTTGATAACTGAGAAATGCATATCCCTGTTTTTTCAGACTAAAATGACAAAAAAATTCAAGTGTTATATGGTTAAGTTTCATGTTGAGAAATCAGAACTTCAGAAGCATACTTTAGAACACGTATATATGTTTTGTGATTGTTGCAAAAGCCGTTAAACGTCACTTTTTATTTATGTTTCCAGCCTACTTCAGTCTGCAAGTAGGTCTATTGGCATATAGTACTTCTTTAGTTAGTGTTTACCGCCTTTGTCGATTTTGGGTAAACACTGCACACAGAGAACATATGCTAGACCTCATGAAATCTTTCATTTACTGTAACGTATTTAGTTTAATCACGTTGACATGGGCTCGTAGCATTTTCGTTTCACAAAATGGTAGGGGTCACATTTCCAAACAAAATAAGAACAATAGCACATTAGTTAGACAATGAACTAACCAGGTGGTTATATTTACAGACCACTTTGCAGTAAGAATCATAAGGGTGGCAACTAGTGTCATTGATAATCACATGGTTTACTTGAACTCAAGAACATGCTTATCTACTTTTATCACATTAAAGATAATAGCTTGGTCTGGATCCATATTCCATAGTTATATAACCCCTTGGACCGCACCTGAATTACGTAATGATATTACTTATTTGTTACTTATAAGAAATTTGTTCCTCATCTCAAAAGACGATCTGTTCCTCATCTTTAGAAAGGTCGAAAAAACAGACAAAAGTTTTACACACAGACATAACCATTTTCGGATAATCTCAAGATCGATATCATTTTTCTCTAAGTTTAATCATCTTTAGAGATGAGGGACAAACTCATTGGTGACAATAATCTGAACAAATATTTTATAAGTAACAAATTTATCTCAGATAAATCGAATAAACAAATAAATCTACCTTTAAAATACTTGGAGAAATGAAAAAACAGTGAACATTTATCAATTTAGTATTCAGTGCATGAGTAAGTAATACTGTTTACCATGTTAGCAAATATTAGTAATTATATATTGCTCTAAAGTTTGATAACTGATCGATGTGGGACAAACTCAGTCTTTAAACTTAGTTATCTTCCGATTTCATTGACATTAGTGTTTTATAAAACGGCCAAATAACCTGGTAATTTTTCCCCTGCCTTTGAGAATGAGATGAAAAATGTGAACCAAAAATGTACTACATACTAGGGAAACCAATTAAACTAATGTAAAAATTAAAGGTTGTGGGTTCAAGTAGGGGTGTAATTCGTGTCGGGTTCGGGTTAGCGGGTTCGGGTTATCAGGTTGGCAGGTCAGAAAACCCAACCCAAACCTAACCCATTTAAATAATCGGGTCAGTTATGTCAACTCTAACCCGTTTACACATAACCCGAACCTAACCCATTTAACCCATGTATATATATGGGTTGACGTTAAATATGTTACATAGGTTGAATATGTTAAACAGGTTTATATATTGATCAATTTAACAAGTTCTATATATAAAAGTAGGCACATTACACGTGTTAAACATGTTAAATGTATTTATGTTCGATCTGTTTAACCTAGTTAACACGTATGGTAAAATATTAATCATTTTTAATATAAGGAAAAAATCTTAAACGGGTTGTCGGGTCGACCTTGTTAATTTTTTTCCAACCCAAACCTAACCTGTTTAATAAATGGGTCAGATAGTGACCTAAGATTCAATATATTCAACCCAGACCTATTAATTTTCGTGTTGGTTTCAGGTCAGGTTTCGTGTCGGGTCAGAAATTGCCACCCCTAGGTTCAAGTCTCGGTGGAGACATGTGTGATATAATTTGTGAGATAGTTTGTGTTGTAAAAAATTGCCGTTCTAAAAAAAATGTAAAAATTAAAGAACATAACAAGCAAGCATATGAAAATTGGATAGAGTAACATTAATCTTAAAAAGTGAGGCTAAATTGCATTATACAGTATATAATAAGAAAGTAGAATGATCCTCGATTGTAACTCAAAACTCGTCCGAACAAATCTTTTGTCTTTCTCCCATAGAAAATTTGCTTTCTACCACGAAATCATTGTTGTTCGTATTTAATGAACCGCAGCTTTTATTTCGACGAAATCTTCCCCGAGTCCTTCAGCTACTCATAAATGTTTCTTTCTCGAGCACTCGATATTTGTCAGTTTTAGTTTCTCGATATATTTTATATCTAAGTATATTTTAATTGCAATGCAAGTGTCCATAGAAGGACTAAGGACTGATAAAACATTTCATTTGATTGTCAAAACCATAATTAAATAAAAGCCATCGGGCAAGTATGAAAAGAGAATAGAAACATAGTCATATCAAACACCCTTTTCCCACATCGTCGAAACATAAAACCAAAATGCTCATTTTATAGCCCATTTGGTCACATCTTGCTGCCGAGTCTAGTAACGTGGGCTTGTGACCCATGTGGGGGCATTAAGATTATTTGGATGGCTAAGATCTAGGGAAAACTTTGTCTCGGTATCTGTGGGTCGAAGGGTCCCGTGTCGCCATATGATGTAGCCGCACCCTGTCTCCTTGTGGAGACTAGGAAGGCCTGACACAACCTCCTGACATATAATCGTTTCAACGGTATTTAGACAATTTACTTCATCATTTTTCTATACAATTGAATAATAATCTCTCTGATATACTTTAGGCCTTCATTTAAACTACTAATCAGTTTCTCGATTAGTTGTCTATCAATGGAGGGAATTGCAAGTGCTATGCTTGTTAATGTCACATCGGGGAGATATGTAATTTTGCAACTTTCGAGCTTCAACATGTTATCATCCCATTCAATTGACACTAGTGATCTTTATTAAATAACGGGGGGCAAATAGCCTGGTGATTTTTCCATTGCTTTGAAAATCAAATGAAGAATGTGAACTATAAATAGGAATTAATGCAAAATAAAATCTTTGATATAAAATAAGAAAAATAGTACGATCCTCGATATGGAAATGAACTGTATATTTGCTAGAAACGGGTCGAAACTGGTTAGGGCCGCGTTTAGGTGTGTGGACTGTATATTTGCGAGAAACACATCTTCAAAATTTCTAGAAAAGCAACATTCTGGTTTTGTTAATAGCTGAAACAAGTTAGGAATCCGGACGAAAAAACAAAGTTTCTGCAAGTTATGAGTCCGGTAAATAAAGCCAAATTACATATCCCGAATAATAAAAGAGTATGTGATTAGTGTATAGATACAAAAATTTAGTTTCTTTTATTTTGTAAGCAAACAATGGTGATTATATATTACTCTAATGTTTATTAACACATTGATGTGGGACAAGGCAATTCTTTTATATTTCAATTGATCCATATCACACATTTTAGTCCGTCATATGTAATTTAGCAACTTTCGAACTCCAACGTACATACCGAATTTACTCTAGACTAAAATACACGATTCGTCCTTGACCCAAAATAAATCGTTACTCTCAAAATCAAAATAAGTTTGCCAACCATTAATCTCTTGCACTTTTCAATCAAACGGTCCTTTACTCATCACTTTTTTCACTCATGGTGTTGCTTAGATTGCTATTGGGCTGTTGTGGTCGAAATGGGTTTGGGTCGCGCGTAGGTTTATGGATCGTAATATTTGCTTGAAACACATCTTCAGAAGTTCCTGAAAAGCATCATTCTCGAACAGGTCTTCAAAAGTTTCTGAAAAAGCAGCATTCTGGTTTTGTTATTAGCTGAAACAAGCTTAGAGAAACTGTTTTTGGTACGTAATGATAGATTATTCTTTCATGCAAGCATTAGTATGTCACGCCTCTATGTTTGGCCAAACTCATGGTTGAAGTAGTTCCTGTCTCCTCGTTGAAGCTCATCGTCTGTGAATGCTTTTCTATACTCGTAAACCAAATATGGGTCTAGATTCGTTTTTCATAACCATGAGTATCAATCTGTGGCTACGTACCATGAGTTTGATGGACAACATATCAGAGTACGTGTTATATATTAATCGTACATATAAGATGCTAGGTGTGGTATGGCGTTCTTGGGACAAAATTATGTCAACCACCAAAAGCTTTACGTAGTATAAGTTAATGCGCATGATCTCATTTCAGTGACTACAAAACAACCATTTTGACACTGTAAATCACATCAACATGGGCTCGACCGATGCAGTTTCGCTACACAAAATGGTAGGGGTCACATTTACATAAAAGTTAATTAAGACTTAAGAACAACATATAACACATTAGTTAGACAATGAATGAACGTGGTAGTTATATTTACACACCATTTTGCAGTACGAAACATGATCACATGGTTTATTGTCTGTTTTTAGTCACGATCCAAGATCCACCATATTTTCCATAGTTAAAACAATATGTATTTAGCCGTTTGAGATAGAATTTGTGAGATAGTTAGTGTAAGTTGTAAAAAATTGTCGTTCAAAAAAAATAAAATACAATATGTATTTAGCCGTTTGAAAAGTCCAATCATAACCCCTTGAGTCGCGCCTGAATTACATGATGATATTACTTTTATGGTAGCTAGCTTCAGTTCTTATAACAAATTTGTTCCTCGTAGGAAAAAACAGACGAAAGTTTTGCACACGGGACATAAAAATGTTTGAAGCTTTTTCTGTAAAAAAATGTTTTTTATATTTGATATAATTATATAACATTCGATTAAAAAAAAACCATTTTTGGAAATTTTAATAATCTTTTGATGAAGAGGAGGAGATTTCTTATAGGTAACTACACTATCCCACACAAAAGATCTTTTCAGATAAGGAACAAATTTCTTATAATCAAGCAATCTAACGTAAACAGTGGTTACGATTCGATACCATAACATTCCGAAAATATGAATATAAGTACATGTCGATAACAGAAAATGTAAAAAAGAAAATATGAATATACCAGTTTCCTTCTTTAATTATATTGAAATAGTGGTGATTATATATTGCTCTAAAGTTTGGCAACCCACCGATTTGGGATACTTTAATCCTTTTTTTTGAACGAAATAATTTAGGCCGTCATAAATAATTTGGCAACTTTTGACATATTATCACTTAGCCTTTAAAATGTGTGATCTTGAAATAATGAAATAATGAAATCCATAAAGAGGAATTTAAAAAGTCATGGATTTGATGCGAGCTCAACATCGACAAGGGTCACAATATAGGGACCGTGTGCGTGGTGGGCTTAACGCCTCAACACCCGTCGAAACGATGGGTTACTTGAGTACATATTTCTTTGCAGAAGACGGGAAAACGCATCTCCCTCATGAAATTCGTTCAATTCTTGAATGATTTGCATAACGAGGTTCATAATCTTGTTTCACCTGATGAATTTAGTACTAAACAAAGAAATATTCATTTGATATACAGTCTGTTTTTGACATAGTGTAATTTAGCAACTTTCGAGCTTGAACATGTTATCATCCCCATTCAATTGACATAGTGATTTTTTTATAAAACCGACAAGTAGCAACACTGATTTTCTCATTCCCTTGAAAATCAAATGAACAATGTGAACTATAAAATAAGTAGTGAATGTAGTAGAATCAATCTTACAAAGAGAAGCCCAAATTGGTGAATTAAAAAAGGAAAACAAAACACAATCTTGGATAGAAAATAAGGAAATAGCATGATCTTCGATTTGGAACTGGAACTCATCCTAGTTACATATATTTGTAACTCAAGCCTATGTTTGGCTACGGAGACTCCCATGCTTTGAAGAATCTCGTGGTTGAAGTAGTTCGTGTATCCTCGTTGAAGCTCATTCTGTGTGAATGCTTTTCCATACTCGTAAACAAAATATGGGTCTAGATTGGTTTTGATAGCCATGAGTACCAATCCGTGGCTACCATCAGTTTAATGGTCAAGAGATCAGAGTACGTGTTATTACTCGTATATATAAGATGCTAGGTGTGGTATGGCATTTGTACTCGGGCCAAAATTATCTCAACAACGTACCAAAAGCTTTATAAGTTGATGCACATGATCTCATTTCAGTAAATATGAAACAACCATTTTGACACTTTGATCTACTTAACGATAGTACAAATTTTGGCCGTGGTTAGTGTGATGGTGAGGTATTTAGATGCACACGTCCAAAAGTAACTTATAAGTTGATAGCTGAGAGTTGCATATACCTGTTTTCTCAGAGTAAAATGACAGTGTCATATGGTTACCTATAAGAAATTGGTTACCTCGTTTATTCATTGTCTAACTAATGTGCTATTATCCTTACTTTTTTGGAAATGTGACCCCTACCATGTCAATGTGATTAAACTTAATACCTTATAGTAAATGAAAGATTTCATGATATGCATCATATGTTGTCGATGTCCAATGTTTAATCTCACATGCAATACTATTTTTTCTAATTTAATATATGTAACGAAAACTTCTCAGAAGATGGAAAGAAATAAGCGGAAGTTTTAAACACGGTGCATGGCCAGTGATAGCATATTCTCTTATTTTAATCTCATGCAAGAAAATTATTAGAAGTAAAAAATCTCTCTAATTGACTCAGAAATATCGAAAAATCAACATAAAGTAAAAAGAAAACAACTAACCCATACGGGGAGTATATTGCTTTAATGTTTGTTTCATTTCAATCCTTCCATGTGATATTCTAGGCCGTCATATGTAATTTAGCAACTTTCGAGCTTCAACATGTTATCATCTCATTCAGTTAACACTAATGATTGTATGGCATTCGTACTCTGCCAATATTATCCCAACAACCTAAAGCTTTATAAATTAATGCACATGATCTCCTTTCAGAGCACAGGGTATGGTGCTGAGTCGTCGTGTTGAGCCGTGAGAAAACACCAACTTTTTCAAGGGGTATGGTGTGTGGTGGGTAAATGATCCCACAACACCAAAACCTCCACAACACCAAAAATGGGGCTCCTTGGTTGGCTTGAGCCGTGGAGTTTATGTGGGACCCATTACTTATTAAACAAAATTATAAAACAAAATTATTAAACATTTCATTAAAATAAAAAAGTACATAAATTAAAAAAAATACAAAAAAACATAAATTAAAGAAAATACGAAAATAAGAAAAAATTACACAAAAGAAAAATTACACAATAGAAAAAAATTAACCGGAATAAAATTTATTGCTCTTCTTCTTGATTCCACAAGTGTTCAACAAGGTGGTATCGAAGGTCTTCGTGCGTTGCTCTATCCCGAAGTTCTTTTGTTTTCATTTGTTGTCTTTCGCATCGTTCGACCCAAGAACGTGTAATGTTGGGTTCGGTAGAAACGTACATGTGAATATATTCACTTATATCGAACTTTTGGTCTTTCAATATCATGTTGTGTAATATAATGCAAGTGTACATAATTCTCCTACTGACGTTCATTTGATACGCTCGTGCCGGTTGTTGTATAATTCTCAACCGACCTTGTAGCACGCCAAAGGCTCTTTCAACATCTTTTCTTGCACTTTCTTGAACCTTTTTAAACTTCAATGTTTTTGCAACCCTAGCGACACTAAAAGCTTTGACAAAATTAGACCATTGTGGATAAATGCCGTCCGCTAAATAATAACCTTTGTTATAAGTATTCCCGTTAACTTCAAACGGAGTTTCGGGAGCTCTATCGGCTAGAAGGTCATCAAATAACGGTGAACCATTTAACACATTAATGTCGTTATTTGCACCCGGTGCCCCAAAATATGCATGCCAAAACCATAATTGTTGATCGGCTACGGCCTCAAGCATTATAGTCGGGTATTTTTTACATCTATTTTTAAATTGACCATGTAACGCCTTGGGGCATTTAACCCATTCCCAATGCATACAATCTATGCTCCCTAGCATTCCCGGAAGACCGTGTTTCTTCTCATGTAAATCATATACATGTTGGACATCCGCTAAATTAGGTTTTCTCAAATATTCTTTAACATACAATATATATATATATATATATATATATATATATATATATATATATATATATATATATATATATATATATATATATATATATATATATATATATATATATATATATATATATATATATATATATATATATATATATATATATATATATATATATATATATATATATATATATATATATATATATATATATATATATATATATATATATATATATATATATATATATATATGCATTTAATAAAATGCCATAAGCATTCATGGGAACAACGTGCCGCACATTGCAAATACTCGTCAAATGCATCGGGGCTTGAACCATATGTCAATTGGCGTATGGCGGATGTACATTTCAAACGAGTAGAAAACACCAAACGACCCGTTGCATCTACACGTTGCTTAAAAAAATGGAAGTATTCGGGCAAAGGGTCGGCATTATAATTTTGTATATCACTAACAGTTTTATTAAATAAAGTGGAGCTCATACGATACCTTCGTCGAAAATATTCTTCCGGATATATAGGTGGCGTATCTTCATCCCCAAAATAATCTCGTTGTAATTCTTCTTCCGCCAATTCTCTTTCACGTGGAATGTAGCGTCTTGTATACGGGTCTCTTTCGTCTTCAACTTCTTCTATTCGATCTAAATAATCGACGTATTGAGCGTAATTATTCATATCAAGTGTGGAGTAATACTCATACATATCGGGAATGTCTTCCATTTTAAATTAACTAGTGTGTGTATATAATTGTTGAGGTGAAATGGGTGTTTTGTATGTGATTTATAGGTGAAAATGGTAGTTTTATAGGTAAAAAATAGGTTTTAAAAAAAAAAACGGGTCTCAAACGGTAAAAAATTTAATTCCAACGGATATAATTTTTTTTGAAAATTTAAAAAAAAAAAAAAAATTAATTATGCACGAAAACGCAAGACACGAAAATGCGAGACCGGGTACGGTCTCACGTTTTCGTGCAAAAACGCGCGCCGTCCCCTCGGCTTGAGACACGAAAACGCCACACGGGCTGTGGTTCTCGCGTTTTCAGCTCGCGCCGTGGGAAAATCTTAGCGAAAACGCATTGTACCCTGTTCTCAGTGACTACAAAACAATCATTTTGACACTTTGACCTTTAGATATTCGAAAAAGTGTGATATTACATAACGTACAAATTATGGGCGTGGTCCTTGGCAAATCAATTTTCACATGATCACTCACCACTTGAACGGTAAGGTATTTATTAGTTCTTAGAAGAGATTAAGGCTATGTTTGGCAAAAGCTTTTTTTAAGTTTTTCAGAGCTGTTACCTTTTTTGTTAAAAGCTTACAAACATAGCCTAAGTGTTGAAACTTCATTACGTAATTTTTAAATCTCTAGATAGTTATAAGTTATTGTTTTCTCAACATTTTTGAATCAATTCTAGATTCGTTACTTATAAAAAAACTGTTCAAAAAAGTAAGGATAATAGCACATGGTAGGGGTCACATTTCCAAAAAAGTAACTTATAAGCACATTAGTTAGACAATGAATAAACGAGGTAACCAATTTCTTATAGGTAACCAATCTATCCTAAGAAGTGGCTAGAAAATTCAAAAATATGAGTAGATGCCAAACAATGCAAAAAAGCAAATAATATCCCGGTACATTGAATAACAAAATAATACATATTCAGCATACTAGAAAATCATTTGCTTATTTTTTAAGCAAATTGTGGTGACTATATATTGTTCTAAGGTTTGTTAACTTACCGATGTGGGACAAAGCAAAATCCTTTAAGCTTTTGTTTTATATATGGATTTTTAAAATGTTTGATCTTGTTAACAACTTGTAAGTGAATTTATGGATTTTGTTATTTTGTACGTTTAGTTCTTTTTCATCTTGATAACAATGATATGAAAAATGAATGGACATTGTGTGTCCATTTTATTTTTATAAAACATGTGAATTATATTGACCTTTACTCGATGTATAATAGTATCATGAACTGCTCTGACGAGTAATAATCAAGCAAACAATCCTATAGAGATTGTTCGTTTTAGTTAGGCGTAGCACGGGGGCGCTATTGCATGTTTTATGTTTTTCCATTCAAGGAATGTTTTGAAACCTGGTTCGAACCACCGATTTTTACGAAACCCAGGTCACCCCGGGTGAAAAATAACCGCCAGGTCTTATCTTATCTAGTTTACAGGTTGAAAAAATAAGAAGTAATAATATATATTTATTATTTCCTACCTTTTCTTTGTTACCTAACTCATTTCCAACCACACACAACTTCCAACATAAACTTCACCTACCTCCTAAGTCTCATAAATCTAGTAAATTAAACCTATTATCACTAGATTTGAATGTACGATTGCAATTAAATAGTACTCTTTCCGTCCCTAAATAAATGTTTACTATTGACTTTCGAAGTCAACCGTTTAACTTTGACCTTAAATTATGGTGTATGTGTTATATAATACTTAATACAAATCATACGAATGGATTGAGTTTTAAATATATTTTTATTAGTATAACTTTCACCAATATTATATAACACAAACAAAATAATTTACGATCAAAGTTTATAAAAAATGACTCCAAAAATCATATGTGGACATTTAATTAGGGACGTAGGGAGTATACACGTGAAGCCCAACCCAACTTAAGTGATGAAGAAATTTTAATTCTTTATTTTCCATAATTTTGATGTGATATTGTTTGATACAAGGATTGTATGCATAGACATATCATGGTATTCAATTTGTTTTTGTTTATTTTCAGAGTTTCAGAAGATAAACTCATCAATTGGTTTTAAATCTCACAAAGGGCATGGTTCTTAGTTATTATTTCCAACACAATAAGTGTTTGGATAGTAGAAAATGGATGTTCGGACATTGGCATGAAACTGGGTTGACCCGGCGATGGAACCGGTTAACCCGGTGACCCGTTGTCTTTGTCGGGTCAGACCCGGGTTTCAAAACGTGGCATTCAAGTGTTAACTTCGATCTTTATGGTCGATTTGATTTAACTTGAGATCAAGTGTGGGAATCAACTTTCACATGACCAGTCACCTCTTGAACAATAAGGTCTTTACTGTGTTAAACCTCGTTAGGTGTGTATGCATTAGATGGTTGCCATGAAAAGGTCAAAAATGGTTCTATCTTTCTTGAAGCAACCAACTGTGTTAGCACAATTCCAAGATATCTTTGGGGAGGTATGTTTGGAGAGGTCTTAGCTTCGAGCCTTACCAAGTACCTTTAGGGGCAAAATAAAATAGAAGCAAGAGTGGAGTTTATCCCCTAAGACGAAAGGTTCAAGACTTGTATACTGCCCAATTGGACATTACTGCGAGCTCGAATCACTAAAATATTACTTAGAGCATAACTATTTAGGATATTTTCACCTGTGACATTTCTTTCTCTAAGTTTATTAATCCTTTGAGATGGTGAACAAATCTCTTATAGATAGCAAACTATTCTAGAAAGATAGAAAAAAACATGTGCAAATTTTGCACACGTACATGACGATTTTAGGATAATCTGGCTTTGTTCTCTAATACAATCATCTCGAGAAACAAACTATTATAAATAAAAAAATTTATCTTCTAAAAAATCGAAAAGTTTCTATAGTTTAATAGTTTTGAGATGAAGAACCAATCTTTTTTATAAGTAACAAATCTAGAGTTGGTCCATAAAAGTTGTGCTCATATAGGTAATCAAACTATTTCATAAAGATTGAAAAGATACGTGAGAGTAATGTCCAAAAACAACTGAAATCGCATATACCGTATATATAATGATTTGATTTATTATTCAACATGTGCAAGCTGGTTGTTGAGTTACTGGCAAACACTGGTTATTATATATTGCTCTAATGTTTCTTAACTCATCGATACGGGACGAAACCATTCTCTACCCTTTTGTTTCATTTCTTGTGCTATATCATATTTTAGTCGGTTATATGTAATTTAGCAACTTTCGAGCTTCAACATGTTATCATCCTACTCGATTGACATAGTGATTGTTTTCTTAAAACGGACAAATAGCCTAGTGATTTTCTCATCGCTTGAAAATTAAATGAAGAATGTGAACTATAAAAAGGAATGCAAAACAAAATCTTCGATATAAAATAGGAAAATAATATAATCCTCGATTTGGAAATGAACATCCTAGTTACAGAATTTACTCATGTAAACAAAAGGAGTGTTGATAGATGGACCAAATACGAAGAGACCTAAAAATAGACTTAAGCTTACGTGTCGGTTTGTGATTGGTGAAATGTAGGGGGCGGTATTTCATATTTTCTTTTTACTTATTTCATCATTTCATTTTGCCACTTGTCTTAATCATGCGATTAGGCCTACTTTTAAGCATATGAATTAAGTCCGTTTATCATTTTTCAAACAAAGGACTAAAATGCACCATGCTTCCTTGATCTAAAATACATCGTTAGTACGTTATTTTCAAAATCGAAATAAGTCTACCAACCTTTAATCTCTTGCACTATTATACCTACAGTCCTCATCCTATCATTGTCTTCCCTCATGGTCTTCTTTAGATTGCTACTGGGCCATTGTGGTCGAAACAGGTTCGGGTCGCGCCTAGGTGTATGGACGTATATTTGCTACCACATTAGTTAGACAATGGATAAACGAGGTAGTTAAATTTATAGACCAGTTTGTAGTACGAATCATAAGATGATCACACGATTTACTTGAAGTTTTTGATAGATTGGTTACTTATAAGAAATTTGTTACTTATAAGAAATTTTTGGGAACAAATTTCTTATAAGTAACCAATCTATCAAAAATAACGGTCACGAGTCGATACAATAAAATTCAAGAAAATATGAATTATAAGTTACGACTCGATACCCAAAAATTAAAAAAAAAACAATAAATATTAATTATATGTTACGAAAAAAGACATGCGAAAGTTAGTGCATGACCATTTTAAGATAATCTCAATAATGATAGCATATTCTTTTATTTTAATCATCTCATGGAACAAATTTATTATCAGTAATAAATCTCAAATTAATTCGAATAAGTCAAAAGTTAACATAAAAGTCAAAAAATACAATTTAAACCATATGCAGAATATCGTTGATTTATTATCAACATATGGCAAATTATTAATTTCTTAACATAGAGTAGTAGCTATATATTGCTCTAATGTTTGTTAACTCGCCGATGTGAGACAAATCTAATCTTAAAGCTTTTGTTTTATTTCAACCACTCCGTGTGATATTTTAGTCCGTCATATGTAATTTAGCGATTTGGTTTGTCCTTTTAATTTTTATAAAATTAATAAATTATATTGACATTTTCTCATTGTATATTATTATTATAAACCAGTAATTCAATAACACGTTTGGCGAGTAATAATTAAATAAAAAATCATTTAAAGATTGTTTGTTTTAGTTAGGCATGATATGAGGGAACCAATTCAAGGTTTTTCATTCTAGTATTAACGTCGATCTTTATAGTCATTTTGTTTTGACTTGAGATCATGTGTACGGGTGATGTAGCGAAAAACTAGGATAGATAAATTGAATCTGTTGATTCCCAGGGAATACCAGAAACAACTCTTGCAACTATCGTTGATTCAAAGAATACCGATAATCAGGCAAACTCCAACAATCGTTGATTCAACGAATACCCGATTATTAAGAGAAAATTGAACAATAAACCCTAACCTGGATTCAAGTCAATTAACAAAGACTAAAAGTCTGTTTTTTTATTCATAACTTCATTAATAATTCAATACAAAAAGTCCTAATTATATAGAAAAACTAAACTTGGAAAAAAAGATAACAATATTCTTCCCAGGAAACACAAAATCAGAAAAATAAATAAAACATACCACAAAATAACAAAATTAGAATAAAAGATATCATAAACTAAGGAAACTAAATACTCAGTTTATTCTTCTTTCTCCATCATTCTCCCTCACTTCAAAAAACTCGTCCTCGAGTTTGTCTCACTCGTCCTTTGTACGCATAGAATCCAAATTTGTATCTCTTCCATTAAATTTCCTTTCTTTAAAATGAATCGACCTCGAACTTGATCGTCTTTAAACCCAACTTGTCGACCATGATAGTTTGGATCATTGTAGAACAAAGACTATTAACCACAACTACAATGTCTTCAATGTTGTCTTCTTTCCTACCAAATTCTTTTTTCTTCGTAAATCCTTCTTTTTCCTCAATGACATCTTCAATATTTGTATCATAAACTAGCATCGGTTGTTCTTCATATTCATCAAATATGAGAGGTCCATCATAATCATTACTAGCCGCACCATAATCTTCCCATTCATCAAAAGATAAACCATCAACCTCAAAAAACGGATATTCTAACATCTTAATGAGGAACTTCGGCTCTTGATACCAACTGATGTAGCGAAAAACTAGGATAGATAAATTGAATCTGTTGATTCCTAGGGAATACCAGAAACACCTCTTCCAACTATCATTGATTCAAAAGAATACCGATAACCAGGCAAACTCCAACAATCGTTGATTCAACGCATAACCGATTATTAAGAGAAAATTGAACAATAAACCCTAACCTGGATTCAAGTCAATTAACAAAGACTAAAAGTCTGTTTTATTATTCATAACTTCATTAATAATTCAATACAAAAGTCCTAATTATATAGAAAAACTAAACTTGGGAAAAAAGATAACAATATTATTCCCAGGAAACACAAAATTAGAAAAATAAATAAAACATACCACAAAATAACAAAATTAAAATAAAAGATATCATAAACTAAGGAAACTAAATACTCAGTTTATTCTTCTTTCTCTATCATTAAGAGAAATTTGAACAATAAACCCTAACCTTGATTCAAGTCAATTAACAAAAACTAAAAGTCTGTTTTTTATTCATAACTTCATTAATAATTCAATACAAAAAGTCCTAATTATATAGAAAAACTAAACTTGGGAAAAAAGATAACAATATTCTTCCCAGGAAACACAAAATCAGAAAAATAAATAAAACATACCACAAAATAACAAAATTAAATTAAAGATATCATAAACTAAGGAAACTAAATACTCAGTTTATTCTTCTTTCTCCATCAACGGGTCAACTTTCACATGATCACTCACCACTTAAATGGTCGGGTTGGTCTTTAGTTTTTTTATAAGAGGTGAAGTATTGAAACCTTGTTAAGTGTATACATTAGATGGTTGTCATTAGGGGTGTCAAACGGGTTATTGGATCGAGTTTGGGGCTTATCGGATCAGGTCTTATCGAGTTTTGAAAAATAAAATTAACCCTCAATCCGACCCTATAAGATATCGGGTTTATCGGGTTAGAATCTATCAGGTTGCGGGTGATCATATCGGGTTATGGAGTAACATGCTAATGTCATCTCATAATTTTCTTTTTTATCTAAATACCACTAAACATGCAATTAACTTAATGTTGGACTAAAACAAGACGTGTGCCAACTTATAGCTAAATAAACAAAGGTATACTACATTTACAGGAAAAAAAATGATATCTGTAGTTACAGACCATAAAACAGAAAAGAAAAGCCATTGATCCAAATCGCTATACTGCACTATAACCAAAATTTTAAATTGCAACATAAAGTATTTTGTGTCGAGAGCTTTAGTTATCAAGGACTGTGACTAATAGGTTATATGAAAAGGGATTTAATTCAAAAAATTTAGATTTTTAAATATGTCCTTGTAGCTTATCAAGTTTATCGGGTCAACCTCATAATAACCCGATAAAAAATTAATAGGGTATGTAAAAAGGGATTTGATTCAAAAATTATAGATTTTTACATATGTCATTGTAGCTTATCACGTTTATCGGGTCCACCCGATAACAAGAGAAAATTTTTATCCCGAATCAACCCGACCTTATAATGCTTTATGGGGTTTGGGTCGGATTCGGATCGGATCGGGTTGACCCATTTGACACCCCTTAGTCGCCATGGAAGGATAAAACATCGTTGGGAGAGTAATCTTATTTGGACCATAACTATCTAGGATAATCTTACACCTGATTTTTTTTCTTTAATTTTCTTAATCTTTTGAGATGAGGAGCAAATTTGTTATATAGGTAACGAAACCTTTTCCAAAAGAATGAAAGAACATTTGAAATTTTGCACACAGTGCATGACTATTTTAGGATAATCTGGCATTATTCTCTAAGTTTAATCATCAAAAGGAAAAAGTTTATTGAATTTATTTCAAAGAATTCGAAAAATTTCTCTAATTTTTATCGTTTGTTTTGAGATGAAGAACCGATTCTTTTATAAGTAACAAATCTAGAGTTGATCCAAAAAAGTTGTGAACCTATGTAATGAAACTATTTCAGAAAGATCGAAAAACAAGCGAAAGATTAGATCACAAAAACGTTGAAAGTTTTCTCTAGTTTAAATCATTTTGAGATGTAGAACATGATAGAAAGTTTTCTCTAATTTTTATTTTTTTTGATATGAAGAACAAAATTTTTACAGGTAACGAACGTACAATTGATTCCAAAATGTCAAAAACAAAAACAAAAGAACTACCCATATACTCAACATTTATTGATTTAAAATTGAGCACCATTTGTTAATTGTTGGCGAATGTATTTATATATAGCTCTAATATTTCTTAACTCATTGATGTGGGAAAACCAAAACTTTCGTATTGCTTTGCTATATCATATTTTAGTCCGTCATATAACAACTTTCTAGCTTCAACGTGTTATGACTGGTATATATAAGACGCTAGCTGTGGTATAGCATCGTACTCTGGCCAAAATCAAATCAACACCTAAAAGCTCTATAAGTTCATGCACATGATCTCATTTTTAGTGACTGCAAAACAACCATTTCGACACATTGATCTTTAGATACTCGAAAAAGTGTAACTTTACTTAACGATATTACAAATTGTGGGCGTGGTCCTTGGTGATTTTAAGACCGTCTTAAAAAAGTTTTAAGTGGTGACTGAGAAGAACACAAAAAGTTACATGCATCGTATGGTTATGTTTCATGTTCAGAATCGAAAACGTTTGTTTGGTGATCGTTGCAAAAACCGTTACACATTAATTTTTATTTATATTTCAACCTACATCAATCTGCAAATTTAGTAGACTGGCCTATTGACATATACTTCTTTAGTTAATGTTTACTGCCTTTGTCGATTTTGGGTAAACACTCCACAAGGACAACATATGCAGATCTCATGAAATCTTTCATTTTAAGTATTAAGCTTAATCACATTGACATGGTCTCGAAGAGTTCCAACTAGTTAGACAATGAATAAACGAGGTAGTTATATTTACAGACCAGTTTAGCCATTTGAAAATCACATGGTTTACTTGAAGTCAAGAACACTTAGTCTGTTTTCAGTCAGTATCCAATGTGTGTTTAGCCGTTTGAAAAGTCTAATCATAACCCTCTTGAACCGTGCTTGAATTACGTGACGATATTACTTTTATGGTATCTAGATTGGTTAATTATAAGAAATTTGTTCCTCGTCTCAAAAGATTATTTGTTCCTCATCTACAGAAATGTCGAAAAACTAGACAGAAAGTTTTGCACACGGGACTTAGCCATTTTTAGATATTATTTTTTCTCTAATTTTAGTCATTTGACATGAGGAACAAATTTCTTATTATTAACTAAATCTATCACAAAAAATGGTTACAAGACACAAAATTCAAAAAACATATATGTATTATAAGAGACAAAGGTGTCATGACTCCTTCAAAATTTTTCCCAGTCACAACTAACAAAAATACCCTTCACCCACAACACACCAAACCCTCTTCATTTGGGCCTACCACTATCTTTTATTTTTCTTTTTTCATTTTCACACAAACTAAAATTTATTTCACTCAAATAAAACATTACAAATACGGAAACAACAATTACAAATATGAATTAAAAAAATTACAATACAAAAAAAATACGATACGAAAAAAAAACGATACGAAAAAAAAGTACGAAAATTAAAAAACACAACAATTAAAATAAACTACTCTTGAGGGTATCGGGCCATGAGTTGCTCTTGTTTTCGACGCATGAACGACCTCTTCGGTTCCGACATTGTCTCGTAATCAAGTGCGAGAAACTGGAAGTCGGTCAACTCGATCTGCCTGTCTGCGAGTGTCTGTTGCTTGATAAATTTTTGATGCATTGCATTTGACAGTTCTGCCTTCGATGACCCTGACGATCCTCCGGTGCCCTCACTTGACTCAGATCTTGACTTCTTAGAGGGTCTAGATTTTCCCTCGGGTCGAGGACGTTCATCAAGAGCGAATATTTCGGTGTGATCATCAGCATGAACAGCTTTTGCTCCTGCAAACTTTGGGTGTTCTTTGAGGATCTTGCACGCGTGACTGTAAATACATTTTTTTCCATTAAAAGCTGCTTGAAATTCATCTTTTGCAGCTTGGTAAACATCCTCATCATTCATCCCACTCCTATGGTCTACTCCTGCGTACATCGCTTGAAACTTTTGGCAATCCAGATGCATCCGACCCCATTTTCCGGTAATCATGTTTTTTGTATGGTGCATACCGGTTGTTTGACTGTTGAAATCATGAACAATATTATTCCAGAAACAATCCTCATTTTGGTCGCTCCCAGTATCGACATTTTCAGAAACAGCAAACCAACATCTGGTAAGTAATTCTTCTTCTTCTTTATTCCAACGTACCGGTGCCTGAGTCGGAGTTTCAACAAATTCGATGTCATCATCATCGGCATCTAAATCAACAGCTTGTGATCTTTTTGCTTTGTGGTTTTTGGTTTTGCCTTTTTTGGTTGGTGTTGGTGAGGCCGGAACTTTGAATTGTGTTTCGGGAACATTTTGTTGGCTCTGAAACTGGCTTTGAAACTGTGCTTGTTGAAGGTAGTACTCTTGTTGGTGGTAAATTTGTTCGGGGGTCATTTGAGGGAAATAGTTTGGAGGAGTAGGAGGGTACGAGAATTGGGAGCCGGATGAAAATTGAGACCCGGATGGAAATTGAGAGCCGGATGGAAATTGAGAGCTAGATGGAAATTGAGAGAAGCCGGATTGAAATTGTGGGGTGCGGATTGAAATTGTGCGAAGCCGGGAGACGTTGATACGGAGGTTTGTGAGTTTGGTGTAGACGGGTTTGACGATTGTGTTGAAGGGTTGCTAGTGTTGAGAAGCCCGATGAAGTTGAGTTTGTGGGTATTGATCATTAAGTAAGTTAGAATTTTTTTTGTTAGTGATTTTAAGAAATTTTAGAGAAATTGTGTGTTAAAATAGGCAAGAAGATGTGATATATATATTAGTTATATAAAAAAATTTTAAATCAAAAGTTACCGTTACAATGGGTAACGGCTATATCCTCCACTACATGCTCGTCGTCAACATTTCGCAAAACCGAAATCTATACGGCGAAGAGGGGGTCGGTGTGGCGACAAGCCACGACGAGCCTGCCACGTGGCACGGCGAGACTGGCTCGTTGTGACACCTTTCTCTCTAAGTTGAGTTGAGATCATTGTACACCCTCTTTTTAGCATAATTAATATCAACCAATCGCATTCATTCAAACCAACTTACCATATTTTTTTTAAATATTTAAATATCTCACAAATGATAAATCATCAAGTGACAACTACAACACAAATGGCCTAATGCAACCGTTCAAATACGATGTAAATCCGTTGCAAAAGGCTATTTACAACCGAAATGCAACGAATTTCGCCGGTTGCAAAAAGGCTCCATGCAAATTTACGTTGCAACCGAATTGCAACGAGGACAAAAGATTTTGCAACCATTTTGCAATGGAAGACAATTCGTTGGAAATACATAATCCTTTTGCAACGAAGATTTTTTCCACAATTTTGCAACGACTACTTTTTGCAACATACAATTTGCAACGGGTTTTCCAATGGTAACATTTTTGGAACCGCAACATTTTGCAACAACCAAAATTTTCGTAAACGCGGATGCAAATCTGTTGCAAAAACATTCAGATTTTTTTAATATAGGATCATTTAGCCCCTACGCCTTCCATTTTTATTCTATAATACGCCAATATTAGAAAAATCTACATAGGCAAATCAAACCGAAATAGTAGTCATTTAATATCAAAAAAATCATACACAGTGGAAAAACATTGTACCCAAGTGGTTGTTGTTCTGAGTTACAGAGTTACTAAAAAAAACTTTACCAAATGCAATATATTGTTTACTATGGAGTAGGAATAAGTGGCTCGTTTGTATATCGTGCAAACTTTTCAGCAATCTTTGCATTCGCTTTGTTCATCATTCCTTCCTTCATTGTTAACGCATCGGACTTAAGTCAGTGGTTTCCTTCATTGCTCGCTTGTTTTGATCTCTTCAAAATACTTTTACAATACTTCAACCTACAAATCACGATATTTAAAACTATTATAATTCACTTTAATGATCATGTCATAATTTGGTACTCCGTATAATCTAATGACATGATATAATGTAATATATTTTCTATTTAGTTATTGCATATGTTATAGGATTTGATTACCTTATAAGCACAAGTGTTTAAGAAATCTGCACATACTCGTAATACAAGAGCTAGCACTTCGTATGATTAGTCTGGTCCGATTCAAGCCCGTCTTTACGTAGTAGTCCTGCTACAGAAAAAAATAAAAATTCATAAATCCAAGTTGATCTAGTTGCTACAAACATAATGGATTTCTCCCAACATTCTGATGAAACATTACCCAAGTAACTAACGAGGCTTGTTCTTTTCATCATATACAAGAGCACATTTACATTCGAATTGTTTGTCTCGTTGCTCGATGAAACCACTCTCAGTCACTTCTTGATACAAATTGTATCCCTCTTGTGCCGGCTCACAGACATCAGTAAACACTGAGTAATAACCACCTGATCAAAGTAAACAACAACATCCATCCTATCTTAATCTTGCTCACCTTATATTAATAAGCTTCTAATTAACAAAGACAATCAAAAATAAACCATGAGCCTTTTGCGATATTATTAATAAACTCCATAGTGAGCATTGTCGTCCCCAAATCGGCACCACCAAAACCCCGATCTTCCCAACTCTTTGTCTCTTTGATACAGACGAATGGAAACGCAAATTCAACACATTCCCTATGGGCATGATGTCAATCAACACTAGGGGTGCCAAATGTGTCAACCCGAACCCGACCCTAACCTGATAAGGCTTTATAGGGTCGGGTTGATTCGGGTTCAACTTAACATAGCGGGTCAACCGGATAAGCTGTTCGGATCGGGTTATAGTCTTAATTAGTTTGTTATCGGGTTTGCCCGATAAGTTATGATGAGCCATTAAAAAATCTATACTTTTTTAACTAAATTTCTTTTGTCTAATCTATTAGTAAATGTTCTTTATTACTAAACATTTCGTACAAGGTATGATAAGGTGCGTCTTCAAATTTGGTTATGGTACTTTGATAGTTTGCATCAGTAGGTTACCTTCTCACTTTTTATTTTTCTTGCTACGTGAGGAAAACAACTAGTACATGCCTACTGAAAACTATCCTATGCATATTTGTGATATATACTTGCTTTCTTTCGTAATTCAGTGTGACATACAAAATAATAGCGCTCTATTGGTGTCATATTTAAGTGAACTTAATTTTGGTACATCACTATAACTATTGTGTCAAAACTTAAATTACACAAAATAAATACAAAGAACATACATCTACATGACTAAACATGTGTATGTCCAAGTTGTTCAACAACAATTATATAAATATTACTAATGATAGCATATAATGAAACTGATATTCATATAAATTGTAAAAAATCCTACCTGGTAACATTATGAAAGCAACTTTCTGTAACCAACAACTCACAAAATTGTTTGTTGTGTTTTATTCATATTCAAGACGATCGAACCGCCACGAGAACCGTTTGTTTTGCTCATTCCAACTCCCAACAAACATTCCCCTACAAAACAACCAATCAAATAAAAATCAACCTTCATCTAAACAGAAATGCAACTAGTGGCTGTATTTTAGAATATAATAGAAGAGACTTCCTTGTAATTAGTTTCAATACTGGGGTTCTCATGAACCCTAATTCCTAAAATGAAACAAATAAAAAATTGACTCGTGACCATCTTAAATTAATGTTTTAATTAAGGATATAACACATAAAGTACCTGATTTGTGGATATAGACATCTTGACTTCGGGAGTCACGATGGTGGATGGTGGATCGCTCGTCTGTGGTGGTGGACTGGTGGGTGAGGATGAAACCGAGTATTAGAATGGATCGAAGACATATAGTTTTCATGGTTTTGTCAAATGAGTGAAATTGATGTGAGATAAGATGAAGAAGGATAAGGTTGGGATATGTGAAGTAGATAGATTTGATGAAAAGTTTGATTTTTAGCCAAATTTTAAGCGGGACTACTGAAAATATTAAAGAGGGAGATTTTAGTTTATGTTAAGGATTTGGCCAAATTTTAGGCGGCTACTGAAAATGTCAAAGAGGGAGATTTTAGTTTCTGAGATAAAGATAATGAAAAAATTTTAATTTCTTTAATCTACTGCGGAGTAGGGTCGGACCGTCGACCGGATCGTAGAATTTCGATTTGGTCATCGATCCGAGGTTTTGGATCATTTCAGTTTTCGATCCGATCCGATTCGATCTTATCAAAAACATTATGAGTATGTCTAATATGATCGCGACCAAACGAAAAACCAGACTGGACCGGACCGGGCCGGACAGGACCATTTCGGTCCGGTATGGGTCCAAGGTTTTCGACCACATCAACGTAAGCGCAACGAAGTCCGAGAAATGTAACTCCTAGTCAAAGGTATTAAGAGCATTAATCGGCCTATTAATCTCATAATTACATTCATAAAGCATAGTGGTTACATGACCATAAACCTGGTCATCAAGTCAATATTCAACCCTCATTAACTGGTCAAAGAGGTTACAAAGACTTTGTGCATCACCAGGAGCAACGTCCTAACCAGGAGCAGCTTCCTAACCAGGAGCAGCTTCCTAACCAGGAGCAACTTCCTGACCAGGAGCAACTTCCTGACCAGGAGCAACTTCCTGACCAGGAGCAACTTCCTGACCAGGAGCAGCTTCCTACTGATATCACAACCACTATATTGAGTCCAGGGAGGTAAGGGACTTAATGGGTGTACACTCCGTACCTCCAAACTCATTTACAAGTATTACCCGTTCCCACAATTGCACTAAATTTCCAACATTGTCTTAATAGTTGTAGGTCGATCATGTTTCGACTGTATTGACTACTGCCTCAAATGATCATACGTTTGAATCGTGATCACTCACCACTCAATACGTGGTGAAATTCGTAATGTGTCTCTTTTCACTAGTGGGTACACTATAACGGTTATATGCACTACCCACCGGGTTCCTTTAGTGTTTCAATCCATCACATCACACTAACATATAAATTCCTTATTGTAATATTATGTTGAAATATGACGCAAGTTTTTAAAATTTGCATTGGAATGTAACTAAACAAATGATAATTTCATTGTTGTCTAAATTATGTATTTGGTTGCTATTATAGGTGTTCACTCGGCGGTTTGATTCAGTTACTTGGAGGATTAAAAGATTAAATATAGTGAAATTAAATAACATTATATAGATTAATTTACATGTTAACATCACGTTAATCAATTTTCCCACATATATGTTTAGTAAATATTTGCATTGTGAGCAAAAGAGTCTTTATACAATAAAAAGTTGTGCAATAATAGAATCGTTATTTGTACAATTTATTAGAATATTTTGTTAAACCTTTCAAATATATTATAAACGGTTTGGTTCGATCAAGCGTGGAATCGCAAAAAAATAGAATTCAAACCATGATAAAGGGGTTTCTTCGATTTCAGTTATAGTTTTTTCAGTTTCGGATTACACAGTTCAGTTTGATTTGGAAATAGATTTTTGCAATAGGATTGCAGCACAAAATTAGCGATAGTTTATCTTAGATTTTTTTGTCTTCAATTACGATTTCGTTGCAAATTTTAAGATGTTGCAACCGAGTTGCAACGGAAGACAAATGATAATTTTTATTCATATTTGAATTTGGTTTTCGGTTGCAATTTCGTTGCAAATTATGAAAATTTGCAACGGTTTGCTATTTTGTTGCAAATTTTTATAATTTTGCAACGGATTTGCAACGGGAAAAAATAAAAATAAGTAAAAAATAAAATAGTATAGATTTTGCAACCGATTTGCAACCATTTCTTTGACGTTGCTTTTCGGTTGGTAATTTGTTGCAATACGGTTGTAAATTTGCATCCGAATCATACCGTTGCAATCTTTTCGTTGCATTAGCCTGTTTTTGTTGTAGTGACCATTAAAACGAGAATTATTTTTTTTATTGAAGAGCACACGTATATACTTTCGTCGAACGTTTTTTTCTTAAGAAAATCATATATAATTCGTATCACGGATCATATATGATTTTTCAAAATCATATATGATCAGTGATACGAATTATATATGATTTTCTCTGGAAAAAAGTTCATTGAAAGCATGTACATGTGCCCCTTAATAGAATGATGATTTTATTCTCGTCACCATGGTATGTTTTGTTTTGCGTAACGATTAACGGTTAGTGACATATTTAATTTTTTAAAAGCGATTTTTTTGTTAGATGAAAAAAATGAAAAGTTGTGATTGGTTGTTTGCGTTTATGGTAAAAAGAGGTTTATTTTGAACTTTTCTCATTATAGGTTAAGAGTCAATAACAGAAACTTCCGAACAAATATGAATTATTAGTTATTAGTCAGGACCATAAAATATTATAAAAAACTAATAAACATATACGAAACAAATATGAATTATTAGTTACTAGTCGATACCATAAAATTTTATAAAAATACTATTAAACTTGTATAGCGAAAACTAATAAACTTGTACAACGAATTTCGTAAGAAAAACTAATAAACTTGTACATCGAATTTTGTAAAAAAAAACTAATAAAGTTGTACTAAAAAAGCTAATAAACTTGAAAAGGGAATAAGAAATCAATACATGTTAATTCGTATTCCCTAAACGAGTTGATCTGCTTATATTGTAAGCAAATAGTGATGATTATATATTGATCTAAAGTTTGTTAAGTCACCAATGTGTGTCAAAACAAATCTTAAGCTTTTGTTTCCTTTCAATTGTTTAGTATCTCACACTTTAGTCTGTCATAAAATGTTTGATCTTGATAACATTGGGTAAGTAAATTTATCGATTTTGTACTTTTGTAGTTCTATTCCATCTTTTAATAATGGTGCGAATGTTTTTGAACTTATGAATAATGATTTCGTATTCACCTAATGAAATTAGTATTAAAGTGACATATTCGTTTGATCTTTAGTGTATTTTTGTCTCTGTAGATTTTGTCGGCTGAATTTTTTCATTATGACTAAAAGTCAAGAGGCACGCCAAGGATTTCGTGTTATCGATTGTAACATATGATGATATGAAGCACATCAACAAGTTTTTTGATCGAATTGAGAAACTGAAAGATGAACCAAATCTTGCAAACATTCGCATTACATTCAAAGATTTCAAAAAGATCTCCGAGCTACAAACACAACTGAGACATGTATCTCTTGCTATTTTTAGTTTGGTGAAGTGAATGGGCTTCTTACATAGAAGGATTTTCAACGAGCTGTTGAACAGGTTTGCGAAATTTCTTTAAGCGACAATGTGGTTGATATGATATACTATCTATTTTATGTAAAGCGAGATGGAAGGTTAAGCTCGGATGAGTTTTTACGAGTCTCGCAAAGGCGAGAAGAGGATGTGTTGTGCACGAAGGGGGTTTGTGGTTGAAGATGAATGTGAATAAAAAAATAAGAAATAATTGAGGGTAAATAGGTCTTCTATAATTAATAGGGCGACTTAGGATAAAAGGAGTGGGTGTGGGTTGCCATCCCGGGTATATAACTCACGTGTGGGCTGAACCCACTATGGTGAACTCTTCACCTAGTTGAGTTACTATATTACCGTTACATTTAAAAAATTTCCCCTTTTGTTTTACGTTATAAATACCACATTATCCTATTTATAATTTACAATACTTCTTAACTTCCAATATTTTTCACACACAACTTCAAAAATCAAAATGGCGTGCTCCCTTCCACACACCGTTGACGAGATTAAAGAGATGTTAAAAAAACAAATCAAATCAATGAAGAACAACGTCTTCTGTTTGTGCTAACAACGTTAGCTTTTGATTTTGATGTTGCTCACGAAGCTAAAATCAGACTGTCCACTGCGTATGAAAAGTGTTGTGATATTAAACTAGACAAACGTGTTTTAATCGTCACGTTTCTTAAAAAAGAATCTGACAATGATTTCAACATGAAAAGAATGTTGTTTAAAAAGTAATTGGAGGCCCAAAATCAAAATAAAACTAAATGGCTGAATAACCTCACTCTAAAAAAAATGAAGAAATTTCATCCCAAGCTCATGTCGGTTCTTCATCACAACTACACCGACACCGATATGTTTCTCCTGATCCATCATATCTAAACAAATCAAATGACTTACTTAATGACATTCACTTTCGTTAACTATACCAAAATGACCACGTATTGAGAGAAACATTGGAGGAACAAGATAGGGCACAAGGGCGTGGGGGGAGCAAGTTAGGGCCGAAGAAGTTTACCAAGAGCAATTCTGGTGTGATTTTCTGCGTAGTTATCGGATTCGAATTCGGGAACTAGCTAATCGTATTACGTATTTGGTTTTTTTTGTCTATCTAGTAGTTTTTTCATTTCGTATTGTATTTGAATTTTAGTATTTTATGTTTTATGTATTGAATAAATGTTTTAATTTCGAATAATAAGTGTTTACGTTTAGTTTTTATTTACGTTGCTAGTTTATGAATTAAAATAATTAAGAAGAAAAAAATATGGTATTATGTGCCGATGAGTTTCTCACCGCCAGTAAGATTGTAAAATGGGTTTGGTGAGTAGAGAGAGAAAGTTAATGTGACGATAGATTTTCCACGCATCACTCCATTCAGCCTTATAAGCGTTTGATTTGAGGGGAGTGAGGTTTTCTACACCTTCCACAACAAATGGCTCATTTATAATAAGTGAAAATGAAACATAATAATAGTCTTACTTGGGCTGGATTTGTTAGCTAACAACCCATTAAGTGAAAAAGAAACAAGCCATTAACCATTTTCGGATAATCTCACCAATGAAATCGTTTTTCTCTAATTTTAATTACCTTTTGATGATGAATATCAAATTTCTTGCCGGTTACAAAACTATCCCACAAAAAAATCTTTTAAGATAAAAAAAAATTCTTATAATTAACCAATCAATCATAAAAAATGGTAAATTTTAAAAGAAAAAAAAATCCCATTAAGTGAAAAAGAAACAAGCCTTTAACCATTTTCGGATAATCTCACCAATGAAATCATTTTTCTCTAATTTTAATTATCTTTTGGTGATGAATAACAAATTTCTTGTCGGTTACAAAACTATCACACAAAAAATCTTTTAAGATAAAAAAAATTCTTATAATTAACCAATCAATCATAAAAAATGGTAAATTTTAAAAGAAAAAAATCCCCGTACATCGAATTAACAAAGGGAAAAAGACCAAATTGGTCAAAATATCCGTCTTCCATCCATCACATGGTCTTGGCACAAGATTTTGAAAAATATGGTCATACCCAAATGCTCAACTGATTTTTTGTGAAGAAGTGCTCAACTATTTCTTCAAAAGTGATCAACTTTTTAACGTAAGTGAACAACTTTTGGACAAAAATTGATCAACTTGACCATTTTGTCAAAATCTTAAGCCAAGACCATGTGGTGAATTAAATGTGATCAACTTAACCATTATGGTCTTTTTCCATTAACAATAGTAGTGATTATATATTTCTTTAAAGTTTATTAATTGACCAATGTGGGACAAAAGAAATCATCCTTTACGCTTTTGTTTCATTTCAATTGCTCCATATCATTTTCGTCCGTCATACGTAATTCAACAACTTTTGACCTTCAAAATGTTATCATCCCATGCAATTAGCTTTTAAAATGTTTGATCTTGATAACGATGGTAGCATCTACCGATATGAACCACATTCATCAACAAGTTTGTTGATCGAGTAGATCAATTCATAGATGAACCAAATCTTGAAAACATTCGCATTACATTCGAGGATTTCAAGATGTTCTCTGAGCTAAGAACACAACTGATACCTCTATCTGTTTCTATTTTTAGTTTTTGCTAAAATGAATGGGCTCCTTGCAAAGAAGAATTTCCAACAGCTGTTGAACAGGTTTGCGGGATTGCTCTTAGCGACAATGTGGTTGATATGATATACTATCTATTTTATGTAAATCGAGATGAAAGGTTGAGCTCAGATGAGTTTTTATGTGTCTTGGAAAGGTGATAGGAGGAAAACCTACAACCAAGGGAGGTGGGACTGATGGGCATGCTTTCATGATGGTTGCAATGCTCCAAAAACAATTATTGTTCAAGGCAATGTTTTGAAACCCGGGTCAACCGGTTGACCCGGGACCGGTTGAAAAAAAGGGTCATATTGAACCGGGTTTCATATTTTCGAAACCCGACTCGACCCACGGGTTTAAGGTGAGCCGGTTCAACCGGATTCTCGAGACCTGTCTGGGTTTCGATTTTTTTGGGTTTTTTGAAAAAATATGTGAATTTTACGTATTTGCGATGTAATTTTATTTTTATATATTATATTGGTTGGTAAACAATTTATATCTTTAATATACGGAAATTTTTATGGTTTTATATATAATTTTTGTTAATTATTAAAATTATAAAGAATATTTTTTTCTTAAAAACCGAGTTAACCCGGATTGACCCGGACCTGGTGACTCAACCGGGTCGATTTGAAACCCTGGTTTCAAAACATTGGTTCAAGGAGAATACTTTTTTAATTTTCTTGGTAGCATCAACTTAAACTAGTGTACTATATCATGTAAAAAACAGTACCTTGGAAATGGCGATAAATTATTAAACTATTCGAGCACAATAAACATAAGCAACGTGCATACATCTTTATGTCGCGTATTCTAAATAATCAGGCTGTTCTGAATCTGTTGGTACGGTGTTGATATTTTGTGATCGGTTACCATGGCAATCTTGTGTTCTTGTACAAAGTCATCCTTTATTTTTGGTTGTTTGTAGTCTTTTGAGAGTGGGTTACAGTTGATTGTACGCGAAGCTGGTCTTTCTTCTTGGAACAATCTACAAAAACGAAAATACCCTTCATAATGGGGAAACACTGTTGCATATATATTTTCGACGTCCTTTAGAAGAAATGGTCACCTCAACTAGTGGTTAGACAACAGGAAAATGCAAAAATAAAAACTGAAAAGAAGCACTTGCGGGTGTTTGCAAAGTGTTGGGCACTCTATTGTGAGTGCATATTTGCAGGTTGATAACTCATTGATTGAACTAATCAATAGCTCTAGGTTCCGAGCACACAAATCTAACCTACGAGTCATATAAACAAGCACAAAAACAAGATCAGGATAACGTAAACTGAGTGAATATGTCGAGTCCATCGTATTAAGTAAATCTGTTGAGTACATAATACCTCAGATAGTATTGAGTGAATATGCTGAGTCCAGCATACCTCAATTTCTCGAGGCTCATTTGTAAGATCACAAGTTGGTCCATTTTTGTATATATGAGCATGATACCTACAATAAAAAACATATTCACAAGAATGATACTCGAGTATGTAATACCAATAAACTTTGATCATATTCTACTGATAATATTAAAAAATAATTTGACATGTTTATCAAACTTTAGGGGTAAGAACGATAAAATTTCTTTACATAATTCCTATAGTTTAGAGTTATGGTTTCTATTTTGCAGGTTCTACAAACTTGAGGGACCGGAAGTGTCAAAGTGTGGAAGTGTGGTGTCGCCCTAGTTTTTGGAGTATATATAGAATGTGATAGCTTAGTTATATTCATCCTGTTTTCGCTTTTGTTTGTCTCTCTATCCGCCATTGTTTATTGTTGAGATCTTGTTGATACTGGTTGTTTATGAGCTTTGATCTTGACTTTAAGATCATTGATTCATAGTTTCTTTTCTTTCTGTTTGTATGTACTGATCACAAATCCAGGATTAACATTTGAAGCGATTGCCTGAAGCTGTTAACAAAATAAAAAAGGGTGGTTGGTTGAGTAAAATCTTGTTTTGTTATTCAATCTTTTATAAAATCGTATATGGTATCAGAGCCATTGGTTCTTGATACTTGTTTTTAAAGATCTAAACGTGGTTTTTAAGATAGATCTCAATTAATCTGATGATTAATTGGTGATTTTCTAGGTTAATTAGGTTTTCCAAAAATTTATGGTTTCTTAATTTTTGGGAGTTTCTTGATTCCTCGTGTTCCTTGAGGTTGTTTTGAGTTCTTGTGTAGTTAATTGTCTTTAATTGCATTTCTGGTAAGTTTAATTGAAAAATCCCTAAAATCAGATTTTAGGGTTTCTTCAATTTTTTGGGTATCTTCTTGATTGTTGGTTCTTCTGTTATAGCTAACTCTTTCAGGTCTTGTTCCGTTGTGCATTGTTTGTTTTTATGGTGATCTGCTTGATCTGATTGGTTCTTGAGGTTCTTGGTTGCTTGTTGCAGCACGTGCTCTGTAACACCTCTCTCGTTCTTTCTTTTAGGTGTTTTATTAGGTTTTTAGTAGGTCATTAGGTGTCAAAGGGATTAGTTAGTAGATTGGAGTTGTTGATCGAGTTTTCTCTGTGATTTGTTGGTAGTTTCTTGTAGATGAGTTACAAAGGGTTGTTTTCTTGATTCTTGTTTGTTTTGTTTTGGTAATCATGACTCTCAATAGTTCTAGTGAGAAGATAGAGGTTATTTTTCAAACTAATGATCCACTTTATTTGCATCCTACTGACACTAATGGGCAATCTATTGTTGATATTAAACTTAGTGGTCTTGAAAATTATAAAATTTGGGCTGCTGTTGTTAAACTGACTTTACATACTAAAAACAAGCTAGGGTTTGTTGATGATAATTGTCTTATTGATGAGGGGGTAAACTTCTTCAAGAATAGTGGGACATGTGCAATGCTGTTGTATTGTCTTGGATTCTTGGGTGTATTTCACCTGATTTATACCAAGGGAAAATATTTTCTAAAAATCCTAAAGATGTGTGGGATGAATTCAAAGAAACTTATGACAAAATTGATGGTTTTATGATATATAATTTGCATTATAGAATTTGTTCTCTCACACAGTTTGGTCTTCACTGTCTGAGTATTATCACAATTACAATAGTTTATGGAGGCAATTTGACTCTTTGATTAACTTACTTGCTTGTACTTGTGCTAGTGCTTCACAGTTGAAGGGTCATAATATTTTTTTGAGATTAATGCAGTTTCTCATGGGTTTGGATAACACTTACAATGTTGTAAGAAGTCAAATTTTGACTTATGATCCTTTACCAGATGTGAAATATTCTTTTACTACTCTATCTAGAGTAGAGTCTCATAAGGAAAATATGGTTCATAGTAGTTCTGTTAAACCTAATTCTTCTGCCTTTGCTGCTAGACCATCCAATTGGTCTAACAATAGGGCTTCTCAAAGGAGAGGGTTTACTAGAAATACTAATCTTACTTGTAAACATTGTAATATGAATGGACACACCATAGATAGGTGTTTTAAGCTTAATGGATATCCACCAGGATTTAAGAAAAGGAATTCTGGTGGTGTTAACACTTCCTCTGTTTCTGTTAAGAGTGATCAGGGTACTGGGAACCCTATGCCCTTTACTCAAGATCATATTAGCAAGTTAATGGCTTGGTTTGGCTCAAAGCCTGAAGCTAATATGGCTAGTGAGCTTCTGTCTTATGCTGCTGGTACTATTGCTTTCTCTAATCAAGTGATTAATTTTGATACTTGTAGATTTTTAAATTACAATTATAATATTACTCCTTGTAGTACTTATATTGGCTGGATTTTTGATTATGGTGCTACTCAACACATGACTTATTCTGTTAAACATTTAACTGAAGTCATTAATGTCTCTCATCTAAGTATTACTGTGTCTCACCCTAATGGAACTACTGAATTGGTTAAATTTGTTGGAAATTATAAATTGACAAATAATTTTTTTTTAAATGTGTTGGTAGTACCTGGCTACAAGGTCAGTCTTATATCTGTTCATAAACTTGCTAAGGATAACAAGTTTGTTGTGTCTTTCACCGAATCTAAGTTGTTTTGTTCAGGATTCTCTTCAAAAGTCCCTCCTAGGGACTGGTAGTGAGAATAATGACTTGTATATGTTTGATTCAGGTAGGAAAATTTTAATAGTAGTATTACATCTTGTATGTTGTCTAAATGTATTTGACATAATAGACTTGGTCATCCATCTGATCAAGTCTTGTGTGTCTTGATAAAAATTCTCTTCAAATTGATGGCTTGGATGATAATCAACCTTGTGATATGTGTCACAATGCTAAGCAAACCAGAGAACTTTTCCATCTTAGTGATCATAAAACCAAACATTTGGGTGACATTGTTCACTTAGATGTTTGGGGGCCTTATAAGGTTAGAAGCAGAGAAGGGTTGAGGTTATTTCTTTTCGTGGTTGACGATAATACTAGAGCTGTGTGGTTGTATTTACTCAAAGGCAAGGATGAAGTGTTTGAAAAAATGGTTGAGTTTTACAATCTTATAAAAAATCAATTTGACACTACTATTAAAGTTTTCAGAAGTGATAATGGCATTAAGTTTGTCAAAAATATGTTTGAAAAGTTTGTGATATCAAATGGAATAATTCATCAGACCTCTTGTGTATATACACCACAACAAAATGGTGTGGTGGAAAGAAAATATAGGCACCTTCTTAATGTTGCTAGAGCCCTCATGTTTCAGGGGGCATTCCTTTAAACATGTGGTCTGATTATGTGCTAACTTTTGTGTACTTAGTTAACAGGCTTCCTACCTCTGTGCTTTCTGGAAAAGGTCCCTACAAAATGATTTATGAAGTTTCACCAAGTCTCGCTTTACTAAAAACTTTTGGGTGTTTGTGTTTTTCTACTGTTTTAAACAATTCTGATAAGTTTTCTCCTAGGTCTGATAAATGTGTTTTTCTTGGTTATTCTAATACTAAGAAAGGTTATAAACTTTATAATCTTAAAACTAAAAGTTTTTTCTTTTCTATAGATTTAAGTTTTATGAGACTGTTTATCCTTTTAAAAAAGATGTGTTAGTACAAGATTTGGTTTTTTAGGAAAATAGTGTTAATTGTCAAAACTTTTTTGACCTAGTAGAAGAAAAGTCAAGTGAACCCTAATATGATAAGAGAGACAAAGTAGGTGAGAAAGATAGTAGTGTGTCTCCTAGCTTAGTCGATGTGTCTAGTGACACATCTCCCACTGTTGCCAGTTATTCTAGGAGGTTGTCAAAGAGTCTAGTACAGACCAAATAGATAGCAGCCAGAATGAGCTAGGTAGTCGTGTAGGAAGTCATAAGGGAGACATTATCTTAGATGATGATGAGTATAAATCTGAGGGTGATGACTTTGTAGAGTTTAAACAAATGTTTGAATCTGATAATAACAATAGTGTAGATAAATCAGAGGTAAGAAGGTGTAGTAGACCTGTTAAGATGCCTACTAAGTATGACAATTATGTGATGGATAAAAGATATAAGTATGATATCAATTCTGTGATTAGCTACAAAGATTTATCTGTGCATAATTTTGTGTTTTCTAATAACTTGATCAAAATCCATGAACCTAAGTCATATACTAAGGCTGCCAAAGATCCTAGGTGGGTTGAGCCTATGAATGAAGAAATGGATGCTCTTAATAGAGATAATACATAGGTCATTGTTGACTTACCTTAAGTTAGAAAACCTGTTGCTTGTAAGTGGTTGTGGAACATTAAGTATAAATCAAGTGGTGATGTAGAAAGATATAAAGCAAGAGTTGTAGCTAAAGCATTTAGTCAGAAAGAAGGCATAGATTATGAAGAGACTTTTTAACCAATGGTGAAAATAGTTACTATTAGGTGTCTTCTTTCTATTGATGTACATTATGATTGGTCTATTTATCAGCTACATGTCAATAATGCTTTTCTCTATGGTGAATTAGATGAAGAAATTTATATGACTCTTCCCGAGGGATATGGTTCAGATGATAACAAAGTATGTAGGTTGAGTAAATCTTTATATGGACTCAAACAAGCACCTAGAAAATGGAATGAAAAACTTACAAGTGTGCTTGTTGAGAATGGGTTTATTCAAAGTAAAAGTGATGTCTCTCTTTTCACAAAAACTAAGACTGATTCATTTGTTGCATTATTGGTATATGTTGATGACATTATCATAACTAGTAACAATAAACATGTCATTAATGATTTCAAGAAATACTTAAGTTCTAAATTTAACATTAAAGATCTTGGAAAACTTAAGTATTTCTTAGGAATTGAAGTTCTTGATACGAATGATGGTCTTGTTCTTAATAAGAGAAAATATTATCTTGAATTACTTGTTGAATATGGTATGTTGGCTTGTAAGCCAGCTAAAGCTCCTATACCTGATCCTTCTAAGAAAAAGAAGGATCAGATTACTATATATCATGACATTCTTCTTGACAACAAGACTTGTTATCAAAAGATTGTTAGAAAATTAATCTATCTCACTTTAACTAGACCTGACATAGTTTATGTTGTGCATTGTCTTAGTCAGTTCATGCATGCTCCATATAAGTCTCATTTAAAACTTCATGTTCTTAGATATCTAAAAAGTTCTCCTAGAACTGGTATTTCATTCATGAAAATTAATGACTTGAATCTTATTGCATTTGTTGATTCTGACTGGGCTAAATGCAAGATCTCTTGAAAATATGTGACTGGTTATACTGTTTATCTAGGAAATAATCTTGTCTCTTGGAAAAGTAAAAAGCAGTATGTTTTAGCCAAATCTTCAGCTGAAGCTGAACATAGGGCTATGAATAGTGTTGCTTGTGAGATTATGTAGATACTTAAAATCATTCTAGATCTTAAACTTGATATGGTTTTGCCTGCTCCTATCAATTGTGATAGTAGCTTTGCAATTCAAATTGCTACTAACCCAGTCTTGATGAGAGGACTAAGCATTTTGAAATTTATTAGTATTTTCTGAGAGAGAAAGTATCTATAGGTTTGATCAAAACATTAAGATCAAATCTAAGGAAAATGTGGCAGATTTGTTTACCAAAGGCATGTTTATCGAAGATCACAAGTTTTTTTGTGATAAGTTGAGACTTGTTGACTTATATCACAAGCCAACTTAAGAGGGGTATTACAATATAATTGACATGTTTATCAAACTTCAGGGGTAAGAAAGTTAAAATTTCTTTATATACTTTCTATAATTTGGAGTTGTGGTTTCTATTTTGCAGGTTCTACAAACTTGAGGGACTGGAAGTGTCAAAGTGTGAAAGTGTGGTGTCGCCCTAGTTTTTGAAGTATATATAGAATGCGAGAACATAGTTTTATTCATTTTGTTTTCGATATTGTTTGTCTCTCTAGCTGTCATTGTTGATTGTTGAGATCTTGTATATACTGGTTGTTTATGAGCTTTGATCTTGACTTTAAGATCATTGATTCATAGTTTCTTTTCTTTAATGTTTGTATGTACTGATCACAAATCCAGGATTCACATTTGAAGTGATTGCTTGAAGCTGTTAATAAAATAAAAGGGGTGGTTGGTTGAGTAAAAACTCGTTTTGTTATTTAATCTTTTATAAAATGGTATAGATAACCAAATGAAATCTAGTTCAGTTGAATGGATGCATTTGGTTATAGTCTACATGTGTGAGAGGTCAGGGATTTGACACTTGTCATTCCCCATATGGGAGAATTGGCAGCCGGGTTTGAATTCCATCGCAATGCCTTGAAGCCTTTTAATGGAAAACAGTATGGCTAGCATGGGATTGATATTCTCTTCGTGAGATGATTCGAACACGAGTCGAGAGACTTGGTGCCTCGGTGGCACGCAAGATATATAATCCGCTGCACCAAACTGTCGTTAAAAAATCGTATAGATAAGAAGTTAAAAAAGTTCAAACGGCACAACCATAAATACTATATAATTAAAATAAGAGAAGAGTTATTTTGGATACCATATTTTTTCTTGGATATGAGGGGACTTATCTCTACCATTCAATTCATTTTCATCCTATGGATGAGATCAAATATATTTTATTTTTTACTTATTTTCTATAATTTAAATATCTTTTAAACCGTTGAGTGTTAAACGAAAATAATTATACCATCGCGACGAGCGTTTAATTATCTTTCTATCAATATGCAATATGATATACTTTCGAAGGAAAAAAAAATTCGTTTTTTTTCTTCTTGTTAAAATTTACGTGAAATATCATATACGATAATACTGTTTCATCATATATGATAACAACGTTAAATCATATATGATAACAACGTTAAATCATATATGATAGGTCATATCATATATGATAGTGGTGTTACATCATATATGTTATAAGTATCATATATGATAATTTTCGAAAACATAAAGAAAATGAAAAACAAAATCGTCAAAAGTGTATCATATAGCATATCTATATAAAGATAATTAAATGCTCTTCGTAACGGTATGTTTTTCGCATAACGATTAACGGTTTAAGAGATATTAATGTTTGGAAAAAAGGTGAAAATATATTTTGTGTTTAATATTATTTATTTAATTAAAATAAGATGGATGGTGGGGATGAGTCTCCTCATATCCAATAAAAAGTATGGTAACATCTTAAAATAATCACATTCATTACTTTAGTAACGTTCCAGAAATCATAAAACATATACATCATTTATGTACGGTTTGTTTCACACTTTTGGATTTTTCAACTTCAGGTAAGTAACAAATAAACTTGTAAGTAGCGAAATTATCGTAGAAAAGTAATAAAAATAGATAAGATATGTCAGTAACGAGTCTACCCAAAAATTCAAAAAATAAAAGATATATACGTAAAGGATCTACCAAAAAATTAATGAAATACCATATACTTGACATATATTAACAGGGTACCCGCGCGATGCAGCAGCGGTTACCCTGTGATTAATCGAAGAAAAGTAAAAAATTTATCCGATTAGGTCTAGTTCGCTCATTTGAATAGGTTTCGTCCGGTTTTTTTCCAGTTTTCGATTAATATCGTTGATCTGATCCGATTTTAAAACCATATGTATCATCATCTTGTATGTTATATAAAGTTTTTTTTGTGTTATAATAATTGTACTATGTATAATAAGATGTATTATCCATTTTAGGAGTACTTTTTAAATATTATTAATTACTAGGTGAATACCCGCGCATAGCTGCGGAATTGCATAGCGGCAATTATGAAACGATAAACTTTATAATAGTGAGATGAAATTCTAGTTGAAAACTGTCGTAACATACGATCATTCAACTTTAAATAAAATCTTATTCAAATAAAAGAACATATAGTAAAAATGTAAGTGAAACATTACATCGAGTACGAGATAAAATAAAAGAACAGATGTTAATCGTCGCGTAAAACTTCTTTGTACACGACATTTGACGTGTAGACTCCTTCACCAAACTCTTTGACTGGTTTGACCAATACCTTGGTAGTTGAACGTGAAATCCCTCTAGACAATGCAACATAAAGCTGACCATGTGAGAAAACAGAGTCTGGCAGATAGACACCCACATTTGGAATTGTTTGCCCTTGAGCTTTATTGATAGTCATAGCAAAACAAAGACGGATAGGGAATTGTGTTCTCTTTAGCTTGAAAGGAAACATGTCTTCTTCAGATGGAGCAAGAGGGATTCTTGGTAATAGAACTCTTACCCCAGCGTGTTGCCCGACAGCAATGTCAGCAGTGATGACATTACGTTCGAAGCGTTTGCATATCAACCTCGTGCCATTACATAATCCATTCGCCGGATCAAGATTCCTCAAAAGAATGATCGGACATCCAACTTTCAATCGCAAGCGATGTGGTGGTATTCCGCTAACATTAAGGGAGTTTAAGAATTCAAGAGGATACATGTTATTTTTGTCATCTTCTGCTTCATCAAAACTATAGTAAATCTTCTCGTCACCAGGAAATCTTTCAATCAGCATATCATTAATGCTGTCTACATGTTCATTTTTTGTTGATAATATTGCTCTTGAAACTATATCATAAGATGTATGAACATTGGTGGCAAAGGAGGGAAATATTTCATTGACCAACGCATCCTTCGAGGCAGCATCGGTAGTGTATGGAATGGTTATGTCATCAGGTATCCGTATGTAATCTTCATCGATGACATCTTCAACTCCATCACCGACTCGTAATAGGAAGTTTGAAAACCATGGATCCGTTAGTGCCCTCATGTTTATGGTTAATCGCATTTTTTGAATGTTTGGCCAAAGTGGTGACATTCTGAGGCTTGAATCTACAACTTGTGCTCGTGTTGCACGTCTTACGACCGGTAAAACCTGTCTAAAGTCTCCTCCTAAAACCATTATCTTGCCACTGAAAGGAAGGTTGACCCCGGTAAGGTCTCGCATTGTTCGATCTACCGCCTCCACACCGTGTCTTTTAGCCATTGACGCTTCATCCCATACAATCAACTTGGATTGACAAAGTAGTTTTGCAAGGCCACTTTGTTTCTTTACGGTACATACTGAGTTTGTAGTAAGATTGATGGGAATTTTAAATCGCGAGTGAGCAGTTCTCCCCCCTGTCATGTTATTTGCCGCAGCCCCTGACGAAGCGGTTGCAAGTGCAATAAGTCCACGAGAACGAACAGTTGCAAGCAAAGCTTTATACAAGAATGTTTTCCCAGTTCCTCCGGGTCCATCAATAAAAAAAACGCCATGTTTGTCGTCGTCAACATGTCTCATGATTGTATCATATGCTTTTTGTTGATCAGTGTTTAGTGAATGTCTAGCAAGTATGTCTTCGGGTTGTACAACTATAGAGCATTCCTCGTGAACTTCACGACATCCATATGCATAAGAACGTACATCTTCAGTAATTTGTGGAAGATCAAAATCACTAAGTCTCTTACCCATAGATTGTAGAATTGCTGATATGTCCGTTAGAACCATATTTTGAACCCGTTCAGCACTCATACATTCTAAGTTGTAGTCTTCTGAAAGGGATTCGTAGTGGTCATCCCATAACTTCCGAACATCTCTTGGTTCACAAAATACTAATATAGTAGCGAATAGTCTTCTAAGAGGCCCGGGCATCTCCTGTGTAGAGGACTCACTTAGACAATCATGTATGTGGTTATCGCCCTTTATTAAGCCTCTCTCTAAGGCGGATTTACGAAATGTACTATACAATACGTTATTCGCCTTGTAAAGAAAATCAAATCCTGTAGGTCCTTTAACATGTTGCAATAGTACGCGTAGATAAAATCGCTCTCCTTCAGCCGGATTTGCCGAAACCATTCTTCCTCTCATTTTCCCTTTTTTTCTAAGGTTCCACTTACGGGTACTCTTGTTCCATGTGTAGAACCTCGGGATGTCCCTATACAAATGTTTCCTTGCATCTACGTCTCTTTGGTTCAATTCAAAAAAGGCAGTCAACATGGATCTTTTATCCTTTTCTCTTTCAAGAATGTCCGTCAATACATCGTCTTCAGCGAAGCGAACCAACTGTTGATTTGGCAAATGAACTTGCAATGACATGACCGACGGATACATATTAGATAGAGGGAAGCCATATATTCTCCACATTGCTTCGGGGGGTGATACATAACGCGCATCTTGGAATCTTTTTATCTCGTTAACGACTTGTTGACTTTCTTGATTAACATTGACAACTTGTTTGTCATGACCCTTGTAAACATACTTGAAGACGTATTTAACGGATTTTATACTTGAGCACGCCTCTACATTGATGTGACAATTGAACATCATCAACAACTTAGGATTGTATGGAACAACCCATCTATTGTCCAGGACGTGGTTTCGTACGTTTACCTCGATGTCATTGTCTCTTCGTCTATACAACGGGTACGAGTCATCACCTTGTTGTGTTGTTTCTTGGAATTGCCTAGGATATTTAAACCGACATTTCTTCGGTTCACCTTCCATACAAGGACATTGAGTATTTAAAATACCACAAGGACCATGCATCATGTGTTTTAGGACCAATTTATGCAACTCAGGATGTTTAATTGGGTCTGGAATTTCAGCGCATACTACTCTGTCGTAGTGATCTGGATTTACCAACTTGTCTTCTAATCTCATAATCAAAAGAAAATGCGCATGTGGTAAGCCACGTTTTTGAAACTCAATAACGTATATATGTGACGAAACAACACCAAGGATATGTTTGGTGAATAACTGGTACTTGAGAGCCTCTAGTTTTGCGCGAAAAACCCTTGTAACAAGGTCCGGTCGATCTTGTGGTGTTTGTCCTTCATAAAGCTCTTCTAGAATTTCTGGCCAGTTTGGATTGCAAGTCATGGTTAGAAAGATATCTGGTTTCCCAGCATCTTGTACTAACGTCATGGCATCCAGAAAGCGTCTCCGCATGTCACGTGGTCCTCCGATAAAAGTCACAGGCAATACAATTACCAGGCCAAGTCTATTCGATTGGACCTCCCCGGCATTAATACAATCTACGATTCCTTGGTACAAATCTGCTCTGATTGTAGATTGGTTTTTTTCACAAAACTGCAATCGTGAAGTCTCGATCTTTATGTACGTGTCTACAACGAATTGTTGAAACAATCGCCCTCCAAACAGGATCAAGTTATGAGTTGGCCGAATCTGGAACTTGTAACCATAATATTCTCTCATAGTAACTGTTTTTCTACCGGTGTTTGTGTTAATCCCTGCGTGGTGATGGTAAACATATGGGTGAGGATTGTTATAACATATTAATTTAGAAATTAAATTTAACTGCTTGGTAAGGCATACATTTAATATAAGTAACTATTGTAACATGATATTAAACAAGATAAAGTAATGTATGTGTATTAGTTAACTTTATTACCTTCGTCATCTTCGTCGACGTCATCCTCATCATCAGCGAGTTCTCTTATGTCTACACCTTCCCTTGGTATTCGATTATGCCATCCAGCCTCACCGTTTGGAAAGAACATTGGATATGACAAAGGATCATAAGAAGCGAAATAAGGTTGTATTTGTGTAGGGTATTCAGACTTTCCATATACAACAATACTTCTCTTGTATGCAGTGATGTTGTCATTACCTTCAACCCAAATACCAGCCACCTGCGTGTTAATAAATTTAATGTATACGTTTTTTATAGTATATAATTAGATTAGACGTAGGATGTTTAGAATCGTATTTATACCTCAGATGTTGTTGGACGATTGTACTCTCTTTGATCAACCTTAACTGATGCATTTAATTCGACCCTATACTTGTCAAGTGTACCAAGGTTACCAAGTGATCGAAAAGTCTGGGCATATGGGTTTGGTGCAAGAACTCGTGATAATATTGTAACAATCTCTTTATCAAGGTTAGGCCATTTTAATCTATGTTCAAGATCCGATTCTCCATCATAAAAGTACAACTGCAAATACCTTGGCTCTCCATCTCTTGGTACCAATTGATCAATTTTATGATATATTCCCCCTTGCACGCGAAATGTATATACTCCAGATCCCCCATTGGTGTATGTTTTGTCTAATTTTACACCCATTGAAGCGAAAGCGAAGTTTGTGTTGTACGCCCGTATGTTTTTCCTAAACATTTTTCCTATTTGGCACTGGGAAGTGAATAGGTTGTATAGTTCTGGAGGGATGTCTAATGGCCGCAAAGTCGTTCTTCCTTTCATGCAACAAAAAGTAGGGAACTCGTATTGTATTCTCTTTGCTCCACAAAAGGCACATGGTGTTTGCTCATTCAATAGACTATGCTCTGCCGGAAGCCCATCGTAAACAAAATCATACGGATCGTTTTGTGTTTGATCTGCTGGATTGAAATTTAAAAGATGTATTAATAGAGACAATACAAAAATTTAATATAGAATAAAAGAATGTAATATTTTGTATCACATGTTAATTGGTTTTTTTTAATGATGCTTACCATTCGTAGTTTGGTTGTACTCTTGGTCAAACAGGGGCAACAATACATTACTACCATGTTGATCATCTGGATTGAAATTATAAACAAGTATTAGTAAGATAGTACAAAATTTTATAGATATACTCTCAAAAGTGTAATGTCAGATTTTTTAAAGAGGCTAACCGTCCATAGTTTGTGTTTCCACGCTAGCACATGCTTCTGCTTGTAGCTTTTGTTTACGTTTTTCACGATACCTCTTCTGATATTCTCTTCTTTTTAGAACTGCTGGGTCTACAGTTTCATTGGTGCATACAGACATCGAACCATAGGTACTTTGCGTTGGCAATGGTATTATATTTTCCCTAATGTGTGATCTGTTTAGAGGCGATGGTGTTTGCAACAGTGTGTTTTCTATAGAACCGTTACCGTTTATGATATTGTGCAACGTTCCAAACGGTGTACGATTAGGAGAGATATTTAGTTGAGGTGGTGTTTCTTTCAAATATCCTACATTAGTTAGTAGATAATAAATATAATGTAAATAACTATAGTAAAGAGAAATGTGTGATTTTTTTAAATAGGCTTACCATTTGTAGTTTGTGTTATCCTTTTAGCACCTGCTTCTACTCGTATCTTTTCTTTACGTTTTTCCCAATACCTTTTCTGATATTCTTTTCTTTTTAGAACTGCTGGGTCTACAGTTTCATTGGTGCATAAAGAAGTAGAACCGTAGGTACTTTGTGTTGGCAATGGTGTTACATTTTCTTTATTGCGTGATAGGTTGAAAGGGGATGGTGTTTGTAAAGGTGTGTTGTTTAGAGAACCGTTTCTGTTTATGATATTGTGCAAAGTTCCAAACGGCATCCGATTAGGAGAGATATTTAGTTGAGTTGGTGTTTCTTCCAGATAGCCAGGTTTTATTGTCTTGTTTTTTTTTGTTTGTGTTCGATGAACGTTTGCATCAGCTAATAGTTTGCGTTTTTCTAGAACAATATTAAAAGAGATAGAGTTTCTTTAAGGATGAATATTTTATAATTAATAAATCGATTATAACCATTAAAAACGATACCTTGGTTTGGGTCAACATGATGGACCATGGAACAACTTGTGTTAGATTGCGTTACTCCGGTACTCCTTTCTTCAAACTACAAATATGGTTAAAAAAAATAAATGTTAAATATATTTATCATTTGTTTAAATGTTTTTTACCCCTATTTTCATACAAAATAAACCTATTTAACTCTTTGTAGATAACATTTTATAAATTAAAAAAATATACATAACTTTATATACGTTTTTTATGTACTAAATACTACAATTAAATGTAACACCTAACACATCTTTATACTCTTACCGTTTCATCTCTCTCTCTCACACACAAACACACGATCATATACTCTTACCGTTTCATCTCTCTCTCACACACAAACACACGATCAGATTCATCAGGTATGGGTTTCTTCATCATCTATTTTTTTTAAATTGCTGCTATTGCACTCGAATCAGTTGAAAAGGTTTGAAGATTTAGCTGATTTTGGTATTAATAAAAAAGATGAAAGATTCAACTTGCATGTATATAAATCTGATGAAATGATCACTAATAGATTATTTGTGTTAATTGATAATTGATTTTGAAGTTGGTGTCATTCGAATGATTTGATTGATTATAATAAACCGAAAGAAGTGTTTAATTATTAATTGACCAAATATCTGGGCAATCAATTTTCAAACATTTGGGCTTATTTTTTGGGTAAAACATCAATGAGATTATATGTAACCAAGTGTTGATGTCGTTATAAGCAGGTGTTTTCAAATATTACCCTTTTATGTAAGCTTATTTGATGGTTATGAGATTTTACCATAAGCTTATTTATGGTTATGAGCTTATATGTTTTGGGCTTATCTGTTTTATGGTTAGTAGACATTGTTATCAAATTAGTTTGTGGTTATGGGCTTATGGCTTTTAGGATTATATATATTTCATAAGTTTTCATGTTTCTGGCTTATTCTACTACTATGCAAGTTTATTAGCTAAAAAATGTAGCCTTTTTGTTTAACTTTATAACCTTCAAATAAGATTTATAAAAGGACTTATGAAATAAGCTTATTTATGGTTATGAGCTTATCTGTTTTGGGCTTATATTCCATAAGCACATATTTTTTGGGTTATGAGGTTTTTGATTAACTTTATAACCTTCAAAATGACTTATGAAATATGTTAGACATTGTCATCAGATTATTTTTTGGTTATGGGCTTATGTGCTTTTAGGATTTATATTTCTTAAGTTTTCATTTTTCTGGCTTATTCGAATACTATACAAGTTTATTAGTTAAAAAGGTAGCCTTTTTGTTTAACTTTATAACCTTCAAATAAGATTTATAAAAGGACTTATGAAATAAGCTTATTTATGGTTATGAGCTTATCTGTTTTGGGCTTATATTCCATAAGCACATATTTTTTGGGTTATGAGGTTTTTGATTAACTTTATAACCTTCAAAATGACTTATGAAATATGTTAGACATTGTCATCAGATTATTTTTTGGTTATGGGCTTATGTGCTTTTAGGATTATATTCCTTAAGTTTTCATTTTTGCTGGCTTATTCGAATACTATGCAAGTTTATTAGCTAAAAATGTATCCTTTTTGATTAACTTTATAACCTTCAAAAGGAGTTATGACATATGAGACATTGTCATCAGATTATTTTGTGGTTATGAGCTTATGTGGTTTTAGGATTATATTTCATAAGTTGTCATGTTTCTGGCTTATTCGAATACTATGCAAGTTTATTAGCTAAAAATATGTTTATGGCTTATCAGCATTTTATGTGACTTTATAAGCTTGAAAATAAACTGAAATAGGAAATATGATATATAAGCCAATTGAAGATATAATACTTGTGTGCATTTGATATTGTCTATAATAATTTTTATGTGGGACTGATTATTTTGTTTGATATTGATATGTAGGGTTTAAAATACATTGACGTTGAAATGCCTACTGAATTTCTATGGTGGATGGACAAGAAAAACTTTCCTGACTCACAGGTATGATATTAAGCAGGCAACGGCTTTTATTTCCAACTTTCATTGTAGAATAAGGTGGTAAGATCATATAATAATCGTAAAGTGTCACAGAAGTTACAACCATGTTCACAAACATAATCAGGGGAAAAAGAAACCGTTTTCATTTTTAAGTTACAGTAAACTATTCAAAACATAAACATGACCTACGTGAGAAACCAATAATGTGTTTATGTTAAATAAAAGTCAATTTATTTAAGCAGGGATGCAATCCCAAACACCCCCTTCCTATTCCTATCAAGTTAAAAAGATTGTCAGATTTAATTAAAAAGTCTTAGTTCATATCATTGATAAATTTTTTTTAATGTGTAGGACCTCCCGTATATGTATAATGACTACGCATACAAAGGCTCAAGAAATGTGTATGTCACTGGTCCAGATAGGAAGCGATATAAAATAGACTTGGTGAAACCAAATTATGGGAATTGGTATCTAACAGGCCAAAGGTGGAGAGAATATGCAATTAGAAACCTAAATGAAAATGTTGACCTTTTACATTTTGTTGAAGAAGGAGATAACAGATTTTATATTACCGGGTATCATGAAAATGGACATGAAGCCGGTGGTTACGATGGAGTTGAGAGAAGATTTACTCGGTTTAAGTTTGTGGTGTTGCCGTACCCCCTTATTGAACAGGTTATGTTATTAATATATTTCAATCTAATATTTCGTAGTCTTTTTCTTATATAAGATAAACAATCACTAAAAATGAAAACATATTATGAAACACTTAATAATTTTGTTATATGTTGAATATGCAGAAAATAGCTGCTGAATTTCTACAAGGTTTAGGGCGGCGTGGTAACATAATTCTTAAGTCAAATGGGAGGAAGTTCAGATTTAATGTAAAGCGTGAGCGTGTTCAAGGGAGTAACACCAAGTACGAGTATCCATTACCACTTGTTAAATGGCACCGTCTTGTAAACAGACTTGGGTTGGAAGCGGGCATGTTCGTTGTGTTGACAAAAAAAACTAATAATAAGCTATGGTTAGAAGCATTCGATATTGATGGGAGGTTGGTGACGGAGGTGAAGTTCAAAGGTGCTACAAGTTTGATGCCTATGCAAGATCAGTTGACGTTTTGGGAACAAAGTAAGTTTATGTTATATAATTTATTAAAATTGCAAGAGTAAATTTAAAATGTATGTGTGTACGCAACATTTATTTAAAGCTAACCTTTTATTATATGTTTTGTAGACGATGATAGAATGAAACATATTTGTTCGTGGAATTTGCACAAGGATCACTTTGGGGAAGAATTTGACACTTTCTATAAAAGCTATGCTCAGATTGAAGTGAAGGAAAGACTGGTATGTGATTGTTATAGTTTATATTTAAATTTTTTTTTATCAATATTGCATTATTATTGCGTTTAGTATCTTATATATGTGTATGGTTTAATTTATTGTAGACAATTCCTGCTAATTTCCTTGAAAGTCACCCAATGCACAACTTCAAAAAGGTCCTGATGAAGCACAAGTCATATGAAGAAATCATGAAAGTCAAAATGGTATACCATGCTAAGAAACCTGGAAGGACTAATCACATCCAAGTGTTTGGGGAGTGGCGTTTGTTTGCGGATGCATGTAGGTTCACTTATTCAAAGATGATCAGATTCAATTTACAGTATTATGTGCACGACAGTGAAGCGGAAGAAGGTGAACCTGATCATTATCCGTGCTTCCATATATGTTAAACCTAATAAGGTTAGTGGATGTTTCATAAATTACTTACTGGTTGATGGTGTTTTGGTAACTTGACAAAAATTAAGCTAAGGAATTTAAGTATGGAATTGTCGGTTATATTTTGTTAAATCATCAACACGGATATTTAGTTTATTAGGATGTTTGTAAGTAAATGTTTCTGCTTTTATTATCTAGGATTATGGTTCAAGTACAATCAATGTAGTTTATGTCAAACTACAACCATATTTCAAAGTTTTGGATGTTTCAGTTTCTGTATTATGGTTGTAGTAAGATATATGAAATATAATCAAGGATGTTTCTAATATATATAAGTTAAATGTTCCATGTATATGAATGTTATTTGAGTTTCTGTCAAATGTGCCATGTATATGATAGATCCTAGATATTAATAATAGTATTGGTTTAGATTTGTTAAAATTTAGTTTTGGAGGGAATGATGCGCTGCTAACTGATTTGCAGCAAGGGTGATATCGAGATTTGATACCGTTACTGGCTTAAAAAAGAGATCAATCAGTTAGCAACGCATCAACGGAGGCCTTGTTTTAAGGTAATCCCTAATTTATTTTTGATTCCCTTTTATGCATTTGTAGTATCATTGATAGCTGTTAGTTGTTAAGTGTAGTTTATTTCGAGTGTTTAATGTTTGAGCAGCTTTAATAAGTAATGCCCAATATCCGGGTTCGTCTATTTCATAATCATAACATAAATAAAATTATAAAATTAAATAAACCCAAAAAAATAACATGAAAATAAGAAACTTTGATGTTCAAAACAAATTATTCAACATCCTCCATCGCATTTTGCGTTATTCAAAAAACAGCATACCATGAAATAATTTAAATTTAAAGTTAAAAATAAAGACAAAATTCTGAAAATAAAAATAGCAGGAAACAAAAGCTTCATATTTTCTTTTTCATCAGCAATTTGGCTTCTCTCATGTCGGGGTTATACTCGACACGAGTCAACGCCGTGTCGCACAAGAAGTTCACTGTGAATAGACGGATATAACGCAAGATTAGAAAAAATGAACATCCAAAACGAAATAGCGTTTGCAAATGCTAACTATTTAGTAGAATTAAGTTCATACTTTTTCCTGATTTGATGAGCTTAACTCGGGATAAGAATAAAGTGCCTTTTTCTTTCAGAACCCGCGCAATCCTTCCAGGTCTATCTTCCAATGTGTAGTACACTACGAACTTAATTTCCGCTCCTCTATAATAGGTCAATAGTTGTCAGATATTATACGGTTTTTAGTGTAAAAAATAATAATTAATAATCATATGATACTTACGTCAAATCCATCAGCCAAAGCGCACACGTGGAATAACCTCCGTATTTTTCAAACCCTCCTCTAACCACTCGTCCAACAGTATCTATTTTGAAAATAACATTATTTTGATTATGAATACGTGATATGAGTTAAGCCCGACGGATATATTGTAGTGAAGTAAATTGAGTGTACCGATCATCATTTTTCTGGGAGTTTTGTCATCAAGAAGAGCCCGAATGGAAGATATCCACCCATGGACTTTAAAGTCAGTTTCATCCTCAAACAAAAGTTCGGTGATCACTGTTTTAGTGTTAACCAGTATGACCCAGTCATTTCGACACAAACTATAGTTTTGAAACCTGGGATAGTCGGTGGGGTCAACATACCCAATCTGAAAATGGTGGATAGACACGAAAGTCTGATTCATTTCAGCGTTTTTATAAATATCCATCAGGTTTTGCGGGACTTCTGCCGCCATCTTTAGTCCCTGGTATTTAGGTTACATAAATAAAAAATATATTACTTGATGGTTATATATATTTATCGTAAATTTGTTTATATATAATTAACTCTGCTTACATATTTGTCGTGCATTATAATGAATTTTTTGTTTCTCTTATCATCCTTCCAAACAAAGATGACTCGCACTTTGTTGATCTTATACCAGGCTTTTGGGTTTTTCAAGGATGAAAAATCTTCAACCGTAAAATATGGATCCCATGGCTATGGAAAATAGATGATTATGTGTAATATTAATGCACATGAAATAGTAGTAATACGTACATTTAACATAGAATTGATATGAAATATTTTGGAATATTGAATTAGGATATAGGTTGAATTAAGACATAACAAACAATTTGAGTGCAAGCTATACGAAAAAAGAATGTGTTGTTTACCTCAACTTCAAGATCATGTGTAGGAGGCTTGAAGACTGTATCAATTTCCATAGGTGCAAAAGCTTGGAGAATAGCGGAGTGAACCTTGTAATTAGTACAAGCAAGACATATTAGAATGGTATAGATAAGTAAAAGGTCACGTTAAAAACATGAATCGATGTTAGTGTACACCTGTGGTTTAACAGTATTCGAAATGGATGATTCAACAAACTCTTGTGCCTCGTTGGTGTATCCATTTAACCACCACTGTGTTTTGTGTTTATGAATATGAATAAAACAATGACTACACGTTTGGTGATTCAGGAATGAGCTATATATATTACTTGTCATAGAAACTTTTTAAAAGGTAATAATTAATATGCATTTATTAAAACAATCATCTATTTTTTTTATAGATTATTTATAAGTTACAATATTTTAAAAGGAAAGTTATAGACATTTATTATGAAAATCCTGTATTTTTTTTATAGATTATTTATAAGTTACAATATTTTAAAAGGCAAGTTATAGACATTTATTATGAAAATCCTGTATTTTTTTGATAGATTATTGTTAAGTTACAACATTTAATTAAGGTAAGTTTTATACATTTATTGAAAAAATTCTGTATTTTTGTGTTATAGATACTTTGTAAGTTACAACATTTAATTAAAGTAAGTCTTATACATTTATTGAAAAAATAATGTATATTTTTTTATAGATATTTGATTAGTTACAACATTTTAAAAGGTAACTAATAATTTTTATTGCTAAAATTATGTTGAATGAATTTATATTACAATTTTTTCGATTTTTTTGGTGTTTATATCATATAACAGTTAATTAAGATATTTAAAAACGCATGATGTTCCACCATAATAACCAGTTTTTCGAATCTATGGTTTTTTTATGTTTGTTGTCCGATATGTGACTACAAAGAGATGAATAAGTAGTGTATACAATCAAAATGTGCTGTAGATATACTTATAATATGAATTCTGCAAGTATGAAATAAGGTAAGAAATTGCAATAGAGATGAAATATAAGTTTATAAAACACAACACGACATGTTTCGTGACTGGATAGAAGGACAAAATTGCAACGCAAATGAGAAATATCACGACAGTTTAAAAATAAATGAGAAAGTCATCATCCGTAATTAAAAGTCATCATCCGTATCGTCATTGGTATCCTCATGTTCATAATCATCATCAGTAGCATCATCATGAGCATTTGTGTCATCAATGAAATCGTCCATACTATCTTCTTCATCATCCCCATCTTCATCCCCAAGACTTTCAGAATGTTGTATATCAATACCACTTTCTTCTTCATCATCTTGGTCATTGCTATCATCAGTAATATTGTAACATTGAACATCTTCTTCAGTAGTATCATCAATAAGGTTATAACATTGAACATCTTCTTCATCATATTGGACGTGATCATCATCACATTTGGAATTGGTTGCGGAGTCATCTTTGCAAACCTATGTTTAGACAGAAAAACAATTAATGGTTATACGAAGTAAGTCAGGCCAAAATTATTTATTGAGAAAAAAACCAGGATGGCTTATAAACACATACCGGTTTTCCATGTTTCGTCAAACGACGACGTTTTCTTGTAACCGGACCGACTACAGTTTCTGTCATAGGAGGGATATCTTTTGTTGCTTCATAAGAAGGGCTTGACGCTGCAGTTTTGTTATTTCGTTTGAATATGAGTGGCCCAACTTCTTCATCTGACACATATTCAACAAACACAGAATTATGTTCTGTTTTGTTAATGTTATCTTCTTTTTTTCCCTGCATAAAGAGTAACTTGGGGGATTCTGTGTTCACCATTGGTTTTGTGTAGAATTTTGTGAAGTATTGGTTTGATTTTATAGTAGTAAGCAACATATTGATTCGTTTATTTTAGGAATTGATTGTGCATTATTTTGCACACATAGTCTGAGTTGGGCTGAATTATTTTGGCCTAACAACATAGTATGTTTATATGGTTTTACCCTAAAGGTCACGTTTAGATGCAAATGTACGAACCATTTGTGCTTTTGGTGATCACCGAATTTTAATTTTATGCATTTGTAGAATTATTGGAAGTTACTTGTTCATTGTAGTGTAATTTTACTGTTTAATGTTTGTTTAGCTTTAAGTTATTCATGAAATTTATGAAATATAGTGTTTTGCATAGTTTTTAGTACAGGGACGATAGATTTAGTTGTTGTCATGTTGTGTGATACATTGGATCCAAAGGTTACAAGTCAAAAAGGCATTTGTTACTAAAATACTTTAGGTCGCATTTCCGTCGAAACAGGAGATTTCAAAACTTTTTAATATTGTGCTCCCATCGATGTGCTCCCATCGATTCACATTTTAAGGTTTAGTGTTGTAGATAGTTCATACGAGGGGTTGTATGTCACCTCTAATAAGTTTTCATCCTAGATGATTGTATCACTAAAATAAGTGTCTTCCCAGAACATGCTTCTGAAACTTATTATTTTTGTTTAATACGGATACATCAAAAGTCAATGTGAACTCAATACTAACAGAAATTAAATTAATCTTTGCAAAGAGTGAGCAAAAACCCAATTACACGCGAATAATGGTAAAGAAGCCAAATTAAAAACCATGAAAATATGAATCTTTAATGTTCATAACAAATTATTCAATAGCCTCCATCGCATTTTTGCGTTACTCAAAACATAGCATAACATGAAATCATTAAAACTAAAGATAAAAGTATCAATATTAAAATGCAGGTAAGAAAAGCTTCGTGCTCGACACGAGTCAAACGTTGTAGCTTGTATAGCTTATGTAAAATTTTCAATACATATTCAGCAATCGTTTTAGCGTGCGTGCTTCATACACCAACGGGTTAAACTCGATCTTTGTCAGCATAGTTGATTCCAAGATGTTACCTTCGAAAAACAAGTAAATTTTGTTAATCCCTGATTACATACCATACGTAAATCATGGTATTCTGTTTGTCTGCTTGATATTTACCTGTTAGTGTACGAGTTAATTTAACTCGAGCTGCATATATGCTAACACATTCAACACTTGCTTTGGCAATCATCGATGGTAGAGCACGCGGAATTTGATACAAGATAAGTTTAATTTCACGGCCCCTGTTTTTGTTATTTATAAAAAGGTTGGTTAGTATAATTATATAGAATCCTCACACAAAATTATTAAATAATTACCTTGAATCCGAAATTAATTATTAAAAATATTACCTACAATCCTCAAGAAAGAGCTCGCAAGGACCTCGTTTATTTATTACATCAAGGTAGGTTCTTAAAGACACTTCTTTCATCTTGCCAACAACATCTGCATTCAAAGTATTTATTGTTAGTATATAAAAATTTCATTAGGATTTAAAAGTTAAACAAGTATTTAAGATATACCAATCATCATTTGGCGGTTAGTATGTTCGTCCAGAAGTAGCTTAATTGAACATACAGACGGATATTTGGCAAAACAGGCATCTTTAAGGACATTCGTTATGGGTACAAGCTCAGTATTGATATTGATCATTATTGTCCAGACATTACGGACAAAGGTGTAGTTATTAAGTGTTGGATAGTTATTTGGTTGGGCACGCGATATCTGGAAATGGTTCAACGAAAAAAGACCACCTTCCAAATTTCGTCCCAGATAAGAGGGAATCAACTGTTGAGGGATTAGAGCGGCCATTTTTTGGCTCTACAAATTAAAAGAGAAAACACGTAAAAAAGAAAAACTAATAAATATACACGAGTCTATTGATTGTTATAAACATAGATGTGCATTTTGTTCACTTACAAATTTGTCTAGTAAAAACAGCCACAATTTGTTTTCTTTATTGTCCATCCAAACAAACTCAATGCGAACTTTTTTGCATTTGTACACCAAACGTGGTTCGATGAGCAATGAGAATGTTTTTATTGCTTGACAATTGTCATGTTCCTGTAAATGAAAGTTTAGGATTAGTTTATTTGACATGAATATAAGATATCATTAGTAACAAAAGCAATATTTTTGTGTTTCGAACTGACTTGAGACATGGACGAATCTGTGTATATGTATGCAGGAGCTAGTTTTATACCGGATAGCTGTTAAAAAAAACATTGTCATAAACCTGTGTACAAATAACATATATTCACCGATGTAAAAAATATAAGAGATAACCTGGGTTTCAAGCGAATCGATTATGCGAGCTTCTTCATCATCCATATTTGGTTGGTACACCATGTTAGCATCATTCATCCCAGCGTCCATAACCATACTTGGTTGGTACACAATGTTAGCATCATTCATCCCAGCGTCCATAACCATACTTGGTTGGTACACCATGTTAGCATCATTCATCCCAGCGTCCATAATTTTTTGTTTTTTTTTTGTTATAACAAATAAGAATAACAATAACAAACAGTTACGTAATATATATTATATATATTAATGAAAGTTTGAATATTATTTTGAGAAAGTTTGAATATTATTTTAAGAAAGAATATTATATTATATGATATAATTTAAAAATTAAATGTCATTCTTATCTCTTATTTAATTTAGGAAGTGATAATTGATAAAAAATGTGTAGATTTAAAATTAAATGTCATTCTTATCACTTATATAATTTAGGAGGTGATAATTGATAAAAAAATGTGTAGATTTAAAAATAAATGTCATTGAAATCCAAACGTGAAAAAGTAACTGTTTTTAAAAATGATTTAATAAAAATAATGCAATCGAAATCCAAATGTGAAAAAGTAACTGTTTGTACGAATTGGAGAATAACAGACGGTGGGAAGAGTAAAACAAATAGTGGGAAAAAAATAAGTGAATTAGATTACCATCAGTGGTAAAAATAATGAGTACATAATTGCCAATCGAGGAGATAATTCTAAGTTTTGCACTAAGTTTATTAGACAAATCAAGTTTTCCAGTAAGTTGTACTGCAATGTATTCAAGTTATGTTATGAATTGTCAATGTCTCATACCGCCATACTATTATTCTAAGTTTTGCACTAAGTTTATTAGACAAATCCGTTTTTAAGTTGATAGGATGACTTCACTTACTCAATTTTTGAGTAGCGAGAATCTTTCCTCACGGGCACGGAAAGGGTCCAAGCCATAGGAAAAGTTTTGCAGTCGGTTGTACCGCAATATATTCAAGTTATGTTCTGAATCGTCAATGTCTTATACCGCCATACTATTATCCCCGAGCAATCTTTACTATCCTACACCAGAGCAGGACCAGCCCCTAGTGGAATGTTCAACGTCCTAAGACAAAAACAGTATATGGTAATGAACAGGACCAGCCGCAAGTGGAATGTTCAACGTCCTAAGACAAAAACAGTATATGGTAATGAACATGACATTGTAGGTCTAAGACAAAAACATTAAAAAGAAACGTGGCCTTTCATTCATTCATTAAGAGTAAAACATATAATTCTAGTTAAACAAGATGGTTTAACCAGAAATAATCGTAAAAAAGACGAACACACTACAAAGAAAAAAACACAATACAATTACAAATAGGAAATAAAGTAAACGAAAGCAAGAATGATAAGGCATGAGCACGTTCTTGCCATGAGATAGTGAACTACGGTTCATCTTTGTCACTCTCACTGCCATCCTCTTTGTCACTCTCACTGCCATCCTCTTTGTCACTCTCACTGCCATCGCGCTTGGAAAAGACTCTTTTTCGACCAACCAATGTCACTGGTGGCATTGTTATTTCTACCTCTTCTTCATCAGACTCGTCATCACTCGAGATGATGATCACGTCATCCCAGTTCCAATTAACCAAGTTTGGGTTGAAAAATGGGCAAGGATGTGGAGCAGGAGTTTGTGGGAAACGCTGCATTCAAACACAAAGCATTCAAACACGCTGCATTTTAACACAAATGAATGTTATGTATTGAATTACAGAAAAAAGAATTCTAACCTCCAAATCATTGTTGGCAGCAGCAGTTTCTGGGAAGCACTGCATTGAAACACAAAATAATCAGAAACAAGGATTATACAACGTAGCATTTACATATCTATTACAATAAAACGCTACGCTGCATTTACATATGACGCAGCATCTACATATCTACTACAATAAAACGCTGCATTTACATTGTTGGCGTTTTTGTCATTAGGTGTTGACATGGCTGCAGGAACTACAAAGATGGACGATGAATGGCTGCAAATGGCTGCAAAGGTGAATGATAAAGAGCTGCAAAGGTGAATGATAAAGAGCTGCATAGATGAAACGTTTATATAGGGGATTGTAAGATGAAACGTAATAGCTGACATTCCAAATTTATGTTTATGAAACGTAATAGCTGACATTCCAACTTTATGAAATACAGCTTTTTTTTTGTTATTCCTGCGTTGACATATGGTTTGTTATTAAAGATTTACATGCCAAAAATAAGTTTAAGAAATACATTCCTGCATTTACATATTCCTGCGTTGACATATGCATTTACATAGGCTTTCTTATTAAGGATGTGTAGTAGAGATTAAATAAGGAAATGTTGAGAAAACTTACTTTTTATAGTAATGAAGAGTTTTTTGAAAAAAATTATACAGATATTATAAGTAGTAGAGATAGAGAAAACACAAAATAATCAGAAACAAGGATTATACAACGTAGCATTTACATATCTATTACAATAAAACGCTACGCTGCATTTACATATGACGCAGCATCTACATATCTACTACAATAAAACGCTGCATTTACATTGTTGGCGTTTTTGTCATTAAGTGTTGACATGGCTGCAGGAACTACAAAGATGGACGATGAATGGCTGCAAATGGCTGCAAAGGTGAATGATAAAGAGCTGCAAAGGTGAATGATAAAGAGCTGCATAGATGAAACGTTTATATAGGGGATTGTAAGATGAAACGTAATAGCTGACATTCCAAATTTATGTTTATGAAACGTAATAGCTGACATTCCAAATTTATGAAATACAGCTTTTTTTTTTGTTATTCCTGCGTTGACATATGGTTTGTTATTAAAGATTTACATGCCAAAAATAAGTTTAAGAAATACATTCCTGCATTTACATATTCCTGCGTTGACATATGCATTTACATAGGCTTTCTTATTAAGGATGTGTAGTAGAGATTAAATAAGGAAATGTTGAGAAAACTTACTTTTTATAGTAATGAAGAGTTTTTTGAAAAAAATTATACAGATATTATAAGTAGTAGAGATGATGTTTAATATATTAATTAACGTGTTCTGTACATATGTTTTATTACATGTATTAATTAAAATTAATTTTTAAAAACTTATAGTAATGCTTAATTGACTTGTACAATATCTTTAAAATTTGTATTACTTAAAAATTTATTAATAAGAAATTGCATAAAATGGTTTATAAAACACTTAATTGACTTGTAAAATATGTTTAAAATTTGTATTATATAAAATTTTAATAAAAAAGGAATGCATAAAATATTTTATAAGTACACTTGACATATATTAATATTATTATTCAGTACATTACCCTTTATATTAAAGAGGGGAATCATGTTTCCATAGAAACAGTGATCCTCCTCACACCCTTAATAAAAAACTGTTATTCTTTCCCCTCACAAAGCCTCGATTCACTCACAATGTTTACACACACAAAACCCGCACTAAACAGTGATATCTTCCTTCGTCTTGACTCCGTTCTTTATTTACCTTCATTAATCACCCTTGGCCTCTTCCTCCATCATTAATGATAAGGTAACACCCCTTCGTGAAGGGTTGCCCCTTTGATTAAAAAAATCGAATACCGTTTGTCTGATTGTGGTAGTGGCTACAGGAAATACATGTATGTATATATTAACCTCTTTATTATTCACAGCCACAAACTACTTTTCCTAGAAATTTGATCGGTTGCCATAGTTGACCTTTTGATCGGATCTGGGTTGGTTTGATTGTCACGATTATCCAGTGACAATGGTTGGGTTCCGTTGAAACCAAACATGTATTGATGTTTTTATGGTTATTCTCCATTTTCATTATTCTTTCGGTCTTGAAGATGGGATGAGGGAGATGGCTGGTTGTTCTTTCGATTTTAGAGATAGGATAAGGGAGATGGCTGGTTGTTCATGTAAGTTTTCCTTCTTAATTATTTTTGTTATCTTTTTTCGATTTTGAATGTAGGGTTTGTCAGATATTGGGGTTTTTGTTAGTTTATAATACTAGCATATAGATAAGGATGTGTCTGATTACAGGTTACATTTTTTGGCCGTGCGGGTTTGTGAGTACAGTTTGGTCGTAGGGGTGTTCGTGCTCCTTCTATATTGCCATTATTAGAGGCGGGTAATTTCATAAACACTAACCGGATGTGTTGATTGTTGTCTTATTAGATTTGTTTTTGGTTTATGGTGTTTGGTATGCCATGAATCTGCCAGAACCCTCTTCGTTACCACTGGCCTATTCGTTACCGCCATTCATGGTGTGCGGCGTTGCTGGCCGATAGGTAGCCTTGTTTGTTTGGTTTTGATACGAAGTTGTTATAAAGAGCTGAGGATTTTTTTGTTTATGGGACGGATAATATGACAGGGATGAGAGGGATCATGTAGTTAAAGTTTCGGTTGATTAACAGTCGATTGGAAGATGCCGGCTAATATTTGCCTTGCCGTCTTCCATGTGCTGAAAGAATGCGCTTGCAGTTTACATTTGGTTGATTAACTGTCAGCTATTTTTTGTGACATGTTGTGATAAGTAATGGAATACTTCTATAATTATGTCGGGCTGTGATGAGTTTTAACGGCCGTGGGTAAAGACAAGATAGCCCGGATCTTGGCGGGGCGACCTTCGAAGGTTGCAGCCATGCTGGGTATCACTTTTCACAAATAACGGATTATCTTATATGAGCCTATGGTAAAACTATAGTAAGGAGGGTAATTTACGGGTCGACCTTACGAGTATGTGAGGGGAAGCTAAAAATTACTTTAATTGGCATGTGACTATGCTACTGTACCTACGGGAGCGCAATTCCTGGGTCGGGTGCCCTTTTCTCGGGTTCAAAAATCGCATTTCTAGCAAAGTAATCTAATTAATGGCGATGAAGAATTGCTTTGTGCGTCTATTTTCCAATTTCCAACTATTAATAGTTTGGCGATCGTGATAGCTGTCGTCGACCTGAGTTTTGGCGTGGCAACACGACATCGTGTTTGCACCCATAGCAAGTCGATCACTTGAATCGTCGGCACGACACCTTCAACTCTGAGCCAACACTTGGTCTCTTGCCATCACTTAGATCGTTTCCGCACGAAAGTGATGAACCAAATAAGCAAACTTAATGCGTAGGACCAACCAACTTTGATATTGAAGGTGAAAATTCAGCTTTAATTTAAAACATAATTCCTTGAATTTCTCCTTTATTCGATTCTTTTTCTGAAAAAACAAAAAAAAAGAAGGGTGACTCAACTTCTAGGCCAATGTGTCTTATTGGGCTTAGTATGTGCTTAGTTTCGGTTAATCCTTAGGCTCTTTTTAATTACGTAGAAACTTGGATTATTTTTAGCCTTTGTAATCGTAATCTAATTTCAACCTAAATGGAAATTATATTAAATGTCCGCCCTGTTAATTTGTGTATGTAAGGATGCTGCTGATCTATTATTTTTCATAGACGCGAGCCACCCCCTAATGGAAGCAATAGCCATGTGCTTCTTATATTAATTTTTTCCGCCTTAAGATATAGAGGTGAGTTACTGATTTTGCTAAGTAGGGGTAGTTGTAGGAGCAAAACAACCTTGAATGATATCATGCCATAACATGTCAACTTTATACAAACACTATGAAGATGAAATAATTTAGCAGTACACTCATATAGAAGTGGCACTACTTATAACAATGATACAGAGTCTGCAAATAGACTTCATTGTGTCTGCGCCTCAGAAATGTAAAATGAAATACTCCAGTTTTCTCCTCCTCGATGTTTGAATGAGATTATGTAGCATTCAAAGGATGTGTGCTCAGTGCAGAAAGGGGGTTGCTTATTAAGATTAAAAACGGCTTCGAACGTAGAAAGCCATATAGGCAACTTTACGTGAAAAAAAGGCTTTGAGTACTTTTGTAGGGGTGACTACACGTCCTCAATGAGCTTAAGGTACTTACTTTTTATCCCCACCCCCATCCCCATACCCGGTCAACTCGAGGAATCCCCGGTCAAATCAGATTCGAGTATCGAATTCTCCGTCAAGTTCAGAGTTTTTTGCCATCTCTAAATATATCTATTAACCATTATGAAAGTCTTCTTATAGAAATGGGGTGTAGAACCATCGAAAATGTTTGTCTTATCGCATAAATTTAGGTAAATATTCCATGATTATATTCTTTATTGGAAAAATAAACTTTTCTAACATAAGAAATCAGTTTACTTTGAGATTTGTTACAACTTTAATTTAGAAGGAGCATATCGAAAGGGCGTCGCTCTAAAGATGCAAGAGGAACTCATCCGTGAAGAAGAGGGCATGGTCCGACCAAAACAGAATAAGCCAGCGAAACCAAACAGAAAATTATGAGTTTTGCTATGTTTAACCATCATGATTTGGCCGCTGAATTAATGAAATGGAAGTGCAATGGTTGCTGGAATTAATCACGTAAGTACTGGAAAATGGATGTTACATTTATATAATTGGAAGTTTGTGAAGATTTTCTTTAACAGAAAACTTGGCAATGATCCAACGCGTGTCAAGATTGATATTGATGTGAATATGATATTGTCTCTTTAAGAGAAGTAAAACGAAACGTTCTTATCCCACATCAGTAGACATACTAATATTTTATAATTGTTATATAAATATAATAATAATATACAAAATATTTTTCTTATTATTAATAATTTTAATGATAGTAATTTAATTAGTTATATTTTTTCGTTTTTTGATGATAATTATTTTATTAATAGTTGTTTTTATATTTTAAAAACTATTTTATTAATAAATAATTGTTTCGTAATTTTATAATATTTAAATTCTAAAAAATATTTTATTTATATTTTATATTAATATTTAATTAATATAATAATAATTATTTTATTAATGATATTATATAATTATTTTATTAATATAATAACAATAATTTTATAAATAACTAATCATACTAATTTAATAATATTTTGTTATTATTTTTAATAATAAAAATAGTAATTATTATTATTATTAATATTATTGTTATTATTGTTATTATTTTATTTATTATTATTATTATTGTTTTATTAAAATAATTATTTTATTATTATTATTATTATTATTAATATTATTATTATTTTATTAATTAGTATTGATGTTAAGTATAAAAATACTGAATTACAACGTAATTCAAAACTTTCCATCGAAGTTCTTAGGTAATCTAAGTTCCCTCCATGGGTGTAATTGTAATGTTTGAATTACAATTACAATGCAAACCAAACAGGCTACGTAATGTAAAGTGAATTATAATTCCTATAATTATGTGAACCAAACACCTTATGTAATGTAATCGAATTACAATTATTTCCAATTACATTGGATTACAACGAACCAAACGAGACCTTAGTGTACTGGTTCTAATTACGAAAGCCACTTTGATATCTGGCTCATATGATGCGACCATTTTTGCTCCGGAATCAAAATTTTGTTTGCATGATGTTGCGTGCTTTTGACTTGAATTCTTTTTGCTTTAGATAGTGTTTGGGCCTGTGCATTTTATCTTCTATTGAAAAACATATTTTTACTCGAAAAAGGTTTTTTGAAACTAAATAGATTTGTCCCACTATATATAGCGATGATTTGTTTCTCGGCGTGATGTTTCGTATACGTAACGATTAACGGTTTGTTAAATATTTGATTTTTTTTAATAATACTATAAATATTTTTTGTTTAATGAAAAAATGAATGAACATTGTTTGTCCAGTTATTTTTTATAAAATCTGTGAATTATATTGACCTTTTCTCATTGTATAATATTACTATGAACCGATAACTCAATAACACGCTAAGGCGAGTAATCAAGCAAACAATCCTTTAGAGATTGTTCGTTTTAGTTAGGCGTACGGGAGCACTAGTTCATGTTTTTCTACTCTAGTGTTAACGTCGATCTTTATGGTGGTCAGTTTGATTTGACTTGAGATTATATGATCATAATTATTAAATTGACCCTTATATCTAGATATACTTTATATATATCTAGATATACTTTATATATATATATATATATATATATATATACTAGAACGGTACCCGCGCAATGCGGCGGCGAGTACCTAATAACGAATTTTGAGACTAACAAATATTAGTCTCTTACTCATTGTAAAGTTCTAAAAATTGAATTAAAAAACCCACTAAAATTGCAAAAAAAATAAAAGTTAATAAAAATATATATCAAAATGGATATCGAATTAAAAAGCACAAAATTTTAAAAAATATAGTGAAATTAGATTATAAAAATAATAAATAAATAAAAAGATTTTTCAATTTAAAAGAAAAATTATTGTTACAAAAGGTTGTTACAAAAGTTTGTTACAAAAGGTTGTTAGAAAATGATATAGTATATAATGTTAATGAAGATAATCAACAACTTGCTTTATTTAGTAGGTAAAAAAGTCTGAATTTTCAGCCTTGCTATTTTTAGAAGGTCCCAAATGCTTTATATAGTAGTATAGATACTTTTTGTATATCCAGATATACTTTTATATATCTAGATATACTTTATATATATCTGATCATAATTATTAAATTTACTATATAAAGTGACATCAAAAAAGTTAAAAATGTATATCTAGATATACCTAATATATATCTAGATATATTTTATATATATCTGTATATAAGTAAGAATGTATAATATTTGCAGTTTAATTCTTGCATAGTTTTGGTTATTTGCAACTCAGTCCCTCCTCTTTTTTTATCCTAAGATCTAATCTCAACTAATGAATAGATAGGATTAGTCCCTTAGTTTCCATGAAAACACTAGTTTGTATAATAAACCAACTCAACTTCAACAGCCCGTGTGTTACACAGGTTTTAATCTAGTTAACTATTATATGGGCCAGGTACAAAATTGTTGGGCCATTGAATTTTAAATTTTACGTAATTGACAATTTCAATACATATTTTGTACTATTTTTGAGTTTTACTACTCTTACCTTTTTTGATGCACATTTTCTTTTTCATATTCTTTCACAAAAATTTGAGATCCTATTTTCCAGTCTATAAACAACGAAATATTTATTCAGGGGTTTAAGGTAAGTGAAGATTTGGTAACGTTAAGAGGCAATCTCACTTTTTTTTTGTGGTCTGATTCACAAGAAAAAAACAATCAATTTGACGGTTTGATCGCCTCTGATGAGTTAGACGTCAGAGACGTTTTTGGTAAAATCAAACACCACCGTGGACTTTTTTATGCGAATAGTAATGATCGTTTTAAGGATTTTCTTTTTAAAGAGACAAAGTTTGCACACGTCATGACCATTTTACGATAATCTCACTAGTCGTATCTTTTATCTAAAGATGACAAACAAATCTTATAAGAAACGAATCGGTATCATTGTTTTGCACACAAGATATAAGTGACGAGTGGAAAAGTCAAAAAAAAACAAGTGAAACACATACACCAATATTGATTAATTATTTGGTGTATATGAGTTATCTGTTTAATTTGTTGGCAAAGAATAAGTAGCTACATAGTGCTCGAAGGTTTGTTAACTCATCGATGTGGAAGAAAAACAAATCTTTAAGGTTTTGTTTTATTTCAGTTGCTCGATATCACATTTTAGTCTGTACCGTAATTTAGCAACTTTCGAGCTTCGACATGCTATCATCCCGGCCATTCAATTGCCTTAGAAACTTACATGCCGCTAAAGCAAAAAACACACCGGATATACAACGATACGTGCATGAAATGTAATTTTCAACTTACACGGAGCGAATTCTTGATCTCAAATCTCATAAATTTTGTCATTATATCATCATGTAACCAGTGGCGGACCCAGGACTAAATCTAAGGTAGTTCCTATTAAATAATCAAATCAGCGGGTTAAAAAGTCAACTAATCAACGAGTCAGGTTAAATAAAAAAGTCAACTTATTAATAGATTGGGTTAAGTTATCACTTATTAAGTGCAATACAACACACTAATCAAAACAAATGAACTCCAAAACATGACGTATCCAACACAATAATTATGATATAAGTATACTAAGACTCATTACCAATTTGTATCTTCTTGACATACAAATTCAATTTTTTTTTATGTTTTAACTTCTTGTGTAGTTGTTCGTCTACTAGCTTATTCATGCATTTCCAAAACATAAAGTATTTGTTTACGTATCTTAAATTACAAATATCTATATTTAAACTAGTACTCGTTTTGTTATTTTTGTAAAACATAGCGGTCAGTGGCGGAATCAGGAAGTTAGCGGAGTGGGGGCAAAAAATTTTTTTTAGACAAAAGTCATTATATACACCAAAATAAAGATACAAGTATAAGATTTTTACGTTGTTTTTTACTTTGTGGGGGGGGGGGGGGGGGGGAATTTAAAGATTTTTACATTATTTTGTGTTCGAGTGGGGGGCAATTTGATTCTACAATGGGGTGCATTTTAATAAAATGGTCTTAAAATTTTTTTTTATACACTGAAATTTGATTTTTTTGGACGAGCCATAGGAGGCGCCGCCCCCCGCATCTTGCAAGTACATCCGCCCCTGGTAGCGGTACACATTAAGTTTAAAAAATAAATTTAAACTGAATAGTTCACTTTTAATGATTTGTAGTCTATTCACTCTATTGTAGCAAAACTGAAAACTGAAAACAGCACTTTCCAAAAGTAAGATTAAAAATAAATATTGTAGTACTTTTAGTACTGCTACTAGTAAACAAAAGTTGTTTTTTTTATTGTTAAACCCAAGAAAGTTGACCAATACATTCTTTTACAGTTTTACTTCATCTTCTTCATCAGCTCAACCCGACGGTAATATCTCCCATTCCCGGCCAAACTTATTTTCTTTGTTTCTTTATCTTCTTTTTCGCAAATTTTAGATCTAAGGTGGTTCCTGATGTATTTCTAAGGTGGTTCCTTAAAAAAAATTTACATTGTTAACAAATGAATTTTTTTTTCAAGGTGGTTCTCGGAGACCACCTAGTTACCACCTAGGTCTGCCTCTGCATGTAACTAGTATAAATCTTAATAACATTAGTACCAAATGGTCAAGATTCATACCATATGTATTCATGATTCCTTAATTAACCGTTCTTTATCATCTATGCCAACCGAAAGTACTTGGTGACGCTCGAGCCTGAGAACTCTTCAAAATTACCTCCATAAAAATATCTTAGTGGTCAACTGTGCTAATACAGTTGGTTAGATTTGCCCCTCTATATGGTCACTTTGTTTTACTTGAGATCAAGTGTGGTGATTAACTTTCACGTGATCACTACACCACTTGAACGGTAAGGTATTTAGTTTTTCACGAGCGATGAGGTGTTCAAACCTGGTTAGGTGTATATATATTAGATAGTGGCCATGTGAGTCGGTACCAAATTATTCGAAAAATATATATGAATTATAGGTTATGAGTCGATAGCAGAAAATAAAAAACAAATATAAATTATTAGCTATAAGTTACGAGTCAATAGCAGAAAATTCAAAACAAATACAAATTATCAATTACGAGTCAATATCAGAAAAACTAGTATCTCTCTACATTAAATAATAAATGTATGCATATTCAATATAGACAACTATTAGTTTAAGTTTAACCCAAATTATGGTGATTATATATTGCTCTAAAGTTTTTTAACTCACTAATGTGGCACAAAATAATCTTTAAGCTTAGGGGCAATTTCAACATATATCATCCTACTTTTAAAATTAATTTCAAAAATACCCAATTATGCTTAGAAATCATTGCACATTATGCATTCAATAGTTGCACTTTGGGTATATATGAAATTAATTTTGAAAGTAAGGTGATATATAAATTTTCATAGTTTAAACCGTCATGAAATAATGGTGCGACGTTTTTGAACTTATGAATAGTGAAATCGATAGAGGAATTTAAGAAAGTCATGGAGTTGTGGACTTAAAGTCTCGACAACAACTGAAAACGATGGGTTACTTGAGTATTTCTTTGAGAAAAACGGTAAATCGTGTCTCCCTCAAGAGAGATTTGTTCAATTCTTGAATGATTTGCATAACGAGGTTTGTAACTTGTTTCACCTGATGAAATTAGTACTAAACTGTGACAAATTTGTTTGTTCTTCAATGTTTTTTTTTTCTCAGCAATTTTGTCACCTGAATTTTTTCATTATGACTATAAGTCAAAAGGCACGATATCTGCCAAGGATTTTATGTTATCGATGGGACATCTGCTGACATGAAGCACATCAACAAATTTTTTGACCGAGTTGAGCAACTCGAAGATTAACCAAATATCGGAAACATCTGCATTACATTCGAAGATTTCAAAAAGTTCTCCGAGTTACGAACACAACTAAGACCTCTATCTTTTGGTATATTTAGTTTCGGTAAAGTGAACGAGCTCCTTATTAAGAGGGACTTCCAACGATCTGCTGAACAGGTTAGCGAGGTTTCTTTAAGCAATAATGTGGTTGATATGACATAGTCATACTACCTAGTTGATGTAAATAGAGATCGAAGGTTAAGCTCAAATGAGTTTTTACGAGTCTTGCAAAGACGAGAGGAGGACACCTTGCAACCAAGGGAGGCTGGAATGAATGATGGAGTTACACGAGAATACTATTTTATTTCTTGGTAGCAAATGTAGAGCATGAACGCAATCACTATAACATGATAAATGCATAACTATTTTTTGTTACACATCATAGAAGTGAGAAATTTGTTGTGCACGTTATAAACGATCATTTAGACTCAGTTTGACATGATTTAGGAAATTGCCCAACATTTTTGCGTGCATTTCATGAAATACAAGAGTGCGCGCATAACCATCTATTTCATATGCTAATTAAACAACGCGGGTGCAATAACTTTGAGCTGGAATCTCACAATACAATGTTTGTTTGCATCAACTCACACTAGTTTACTATATCACGTAAAAACTGTACCTCAAAATGGCGATAAATCATTAAACTATTCAAGCATAACAGACATACCAATTTGTTAGCTATGTGAAGAGAGGGTGCAACGTGCATACATCTTTATGTCGCGTATTCTAAAGAATCAGGTTGTACTGATTGAGATGGTGTTGATATTTTCTGATCGGTTACCATGGAAATCTTGTGTTCTTGTACAACTTTATCCTTTATTTTTTGTTGTTTGTAGTCTTTTGGGAGTGGGTCAATTGATTGTATACGAAGCTGGTCTTTCTTCTTGGAACAATCGGCAAGGAAAAAATACCCTTCTGGATGGGGAAAACAATTTTACATCTAACTTTTGAGGTCCTTGAGGGGTGTTTGGATGTGATTATAGAACGAATGATATGAGCTTCTAACTTTGATTGGCTGATTATAAATGAATCAAATGATACAATGGTATGTGTGAATGACACTCGCAACACATTCGGCTAACGTGTGAGTGACATGGTTTGTTGTGTGTTAGACAACCATGTAGCCATGCCAAGATCCATCAGATGGGCTGACAATGATCCTCTCCTAAGCCATGGCCTAAACCATAAGGTTCGGTTAATCACGCTGTGGCTACATGGTCTAGATGATCAACAGGGTTTCAGGCTCTTAAGGTATCAAGAATACAGAGGTACGAGCCTATAGAACAGATCCTATTCAAGTAAGGTCGTGTGAGTGACATGGTCATGGAAACTAGTGGTTACACAACAAAAAATGACTACCAATCCATGGCTACCTTGGGTTTAATGGAAAAGTGGACAACAGATCAGAGTACGTGTTATTACTCGTAGATATAAGATGCTAGGTGTGGTATGGCATTCGTACTCGGCCAAAATTATCTCAACCACCAAAAGCTTTATAAGTTGATGCACATGATCTCATTTCAGTGACTACAAAACAACCATTTTGAGACTTTGATCTTTAGATACTAGAAATAGTGTAACTTTACTTAACGGTAGTACAAATTGTGGTCGTAGTTAGTGTGATAGTGAGGTATTTAGATTCACACATCCAAAAGTAACTTATAAGTTGATAGCTAAGAGTTGCATATACCTGTTTTCTTAGAGTAAAGGACATAAAATTCAAGTGTCATATGGTTATGTTTCATGTTCAGAAATTAGAAACATACTTCATAACCCATATGTTTTGTGATCGTTACAAAAGCCGTTACACGTCACTTTTTATTTATGTTTCTAACCTACTTCAATCTGCAAGTTAAGTAGATTGGTCTATTGGCATATAGTACTTCTTTAGTTAGTGATTACCTCCTTTGTCGATTTAAGGTAAACACTGCATACCGACAACATATGCTAAATCTCATAAAATCATTAATTTACTATTACGTATAACCTATTAAGTTCAATCACATTGACATGGGCTCGATGTAGTTCTGTTACACAGAATGGTAGGGGTCACATTTCCATAAAAGTTAAGAACAATAGCAAATTAGTTAGACAATCAATAACCGAGGCTATATTTACAGACCATTTTGCAGGACGAATCATAAGGGTGCCAACTAGTGTCATTGATGATCACATTGTTTAATATAATGCGTATTTTGCCCTTGAACCGTGCCTGAATTACGTGATGATATAATTTTTATGGTAGCGAGATTTGGTTACTTATAACAAATTTGTTCCTCGTCTTAAAAGATGATTTGTTCCTCCTCTACAGAGATGTCGAAAAAATTGACAGAAAGTTTTGCACACGGGACTTGACCATTTTTGGATAATCTCACCAACAAAATCATTTTTCTCTAATTTTAATCATCTTTTGAGACGGGGACCAAATTTCTGATAATTAACCAAATTTATCATAATAAGGGGTTATGAGTCGATACCAGAAAACTAAATAAAAAGATATGAATCATAAGTTAGGAGTCCATAGCAGAAAATTCGAAACAAATATAAATTATTAGTTACGAGTCAATAATACCATAAAACTTTATAAGAAAAACTAATAACCCTTGTACATCGAATAACAAATTGATACATATTCGACGAACAAGACCTATTTGTTGAAGTTTTATCCAAATAGTGGTGATTATCTATTGCTTTAAAGTTTCTTAACTCACCCGTGTGGGACAAAAAAAATCTTTAAGCTTTCATTTCAATTTCTCACTACCATATTTTAGTCCATCATAAAACGCTTGATCTTGATAACGCAGGGTAAGTAAATTTATGGATTTCGTAATTTTGTTGTTCTTTTCCATCTTTTTATGAAATAACGGTGCAACTGTTATTGAACTTAAGAATAGTGAAGTCGATAAAGAGGAATTTAATAAAGTCATGGAGTTGTGGATTTAAAATCTCGACACCAGTTGAAAACGATGGGTTACTTGAGTATTTCTTTGGCAAAGACGGAAAATTGCGCCTTCCTCGTGAGAAATTTGTTCAATTCTTGAATGATTTGCATCAGCAGGTTCGTAATCTTGTTTCACATGATGAAATTAGTACTAAACAGCCATAAATTTGTTTGATCCTCGGTGTATTTTTGTCTCTGCAGATTTGTTACCTTAATTTTTTCATTATGACTACAAGTCAAGAGGCAAGATATTTGCCAAGGATTTTGAGTTATCGATGGTAGCATCTGCTGATATGAAGCACATCAACAAGTTTTGATTGAGTAGAGCAATTAAAAGGCGGACCAAATCTTGCAAACATTCGCATTACATTCGAAAATTTCAAGAAATTCTCCAAGTTACAAACACAACTGAGACCTCTATCTATTGCTATATGTAGTTACGATAAAGTGAACGGGCTCCTTACTAAGAAGGATTTCCGACGAGCTGCTGAACAGGTTTGCGACATTTCTTTGAGCAACAATGTGGTTGATATTATATACTACCTATTTAATTTGATGTAAATTGAGATGGAAGGTTAAGCTCAGATGATTTTTTACGAGTCTTGCAAAGGCGAGAGGAGGAAAACTTATTACCAAGGGAGGCTGGACTGATGGGGTTACACGAGAATACTATTTTATTTTCTCGGTAGTAGAGCGTGAACGCAATTACTATAACATGATAAATGCAGACGTATTTTGTTACACATCATAGAACTAGTAAATTTGTTTCGCATGTTATAAATGATCATTTAGATCCAGTTTGACATGATTTAGAAAACTACATTCCACGAAGCACAAAAGCGCGTGCGTAACCATATATTTCACATGCTAATTAAACAATGCGATGCAATAACTTTGAGCTAAAATCTACCATACAATGTTTGTTTGCATCAACTGACACTAGTTTACTATATCATGTAAAAAACCGTACCTCAAAATGGCGATAAATTATTAAAATATTCGAGCACAACAAACATACCAATTTCTTAGCTAATGCGAAGACGAGGGTACATCATGCATACATCTTTATGTCGTGTAAACCCGTATTTAAATATTACCGAATATTAAATACGCAGCCTCAGTTTAAATAAATTATTACTAAAACTAATTATTCAGAAAATAACTATCAGATCGGAAATAATATTACGACTAATTATTCAGAAAAATAATTATCAGAGCGGAAATTTTAATTCGTTTCAGAAAAATAAAAAAGCGAGAATTAAATACGAACATACGTAAATAAATATAAATGTCAAGAATTAAAAAAAAAGAAAACTATATAATGTAAGAATAGAGGGCCTGTTATAAAAAAAAGAGAGAAAAGTTTAATGGGCTTTAGGCCCGGTTTTGTGTTGTAAAAAAAATACGGGTATAACCCCCCTCTTTCCACTTCATACGTAACAAAAAAAAGGGAAACTAGGGTTCATCTTTTGGCCGCCGGTTAGAGAAGAAAAAGGGAGTGTCGGGTTCGTTGTTCATCTTCGATCCGTGTGTAATCATCCACTTTTATTAATCGTTATAACGGTAACATCTATTCCCTTTTATTTATGTTTTAAATCATGAAATCAACATGTGTATAACCTAAACGAATGATTAATCACGAATTAAGAAACAGGGGTGTTGCGTTTTGGCTGTGTCACTAGAAAACCGAGACCATAAGGTCTCGGTGTGATGTTTAAATACCAACCGTGACCCAACCAGGGGTCGTGGTGGTGTTGTTCTTTGGCCAGCCGTGAGCAAACAACCCCAACAGGGGGGTATATATATATAAAAGAGGATGTTGGGTTTGATGTGGTTCATGAAACCGAGACCAAGAGGTCTCGGTGGCCCTTTCTCTGCCCAACCGTGACCCACACAGGGGCGGCATGGGCTGTGGTTCAGCCATTCGCAGCCAAACACAACCAACCGGGCTGTTTCAAAAGTAAGGGTGCGTTTGGGGTTACTAATAGTGGGAACGTGATGAAATCAGTGGGAACATGATGAAATTAGTGGGAAAAGTATGCGAGATCAGTGGGAAAGTTTTTGGACAGAAACTAATAATTTTAGATTGAAATTAGCGACGGTTTAGTGACACTAAAATCCGTCGCAGTTCTGTAGTGACTGTTTTTATGGACAGTTTTTAGTCACACAGTTTTAGCGATAGATTTTTCTGTCGCTAGTTCTAGTAGACAGATTTTATATAATTGTTAAATTGTTTAGTGCGACCGAGAAGGGGATATCTCGGTAGGCTCGGGATATAATTAAAATAAATTAAAAAAAATAAATATTTTGAATTATACCTTTTAAATTACTTTACTTAAATAAATGTTTTAAAAATGCATTTAAGGAATGAAATATAAATTAGTTTTATAAATTGTAAAAGGGTATAATTTTATAATAGGAATTAAATTATTTTGGAAACTATCTATTTTTAGCAGGTTACCAAACATAGAATTGGTGTAACGTCAGAATACGTTTTGTACCGTAATTAATAGCAGAACGTTATATGTTTAAAAAGAAATAGCAGAAGGCTCGGAACTATCAGTTAATATGAGTACAGTAATTCGGGAATAAATTAAATAAAACGAGGAACAGTTAAGATCAGTAAAATAAATAACCATTAGTCAACTTATTTTCGCGTACGTTATTTATGTAGTATCCGTGGAGTCGGAGTAGACCTTTCAGCTTTCGCTTTTATTTCATTTCTAGACACGAGGTACGGATTTTCCGTCCTTTCAGTAAGGACTTCCTTTCTATGCATGATTAGGATTCCCCGTCTTCAGCCAAATGTTTTCCCCAGTATATATGTTTAAGCTTATCAATAATCATGTTAATAACTAAATAAATTGCCTGAGCATTATATACAAACATGACCAGTTTATGTACTAGTTACGGAGGTACCGTAATCACGGCACTAGAGGCACCGGTGTCGTGATTCACATGCAAGAGAGCGATATCATGCATCGTCCCTTCACGTTTTGGCCATTATTATTATCATGTCATGTGGGGCGTATGGATGCATCCTAGGCTTATCGGTTTACAAGTTATCAGGGTGAATGTGGTGTGTGCTCTACATCCTTCACATTGGAGTTGATCCCTCCACCCAGCCCAGTATTTAGAGGTCACCCCTCTACAGTTATTTAGAGGTCACCCCTCTAAAGCATGACGAGGATACCCCTCCAGTTATTCATGCACCGTTGTTACAGCACATGACCTATATAAGCTCTGGCAATTAAAATACAGTAAATGCATGTTTTCAGATTTAACAGATAACAGTTCAGCTTTATTATTTATAAATCAGACTTTACAGATTATACACAGATTTCCGCTGCAACTTTACTTATCAGTCTTACAGCTCTAGTATTTTATCATCTGTTTTATTTCAGTAATTCCTTATCATGCTTTATATCCGTTCACTGAGCGTTATGCTCAGCCGTAGTTCTTACATGTTCTAACGGCAGGTACACCAGGACGCTCTTAGGATTATGATAGCATGTGCATTGAAGGAAGCTATCCGGACTTCTTACTTTATGCACTTCTTACATTATTCTGCTTATTTGGACATTGTTTAGTCCTTTCCTACATTATTTTAATTTTTATGTTTTGAGCTTATGTTTGGATTACCAATGTTTGATTCCGGTATTTCCTTTGTGGTCAATTAATGTTTTAGGACATTTAACTTATGCTTTGATGACACGCTATAAATACACGTAACGGTCCACTTATCCTAGTGGGGTGTTACAATTATGGTATGGGAGCTATAGGTTCGACCTGTAGGCTCTAAAACTTGACCTGTGACTAGTGGGTAGTCACCAGGAACTTCCCAGATTTTGGCGTTGTTATCTTTCATGTTTTCATGCATTTATCAGTCAGTTACCAGTCGGTTTTCTTAAAGTTTTTGACTAAGTAAAAGGTTGGTACAGGACTGGCCATATTTAGTCGCATGTGCTTTTCTGCGAATTTTGTTTTGGTGAACCGACCCATAGGCATTCACCCTTGCCGTTCAGATTTTGTACTGGTAAACCGACCCATAGGCGTTTACCCTTACTCATGACAGATTCATGTTTTTCAGTCAAATATTACTTGGTGAACCAGCCATAGACGTTCACCACTATTCAGGTCAATTTTCATGCTTTCAGTTGAATATTGTTTTGTGAAATGAACCATAGACGTTCACCTTTGCTCATATCATGACATTCTATAAATTTTGAAAAGTATGGATCGAACCAGAATCGCCAATACTTAGTCACATGTTTTCTTCCTTGAATGATGTGGATTGAACTATAGCCATCCACACCAGTTGTTGTTAAAACTCAGTTGATCATACTCTTATGTTCTTTGTAACAATCCAGTTTCACAATTTCAAGCTGATGTCGCCTTCAGGCGGATTCAGTTTCATGTTTCCTTACAAGGTTTATGTTTTCAATAGAATGGTAATGTTTCATGCTAAGATACAGAAGGATTACAGTAAAATACTATTTCATGATAAATCATGTTCTGGTCTTTATCAATCATGTCTTTATACTGAACGATGATGAAACTCCGTTTAATCATACTTTTTAGCCTCTATACAACCAGCATTAAGTCTTAGCAGAAATTATCAGCCTATCATGTTAACCGTTTCAGTTCAGTTTACTACCATTTAAATCAATTTATTTCTTTGATAATGTCAGACAAGCGACACCAGTATCGATCATCCCATAAAATTCCCACCAGTTCCATGTACAGTATTCCATACGTACCCCATGTACAGTGTCTCAGTTATACTCCATGTACAGTATTTCATTTGTACTCCACGTACAGTGTCTTATATATGCTCCATGTGCAGTATTCATTTTGTACTTCATGTACAGTAGTCCAGGTGTACTCCAGGTACCCTACTCCATGGATATTGTTAATCGATCCTCAATCATCTCAGGCATTCCCACTTGTCGATATTCTACCAGATGCAGATGCTGCACGTGAGTTGAAGATTTTGCCAGATGCTGATGCTGCTAACACTTTGAAGACCTCATAAATTCTGATGCTGCTGATACTTTGGAGATTTCTCAAGATGCTGATGCTGTTTATACTATGAAGACTCTACAAAACAAGGACAAAAACTATAAATTTAAAATTTCTGACGAGAATAAACTTCTACCATCTGACACTACCATTGTATTCTAGGCTTTTACTTTCTCAGCTTGATGTCACACTTCACTTAACTAACCGTTCATTCTGAAGAGTAGGAACCGGAACCCAGTCGGCCACTTAGCAGAATAGTTACATGAATCACGGTCATGAAAATGACCGTCATAAAGTGATAGACAAAGCAGTAGTGACAACCACCGTTCTTATAATTGATCAGTCAGTAACCATCGGAACTCTAGAACGGACGTGACCAGAAATACAAGAGGTCGGTAGCCTAACCGGTCCGCAAACCCTAGCAGTTACCAAAAATTCTTAACCTTATTCAGACTCACCCATTAAAATACATGTCCAGACAACAGTCAAGACATAGGTACCAAGTATCATTTCGGAAGACACATGTCAGGACACCAGTCATAGTACACGTCATACGAATATCTTCTCAAAGTACGAGTCAGATTCATAACACCAGTATGCCTCCTAAACCAGGTCCTTAGAATTTCAGGGTACCCTCTAAGGGGGTATACCCGTTTTGTTATGCCACGTATAAATCAGACCATTAAAATTCAGTTACCACCACTAGAGTATTATTCAGGTTAGACATGCAGTGTTCATTCTGCGAGGTTACAGACAAACACATTCAGCGAAAGTCGCCACGCTTACTTTACGTAATATTATGACAACCTTATCTTAAAACAGGTATTTACCAACCTCCCAGCTAAAAAAAAAAGACTCCGCAGTATCACCATATTTTAAAGTCTTCCTTCCAATTGAAGACAAGATCCGTCTTACCAACCCTAAACATATTCATTTTACTCCTGCCAGAAAAATCAGTACAATTGTTCCAGCTTTACCAGCACGTGAATTATTATCTTATAGTTGCGAATAATTCTAGTCATCATTTATGATGCGACTTCTGAAATTTCTTAAACTCATAATCAGCAGATTATCCCAAAGGTTCCAGATGTCATTCCAAAAGGTTTTCCAGAAATCCCTTCCTAACCACGAGGCAGAGTTTAGCATCGAGCTTGTCTCAAGAACGGAACCTGTTTTCAAAACTCTTTATCGCAGGGCTTCAGCTGATTTTAAAAGAGTTGCAACAACTGCTACAAGAATTACAGAATCAAGCTTTATTCGCCCTAGCGCACCACCAGGAAGTGCACCGTTTCTGTCTATCAGGAAGAAGGCCAGTATCATAAGATTATGTATCGACCACTAAAATTTTTTACAAGATCACCATTCTTATTCAATGTTCATTCCATAAATAGCAGGTCTATCTGATCTGCTACGATGTCTTAAACATTTTCCATAACAAATTTTCGATTATGCCACCAGTAGTGGTGAGAGAAAGAACATGATATTTTTTTCTTTTCCAGACTGCTGTTGCACACTTTATTGTCTCCCTAATACTCCAGCTATAGTATGAAATTTATGAATAAAATTTTTCCATTGGTTCCTCAGACAAAATCGTCAGTATATTCATTGATAACATTCTGTTCTGCTAAATTCTAAGAGAAGTACAAGAGAATCATCTTTTCATAGTTGAACAGAATCTCCAATAGGAGAAAGTTATATAAGCAGCTTTCCAGATGTGAATTCCAGTTGAACGAAGTGGCATTTCTGAACCACCCTATTTCAGCAGAAAGAAATTCCAAACAATCCTGCGAAGGTGAAGGCCATCACCTGATGGTCCCGACTGACGCCTGTGAACAAAATTCCACCGAGATGTACAATAATCCCAGGCAAAATTTTGATATAAGCAATATAACACAATTGATGCAACTACGTTCATATCTAGATGCATGACATACCATAGGTTCAAGATAGAACGCTGTCATGCTAGTGAGTTACTACAATCCTTAGAAATTTCTGAGCAGAAATGAGACGAAATTCCATGAAATTGTTATCAGTTACCACAGACTAAGAAAAGTATGATACTATCTAAGTCATCATCAACCATGTAATCAACCTGTGCGTTTTCTTTCATCCGAAAGGATTACGCAGGTAGTGGACCTGCAGAAAATTTAGCAGTAAATTGTATGAATTCAAGGTATTCCATCGACCATCATATCAGACAAAATTCATGTTCACGATCACGTGTATGTTTACGTTCACTTACGTTCACGTTTACTTTCACTTTCACGTTTACGTCTCATTCACACTAGGATGATGTTTCAGCTCATGTTTATGATCTCTCATGATTTAAAGCCACGATTCACATTCATGACATTGTTCACGTTCAGGTTCGTGTTCCATCTTCGTGGATACGTTCCAAGACTTGTACCGGATTTTACTTCAGAAAACTTGAGAAAACCAGACTCAAGTTTAGCATGGTTTCTCCATGACCAGACAGACGTTTCACGTCTCAGGCCGTATCGTCGACACTCTTTTCTCAGTCATCATACATTCGTGATATGTCCTTGTATCAAGTTCACAGTATGTTTCGCGTATCACATCCATGATATATTTCAGGCCCAGCGTTCCTTTTATAATCGCGAACCACGCTCACAATTGCTCACGTAGAACGTTCACAACTGTTCACGTAGTTCGTTCCTTATATTCTCAGCAGCTTGCTCAGAGAGATAAATATTATCTTTTCAGGATAATCGTACGTACCGTTTCATGTACCCTACATGCTACAACTTATTCATTCTATCAGATTCAGAAAAAAAAATTCATCTTAAGTATGGAACCAGAATTTTTCAGCATTCATCAGGATAGGGTCAACAGGACCAAGATTTTTATCATGTTTAGATCTTTTGAAGGAATCGTTTCGAGCGGGAGGCTACTCGAAACGGAGGAGCCCATCAGGACCTCTCATCATTTTTCCTTCAATAATTCAGTAAAGTCCTTTCAGTCATGTCACGTTCCATGTTCTCTTCAGCCATGTCACGTTACATGATCATTTCAGTCACGTCAGGTTTATACCTATCAGCAACATTATGTCTTAATTAGAAGACAAATTATCCTTCAGCTTATTTGTCTTTTCAGTTACATGTTCTTTCAGTTCTTATAACTTCATCAGCTTATTGCCTTTAATTCGAGGACGAATTTCTCCTTTTTAGAGGGGAAGAATTGTAAAACCACGATATCATCGTATCCTTAATTCGAGGACGAATTATTTTTTAGAGGGGAAGAATTGTAAAACCCGTATTTAAAGATTCCCGAATATTAAATACGCAGCCTCAGTTTAAATAAATTATTACTAAAACTAATTATTCAGAAAATAACTATCAGATCAGAAATAATATTACGACTAATTATTCAGAAAAATAATTATCAGAGCAGAAATTTTAATTCGTTTCAGAAAAATAAAAACGCGAGAATTAAATACGAACATACGTAAATAAATATAAATGTCAAGAATTAAAAAAAAAATGAAAACTATATAATGTAAGAATAGAGGGCCTGTTATAAAAAAAGAGAGAGAAGTTTAATGGGCTTTAGGCCCGGTTTTGTGTTGTAAAAAAAATACGGGTAACCCCCCTCTTTCCACTTCATACGTAACAAAAAAAATGGAAACTAGTGTTCATCTTTTGGCCGCCGATTAGAGAAGAAAAAGGGAGTGTCGGGTTCGTTGTTCATCTTCGATCCGTGTGTAATCATCTACTTTTATTAATCGTTATAACGGTAACATCTATTCCCTTTTATTTCTGTTTTAAATCACGAAATCAACATGTGTATAACCTAAACGAATGATTAATCACGAATTAAGAAACAGGGGTGTTGCGTTTTGGCTGTGTCACGAGAAAACCGAGACCATAAGGTCTCGGTGTGATGTTTAAATACCAACCGTGACCCAACCAGGGGTCGTGGTGGTGTTGTTCTTTGGCCATCCGCGAGCAACCAACCCCAACAGGGGAGGTATATATATAAAAGAGGGTGTCGGGTTTGATGTAGTTCATGAAACCGAGACCAAGAGGTCTTGGTGTCCCTTTCTCTGCCCAGCCGTGACCCACACTAGGGCGGCATGGGCTGTGGTTCAGCCATTCACAGCTAAACACAACCAACCGGGCTGTTTCAAAAGTAAGGATGCGTTTGGGGTTACTAACAGTGGGAACGTGATGAAATCACTAGGAAAAGTATGGGAGATCAGTGGGAAAGTTTTTGGACAAAAACTAATAATTTTAGATTGAAATTAGCGACGATTTAGTGACACTAAATTCCGTCGCAGTTCTGTAGTGACTGTTTTTATGGACAGATTTTATATAATTGTTGAAATGTTTTAGTGCGACCGAGAAGGGGATATCTCGGTAGGCTCGGGATATAATTAAAATAAATAAAGATTTTGAATTATACCTTTTAAATTACTTTTCTTAAATAAATGTTTTAAAAATGCATTTAAGGAATGAAATATAAATTAGTTTTATAAATTTTAAAAGGGTATAATTTTATAATAGGAATTAAATTATTTTGGAAACTTTCTATTTTTAGCAGGTTACCAAATATAGAATTGGTGTAACGTCAGAATACGTTTTGTACCGTAATTAATAGCAGAACGTTATATGTTTAAAAAGAAATAGCAGAAGTCTTGAAACTATTAGTTAATATGAGTACAGTAATTCGGGAATAAATTAAATAAAACGAGAAACAGTTAAGATCAGTAAAATAAATAACCATTAGTTAACTTATTTTCGCGTACATTATTTATGTAGTATCCGTGGAGTCGGAGTAGACCTTTCAGCTTTCGCTCTTATTTCATTTCTGGACACGAGGTACGGATTTTCTGTCCTTTCGGTAAGGACTTCCTTTCTATGCATGATTAGGATTCCCCGTCTTCAGCCAATTGTTTTCCCCAGTATATGTTTAAGCTTATCAATAATCATGTTAATAACTAAATAAATTGCCTGAGCATTATATACAAGCATGACCAGTTTATGTACTAGTTACGGAGGTACCGTAACCACGGCACTAGAGGTACCGGTGTCGTGACTCACATGCAGGAGAGTGATATGATGCATCGTCCCTTCACGTTTTGGCCATTATTATTATCATGTCATGTGGGGCGTATGTATGCATCCTAGGCTTATCAGTTTATAAGTTATCAGGGTGAATGTGGTGTGTGCCCTACATCCTTCACACTGGAGTTGATCCCTCCACCCAGCACAGTATTTAGAGGTCACCCTCTACAGTTATTTAGAGGTCACCCCTCTACAGCATGACGAGGATACCCCTCCAGTTAGTCATGCACCGTTGTTACAACACATGACCTATATAAGCTCTGGCAATTAAAATACAGTAAATGCATGTTTTCAGATTTAACAGATAACAGTTCAACTTTATTATTTATAAATCAGACTTCATAGATTATACACAGATTTCCGCTGCAACTTTACAGCTCCAATATTTTATCAGCTGTTTCATTTCAGTAATTCCTTATCAAGCTTTATATCCGTTCACCGAGCGTTATGCTCAGCCGTAGTTCTTTCATGTTCTAACGGCAGGTACACCAGGACGCTCTTAGGATTCTTATAACATGTGCATTGAAGGAAGCTATTCGGACTTCTTACTTTATGCACTTCTTACATTATTATGCTTATTTGGACATTATTTAGTCCTTTCCTACAATATTTTACTTTTCATGTTTTGAGCTTATGTTTGGATTACCGATGTTTGATTCTGGTATTTCCTTTATGGTCAGTTAATGTTTTAGGACATTTACCTTATGCTTTGATGACACGCCATAAATACACGTAACGGTCCACTTATCCTAGTGGGGTGTTACAGTTATGGTATCAGAGCTATAGGTTCGACCTGTAGGCTCTAAAACTTGACCTATGACTAGTGGGTAGTCACCAGGAACTTCCCAGATTTTGGAGTTGTTATCTTTCATGTTTTCATGCATTTATCAGTCACTTATCAGTCGGTTTTCTTAAAGTTTTTGACTAAGTAAAAGGTTGGTACAGGACTAGCCATATTTAGTCGCATGTGCTTTTCTGCGAATTTTGTTTTGGTGAACCGACCCATAGGCGTTCACCCTTGCCGTTCAGATTTTGTATTGGTAAACCGACCCATAGGCGTTTACCCTTACTCATGACAGATTCATGTTTTTCAGTCAAATATTACTTGGTGAACCAGCCATTGACGTTTACCACTATTCAGGTCAATTTTCATGCTTTCAGTTGAATATTGTTTTGTGAACTGAACCATAGACGTTCACCTTTGCTCATATCATGACATTCTATAAATTTTAACAAGTATGGATCGAACCAGTATCGCCCATACTTAGTCACATGTTTTCTTCCTTGAATGATGTGGATTGAACTATAGCCATCCACACCAGTTGTTGTTAAAACTCAGTTGATCATACTCTTATGTTCTTTGTAACAATCCAGTTTCACAATTTCAAGCTGATGTCGCCTTCAGGCGGATTCAGTTTCATGTTTCCTTACAAGGATTATGTTTTCAACAGAATGATAATGTTTCATGCTAAGATACAGAAGGATTACAGTAAAATACTATTTCATGATAAATCATGTTCTGGTCTTTATCAATCATGTCTTTATACTAAACGATGATGAAACTCTTACTTTTTAGCCTCTATACAACCAGCATTAAGTCTACGCAGAAATTATCAGCCTATCATGTTAACCATTTCAGTTCAGTTTACTACCATTTAAATCAATGTATTTCTTTGATAATGTCAGACAAGCGACACCAATATCGATCATCCCATAAAATTCCCACCAGTTCCATGTACAGTATTCCATATGTACCCCATGTACAGTGTCTCAGTTATACTCCATGTACAGTATTTCATGTGTACTCCACGTACAGTGTCTCAGATATGCTCCATGTGCAGTATTCATTTTGTACTTCATGTACATTAGTCCAGGTGTACTCTACGTACCCTACTCCATGGATATTGTTAATCGATCCTCAATCATCTCAAGCATTCCCACTTGTCGTTATTCTACCAGATACAGATGCTGCACGTGAGTTGAAGATTTTGCCAGATGCTGATGCTGCTAACACTATGAAGACCTCATTAATGCTAATTCTGCTGATACTTTGGAGATTTCTCAAGATGCTGATGCTGTTTATACTATGAAGACTCTGCAGAACAAGGACAAAAACTATAAATTTGAAATTGCTGACGAGAATAAACTTCTACCATCTGACACTACCATTCTATTTCAGGCTTTTACTTTCTCAGCTAGATGTCACACTTCACTCAACTAACCGTTCATTTAGAAAAGTGGGAACCGGAACCCAGTCGGCAACTCAGCAGAATAGTTACATGAATCACGGTCATGAAAATGACCGTCATAAAGTGACAGACAAAGCAGTAGTGACAAACACCGTGCTTATAATTGATCAGTCAGTAACCATCAGAACTCCGGAACGGACGTGACCAGAAATACAAGAGGTCAGTAGCCTAACCGGTCCACAAACCCTAACAGTTACCAGAAATTCTTAACCTTATTCAGACTCACCTATTAAAATACATGTCCAGACAACAGTCAAGACACAGGTCCCAAGTATCATTTCGGAAGACACATGTTAGGACACCAGTCATAGTACACGTCATATGAATATCTTCTCAAAGTATGAGTCAGATTCATAACACCAGTATGCCTCCTAAACCAGGTCCTTAGAATTTCAGGGTACCCTCTAAAGGGGTATACCCGTTTTGTTATGCCACGAATAAATCAGACCATTAAAATTCAGTTACCACCACTAGAGTATTATTCAAGTTAGATACGCAGTGTTTGTTCTACGAGGGTACAGACAAACACATTCAGCGAAAGTCGCCACGCTTTACGTATTATTATGACAACCTTATCTTAAAACAGGTATTTACCAACCTCCCAGCTAAAAAAAGACTCTGCAGTATCACCGTATTTTAAAGTCTTCCTTCCAATTGAAGACAAGATCCGTCTTACAACCCTGAACATATTCATTTTACTCCTGCTAGAAAAATCAGTACAATTGTTCCAGCTTTACCAGCACGTGAATTATTATCTTATAGCTGTGAAGACTTCTAGTCATCATTTATGATGCGAATTCTAAAATTTCTTAAACTCATAATCAGCAGATTATCCCAAAGCTTCCAGATGTCATTCCAGAAGGTTTTCCAGAAATCCCTTCCTAACCACGAGACAGAGTTTAGCATCGAGCTTGTCTCAAGAACGGAACCTGTTTTCAAAACTCTTTATCGCAGGGCTTCAGCTGAGTTTAAAAGAGTTGCAACAACTGCTACAAGAATTACAGAATCAGGCTTTATTCGCCCTAGCGCACCACCAGGAAGTGCACCGTTTCTGTCTATCAGGAAGAAGGCCGGTATCATAAGATCATGTATCTACCACTAAAAATTTTTACAAGATCACCATTCTTATTCAATGTTCATTCCATAAATAGCAGGTCTATCTGATCTGCTACGATGTCTTAAACATTTTCCAGAACAAATTTCCGATTATGCCACCAGCAGTGGTGAGAGAAAGAACATGATATTTTTTTTCTTTTCTAGACTGCTGTTGCACACGTTATAGTCTCCCTAATATTTATGAATAAAATTTTTCCATTGGCTCCTCAGACAAAATCGTTAGTATATTCATTGATAACATTCTGATCTGCTAAATTCTAAGAGAAGTACAAGAGAATCATCTTTTCACAGTTGAACAGAATCTCCAATAGGAGAAAATTATATAAGCAGCTTTCCAGATGTGAATTCCAGTTGAACGAAGTGGGAATTCTGAACCACCTTGTTTCAGCAGAAAGAAAGTCCAGACAATCCTACGAAGGTGAAGACCATCACCTGATGGTCCCGACTGACGCCTATGAACGAAATTCCACTGGAATGTACAATAATCCCAGGCAGAATTTTTATATAAGCAGTATAACACAATTGATGCAACTACGTTCATATCTAGATGCCTGACATACCATAGGTTCAAGATAGAACGCCGTCATGCTAGTGAGTTACTACAATCCTTAGAAATTTCTGAGCAGAAATGAGACGAAATTCCATGAAATTGTTATCAGTTACCACAGACTCATAAAAGTATGATACTATCTAAGTCATCATCAACCATGTAATCAACCTGTGCGTTTTCTTTCATCCGAAAGGATTACGCAGTAGTGGACCTATAGAAAATTTAGCAGTAAATTGTATGAATTCAAGGTATTCCATCGACCATCATATCAGACAGATTTCATGTTCACGATCACGTGTATGTTTACGTTCACTTACGTTCACGTTTACTTTCACTTTCACGTTTACGTCTCATTCACAGTAGGATGCTGTTTCAGCTCATGTTTATTATATCTCATGGTTTAAAGCCACGATCCGCATTCATGACATTGTTCACGTTCAGGTTCGTGTTCCATCAGGATACGTTCCAAGACTTGTACCGGATTTGACTTCGGAAAAACTTGAGAAAACCAGACTCAAGTTTAGCATGGTTTCTCCATGACCAGACAGACGTTTCACGTCTCAGGCCGTATCGTCGACACTCTATTGTCAGTCATCATACATTCGTGATATGTCCTTGTGTCAAGTTCACAGTATGTTTCGCGTATCACATCCATGATATATTTCAGGCCCAACGTTCCTTTTATAATCACGAACCGTGCTCACAATTGCTCACGTAGAACGTTCACAATTGTTCACGTAGTTCGTTCCTTATATTCTAAGTAGCTTGCTCAGAGAGATAAATATTATCTTTTCAAGATAATCGTACGTACCGTTTCATGTACCCTACATGCTACAGCTTATTCCTTCTATCAGATTCAGAAAAAAAAAATTCATCTTAAGTATGGAACAAGAATTTTTCAGCATTCAGGATAGGGTCAACAGGACCAAGATTTTTATCATGTTTAGATCTTTTGAAGGAATCGTTTCGAGCGGGAGGCTACTCGAAACGGAGGAGTCCATCAGGACCTCTCATCATTTTTCCTTCAATAATTCAGTAAAGTCCTTTCAGTCATGTCACATTCCATGTTCTCTTCAGTCATGTCACGTTACATGATCATTTCAGTCATGTCTGGTTTATACCTATCAGCAACATTATGTCTTAATTAGAAGACAAATTATCCTTCAGCTTATTTGTCTTTTCAGTTTACATGTTCTTTCAGTTCTTATAACTTCATCAGCTTATTGCCTTTAATTCGAGGATGAATTTCTCCTTTTTAGAGGGGAAGAATTGTAAAACCACGATATCATCGTATGCTTAGTTCGAGGACGAATTATTTTTTTAGAGGGGAAGAATTGTAAAACCCGTATTTAAAGATTCCCGAATATTAAATACACAGCCTCAGTTTAAATAAATTATTACTAAAACTAATTACTCAGAAAATAACTATCAGATCAGAAATAATATTATGACTAATTATTCAGAAAAATAATTATCAGAGCAGAAATTTTAATTCGTTTCAGAAAAATAAAAACGCGAGAATTAAATATGAACATACGTAAATAAATATAAATGTCAAGAATTAAAAAAAAGAAAACTATATAATGTAAGAATAGAGGGCATGTTATAAAAAAAACAAAGAGAAGTTTAATGGGCTTTAGGCCCGGTTTTATGTTGTAAAAAAAATGCGGGTATAACCCCCCTCTTTCCACTTCATACTTAACAAAAAAAAGGGAAACTAGGGTTCATCTTTTGGCCGCCGGTTAGAGAAGAAAAAGGGAGTGTCGGATTCGTTGTTCATCTTTGATCCGCGTGTAATCATCCACTTTTATTAATCGTTATAACGGTAACATCTATTCCCTTTTATTTCTGTTTTAAATCACGAAATCAACATGTGTATAACCTAAACGAATGATTAATCACGAATTAAGAAACAGGGGTGTTTCGTTTTGGCTGTGTCACGAGAAAACCGAGACCATAAGGTCTCGGTGTGATGTTTAAATACCAACCGTGACCCAACCAGGGGTCGTGGTGGTGTTGTTCTTTGGCCAGCCGCGAGCAAACAACCCCAACAGGGGGGTATATATATAAAAGAGGGTGTTGGGTTTGATGTGGTTCATGAAACCGAGACCAAAAGGTCTCGGTGGCCCTTTCTCTGCCCAGCCGTGACCCACACTGGGGCGGCATGGGCTGTGGTTCAGCCATTCGCAGCTAAACACAACCAACTGGGTTGTTTCAAAAGTAAGGGTGCGTTTGGGGTTACTTACAGTGGGAACGTGATGAAATCAGTGGGAAAAGTATGGGAGATCAGTGGGAAAGTTTTTGGATAGAAACTAATAATTTTAGATTGAAATTAGCGACGGTTTAGTGACACTCAATTTTGTCGCAGTTCTGTAGTGACTGTTTTTATGGACAGTATTTAGTCACACAGTTTTAGCGATAGATTTTTCTGTCGCTAGTTCTAGTAGACAGATTTTATATAATTGTTGAATTATTTTAGTGCGACCGAGAAGGGGATATCCCGCTAGGCTCGGGATATAATTAAAATAAATAAATAAAATAAAGATTTTGAATTATACCTTTTAAATTACTTTACTTAAATAAATGTTTTAAAAATGCATTTAAGGAATGAAATATAAATTAGTTTTATAAATTGTAAAAGGGTATAATTTTATAATAGGAATTAAATTATTTTGGAAACTTTCTATTTTTAGCAGGTTACCAAATATAGAATTGGTGTAACGTCAGAATACGTTTTGTACCGTAATTAATAGCAGAACGTTATATGTTTAAAAAGAAATAGCAGAAGGCTCGGAACTATCAGTTAATATGAGTACAGTAATTCGGGAATAAATTAAATAAAACGAGAAACAGTTAAGATCAGTAAAATAAATAGCCATTAGTCAACTTATTTTCGCGTACGTTATTTATGTAGTATCCGTGGAGTCGGAGTAGACCTTTCAGCTTTCGCTCTTATTTCATTTCTGGACACGAGGTACGGATTTTCTGTCCTTTCGGTAAGGACTTCCTTTCTATGCATGATTAGGATTCCTCGTCTTCAGCCAATTGTTTTCCCCAGTATATGTTTAAGCTTATCAATAATCATGTTAATAACTAAATAAATTGCCTGAGCATTATATACAAGCATGACCAGTTTATGTACTAGTTACGGAGGTACCGTAACCACGGCACTAGAGGCACCAGTGTCGTGACTCACATGCAGGAGAGTGATATCCTGCATCGTCCCTTCACGTTTTGTCCATTATTATTATCATGTCATGTGGGGCGTATGGATGCATCCTAGGCTGATCAGTTTACAAGTTATCAGGGTGAATGTGATGTGTGCTCTACATCCTTCACATTGGAGATGATCCCTCCACCCAGCACAGTATTTATAGGTCACCCCTCTACAGTTATTTAGAGGTCACCCCTCTACAACATGACGAGGAAACCCCTTCAGTTATTCATGCACCGTTGTTACAGCACATGGCCTATATAAGCTCTGGCAATTAAAATACAGTAAATGCATGTTTTCAGATTTAACAGATAACAGTTCAGCTTTATTATTTATAAATCAGACTGTACAGATTATACACATATTTCCGCTGTAACTTTACTTATCAGTCTTACAGCTCCGGTAATTTATCATCTGTTTCATTTCAGTAATTCCTTATCATGTTTTATATCCGTTCACTGAGCGTTATGCTCAGCTGTAGTTCTTTCATGAATAAACGACAGGTACACTAGGACGCTCTTAGGATTTTGATAGCATGTGCATTGAAGGAAGCTATCCGGACTTCTTACTTTATTCACTTCTTACATTATTCTGCTTATTTGGACATTGTTTAGTCCTTTCCTACAGTATTTTACTTTTCATGTTTTGAGCTTATGTTTGGATTACCGATGTTTGATTCCGGTATTTCCTTTATGGTCAGTTAATGTTTTAGGACATTTACCTTATACTTTGATGACACACCATAAATACACGTAACGGTCCACTTATCCTAGTGGGGTGTTACATGTCGTGTATTCTAAAGAATCAGGCTGTGCTGATTGTGATGGTGTTGACATTTTCCTATGGGTTACCATGGTGATGTTGTGTTCTTGTACAACTTCACCATTTTTGGTTGTTTGTAGTCTTTTGGGAGTGGGTTACTGTTGATGGTATACGAAGCTGGTCTTTCTTCTTGGAACAATCTACAAGGACGAAATACCCTTCAGGATGGGGAAAAAAATTTTACATCTAACTTTCGACGTCCTAAAGTTGTATCTCCCAACACTACCTTAAGGGTGTTTGGATGTGATTATAGAACGGATGATATGAGATTTTAACTTTGATTGGCTGATCATAAACGTATCAAATGATACAACGGTATGTGTGGATTACACTCACAACACATTAGGGTAACGTTTGAGGGACATGGTCATGGTAACTAATGGTTACACAACAGAAAATGGAGAAATAAAAACTGAAAAAGAAGCAGTTATGGGTGTTTGCAAAGTGTCGGGCACTGGATTGTGAGTGCATATTTGCATGTCGATAACTCAGTGATAGAACTAATCATAGCTCTAGGTTCCGAGCACACAAATCTAACCTACAAATCATATCAACAAACACAAAAACAAAACCAGGACAAGGTGAAATGACTGAAATCTGTATTGTTGATTAAATATGTCGAGTCCATCATACCTCAGTTTCTCGAGGCTCATTTTTGTAATATCACAATTTGTCCAATTTTTGTATATATGAATTTTTGTATATATGAGCATGATACCTGCAATAAAAAACATATTCACAGGAATTCTGCTTTGAGTATGTCAATTTAACTAAAATAATCACATCATTACTTTAGTAACGTTCTAGAAATCACATGTACCAATACATCATCTGGTTTCTCACTTATGGATTTTTCCACTTTAGGTAAGTAGCGAAATTAGGGTAGAAAAGTCGATAAAATAAATAAGATATCAGTAATGAGTCTACCTAAAAATTCAAAAAACTAAAAGAAATACGTAAATAATATACCCAAAAATCAATGATATACGCCCATATACACTTAACATATATTAATTTATCTATGTGTATCAGCAGTATACATTAATTTAATCGTTGACAAATAGTAGTAATTATATATTGCTCTAGCTTTGCTAACTCATAGATGGGGGACAAAACATCTTTAAGCAATTTATCAAGCTTCAACTTGTTATCATCATAAAACGGCGAACATATTGAATTTGAAAAAGAAGGTTAAAGTAGTGTCTAGTTGGAGAATTTTTCATGTTTTTCTGTTTTTAAATTTTCGTAAAAGGACAAGTGGTAAATTAAAGATTTTTTTTAATTTTTTGCATACGCGTATTTTAATATACTTTCGACATTTTTTTACATTTTTCGTGATTTGAAATTTATTTTTTGAAGAACCACATGTGATTTTAAAATAACAAATCAAATGTAATTTTACATATCAAATGTGAATTAAAGGGTGTAAATTTAATCACTTGAAAAACGTTTGTCAAAACTAAATTGATTTGTCCCACTATATGGAACAAATGATTTGATTCTGATCGTGATGATTCGTACACGTAACGATTAATAATTTATGGGATATTTGATTTTTTAAAATAATACTATAATTTTTTTTTTAATTTAATGAAAAAATGAATGAACATTGTTTGGCCATTTAATTTTTTATAAAATTTGTGAATCATATTGACCTTCTCTCGTTGTATAATATTACTATTAGTTAGGAATCGTACGGGATCACTAGTTCATGTTTTTCCACTCTATTGTTAACGTCGATCGTTATGGTCAGTTTGGTTTGACTTGAACGGTAAGGTCTTTAGTTTTCTACGAAAGGTTAAATGTTGAAATCTCGTTAGGTGCATATATTAAATGGTTGTCATGGAGAAGTAAAAAAGGATTCCGAAAGTAATCTCACATAGAGCATAATCATTCTAATTTAATATTCTTTTGAGATGAGGACAAATCTCATATAGGTACGAAAAGTATCTCAGAAAAATGAAAAGAAATAAGCGAAAGTTTTGCACTGCATAACATATTCTCTCATTTTAATCTCATGCAAGAAACTTATACGGGAAATATAAGTAAGCTCTTTAGTTGTCTACGAAAGGTTAAGTAGTGTTAAAACCTCGTTACTGCATATATTAGATGGCTGCCATGCAAAGACCGAAAACGATTCTGAAAGTAATTTCACGTTGAGCATGCATAACCATCTAGGATAATCTCATATAGGTAACGAAACTATCTCAGAAAAATGAAAAGAAACAAGCGAAAGTTTTGCACACGTTGCATGACCATTTTAGGATAATCTCAATAGCAATGACATATTCTCTTATTTAATTACTGGTGAAACAAATTTGTTATAAGTAAAGAATCTCTAATTGAACCGCAAATGTCGAAAAAAGAACTAAACCCATATGGAGAATATATTAATTTATTAACATATACTAGTAGTTATATATTTTGTTAACTCATCGATGTGGGACAATCTCAATAGCAAATCCAATCTTATAGCTTTTTGTTTCATTTCAATCGCTCCATGTGATATAGTCCTGTAATTTAGCAACTTTCTAGGTGTAATGTTATCATTCCATTCGATTGACACTAGTGATTGTATGTCATTCGTACTCTACCAAAATTATCTCAACAACCAAAAGCTTTATAAGTTAATGCACATGATCTACAAAACAACCATTTTAAGACTTTGATCTTTACATACTCGAAAAAGTAGAATTTACTTAATGATAGTACATATTGTGTTCGTGATTCTTGGTGCTTTTAAGACCCTCTTAAAGATGTTTTAAATGGTGGTTGAGAAGAACACAAAAAGGTTACATGCATCATCATCACCTTGTCAAGTAAAAAGTAACTGATAAGTTGATAGCTGAGATTTTCATATACGTGTTTTCTGAGAGTAAAATGGCATAAAATTCAAGTGTCATACGGTTATGTTTCATGTTCATAAATCAGAAGCATAATTTAGAACACGTATATAGGTTTTGTGATCGTTGCAAAAGCCCTTAAACGTAAATTTTTATTTATGTTTCCACACTTACTATAATCTGCAAGTTAATTAGATTGGTCATTTGGCATAAAGTACTTCTTTAATAAGTGTTTACCGCCTTTGTCGATTTTGGGTAAACACTGCACACAGAGAACATATGCTAGACCTCATGAAATCTTTCATTTACTGTAACGTATTTAGTTTAATCACGTTGACATGGGCTCGTAGCATTTTCGTTTCACAAAATGGTAGGAGTCACATTTCCAAACAAAATAAGTACAATAGCACATTAGTTAGACAATGAATTAACCAGCATTGCAGTAGGAATTATAAAGGTGACAACTAGTTTCATTGATGATCACATGGTTTACTTGAACTCAAGAACATGCTTATCTACTTTTAGAACATTAAAGACACTAACTTGGTCTGTTTAGTCACAATCCAGAATCCTTATTCCATAGTTATATAACCCTTGAACCATAATTAAATAAAAGCCATCGGGCAAGTATGAAAATAGAATAGAAACATAGTCATCTCAAACACCCTTTTCCCACATCGTCGAAACATAAAACCAAAATGCTCCTATTATAGCCCATTTGGTCACATCTTGCTGCCGAGTCAAGTAACGTGGGCTTGTGACCCATGTGGGGGCATTAACATTATTAATTTGGATGGCTAAGAGCTAGGGGCAACTTTGGCTCGGTATCTGTGGATCAAAGGGTCCCGTGTCGCCATATGATGTGGCTGCACACTGTCTCCTTGTGGAGACTAGGAAGGCCTGACACAACCTTCTGGCGGTGTGAGCCATTCACTCGATCAAAGTTGACCCCTTCTTATCCCGACAATAATCTTTTAATATTGAATGATTTTCCGATATAATCTTTTCAACGGGATTTAGACGATTTACTCCCATCATTTTTCTATACGGCTATAATCTGCAAGTGAAGTAGATTGGTCTATTGGCATATATAATATATATAGTACTTCTTTAATAAGTGTTTACCGCCTTTGTCGATTTTGGGTAAACTGTCGAAAAAATAAACGAAAGTTTTGCACACGGATATAAAAATGTTTGAAGCTTTTACTGTAAAAAAATGTATATTTCTGGACAATCTAACCAGCAAATCATCATTTGAGATGAGGAACAAATTTCTTAGAATTAACCAATCAATCATAAAAAGTGGTAACGAGTCGATACCAAAATATTCCAAAAATATATATGAATTATAGGTTACGAGTCAGTAGCAGAAAATTCGAAACAAATATAATTAAATTATTAGTTACGAGTCGATACCAGAAAACTTTATAAGAAAAACTAATATTTGTGTACATCGAATAATAAATCGATACGTATTCGATGTAAACAAGTATAAGTTCAAATTTTACCCAGATAGTGGTGATCATATATTGCTCTAAAGTTTGTTAACTCGCCGATGTGGGACAAAACAATTCTTTAAGCTTATGTTCCATTTCAATTGCTCAGTATCACAATTTAGTCCGTCATGAAATAATGGTGCGACTGTTTTTGAACTTATGAATAGTGAAATCGATAAAGAGGAATTTCAGAAAGTCATGGAGTTGTGGACTTAAAGTCTCGACAACAGTTGAAAACAATGGGTTACTTGAGTATTTCTTTGGAAAAGACGGTAAATCATGTCACCCTCATGAGAAATTCGTTCAATTCTTGAATGATTTGCATAACGAGGTTCGTAAACTTGTTTCACCTGATGAAATTAGTACTGAACTGTGGCAAATTTGTTTGTTCTTCAGTGTATTTTTGTCTGCAAATTTTGTCACCTGAATTTTTTCATTATGACTACAAGTCAAGAGGCACGATATCTGCCAAGGATTTTGTGTTATCAATGGTAGCATCTGCTGATATGAAGCACATCAACAAGTTTCTTGATCGAGTTGAACAACTGAAAGATGAACCGAATCATGGAAACATTTGCATTACATTTGAAGATTTTAAAAAGTTCTGAGAGTCACAAACACAACTGAGGCCTCTATCTTTTGCTATATTTAGCTTCGGTAAACTGAACGAACTCCTTACTAAGAAGGATTTCCAACGAGCTGCTGAACAGGTTTGCGGGATTTCTTTGAGCAACAATGTGGTTGATACGCCGACATACTACCTATTTGATGTAAATCGAGATGGAGGGCAGCTTGCAACCAAGGGAGACTGGACTCATGATAAATGCAGACATATTTTGGTACACATCATAGAACTGAGAAATTTTTTCGCACGTTATAAGCGATCATTTAGAATCAGTTTGACATGATTTAGAAAACTGCCATCATTTTTGCGTGCATTTTCATGAAACACAAGAGTGCACGCATAACCATCTATTTCACATGCTAATTAAACAACGCGGTGCAACAACTTTGAGCTGAAATATTACCATACAATATTCGTTTGCATCAACTTGCACTAGTTTACTATATCATGTAAAAAACTGTACCTCAAAATGGCGATAAATCATTAAACTATTCGAGCACAACAAACATACCAATTTGTTAGCTAATGCGAAGACGAGGGTACAACGTGCATACATCTTTATGTCGCGTATTCTAAAGAATCAGGTTGTGCTGATTGTGATGGTGTTGATATTTTCTTATCGGTTACCATGGCGATCTTGTGTTCTTGTATAACTTCATCCTCCATTTTTGGCTGTTTGTAGTCTTTTGGGAGTGGGTTACAATTGATTGTATATGAAGCTGGTCTTTCTTCTTGGAACAATCTGCAAGGACGAAATACCCTTCAGGATCGGGAAAACAATTTTACATCTAACTTTCGACGTCCTAAAGTTTTATCTCCCAACACTACTTTAAAGGGGTGTTTGGATGTGATTATAGAACGGATGAAAGGAGATTCTAACTTTGATTGGCTGATTATAAACGTATCAAATGATACAATGGTATGTTTGAATGACACTCACAACACATTAGGCTAACGTTCGAGTGACATGGTACGGTCAACTAGTGGTTACACAACAGAAAAATGCACAAATAAAAACTGAAAAAGAAGCACTTACGGGTGTTTGCAAAGTGTTGGGCACTGGATTGTGAGTGCATATTTGCACGTCGATAACTCAGTGATAGAACTAATCATAGCTCTAGGTTCCGAGCACACAAATCTAACCTACAAATCATATTAACAAGTAAAAACAAAATCACGATAACGTGAAATGACTGAAATTCATATAGTATAAGTAAATATGTCGAGCCCATCATACCTCAGTTTCTCGAGGCTCATTTGTAAGATCACAAGTGGTCCCATTTTTGTATATATGAGCATGATACCTACAATAAGAAGTTAATATAAGAACTAGAAAACTTAGCCAGAAAGAGAAAAGAGCAAAAGGGTCTAACGTTCTCCAAGGTATGCTCAAGTGTTCACATCATTACTTTCGTAACATTTAAAAAATCATATTAAACATATTCATCATCTAACTCCAATGTGTCTAATGAGTAATATTTACAGTCTGGGTTAAAAAAAAACAAGTCAAATGGTTGTAATATACCTCTGTGATGCATCTTTGGAGCGAGGATCTTTCAAAGTTGAAATATCAGATACGTTACGGTTGTAAGCAGCTGTAGCTTCAGCGTCATATTCACCCAATACGAACTCTTGAACAACCTGGAAACAAAAAGGTCAAATTAGAAAAATGGAACTAAAAGGTAAAAGGGAAAAAATTATTTTTTTCCCTATGCATAGAACTTCCTGCATTATGTTATTCAACAATCAGATTTTTCAATGAAACCATATAGCCGTTAACAGTTTAAAGATATATAAAAGATTTGGGCACAAAGGATTTAAAGTCAACCCGACCCATTTCAACCATACAAAAAAACACACGTTTTGTCTTTTGACCCATACCCATCCCGCCCATCTTGCAACCTCAAAGATTATATCATATCGATTCGTACCTTTTCTTCCTCCAAGTGAATTTGACGCAGCTTCTTGTGATAACAAAATTCATATGACCACCACCCTTCTTGCTGCAAGAAACATCAACAAACATAATTTCGTTAATCGTTATCACATAAATGGGGCCCACAAATGAATGATAAGTTAAAATTATATAAATTGGTGAAACTACTAACCCTGAGAAAGCATCGGTCGTTAAATACTTCAAGTAGTTCATCTGGTGTCTTCAATTTGAAGCGTTTCTCAGTTTCCAAAATTAAGCTGGTTGTGTTTTCATGTACGGTTGGTTTCTCACTTATGGACTTTTCCACTTTAGGTAAGTAACAAAGAAACTTGTCTCCGTTTTTCTTTGGCATGACCACCGAGTCTTGATCATCATCCTGCAAAACACAATATATCACACATATGTTGTCTACTGATGCATAGTTTGTGTGAAGCTTGGTATGCTGTTTTCACTTACCGGAAGATATGGTGATTCTTCTGCGTGGAACTCGATATCATATTTTGGTTCTCGAGAGCTGCGACTTAATCCACCTGAAAATAAACATTCACAAATTTCACTTGCTATATACCTAAAGATAAAACTGGTTCACTCATGCTCACAGCTTATAATCTAGCAAGCCAAGTTCCCACTCATCAATGAACCTTCTTCAATTCTCAATTCTCTATATTGTCGATCTAAAAGTAGGAACTTGCCAAATGGCCAAACGGAATAGAACTATACAAGTTATTTCTGGTATTAAAAACTTGGTTATTGTAAGCGTCTGACATACTTCATTAGTCTGAAACTCGAATCAATGGAATGGAGGATAGATAGATCTTTAGTAAATATGCCAAAGCAATCCACCGCATAGCTCCTAAGTAAATAACTTTCTCCACTAAAAGTGCAACATATATTTTATAGATCATACTTTTTGTTCTCATAATCAAGTATGCCTTTTCATCACTTCATAACTATCTATTCACTTTCGGAATGCATTTTTATACGAGTTTTTACCTTGGCTTCCGTTATTTGGTCAAAAATAGATGAGAAAAGAGCTAAATGTCACTATTATTAACGCTGAGCTCTCTCTTATCTATGTATCTTATCTGCTCTAAAGAGCACATTATACCATGAAACCATTCATTAACATCCCGCCCTGCAAGGCTACAACTTCGGCTAGCTATCAAAGTTGAATGTTTCTTAGACGTTCATTTTGTTGCAACTTTCAAGTCACAAGTTTCTTCCATTCCCTTTCACAGGTATGGTCGGACTTTCAATCAAGTAAAGAATTTTTTGAAGTAGTTTACAAGATGACATCTCACACCCTTAAAAAGATTACTATCCACATGCCATTATTTTGTCAAGATGATATCGCATACTTTATGACAAATAGAAAAGGTAACCACCACCAAGGTGGCCTAGTGGTCAAGCGTACTATTGTCCTTACAAGAGGTCTCAAGTTCCGACCTCGCTACGTGAACATCTTGCAGGTTGCGAGGGAAAGGGTTCAGTAACAGTCATACTCATAGGAATAGCCCGGTTAGACAGCGTACATCTGAGTCAGACGCTTCCCCTCCTGGGGTAACATGAACATGAAAAACATCATTCGCCTAACCATCCATGACAGATAGAAAAAGTAAGCATTATCGCTTAGTACTAAGAATCAAGAATTCACTTAGGTTAAGGGGACTTATATTCAATAAGCCTCAATTTTACGGCTTATTTTGAGACTTGTGGGCTTATATAACTTTATTATAATTATAACATAATAAACTTATGCAAGTCCAGACATTTTGAAATAAGCCAAAAAAATGAGGCTTATGAAATATAAGCCCAAATCAAATAGGCTCATAAGTCATAAGCTCACATATAAGCAAGCTTATGAGCTTATTTGATTTCGCCTTATATTTCATGAGCCCCAATTTTTCGGCTTATTTTGAGACTTGTGGGCTTATATAAGTTTATCTTATCATAATAAACTTATATAAGCCCATAAGTCTTGATATAAACCAGAAAATTGGGGCTTGTATTATATAATCCGAAATCAAATAAATTCATAAGCCCACATATAAGCTTAAACAAACACCCCCTAAATAAAATAGTAAAATTTACTGCTAGTTTCATCCCAAATAAGCATATCCCTAACTGCTTATTTTCCCCCAATACCAGAAGATACGCAAAAGCAATTTGTATGATCAAAACTCATCAAAAAGTCTGAATTTGTTTACAAAATAATTTGTTCCGTAAAAAACATTTTTTTTAACTTTTTTAACTAATTTTTTAAAATCAACTGAATTTGTTCCTTCTAGAAAAAAAGAAAAATTTAATTTTTAAATACATTCGTACATTTTATTTAAAATTAAATATTTTCTTAAACAATATGAAAATTAAATTTCATTAAACAGTTTTTGCTTTAAAAAATAATTTTTTTATCTAAGTCTTTTAAAAGAAAACATAAAAAAACATTAAAAAAAAAATTTAAAGAAATTTTTTTTAATGTTCGAAAACATATTAAAAACTTATTGTTTTATTAGAAGAACAAATTCAGTTAGTTTTTAAAAATCAGCTAAAAATAAAAAAAATTGCTTTTTTTTTTGGAAGGAACAAATTCACTAAAAAGACAAACTTTTAAAAAATTAAATTACTTAAAAAAAATAAAATAATGTTTTTTCTTTTGCAAAATACATCCTTCGTCAAAAGTTAACGAGAAAAATTGCATCGTTAGTCCTGAGGGATATATTGTGACAAACGTTTGCCTAACGGGTGGTGTGTAATGCCAATAGTTTCATCAACAGATGTATTGTGTGAGAAACCTCAAACAAAATAGATGTATTTTACAGTTTACTCTTTTTTATATATAAGAGCACAAGGTATGGGGAAAAAGATCTCGCGTCAAGGGGAAATTAAAACATCACACGAAAACGCCACCAACCATATCCCAGTTCGCGTTTTCGAGTCTGGCGCCGATGGGACAACGCGCGTTTTTGCGCGAATAAGCGACACGAAAACGCGAGAACCGTACCGTCGCGTTTTCATGTCGCGTTTTCGCGTAATAATTTTTTTTAATGGAATTTTTAAATATTGTGGGCCCAACTTTTTGCCCATGACTCAAGCCAACCAAGAAGCCTCAAATTTTGGTATTGTGGAGGTTTTGGTGTTGTGACTAAATTAACTATACCGTGATAAAATTGTGGTGTTATCCCACGACTTGAGCCAACCACACCTTGTGCTCTAAGTTAACATTAGATTCATAAAAAAAATGCACACGAGACTTAACCATTTTTATATAATCCCACATCGAAATCATATCTCTCTATTTTTAATGATAAAGAATAAATTTCTTAGTGATAACAAAACTATCTCACAAAAGATCTGATAAGGAACAAATCTCTTATAATTAACCAATCAATCATAAAGAGTTGTTACGAGTTGATACAGAAACTTAAAAAAACAAAAACTAAATATCCTTGTACACTAAATAATAAATCGATAGATATTCAATGTACATTGTCTTCTAGTTAAATTTTTAACAAATAGTGGTCGTTGTATATTGCTTTAAAGTTTATTAAGTGGCCGATGTGGGACAAAACAAATCCTTTTAAGTAGATGAAAGGTTAAGCACAGATGAGTTTTTACGAGTCTTGTACAGGTGAGAGGAAGACGGCTAAAAACAATACGAGGCACGATAGATGGACTTACTTTCATGTTGGTTGCAGTGCTCAGAAAGCAATTGGTCCCCGAGAATTCTTTTATAATTTTCTCGGAAACCAATGTAGAGCATGAAATTATATGTACATAAAATGATAAATGCAGAAAGTTTTTATTACACATTCTAGAACTAAGAAATTTGTTCCACAAATTATAAAAAATGATCAGTTGGATTCAGTTTGACATGATTCAGTTTGTTTGGTGATAGTTCAGTAAACTATTCATGTAAAAAACTGTACTTGAGAATAGCATGGGGATAGATCAGTAAACTATTCGAACACAACCAACAATATTGTTAGCTAATTTAATATGAAAATGAGTGTCGAACATGCATACATTTTTATGTCGCGTATTCTAAAGAATCAGGTTGTGCTTATTGTGACGGTGTTGATATTTTCTTCCTATGTTACCATGGCGATCTTATGTTCTTGTACAACGTCATATGCAAAATTAGAGGTGGCAAAATGGTTGGGTTGGGTTAGGTTGGGTCATGAGTCTTAGATGGATTTGGGTTTATATGGGTTTGGGTTTAGATGGGTTTTTAGGAGGATGGGTCTAGATGGGTTTGGCTTTAGGAGGATGGGTCTTTAAAAAAAAAGGTTGGTTTTTGGGTTTTTTTTGGGTTTAGATAGGGGTTTAGGAGAATGTTGAGTTTTTAATCACTTTTTTTTTATGCTCATGACATTCTTTTATAAATTCTCTTATTATATTTTTTTAATTGTAAATTATATTTTTAACAATTTTTAATTAAACATTTTTAAAACGATTTTTTTAACATTACTTTATTTAAATTTACGTTTTAATCAGTATATTTACGTTTTCGTCAGTATTTTTACTTTTCGTCAATAAATTTACGTTTTCCTAAGTAAATTTACGTTTTCGTCAGTAAATTTACGTTTTCGTCAGCAGGTTGACGTTTATGTCAGTAATTTGACGTTTTCGCTAGTAAATTTACGTTTTCATCCGTATTTTTACGATTTCGTCCGAAATTTTACGTTTTCGTCAGAAATTTTACCTTTGCGTCAGTAGATTTACGTTTTCGTCCGAAATATTACGTTTTCGTCAGTAAATTTACGTTTTCGTCAGAATTTTTACGTTTTCGTCCAAAAATTTATGTTTTCGTTAGAAATTACGTTTTCGTCAGAAAATTTACGTTTTCGTCAGAAAATTTACGTTTTCGTCATAAAATTTGCGTCTTCGTCAGTAAATTTACGTTTTTGTCAGAAAATTTAAATTTTCCTCAGATATTTTACGTTTCGTCAGAAATTTTATGTTTTCGTCAGAAATTTTACGTTTTCGTAAGTAGAGTTACGTTTTCGTCAGAAATTTTACGTTTTTGTCAGAAATTTTACGTTTTCGTCAGAAAATTTACGTTTTCGTCAGTAAGTTTACGTTTTTGTCAAAAAATTTACATTTTCCTTAGATATTGTATGTTTTCGTCAGAAATTTTACGTTTTCGTCAGAAGTTCTACGTTTGCATCAGTATATTTTACGTTTTCGTCAGAAATTTTACGTTTTCATCAGTAATTTAACGTTTTCGTCAGGAATTTTATGTTTTCGTCAGAAATTTTACGTTTTCGTCAGTAAATTTACGTTTTCGTCAGCAAGTTGTCGTTTATGTCAGTAATTCGACGTTTTCGCTAGTAACTTTACGTTTTCATCCGTATTTTTACGATTTCGTCCGAAATTTTACGTTTTCGTTAGAAATTTTACGTTTGCGTCAGTAGATTTACGTTTTCGTCAGAAATTTTACGTTTTCGTCAGTAAATTTACGTTTTCGTCAGAATTTTTACGTTTTCGTCAAAAAATTTATGTTTTCGTCAGAAATTACGTTTTCGTCAGAAAATTTACGTTTTCGTCAGAAAATTTACGTTTTCGTCAGTAAATTTACGTTTTTGTCAGAAAATTTAAATTTTCCTCAGATATTTTAGGTTTCGTCAGAAATTTTACGTTTTCGTCAGTAGATTTACGTTTTCGTCAGAAATTTTACGTTTTTGTCAGAAATTTTACGTTTTCCTCAGAAAATTTGCGTTTTCGTCAGTAAGTTTACGATTTTGTCAGAAAATTTACATTTTCCTCAGATATTTTATGTTTTCGTCAGAAATTTTACGTTTTCGTCAGAAGTTCTACGTTTTCATCTGTATATTTTACGTTTTCGTCAGAAATTTTACGTTTTCGTCAGGAATTTTTCGTTTTCATCAGAAATTTTACGTTTTCGTCAGTAAATTTACGTTTTCGTCAGAAATTTTACGTTTACATAAAAAAATTACGTTTTCGTCAGAAATTTTACGTTTTCGTCAATAAATTTATGTTTTCATCCTTATTTTTACGCTTACGTCAGAAATTTTAAGTTTTCATCCGTATTTTTACGTTTTCATTAGAAATTTTACGTTCTCATAAAAAAATTTACGTTTTCTTCAGAAGTTTTACGTTTTCATCAGTAAATTACATGAAAACGTAAAAGTACTGATGAAAATGTAAAAATTCTGACGAAAACGTAAAATTTACTGACGAAAACGTAGAACTTCTGACGAAAAAGTAAAATTTCTGACGAAAACGTAAAATTTCTGAGAAAAACGTAAATTTACTGACGAAAACGTAAAATTTCTGAGGAAAACGTAAAATTCCTGACGAAAACGTAAAATTCCTGACGAAAACGTAAACTTACTGACGAAAACGTAAAATTTCTGAAGAAAAGGTAAAATTTTTGACGAAAACGTAAAATTACTGACGAAAACATAAAATTTCTGACGAAAACGTAAATTTACTGACGAAAAGGTAGAACTTCTGACGAAAACGTAAAATTTCTGAAGAAAAAGTAAAGTTTCTAACGAAAATGTAAAATTTCTAAGAAAAACGTAAATTTACTGACAAAAACGTAAAATTTCAGATGGAAACGTAAAATTCCTGACGAAAACATAAATTTACTGACGAAAACGTAGAATTTTTGATGAAAACGTAAAATTTCTGACGAAAACGTAGAATTTATGATGAAAACGTAAAAATATAGTGAAGACGTAAAAAAAACAAGTGTGTGAAAATTTGACAAGCTTGTCAAAAAAATAGGGAAAAAAAACTCTTTTGATATCATTAAACCTATTGGGTGACCCATCTAGACCCATTTGTAATATTAAGGGAAACCCATCTAGACCCATGTGACATGTGAGGTGACCCAACTAGACTCATTTATAATTTTAAGAAAGAGCTTGTTTGACCCATCTAGACCCATCTAAAATATTAAGGGAAACCCAACTAGACCCCTTTCTTTTTTCAATTTTACCATGTTGACCCAAAAATTAACCATGGGAAAAAATTGCCACCTTTACACAAAATATATGTTGATTTATTATTCATCGCATGAGGTAAAATTATTAATGTTTGTTAACTCATCGATGTGGGACAAATCCAATCTTAAAGCTTTTGTTTCATTTCAATCGCTCCCTGTGATATTTTAGAAACATGTAGTACTAGTTATATACGGTCGCGCTTAGGTGTATGGGCTTTATATTTGGTCCGTTTTTAGACATGATCCAATGTGTGTTTATCCGTTTAAAAAGTCTAATCATAACCCCTTGAACCGTGCCTGAATTACGTGATAATATTATTTTTATGGTAGCGAGATTGGTTACTTATAAGAACTATGTTCCTCATCTTAAAAGATGATTTCTTCCTCATTTACAGAAATGTCGAAAAAATAAATAGAGAGTTTTGCACACAAGACTTAACCATTTTTGGATAATCTCACCAGTGAAATCAATTTTCTCTAAATTTAATCTATCCTTTGAGACGAGGAACAAATTTCTTAAACAAAACTATTCCACAATATATTTTTTGAGATAATGAACAAATCTCTTATAATTAACCAAATTTGTTATTAAAAGGGATTTCAAGTTGATACCAGAAAATTTGAAAAACATATATGAATCATAAGTTACGAGTCGATACAAAAAAAATATATAAAAATAAAATATCACAGAAATTTTATTTTTATAAAAATAATATCTCCGCACACCGAATAATGAATGGATACATATCGAATATGAGAGATATGATTTAAAATCTAGGAAAATAGTGGTTATTATATATTTCTTTCAAGTTTCATAACTCACCGATGTGGGACAAAACAAATGCATTGAGCTTTTGTTTCATTTCAAATGGGTAAGTACGTTTATCGTAATTTTGTAGTTCTTTTTCATCTTTTTATAAAATAATGGTGTGACTGTTTTTGAACTTATGAATAGTGAAATCGATAAAGAGGAATTTAAGAAATTCACGGAGTTGTGGACTTAAAGTCTCAAAACCAGTAGAAAACGATGGGTTAATTTATTTTTTTGGGAAAGACGGGAAATCTCGTCTTCCTCACGAGAAATTTGTTCATTTCTTGAATGATTTGCATAACAAGGTTCCTAATCTTACTTCGCCTAATGAAGTTAGTACTAAACTGTAACAAATTCGTTGGATCTTCAGTGTATTTTTGTTTGCAGATTTTGTCACCTGGATTTTTTCATGATGACTACAAGTCAAGAGGCACGGTATCTGCCAAGGATTGTGTGTTATCAATTGTAGAGTGTGCTGATATGAAGCACATCAACAAGTTTGTTGTCGAGTTTAGCAAGTGAAAGATGAACCTAATCTTGGAAACATGTGCATTACATTCGAATAATTCAAAAATTTCTCTGAGTTACGAACACAAGAGTCCTCTGTCTTTTGCTAAAAAAATGAGCGATAGACCTAATTCATATGCCTAAAAAGAAGCCTAATCATAAAATTAAAACAAGTGGCTCAATGAAAGGCTAAGATGAGGAAAGAACTAATATAAAATATCCGCCCCAACGTTTCATCAATCACCAAACAACACGTAGACTTAGGTCTATTTTTAGACTTTCTTGTTAGATCCATATATCAACGCTCTTTTGCTATATTTAGTTTCGGTAAAGTGAACGGGCTCCTTGCTAAGAAGGATTTGCAACGAGATGTTGAACAGGTTTGCAGGATTTCTTTGAGCAACAATGTGGTTGATATGTCATACTACCTATTTAATGTAAATCGAGATGGAAGGTTAAGCTCAGATGAGTTTTTGCAAGTCTTGCAAAGGCGATAGGAGGACTGCTTGCAACCAAGAGAAGATGGACTGATAGGGTTACACGGGAATACTATTTTATTTTCTTTGTAGCAAATTTAGAGCGTGAACGCAATCACTAACATTATAAATGACACATATTTTGTTACACATCATAGAACAGAGAAATTTGTTTTTCACTTTATAGATGATCATTTAGATTCAGTTTCACATGATTTAAAAAACTGGCAACATTTTTGCGTGCATTTCATGAAACACAAGAGTGTGCGCATAACCATCTATTTCACATGCTAATTAAACAACGCAATGCAATAACCTTGAGAAGAAATATCACCATACAAACATGTTTGCATCAACTTACACTAATTTACTAGTATATCATGTAAAAAACTATACCTTAAAATGGTGATAAATCATTAAACTATTCCAGCACAACAAACATACCAATATGTTAGCTAACGTGAAGACGAGGGTGCAACGTACATATAACTTTATGTTGCGTATTCTAAAGAATCGGGTTGTGCTGATTGTGATGGTACTGATATTTTCTTATTAGTTACCATGGCGATCTTGTGTTCTTGTACAACTTCATCCTCCATTTTTGTTTTTTTGTAGTCTTTTGGGAGTGGGTTACAATTGATTGTATACGAAGCTGGTTTTTCTTCTTGGAACAATCTACAAGGACGATATACCCTTCGGGATGCTATTAACAATTTTACTTCTAACTGTAAAACCACAACATAATCGCATCCTTAATTCGAGGACGAATTATTTTTTTAGAGGGGAAGAATTATAAAACCCGCCTTAAAAGTCCACGAACATTAATTACGTACAGTCACAACTTTAATTCAACGTGTGTAACTATTTATTCAGATAATAAATAACAACATTAATTCAAGTAATTACGAAAGTATTATTTACCAGGAAATAAATAATTCAAGACAGAATATATTTACGAGTAAGTATTTATGAACACGTACGCAATGTCTTAAAATCCACAAACATTAAATGCACACAGTCTCAGTTTATTTAAAGTTTCAGGTTATTTAAAAGTGACGTAATTAATTATTCAGAAAATAATTAATATCAACTATTCTAATATAACGTAAGTATTACTTGACATGTCTATGATGATAAATAAAATACTAAGCTATGAGCTAATCCAGATTAGTAAATTTAGAAAGGAAAATTGACTTTGACATAATATTTATTATAGAAAGGAAATTTATTTTATGGTTAGTTCATAGCCAATTTAGTCATAATTGTCTTTCCTTCTTGAAATCCTTAACTTGCGTCAAGTTGGTTACAAAATATATCATATAATGAGTCAAAGATCACGTCCAAATAGCCAAGTTGTAGGCCCATGACCGTTTCATAAATCATCATTTTCTCATTCGTTGTATCACCACAAAATATACAAAAGAATAAAAAAACACATATACAAAAACTAAACCCTCTACCTATGAAAATAGATTGACGGCGGCGAAACAACAAACGGCTTCTACATACGAAGCTGTAAACACGACAAAGCTAAGGAGGTAACATATCTGAGTCTCTTAGCTAGAATTCGTGTTGTTGTTGGCTTCATGTTTTGTTTACGTTCGGATCAGTTCTTAATTCTGTTCCAATTCGACCTATCATTAAGGTATGTGTCGAACCGTAATTCCAATACAAACAAATCATGCGTCGCATTTAAGTATCATGTTAAGATTTTAAGTTGGAAATCATTTGTAAAAGGGTCAAACTAATCATATAAGGATTATGATGTAGTAGTAGTAGTTAGGCTTTAAAATATATTTGTTTGACTATAAGCAGATATAACTTACTGTTTTCATAACATAGAGTTATTGTTATTTCTTTTAAATTAAAATAAAACCAAAACTTGGTTAGACCTATTTAAGCTAAATTATAATTTTGAAATATGACATTCATTAACTAGTACATATGTTAAAACATTGTCTGTAATACACAATCATTTACGATGTGTAGTACTTGACATTAGTTATTATAAATTGAAGTATATGAGTTAAAGTAATATTACGTGACCATTCAAATTCATGAAAGAATTTGATCATTAGGTTAAAACTTTTTATATATTTGCTAGTTAGTTATTTATTAATACTCTGTAACATGTATATAGATGTGGATAATCTCTCGGGCGTATAAATAAATTGGGACTTTGATTAAGCGTTGGGATTTGCTAAGGTACGGATTTCCCGTCCTTTCAGTAAGGGCTTCCTTTCTATGCATGATTAGGATTCCCCGTCTACAGCCAAATGTTTTTCCCCGTATGTGTTTAAGCTTATCAGAAATCATGTTAAAAACGAAATAAGTTGCCTGAGCATTATATACAAGCACAACCAGTTTAAGTACTAGTTACGGAGGTACCGTAACCACGGCACTAGAGGCACCGGTGTCGTGACTCACATGCAGGAGAGTGATATCCTGCATCGTCCCACTCATGTTCAGTTTGGCCATTTTTATATGTATGTTTAGTGGGGCGTATGGATGCATCCTAGGCTTATCAGTTTACAAGTTATCAGGGTGAATGTGGTGTGTGCTCTACATCCTTCACATTGGAGCTGATCCCTCCACCCAACACAGTAATTAGAGGTCACCCCTCTACAGTTATTTAGAGGACACCCCTCTACAGCATGAAGAGGTCACCCCTCCAGTTATTCATGCACGGTTGTTACAGCACGTGACCTATATAAGCTCTGGCAATTAAAATACAGTAAATGCATGTTTTCAGATTTAACAGATAACAGTTCAGCTTTATTATTTATAAATCAGACTTTACGGATTATACACAGATTTCCGCTGCAACTTTACTTATCAGTCTTCCAGCTCCAGTATTTTATCATATGTTCATTTCAGTAATTCCTTATCATGCTTATATCCGTTCACTGAGCGTTATGCTCAGTCGTAGTTCTTTCATGTTCTAACGACAGGTACACCAGGACGCTCTTAGGATTCTGAGAGCATGTGCATTGAATGGAAGCTATCCAGACTTCTTACTTTATGCACTTCTTATATTATTCCGCTTATTTGGACATTGTTTAGTCCTTTCCTTCAGTATTTAATTTTTTCATGTTTTGAGCTTAGGTTGGATTACCGATGTTTGATTCCGGTATTCCCGTTATGGTCAGTTAATGTTTTAGGACATATACCTTATGCTTTGATGACACGCCATAAATACACGTAACGGTCCACTTATCCAAGTGGGGTGTTACAATTATGGTATCAGAGCCAAGGTTCGACCTGTATGCTCTAAAACTTGGCTTGTGACTAGTGGGTAGTCACCAGGAACCTCCTAGATTTTGGCGTTGTTATCTTTCATGTTTCTCATGCATTTATCAGTCAGTTTTCTTCATGTATCATTCAGTTTTTCTTAAAATTTTGACAAAGTAAAAAGTTGGTACAGGACTGGCCATATTTAGTCGCATGTGCTTTTCTGTGAATTTTGTTTTGGTGAATCGACCCATAGGCGTTCACCCTTGTCGTTCAGATTTTGTATTGGTAAACCGACCCATAGGCGTTTATCCTTACTCAGGTCAGATTCATGTTTTCAATCGAATATTACTTGTTGAACCAGCCCATATACATTCACCAATGTTCAGATCAAATTTTCATGCTTTACAGTCAAATGTTGTTTTGTGAACCGGTCCATAGTTGTTCACCTTTGTCATATCATGACATTTTAGAAATTTTGACAAGTATGGATTGGACTACAGCCATCTATATTTAGTCCCAGATTGTAAATTGTCCGTACTTAGTCCCAGATTGTAAATTTCTATACATGACAGTTCTCATGAAATTTTGACAAGTATGGATCGAACCAGAATCGCCCATACTTAGTCACATGTTTTCTTCTTTGAATTCTGTGGATTGAACTATAGCCATCCACACCAGTTGTTGTTAAACCTCAGTTGATTATACTCTTATGTTCTTTGTAACAATCCAGTTTACACAATCTCAAGTTGATATCGTTTTCACGCTGATTTGGTTTCATGTCTCCTTACAAAGGTTTTATTTTCAACAGAGTGATAATGTTTTCATAAAAAGACACAAAAGGATTTCAGTAAAATCCCGTTTCATGATAAATCATATGTGGTCTTCATCGGTCATGTCTTTATGCTGACCATTGTTGAAACTCCGTTTAATCATACTCTTGAGCCCCTATACACCCAGCATTAAGTCTACACAGGAATTACCAGGTTATCATGTTACTCATTTCAGTACAGTTTACTACCATTTAAATCAATTCATTTCTTTGATCATGCCAGACAATTGACACCAGTATCGATCATCCTATAAAAATTTCCACCAGTACCATATATAGTATTTCATGTGTACTCCACGTACAGTGTCTCAGACATGCTCCATGTGCAGTATTCATTTTGTACTTCATGTACGGTAGTCCAGGTGTACTCCAGGTACCCTACTCCATGAATATTGCTAATCGATCCTCAAGCATCTCAAGCGATTGCACTTGAAGATTTTACTAGATGTTGATGCTGCTCGTGAGTTGAAGATTTTACCAGATGCTGATGATGCTAACACTTTGAAGACCTCGCGAATGCTGCTGATACTTTGGAGATTCCCCAAGATGCTGATGCAGATTATATTATAAAGACTCTTCAAAAGCAAGGACGGAAACTAAAAATTTGAAATTTCTGTCCACAATATACTTCAACTATTAGACGCTACCATTCCATTCCATGCTTTTACCTTCTCAGCTTGATGCCACACTTCACTCAGCTAACCTTTCATTCAGAAGAGTGGGAACCAGAACCCAGCCGACCACTCAGCAGAATAGTCACATGAATCACGGTCATGATAATGACCGTCATAAATTGACAGACAAAGCAGTGGTGACAACCACCCGTGCTTATAATTAATCAGTCCGTAAACATCAGAACTCTGGAACGGACGTGACCAGAAATACAGAGGTCAGTAGTCTAACCGGTCCACCAATCCTAGCAGTTACCAAATATTTTCAGCCTTGTCCAGATTCATCCACTAAAACACATGTCAAGACAGCAGTCAAGACACAGGTCTCATGTATCATTTCAGAAGACACATGTTAGGACACCAGTCATGGTACACGTCATACGAATCTTTTCTCAAAATACGAATCAGAACTCATAACTCCAGTACGTTTCTAAACCAGGCCCTCAGTAATTCAGGGTACCTTTCCAAAAAGGGGTATACCCATTCTATTATGCCACGCATGAATTAGATCATTGAAAATTCAGTCACCACCATTAGAGTATTACTCAAGTTAAACACACAGTATTCATTCTGAGAGGTTACAGACGAATGCATTCAGTGAAAAAATTGCCACGTTTGCTTCGCCTATTCATATGTCAGCTTTATCTAAATCAGGTATTACCTACCTCCTAGCCAGAAAAGACTCCATAGTATCACCCATATTTATTAAAGTTTCTTTTCAGTTAACAACGAGATCCGTCTTACTAAATCCCTAATATATATTCATTATATTTTCTACCGAAAAATCAGTACAAATTGTTTCTGCCTTACAAGCGCGTGACCTATCAGTCCATAGCTACGAAGACTGTCTAGCCACCAGTTATAATCCACTTCTGAAGTTCTTTAAATTCATGATCAACAGATTATTCCAGAGTTCCAAAATGTTATTTCAGAAAGTTTTCAGGAAATTACTTCCTAACCACGAGACATAATTTAACATCGAGTTAGTCTCAAGAACGAAACCTGTTTTCAAAACTCTTTATTACAGGGCTTCAGCTAAGTTAAAGAGTTGCAGCATTTGCTGCAAAAGTTACCGGAACGAGGCCTTATTCGCCCTAACGCACTACCAGAAAGTGCACTTTTTCTGTCTATTAGAAAGAAGGCCGGTAACATGAGATCATGTATCGACCACCGGAAAATTTACCATTTTAATCGATATTCATTCCACGTATAGAAGGTTTACCTGACCTGCTACGATATCTTAAATATTTTTCCAAAACAATTCGCGACCATGCCACCAGCAGTCGTGAGAGAAGAACATGGTGTTTTCCAGATTGCTGTTGAACATGTTACAGTCTTCCTAAAATTTTGACTTATACGTCTGGGCTCCCTAATGCCCCAGCTATAGTATGAAATTTATGAATAATTTATTTTTACGAATCACAGACAAAATCGCCAGTATGTTCTTTGATAACATCTTGATCTCCTAAATTCTGGAGAAGAACATGGGAATCATCTTTTCACGATCCTGCAGATTTTCTGATAGGAGGGAATTATATACGCAGCTTTCCAGATGTGAGTTCCAGATGAACACGCTGGCATTTCTAAGCCACCCTATTTCAATAGAATAAATTTCAAACAGTCCTGCAAAGATGAACGCCATCACCATATGGTCAAGATCGATGCCTGTGACTAAAGTACAAAATTTTCTAGAACTCAGTTGACTGATACCGCAGAAACTACGGACAGTTCCCACGACTAGCCTCCTATGGCTAAGCTTACGCATAAAGGAGAGGACCTACACTAAAATTTTGTATCATATAAGATCCTACGCTAGGAGAGATCTATTTACACAGACTCAAGATTCTTTCATGACTATTCACCCAGATTCCACCAGAATGTACGATAATCCCAGGAAGAATTTTTATAGAAGCAGTATAACCCAATTGATGCAGCTATGTTCATATCTGGATGCCTGACATACCTCAGGTTCAAGATAGGACACCGACATGCTAATGAGTTATTTCAACCATTAGAAATTTATGAATATAAATGAGATAAGATTCCATGGAGGTTATTGTCAGTTACGACAGACTCAGACAAAACATGATGCTATCTAAGTCGTTGTTAACCAGTTAACCCAGCCTACACGTCTTCTTTTATCCGAGATGATTACGCAGTAACAAATCCGCAAGAAATTCAACAATAGATCGTATGATTCCAAGGTAATTCCATCAACAATCTTATCAGACGGAAATTAGCGTTCTCGAATCGCGCTCACGTTCATGTTAACGATCACGTGTACGTTCACATTCACGTTTACGTTTATTTTCACTTTCACGTTTACGTCTCATTCGCAGTACGATGCTGTTTCAGTTCATGTTTCGTGTTATCTCATGATTTAAGCTCAGGTTAGCGTTCATAACATTATTCACGTTCAAGCTCGTGTGCCATTTCGCGATACACGTTTCTCAGTATATTACCGAATTCGGTTACAGAAAGCTTAAGAAACCAGACTCAAGTTCACAGAGCTTCTCCATACCCAGGCAGACGTTTCACGTCTCAGGCCGTATCGTTTGGCATTCTTTCCTCAGTCAGCATATGTTCATGATATGTCCTAGCATCACGTTCACAGTATGTTTCGTGTATTATCGTGCACAATATATTCCATGCCCAGCATTCTTCATATAAGTGCTCACGTAGCACGTTCAAAATTGTTCACGTAGTTCGTCCCTATATATTTTCAGCAGCTTGCTCAGATATATAAATGTTATCTTTCAGGATTTTTATATGTACCCGCTTCATGTATCCTACATGTTATAGCTTATTCATCAGGACCAAGATTGTCATTATGCATAAACCTTTTCAAGGAATCGTTTCGAGGGGGAAGCCACTCGAAACGGAGGAGTCCATCCGGAACTCTCATTCCTTTTCCTTTAATAAATCCAGTTAAGTCCTTTCAGTCATGTCATGTTCCATGTTCTCTTCAGCCATGTCACGTTACATGATCATTTCAGTCATGTCAGGTTTAAACCTATCAACAGCATTATGTCTTAATTAGAAGACAAATTATCCTTCAGCTTATTAGTCTTTTCAGTTTACGTGTTCTTTCAGTTCTTATAACTTCATCAGCTTATTACCTGTAATTCGAGGACGAATTTCTCCTTTTTAGAGGGGAAGAATTGTATAACCAAAACATAATCGCATCCTTAATTCGAGGACGAATTATTTTTTTTAGAGGGGAAGAATTGTAAAACCCGCCTTAAAATTCCACGAACATTAATTACGTACAGTCACAACTTTAATTCAACGTGTGTAACTATTTATTCAGATAATAAATAACAGCATTAATTCAAGTAATTACGAAAGTATTATTTACCAGGAAATAAATAATTCAAGACAGAATATATTTACGAGTAAGTATTTATGAACACGTACGCAATGTCTTAAAATCCACAAACATTAAGTGCACACAGTCTCAGTTTATTTAAAGTTTCAGGTTATTTAAAAGTGACGTAATTAATTATTCAGAAAATAATTATATCAACTATTCTAATATAACGTAAGTATTACTTGACATGTCTATGATGATAAATAAAATACTAAGCTATGAGCTAATCCAGATTAGTAAATTTAGAAAGGAAAATTGACTTTGACATAATATTTATTATAAAAAGGAAATTTATTTTATGGTTAGTTCATAGCCAATTTAGTCATAATTGTCTTTCCTTCTTAAAATCCTTAACTTGCGTCAAGTTGGTTACAAAATATATCATATAATGAGTCAAAGATCACGTCTAAATAGCCAAGTTGTAGGCCCATGACCGTTTCATAAATCATCATTTTCTCATTCGTTGTATCGCCACAAAATATACAAAAGAATAAAAAAACACATATACAAAAACTAAACCCTCTACCTATGAAAATAGATTGACGGCGGCGAAACAACAAACGGCTTCTACATACGAAGCTGTAAACACGACAAAGCTAAGGAGGTAACATATCTGAGTCTCTTAGCTAGAATTCGTGTTGTTGTTGGCTTCATGTTTTGTTTACGTTCGGATCAGTTCTTAATTCTGTTCCAATTCGACCTATCATTAAGGTATGTGTCGAACCGTAATTCCAATACAAACAAATCATGCGTCGCATTTAAGTACCATGTTAAGATTTTAAGTTGGAAATCATTTGTAAAAGGGTCAAACTAATCATATAAGGATTATGATGTAGTAGTAGTAGTTAGGCTTTAAAATATATTTGTTTGACTATAAGCAGATATAACTTACTGTTTTCATAACATAGAGTTATTGTTATTTCTTTTAAATTAAAATAAAACCAAAACTTGGTTAGACCTATTTAAGCTAAATTATAATTTTGAAATATGACATTCATTAACTAGTACATATGTTAAAACATTGTCTGTAATACACAATCATTTACGATGTGTAGTACTTGACATTAGTTATTATAAATTGAAGTATATGAGTTAAAGTAATATTACGTGACCATTCAAATTCATGAAAGAATTTGATCATTAGGTTAAAACTTTTTATATATTTGCTAGTTAGTTATTAATTAATACTCCGTAACATGTATATAGATGTGGATAATCTCTCCGGCGTATAAATAAATTGGGACTTTGATTAAGCGTTGGGATTTGCTAAGGTACGGATTTCCCGTCCTTTCAGTAAGAACTTCCTTTCTATGCATGATTAGGATTCCCCGTCTGCAGCCAAATGTTTTTCCCCGTATGTGTTTAAGCTTATTAGAAATCATGTTAAAAACGAAATAAGTTGCCTGAGCATTATATACAAGCACGACAAGTTTAAGTACTAGTTACGGAGGTACCGTAACCACGGCACTAGAGGCACCGGTGTCGTGACTCACATGCAGGAGAGTGATATCCTGCATCGTCCCACTCATGTTCAGTTTGGCCATTTTTATATGTATGTTTAGTGGGGCGTATGGATGCATCCTAGGCTTATCAGTTTACAAGTTATCAGGGTGAATGTGGTGTGTGCTCTACATCCTTCACATTGGAGCTGATCCCTCCACCCAGCACAGTAATTAGAGGTCACCCCTCTACAGTTATTTAGAGGACACCCCTCTACAGCATGACGAGGTCACGCCTCCAGTTATTCATGCACGGTTGTTACAACACGTGACCTATATAAGCTCTGGCAATTAAAATACAGTAAATGCATGTTTTCAGATTTAAAAGATAACAGTTCAGCTTTATTATTTATAAATCAGACTTTACGGATTATACACAGATTTCCGCTGCAACTTTACTTATCAGTCTTCCAGCTCCAGTATTTTATCATCTGTTCATTTCAGTAATTCCTTATCATGCTTATATCCGTTCACTGAGCGTTATGCTCAGCCGTAGTTCTTTCATGTTCTAACGGCAGGTACACCCAGGGACGGAGCTAGAAATTCATCTTGAAGGGGGCTCGGAAAAAATTTCGATAGTAACATAGTACAATTTTTATATTTTCAAACCATTGTAGTGCTTTTTATTTTCAAAAAACATTTAAACTTTAACCAGAATTGATATAGTAGTAATTTAGAGGGGTTACATTTGAAAAAGTACATCTATTATCCTATTGTGGTCCACTAAACGAATTTTTTATGCATATTTTTTGTCATCTGGTTCATCTTCTTCAACAAAATACATAAACTTAAAACCTCCATTGATACAAATTATAAGATTACTTACCAGATTACTTTTTGTCTATCTTCTTTTCACTAATATCCAAGCGGTTCTACCATAGTTGGGGGAGGCCTAGCACCCTCCAGCCCCCCCCACTGGCTCCGTCTCTGGGTACACCAGGACGCTCTTAGGATTCTGAGAGCATGTGCATTGAATGGAAGCTATCCAGACTTCTTACTTTATGCACTTCTTATATTATTCCGCTTATTTGGACATTGTTTAGTCCTTTCCTTAAATATTTAATTTTTTCATGTTTTGAGCTTAGGTTGGATTACCGATGTTTGATTCCGGTATTCCCGTTATGGTCAGTTAATGTTTTAGGACATTTACCTTATGCTTTGATGACACGCCATAAATACACGTAACGGTCCACTTATCCAAGTGGGGTGTTACACTAACTTTCGATGTCATAAAGCTTTATGTCCCAACACTACCTTAAGGGGTAGTCGGTAGAGGTAGCGGCCAGAGGTGGCGGCCAGAGGTGGCGGCCAGAGGTGGCGACCAGAGGTGGCGGCCAGAGGTGGCGGCCAGAGGTGGCGGCCAGAGGTGGCGGCCAGAGGTGGCGGCCAGAGGTGGCGGCCAGAGGTGGCACCCAGAAGTTGAGGCCATAGGTGGTGGCCATAGGTGGCGGCCAGAGGTGGAGGTGGTGGTAATGGCGTTGATGGGTGGTTTTGGGGGGTTATTGATGGTTGGTGGTTGCGATAAGCGATTGTGGTAAATGGTATATGTAGCGGCGGGATGTGGAGGTTGTGGGAGTGGTGATGATCGGTGGTGTGGTGGTGGTAGCGGTGGCACCATCGGTAACCGTTAATGATGGTGGTAGAGTGTGGTGATTGTTGATGTACAAATACACATTTGTATCCATAGTGAGGTGGTAGCGGGTGGTGGTGGTGGTGGTGGTTGCGGTGGGGATCGATGGTGGCGTTGGGAGGGTGGTGGTAGCGACAATGGTGGTGGTTAGTGTTGGAAAATTGTGTTTACAATACTTTGGACATAATTTTATATATGTATATGTTATGTATATTGGTAGTACTTAGTAGCTTTGCGTTCTCCTCTAAAAGAGCTTCGCAACGAGCTAAAGTATGTCCAATATGGAGTTAATATGAATGAGATATCGTGTCTCAAAGTGAGGCACGTGAAACACAATATTTGGAAAATATTTTGTCCCACATCGCTTGAAACATGAAGTGAAAACATGTTTAGAAGGAAATCTTAATTTCTACCTTTAATATTCATTTACGGGTTTTTACTCCCACGCCTACGCGCGCGCAGGGGCTGCATGAGCGCGCGACCTGCGGACACGAATGCAGCTCCGAAATCTGCCTGGTTACTTTCTGTTATTTTATTGTAAATTCGATTTTATATAATAAAAGTTTACACCGTTTCCAACAGTTAGTGCGATATTAGTAAGCATTTAATAGAAGTTAGTGGAGGCGGGTGGTGGTTAAGGACGATAGCCATTGCAACAAATGATTGCGGACTTGTGCTAGTCGACTGAGGTGAAGATAGTGGTAACGACCATGATCGGTGGTTATTGTCGGTTGGTTGTTGCGATAAGCAGTTGTGGTATATGGTATAGGTAGCGACGGGATGTGGATGGGGATCTGCGGTGTAGTGGTGGTAGCGGTAACACCATCGGTACTCCTATTACAAAAAACAAAAAGTTGAGCCCACACATTAAATGTTTTCGAGGGAAAAGAAACATCGCTTAAGTATCGTTAGATGAATGCCATAGAAACGTCAAACCGATTCCGAAAGTAATGCGATTGTTTTTCTCTAATACAAAAATTATTTTGAGCTGTGGAAAAAGAAACTATATATCTCAAAAAAATGAAAAATAGACTAAAGTTTTGCACAGTACATGATAATTTTAATAGTATAATATTACTAGTGAGCATTGTTCTCTAATTTAATTCATCTCGAGGAACATATTTCTTACTTATACGTAATCAATCTATTTTAAAAAGGTTGAAAATTTGCTCTAGTTTTAATCATTTTGAGATGAAGAACACAGTTAATTGAAAAAAAAGTAAAAAAAAACAAATTAATTACCCATGGACTAAATATGTCGATTTATTATCCTGAGTAAGTCTTTTGTTTTAAATTTGTTAGCAAATAATACCACTTTTAAATTGCTTGAATGCTTGTTAACTCATCGGTGTGGGACTGAACCTACCTTAACGCTTTGGTTTCATTTCAATCACTCCGTATGATATTTTAGTCCGTCATATGTAATTTAGAACCTTTGAGCTTCAACATGTTATAAAAAGTCTGGTGATTCTCATTGCTTGAAAATCAAATGAAGAATGTAAACTATAAAAAGGAATGCAAAACAAAGTCTTGGATATAAAACAAGAAAATAGTATGCTCCTCGATTTGGAAATGGAACTCATAAGTCCTAGTTACGGAATTTACTCAATTTGTCCTCGACCCAAAATCACCATTAGTCTCAAAATGGAAATAATTATGCGAACCTTTAATCTCTTGCACTTTTCTACCCACTGACGGTCCGGATCTCATCATTGTCTTCACTAATGATCTTCCTTAGATTGCTACTGGGTCGTTGCCCATTGGGGTCATATACAAAAGACTAGAATTCAAAATTCGTCCTTGACGCAAAATACATCGTTAGTCCGTTAGTCTCAAAATCAAAATATGTCGTCAACCTTTAATCATTTCTTTTCACTCAAGGTCTTCCTTGCTACTAGGCCATTGTGGTCGGAATGGGTTAGGGTCGCGCCTAGGTGTATGGCCTATTTGCTAGAAACAGATCTTAAAAAGCTAAGTTCCTGGAAAGTAGCATTCTAATTTTTTTATACTAATAGCTGAAACAAGCACAGAGAAACGGTTTTTGGGACGTCCTAACACTACAAATTTTTTGACATTTACTTACTCAAACATTTACTTACTAAAACCTATAAAAGTCACCATTAAAACTTTTACTTATTAAATATCTAAATTATTATATAAAAGTCACTAAAACTTTTACTTACTTAAAGATTTAAGATATGATAAAAGTTACTAAAACTTTTACTTACTTATATTTAAAACTAAATAAAAGTCAACAAAACTTTTACTTACTTATATCTAAAACAATACAAAAGTCAGCAAATGTTTTTTTTAAAGTAAAAAGAATGAAAGGAACTCCTTCACATCATTAACTCCGATCCATAAAGAAAAAAACTGGAAGGAACTCTAAAAAAATGCAATCTCCTATCCATCCATTAGCTCCGATCTCCGTCGATAAGCTCCGATCTCCGTCAATAAGCTCCGATCACCGTCGATAAGCTCCGATCTCCGTCAATAAGCTCCGATCTCCATCAATAAGCTCCGATCTCAGTAGATAAGCTCCGATCTCCGTCAATTAGCTCCGATCATCTATCCGTCACATCTCCGCCGCATCTCTGGTCATCTAAACGAGTCACGAATCGGTTAGCTCTTATTACGTTTTTAATCACAACTCATATTATTACGTGAATGTATAAATTGATTTTGTTAATTTTATAGTTTATTTGTTTATGATCTGTTACAGTAGAGATTGATTAGGGTCGATTTTATGAATCGCTAAGTGTATGTTGTTTGATCTTATATAGCCCTAATTTGTCAATTTTCTGTAATTAGTTAATAGCTTGTAATTTGCGGTGTCGGTTTTTAGATTATTAGGTGTGTAAACTACTAGTTGTTTATTGATATCGTTTAGATGAGCGAAATAGGGGCAACTAGTATGAATAACTACTTTGAGCGAAAACATAAAGGGTAAATCGTGTTATATGTAGAGGCGGTGCTAAGACTAGGGCCGCCGGCCTATAGAATAATGGGGCTAAATGTAAGAAACTAGTAGAAAAACGACTTGTAATTTTAATAACTAATGTATAAAATGTGTTGATTCCTCCCTGGTTATATGTGATATTTGTGCTTTTGCTTAGAAAAAGTAGTAACTTTTTCGCAAAATAAATTTTACACGAAAGTTATAGTACTTTCTCCCTAAATATTCCTGTAATAACATTGTTCATATCCATTTGACATATCTCTTAGTTAATATAATCCAAATCACATGCATAGGTGGATGTAGAGTATTTAAGATACCATGGGCTACAAGAATTTGATCAACCAATGAAGCATCTCGAAGAAGCTCATAATGTAGGTAAATTTGTCTGCAAGTTTACCATGTTTGTTTTTTTTTTGTAAAGTGGCTATACAAGTGGCAGTCGACCCATTAACTTATAGCAGTATCGGTATGGGTTATGTTTCAACTCAAATGGGTCCAATTAAATTTTTTAGATATAAGAGGAACAAACGGTTTAAAGCCACTCACAAGTCTATTTTGAACTCTTCATTCGTTACTTTTAGAGATTAGATAATCATTGTTATATTATTGTTGGTAATGCCGAATAATGCATTATTTATATATTCAAAGAATTAAAAAAATGGACAAAGATTGAATGGCTTTAACCTGAATCGAATTTGATCCATTACCCAACCCGCCCATCAAATGCAAGCACATCATGCTTTCTCTGGTAGATTATAATGTAAACTAGATTAACTATTGCTCTGCAGTTCATGACTTCAGCGCACCAGTATATATCACGAAAAGACGAAGAAGAAAGACTAATCATATTTGAACGAGAAGATTTGGTTTCCATCTTTAATTTTCAGTGGTACAACAGTTAGTCACACTACCGTGTAGGTTGTTTAACCCTGGAAAGTACAAGGTAAACTTTGTTCATCTTTATTCATTTAGTTACACTTTGTTGGGAATTATTTGTAAAGTGTCAAGTACCGTCAATGTATTTTAAGTACTGTTAGTGTTATGTAAGTATCGTTAGTGTTAACGCGGTATATAGTAAGTACCGCTACTTATAAAGTAAGTACTGCTATATTGATTAGGACGAATATATCTTTGTATAAGATATGTCATAGGTATAGTTAGAGTATATCATATGTGATATACTTAAATAGTTAGAATATTGATAATATATCGTCTGTGATATAGTTATCTTTATAGAATATTCAAAGGTTTCTAGGGTTCCTTACTCTATAAAAGGAACATAGGTACAATGTCTTTCATGTACCTCATTCAAGTAGCTTAATAAGAGAATCGAATAGTTAAAAGTAATTCTGTTCTTCTGTACTTTATAAGTTAGATTCCGCATAACTTATTTAGTGTTAGTAAGAGTGCTCAAAGTGTTTTAGTTTGATTACAAACAACTATACTAATTCTTAATAGAATATAGATCCAATCAAAGGGATCAACAAGTGGTATCAAAGCTTGTTGAGAACTCTGAAAAAGAAGAACAGAACCCCAAACACTCCACACACACCAAAACTCAATGTCTCAACCAGAAGGTAATGATGCTCACTTGGATGATGTTCAAGACCCTGATCCTATACCACAGGGACAACCACAAGTTGTGCATCCTGCACCAGTACAAGGTGTTCAAGCCGTGAATGCTATAGCTACCTCTACAACAATACCTTCTCATACTTTATCTGCTGTTAAACTCCCAGTTCTCAAAGGTGATAATTATGAGACATGGGTTATGCAGATAGAACATTACTTGAATCACACAGATCACACTGTGTGGCAAGTTATCAAGAATAGGAACACACCAAAGAAGCTACACTGGTTGCCAGACGGTACATGCTATGCTCTACCTGATGTGACTGCTGAGGAGGTACAAGCAGAGATCAGAGAGAGAAAAGCCAGAACTGCTTTGGCTATGGCTCTTTCTGAAGACATTCTACCAAGCTTTCATCATTATAAGGATGCTAAAGCTATGTGGGATGCTATAAAACTTAGATTTGGGGGTAATGACAGATCTAAGAAGATAAAAAAGATTGTTCTTAAGCAAGAATTTGATAACTTCTCAATTACCAGTATAGAGGGGATACATGGTGGATATGGAAGGTTTAGTAAGCTGCTTATTCAGTTGGCAGTTTATGGACAAGTAATTCCTAATGAAGAAGCTAATTTAAAGTTCTTAAGAAGTGTTCCACCAGAGTGGAAAGCAATGGCTATGCACTTCATCACAAGAGATGATCTGGAAACAATTCCTTTTGATCATCTCTACAACAATCTTAGAGCATACGAGATGGATGTGAAAGGCACTGAAGTAAAGGCAACGACTACTTCAAAGTCTAACTTGGCTTTTGTGTCAGATGGAAACAGCGGTACTTACTTTCATAATACCGCTAGTGGATCTAGCAGTGGTACATACTTCAGAAATATTGCTGGAGGACTAACAAGCAGTACGTACCCACAAAGTATTGAAGGCAGCCCTATAGTCTCTCAAAATCCACATGGAAGGTCTTCACCATTGTTTAGTGACAATGATGCCTTCTCATTCTTCGCTGGACAAGACAACAGGCCAAGATTAACACTCAATGACTTATTCCAAATGGATGATGCTAATGTTGAAGAGATGGATCTTAAATGGCAAGCTGCTATGATGTCAGTAAGGTCTAATAGGTTCTTCAAGAAGACTAGAAGAAAAATGACTATTGATCCTAATGAGCCATTAGGATATGACAAGTCTAAAGTTGAATGCTATAACTGTGGAAAGAATGGACACTTTGCAAGAGAATGCTCTAGAGACAAAGTTGAGAATAGCAATCAGAAGTCCAAGCACAACTATAGAACCAGTCCAAGAATAACTGAAAGCTTTCCAAAAGGAAACAACAGGAGTCCTAAAGGAACCAAAGCATTGGTTACTGTAGATGGAGTGGTGAACTGGGCTGAAGAAGAAGAAGAAGAAGAGCTTGGTTTAATGGCTCTCTCACATGAAGATACTGAGGTACATCCTTGTTCTAAAGACTGTGTTCTTAAATTTAATAGCCTAAAAGTAGAACTAGAGGAACAATATCAAAAGGTTAACACATACACTGTAGAATTAAATGCTTTTAAACAGGGTGTTGTTAAATTAGAAGAAAATATAGTTTTGTATAAAAAGGCTCAACAAAACCATGAAGAGAAAATAAGAATTTTAACTCTTCAAATGAGGGAAAAAGATGTGGAAATAAAAGCTTTTGATAGACAACTGTTAAAAATATCAACAGAAAATGAAGCTTTAAAAGCCAGTCTTTATAATGAAAGGGAAGTGATTAATCATTAGCAAAAATCCTCTAAAGGATTGGGAAAATTGATTAATTCACAAATGGGGTATTATGATAAATCAGGCCTAGGATATATTGAGGACCAACCTGAGATAACTTTAATTGACAAGGACTTATCAAAAGGGATTTTTGATAGTTCTAGTGAGGTAGATGATACACCTGAAAATGATAGATGTGCTGAAGGAATGAAGGTAGTTCCTCCACCAGTATCAGGAATTTTCATGCCCCCTAGTAATGACACAAGTATAGAGTTAGAAGAACCAAAAGTTAAAAATACCTTAAACTCTAGTACTTTGTGCCAAGAAAAGATTGTTGTGACCAAAAACATTGTTTATCCACCTTTAATGAACAACTTTGTTCCTGAAGAATCTAAGACTAGTTATGCTCTTAAGCAGGTAAAAACTCCTAGTAAGATTTTGGTAAACAATGTAAAACATAATAATGCCGAAAGGGGTGGACTAGGTTTTGAGAAAGTTAAGTCAAAACAACCTTTTGGGTCTTCTTTAAGAAGAAAAGGATGTTATGTTTGTGGTAGTCTAAGTCATTTTATCAAAGATTGTACTCTACATGAAGATAAGATTGTGAAACAACAGGCTACACAAAAGGTCATGAAAAACAGTAATGCACAGGTTTATGGGAATAAGAAACTTAAGAATGACAAACCTAAGTTTGATCACTCTATGGTAGCTAAACAGGTTAAATATAACTCTACCAAAAGTTTTGTTCCTAGGGCAGTACTTATGAAACAAGGTCTAGTACCGTTGAAGTCTGGTAAACCAAGTACCGGCAAGTCTAGACCTGCAAGTACTGCTAGACCAAAATTAAGTACTGTTGGTTTAAAGACTGTAAAACCAAAGTTATCTAAGACTTCTAAGAAGGTTTTTGAAAAAGTTAAAACACCTAAAGTAAGGATAAAAATAAACCAGTGCAAATGTGGGTTCCTAAAAGAGATAAATCATGTGTTAAAGCAAGTACCGCTAAAGCAGTACTTAAGGCAAAGAAGTCTGAGCACATAGAGTCACCCTATGTCTTTGACTACATAAATGAAACCATGAAATATAAGAGCAAAAGTAGCATTACTGGAAATGCTTCAGTACAAACTCTTAAATGTGTAGGTCCCACAAGATCCGAGCAAATGTGGCTTGGGTCCCTGTTAAAAATTAATGAGTTCCATTTGTGTGCAGGGCATCTAATTGATGAATTGAAAGATAAAGGTATAGTAGATAGTGGATGCTCAAGACACGTGACAGGAAACAAATATTTTCTTGCTGAATTTGAAGAATTCAGAGGAGGTCCAGTAGCCTTTGGAGGTAGTAAAGGTAGAATCACTAGCAAAGAGAATCAACACAGGAAAGTTGGAATTTGAAGATGTGTTCTTTGTAAAAGAATTGAATGAGTTCAATCTCTTTTTTGTATCACAAATGTGTGATAAGAAGAACTAGGTGCTATTCACAGACAAAGACTGCTTGGTGTTGTCTAAAGACTTTGAGATGCCTAAGAAATCTCAAATACTGCTTAAAGTACTTAGGCAAGAAAATATGTACACCTTCAATCTTCATACTATTACTCCAACAGGTGGTATTACATGTTTGCTAGCTAAGGCTTCTTTTGATGAGTCAAATTTGTGGCATAGAAGGTTAGGTCATGTGAATTTCAAGAATCTTAATAGATTAGTGAATAGGAATTTGGTTAGAGGTCTACCTAACAAATCTTTTCAAAATGACTTCACATGTGATGCCTGTCAAAAAGGTAAACAACATAGAGCCTCTTGTAAGACCAATACTGTCAACACTGTAACAAAACCTTTGCAGCTTCTACATATGGATGTGTTTGGTCCAGTTTCTATAAGAAGCATTAGTCATAAGACCTTTTGTCTAGTCATAACTGATGATTATAGTAGATTCCAGTTGGGTTTTCTTTTTAGCTCTTAAAGTGAAACAAATGAATTACTTAAGGATTTTATCACCTTAGTTGAAAAGCAGTTCACTAAACAGGTTTTAATCATTAGGACTGATAATGGGACAGAATTTAAGAATGCTGAATTTGATGAATTCTGTAGGTCTAAAGGAATTAAGAGACAATTTAGTAATCCTAGAACTCCACAACAAAATGGAGTAGCTGAAAGGAAGAATATGACACTGATTGAGGGTGCTAGAACTATGCTGGCTGATTCTATTTTGTCAAATACTTTTTGGGCAGAAGCAATCAACACTGCATGCTATGTGTTAAATATAGTCCTAGTAACCAAGCCTCAAAACAAAACACCTTATGAACTATTGACTGGTGTGAAGCCTACAATAAGTCATTTAAGACCGTTTGGGTGTCATGTGTCTATACTAAATACTCTTGATTATTTGGGAAAGTTTGATGGAAAGTCTGATCAAAGATATCTTGTAGGATATTCAGTGCAAAGTAAAGCATACAGGGTTTATAAATTGACATCTAAGAAGATTGAAGAAAATGCTCATGTTAATTTCTTAGAAAATAAACCCAATGTCCCTGGAATAGGTTATGCTTGGATGTTTGATTTAGATTATCTAACTAACTCCATGAATTACTATTCTTTGCAAAAGGATTGTCAAACTAACAATGCATGTGAGGAGTCAAGTGAAACTAATGCAGGTACTCAAGAAGATGTTTCTTCATCAGATGATGATGTTCATATCTATGTGCCCAACATGCCTACTGTTACCCCCATGTCTGCCTCTCCCAAGAAGCAAACTATGTCATCAAAAAACGATCAAGCCTCCCAAGAGCTTAAGACGCTTCAAGATCAAGAAAAGAATGCTACATCTGCTAATAAGCATTCAGGAGAAGAATCTTTTGAGTCACAACACTCAGCAGTACCTACAACACCTAGCGCTACTTCATCTGCAAGTACTGCTAAGTCAAAGACTGCAAATCTGTTGACTCACTAGAAGAGATTTTACAAGCTATGGACGATGAAGACTTATATACTAGTCCAGCTAAAGGAATCTTCTCCAAAGCTTCCTATGATGAGCAGGGTGCAGTAACTGATTTCAACAATTTGGAAACAGAAATTCCAGTCAATTCTATTCCCACTCATAAGGTCAACAACAACCATCCTACTACACAGATCATTGGAGATCCCAAATCTGTTGTACAAACCAGAAGATAACTTCAAACCAATATTGAAACTCATGCACTTGCGAGTTATGTCAAACAACAGCAGAGAACTAATCATAAAGATACTCAACATTGTTTGTTTGCATGTTTCTTATCACAAGTAGAGCCCAAAAACATTTCTCGGGCTCTTGATGAAGAAAGTTGGGTAGATGCCATGCAAGAAAAATTAGCACAGTTTGAGCTACAAAAAGTTTGGATTCTTGTGGATCTTCCCTCAGGTAAAAGAGTAATTGGTAGTAGATGGGTTTTCATGAACAAGAAGGATTAAAGAGGAGTTGTTGTGAGGAACAAGGCAAGACTTGTTGCTCAAGGCTATAGACATGAAGAAGGGATAAACTATGATGCGGTTTTTGCGCCAGTGGCAAGGATAGAAGCCATTAGGTTATTTTTTGCCTTTGCATCATATATGGGATTTATAGTCTATCAAATAGATGTGAAAAGTTCCTTTCTATATGGTACTATTTCAGAGGAGGTATATGTCTCACAACCTCCAGGTTTTGTAGATCCTAAATTCCCCCAATAGAGTTTATAAGGTTATCAAAGCACTTTATGGTCTGCATCAAGCTCCAAGAGCCTGGTATGCAACCTTATCCAATTTTCTGCTAGAACATGGATGTAGGAGAGGAACCATTGACAAAACTCTGTTCATCAAGAAGAATGCTAAGGATATCATTCTAGTTCAAGTTTATGTTGATGACATCATTTTTGGTTCTACCAAGAAGACATGGTGTGAAGATTTTGAAGCTTTGATGAAAGGAAGATTTCAAATGAGTTCTATGGGAGAACTAACTTTCTTTTTGGGACTGCAAATCAATCAAAGGAAAGATGGAATATTTATCAGCCAAGATAAATATGTTGCTGAAATCTTGAAGAAATTTTCATGTATGGATACAAGGAGTACAAGCACACCTTTTGAAGCCAAGAAGTCTTTATCAAAAGATGAACATGGAGAAGATGTTGACATTCATCTATACAGGTCAATGATTGGTTCATTGATGTATCTTACTACTTCGAGGCCAGATATAATGTTTGCTGTGTGTGCCTGTTCAAGGTTCCAAGTTCATCCAAAGGTGTCACATCTACATGTTGTGAAGAAGATTTTTAAATATCTTAAAAGTCAACCCAATGTAGGATTATGGTATCCTAGAGATTCCACCTTTGAATTGAAAGCTTACTCAGATAGTGATTATGCTGGAGCTAATCATGATAGGAAATCCACAACAAGAGGTTGTCAATTCCTAGGAAGAAGACTCATATCATGGCAGTGTAAGAAGCAAACCATTGTTGCTACTTCCACAACTGAAGTTGAATATGTAGCTGCTGCTCACTGCCGTGGACAAGTACTTTGGATTCAAAATCATTGTTAGATTATAGGTTTAACTTTATGAACACCAAGATTTACATTGATAATGAAAGTACTATATGCATTGTCAAGAATCCAGTATTTCACTCCAAGACCAAGCATATTGAAATAAGACATCACTTTATAAGAGATGCTTATGACAAAAAGCTAATTCAAGTCTTGAAGATTTATACAGACAACAATGTAGCTGATTTGTTGACCAAGGCATTCGATGCAAAGAGATTCGAATTCTTGGTGACACACATTGGTATGCTCAACCAGTAACTTGCTGCATTTGTTGAGGGGAGGTAATAGCTGTACAAATTTTTATAATTTTTATTGTATAGTCTATGTTTTGTGTTTTTGATGTAATTGCAGGTTAATAGAAAAAGATAAAAGAGGTTACACTGATAGTGGAAAGCATGAACTGGTCAAAATTGTGAGGTACCGTTGTCACTCCAAGTACCGCTAGCACAAATTCAAGTACCGCTTATGTTCCATGTACCGCTACATGTCCGTTGTACCGTTAAGGGCCTCTTTTGTAAATTTGGCGGTTTCTTCGTGCTTGGGTTTGTTATTTACTTAAATACTTACTCCAATTCAATTGATTCACCTAATCTTTTATTTTTATCTTTTGATTCTATAACCTTCTCTCTAATTTTTCGATCATCAAAAATACTAATGGCTGTTTTACAAGTAATCTCTAAGCATAATTTGGTTGCGAATCTTGCTACGAATGATGACTCTCTTGGTTTCCATGAGATGCTTGGTTTCCTATCTCGAAGTCATGTTCGCTTTGCAATCACTGTAAGTCCAGTTGTCTCTATTTCCATTGTTGAACAATTTTGGAATATTGTTATTTTAGGTACTCGGTTTGATCAACCTTGCATTAAGGCTAGGGTGAATCATAGAAACATATATGTAACTGAGGTACTGCTAAGAGCTAGTTTGAGATTAAATGATGAAAATGGACTTAGTATGCTTAATAATATAGAGATTCATGATGGCCTTGCAGCCATGGGCTATGGATGTAGTAGGGAAAGTCTTACTTTCTTTAAATCCTTATTTTCACCTTAATGGAAATTGTTTTTTCATGCTATTATTCACTGTTTAAGCTCTAAAAGTACATCTTTTGATCAAATTCCTGCTACATTTGCATCAACTGGTATTTATCTAGCAAATAACAGGGTTTTAATTTTTCAAGATTAATTTTTGAAGGCATGACTAGGAATTTGGAAGGAACTAAAAAGTTTTTAATGTATCCTAGATTCATTCAGACTTTAGTTAGTGACCAAATACCTAACCTACCAGAGTTAACTGATACATGGGATGTTCCTACATTCACAAAGAGAACTTTCTCTTTCTTGACCAAACAAGGCAATGCCTTTATAGGAACAGTTACACCATTGTTTGCTCATATGTTAGCCCAACCTGCCAATCAAGAAGGTGAGGAACCTAGCAATACTAGTGCTTCTCAGCAAACTCCTTCTCACCAGAGTTCCCATTCCCTAGAAGATTCACAATCTTCTTCTCAAAATGTTGGTGTTCCACCAAACACTGATGAGATGATCCACACCCCTGTTGCTTCTATTGTTGCTAGTGGTTCACCACAAGTACAAGCACCAGAGGTGGTGGATGTTGCAAATTTAACAGCTTTGTGTACTAGTTTGTCCCAACAGGTACATGTGTTGCAGAAGGAAAAGCTTGTTCAAGACAAGAAAATTGTTGAATTGGAAGCTAGCCTAATCAAGTTGAGGAACAAAGTGTCACCTTGGATGAGGCAACATAGATCTATTCAGAAGTCTGCAATCAAGAAGCAAAGATTCAGGAACCACAAGAAAAGGCAACTGAATGCAACCAAACAGGGGAGGAATAATGAAGAACAACCACCTTCTTTTGATAATCATACAAGGATCTATGGAAATGACATCAATTTTGAGTTGAATGAAGATGTCATGGGACTTATGAAGATGGAACTGGTTTAGAGACTGGTGTGGATGGACCTTTAAATATGGAGATTCAACAGGAAGAACCACAACCTACTCATGAGGAGCCACAAGTTGAAGAAATGATGGTAACTCAGCCAGCACCACCACCTCAATCACCACTTCAAACAAATTGGAGTGCTTTCTATGAGAAGTTGGAGGAAATTAACATTCAGTTTCCTGTATATATTCAACTCCATCACCACAAAGACAAGTATGGTTTCAAAGGAAACAGACTTTGCAAGTACTGTCTAGATCAAGAAAGAGCAATGAATCAGACAAGACTGAAGAGGTACAAGTTGAAATGATGGCTTCTATGGAAGAAATAGTATCTGGGGATACACAAGTGATTGAGGAAACAAGTGTGTCTAATACTGGTGAAATCAACATTGTTGAAGATCCAAGTACTGCTAAGCCAACTAAGCCGACTGCAAGTACTGCTGACATTGTTGAAGACCCAAGTACTGCTAAGCCAACTAAGCCTATTGCAAGTACCACTGGTGATCATCCTTCACTAGAAAGTCAAACTCCTTTTGGAGAAGATGAGACTTTAGCCCAATTATTGCTTGACTTAAGAAAGAAGAATTTAGTTGAGAAGACTAAACAAGTAGAGGCAGAGAAAAAGACACAACAAGAAGTTCTTGCCAAAAAGAATCAATTTCAAGGTAAGAAAGTTTAAGCTTCACACCCTACTAAAGGAGTAGTTATTCAATAGCAAGCTAATGAGGAAAGATCCACCAAGCTGAAGAAGAAGCTACCTAAGATTGATCCAAAGGATAAGGGGAAGAAGCAAATATTATCAAAATCTGAAGATTAAAGTGATTCAGATGAAGATATAAGCATTGGACCATGATGAGGAATATGCTCTTAGAATGCAAGCTCAGATTCGTGAAACTGACTTACAAGAAGAACTTGAATATAAGCAGCATTTGCTAGAAGCTAAGAGAATACAGCAAGAATGGAACATACAAGAGTATGATAGGATTCAAGCAGAATTACATGCAAGTGAGCTTCTTGCAGAATCATTGTTAGCTGAAGAGAGAAATGCTTATGATGAAGAAGAGAAATCAAAATTGATTGATGATCTGGTAAGGGAGCAACAAAGATTCTTTACTGAAAAGAGAATAAAAGAAAAGATTAAGCCTCCAACTACTATACAGATTAGGAATCAAATGATGAATTTTCTGAAGAGAGTTAAGGGTTTTACTCATATTCAGCTGGTCAAGAAGAATTTTGAAGAAATCAAGACTTTGTACGAGCAAAATAAGAGAACTGATTTGAAATTTGTTGAGACTGTTTCTGGAGCAGATAGAAAAGCTGTTGAAGAGCTTAAGAGACATCTGCAACAACAAAGATAATTTGGATGTACTCCTAGAATTGAGCCAAGTACTGCTGAACCTATAAACACATCTCCACCTATCAAGACCACTTATGTGAGGAAGAATAGAAAGGAGAAGGTAAGTTCAAGGGAGGAAGAGACTGCTCAAAGAATGAATGCATGAGTTGAAACTCAAGATATTGCTCAGACTGAAAATGTACAAGCAGTACATACACAGTCAACAGTACATACAACAGTACATACTGAGGAGACGGTACATACAAACTTGGAAGAGGGTTCAATAGAACTTGAGGGAACCTCCAAGGGTGTTAAAAGGAAAAGGTCAAGAAAGATAAAGAAGAAAGCCAAGAGGGCTAAATCAACAGCAGAAGATAGTGATGATGATGAGAGCTTGAAGAAGTACTTGAAGATTGTAAACTTTGAAGATCAATGCATTGATACAGAGATTTTTGGAAAGAGAGCATCCATTGCTAAATGGATTTACTCTATGTCTGAAGGACTTGAAGCTCATGGAAATCACAGAACTGATGGCACAACAAGGATATTCAGACTTTTGGAGGATATTCTTCATATTCTTGACAGACAAGATATTCAGGATCTTTTCAGGTAAGTTCAAGAAGCCAGTGCAGGTAAAACTGAAGTATCACTATTATACATGGAATTTCTCTTTATGTATGAGCCACACAATTGTGATCAAGAAATGTTGAAGGAATTAGAGAATCAGGTTCCTAGTTACTTGAGATATTATAGGTCATGTGGATTGCATACTTTGGATGTAGATGATGTTACATACTATATGCTGCAAGAGAAAACTTACCCTTTCAAAAGAAGATTGTTGGAAAGGATGTTAGAACAACAATTGGAAGTTAGAGAAGAATCTGTTGATGCTTTGGAGTTGGTCAGAATGGTTAAACAACAAATCAAGGATTTGAAAGATGAAGAAGAAGCTGAGAAAGAGCCTTAAGTGTTTGACTTTCATTCACACTTCATAAATGGTTCTCAGTTCACCATGTCTAACACACATAAGAACTGGCTAGTCCATAAGCAAACGGTTTGTGGTAAAGACTTATCAAATCCGTTGAAAGCTGATAGTTTGCTAAAGCCTATATGGTTCTAACTCACCTTGTTTTGAGACAAAGAGTTGGCTAGTCCTAGACAAATGGTACTAGGTAAAGACTTCATGAAATCCGTTGATGGTTGACAGTTTACCAAAAATTGTAAGGTTTTCATTACACCTTATTCTTTATGAATAAAGTATTGGCTATTCCAGAGTGTACGGCTAACTGGTAAAGAATTTATCAAATCCGTTGATAGCTGGTGATTTGCTAAAAATCATGAAGCCAATACAGATTGGTTTTTGTTGTTAACTATTTTATTTCAGGTATGAAGATTGCAAGCAAAGAAGTTTTTAAAAAAATATACTTAGAAGGTTTTGTCTCATCAAATCAAGACAAAGGATCATGATTTAGAGTTCAAAGATTTAACTCAAGAAGACAATAACTGATGTTGCAAAGATAAGTGAATGTTCAGAAGACACAAAGAAGATCATAGTTTGAAGACAAAGATGATACTCATGATGTTTGAAGATTATCTTATCAGAAGAAGATCTACATTTGAAGTGTTTGGCTACATTAAGTTGGATACAAATACAAATTACCAAGTTCAATCCAAGGATGAAGGAAAGACTGAAGACATGTATTTTAATACATCTAGTACAAGAGAAACAAGAAGACAACAAGTTATCATTCTTGTTTAGGGGAGGATTGTTGGGAATTATTTGTTAAGTGTCAAGTACCGTCAATGTATTTTAAGTACTGTTAGTGTTATGTAAGTACCGTTAGTGTTAACACGGTACATAGTAAGTACTACTACTTATAAAGTAAGTACTACTATATTGATTAGGACGAATATATCTTTGTATAAGATATGTCATGGGTATAGTTAGAGTATATCTTATGTGATATACTTAAATAGTTAGAATATTGATAATATATCGTCTGTGATATAGTTATCTTTATAGAATATTCTAAGGTTTCTAGGGTTCCTTACTCTACAAAAGGAACATAGGTACAATGTATTTCATGTACCTCATTCAAGTCGATTAATAAGAGAATCAAATAGTTAAAAGTAATTCTGTTCTTCTGTGCTTTATAAGTTAGATTCCGCATAACTTATTTAGTGTTAGTAAGAGTGCTCAAAGTGTTTTAGTTTGATTACAAACTAATATACTAATTCTTAACATAATATAGATCCAATCAAAGGGATCAAAACTCTTTATTTAGAAAGGTTTACCCTACCAGAGTTACAAACAAAATAACAATAGGTTTGACTTTTTGTCTTCTACAATGGAGCTGTTGTATTAAACTTGATAAAATATTTATAGAGAGATTATTGTCAACCGTTACATATATATCCAATGAACTTGGCATTTTACCAGAAAGTCTGGCTAGTATGTAAAGGAATATGTGTAATCTGCTGCATGCACCCTGAAAACAAATGACACTCTTGTAGATTAACTAATATCAATAGCATGTCACTTATTGCATTCTGGATAATTCGGAATTCGATACTGGTAGAATTTATCTTTGTCGCTCAAATCTGAATCTGCCCTGCCTTAGGGTTCCGCCTTTTATGAACACAAACAATAAAACTGTTTAATATGTAGTATATCCACTCATGGTTGAAAGAAGATATGGAAGAGTTACGTAGAGCTAGAAGATCATGTAGGTGTAGTATTTGTGCATGAAAATAGAGTGTTTGTGTTGCATTTTATAAGGTGTGAATGGTGAGTGTTAAGTTAATAAAAAATGAGAAAATTTTGAGTATAAGTTTTGAGTATGTGTACGTGGATAGAGAGATATTTGGGAGAATGAGTGGGGAATCGAATTGCTGTCGCCTCTATTAGTGGCATCCTTGGAGTCTTTTGTCGGTTGATTGCTACAGTCTCTCGATTTACATGCACTCAAATACATGTATACATATATATCCATGTCAGATGTTAGTCTTTTTATTGCATAACACTGTAACCGTTAGTGTTTGCATATACATATTGAAAATAGCAACTCGTATAGCGTAGTATATACTTTGTTTTCTGAAAAGTGACATTCAGTTAAAATGACCAACATTGATACCTTCTTTCTTTTTATGTGATTTCGACCCATGTTTCGTTGGTTTAAGAATACTTGTATTTCTCCTCTTGTTTAGTAGGTTTTTTTCATATGAACATGGTCAGTTTTAGTCATGATGTATATGCTGCCTGGCTTTGAGTTATGTTGTGTTGTCTGAATTTTAAAATGACTCCCCTGACCACGCTTTACTGTGCTACTTTGATGAGACATTGTTTCATTTATGTTTTGTAGGTTCAGAGTTACGAGTCTTATCTTTGGATCCATGAATTTTTACTGTTTTTTTGGTTCATACCCATTACTCACACTCGATCATGCTTAGAGCTCAATCTTTAGGTGTTCTATGTCTTGACCATCATACCTGATTCGCTGAGCAAAAAAGAGTTTTGTACTAAGATTTTACTAAATATAAATTTGTACTATTGTGGTCTGGTGGCTTTTCATGAAAGTTGTTTGTGTAGCTAGGAGTCTAGGGTACACTTTAGATGGTGTTCAGATTCTATGCTTGTTTTTTACCTTATATATGATGTCAACGCTGTTTCAGAAATAGCTCTTGAATCAACATAGGCGCGTCTTTTCTTTAAGGAAGATAACATTTATTTCTCAAATTGCAAACTTAAGGAAACTGTATATTGAGCTATGGTGCAAGTCACCGGAAGTCATTTTGGATTCTGAAAATCTCTCAGATTACCCTCGAGAGCTATAACTTCATTCATGCAGTACTAAAAGCGGTAGATAACTGATGCAGGTAAGACACGGTGCAGATATAGCAGAAATATAAAGCTTGGCATTTTCATCTACTAATGAGTGGCTGGCAGTCTCGAGTGACACAAGCACTGTTCATGTTTTCAGCCTCAAGCCATGTGAAAGAAACCACCAAGCCACTAACAAGACTGTTGAATCAACAGACCACAATACTCACCTTTTTTCAACAACTTTGTCTCTCTCTCATCAAAGGTATAGTGATCTTAAAAGCTCTACGATAAGCTAATTTCATGTTCTTTGTTGATTACCTCTAAATTGTATGAAAACTTATGATTATTATTTTTCTGGAAAATTGTCACAGGAGTTTTGCCCAAGTACTTCAGTTCAGAGGGGTCAGTTGCTCAATTTGTTTGGTCGAAGGTTCTCAGTGTATTTTTGCATTCGGCCACTAAGAGAACACTATTGTTATTCTCAGCCTGGATGGATGGTGAGTGACTGGACCATTTTACTTTTTCTTTTTGGACGAATACGAGTGAGTGTTTGTGAAACGTTTAGACTCATCATGCTTAATTTGTGAATGTAAAGAGTGATTATAGATTTAGATTGAGAGTAGTATGTAGTAAGTAACCAGTTTCTTACGAAGGTGATGATTTTTAGTTTTATGATAATTAGCGGTTACATGTTCGTCTGATATTTAGTAAACTGTTTGAATGATTAAGTTATAGATCAATGCGGATAGTAGTTGTTTATGAACACTTGTAGACTGTTGACATATCTAGTGTGCTTTACATAAGTAGACAGAGTTGGCATTCTGATCGGTGTTAGCGGAAAGTCTAAATCTTGCACATCTACATCAAAAAATTTTAGGGTTCGCATTTAGCAATGAAGTCCTTGGCTTACTAAAATATAACCAGTTTGATCATTCACCCAACTTCCCATCATTATTTGACCTCTATGGCTATACATTAATGCTTACCTTTTCTAATGTAACAAGAAACCTATTTTTCTTTTGTTCTTATGTATGTTAAGTTGTAAGACGAGGAGACACGCCAGCTGCGTCATGTTACGTGCAAGTCTGAAGTTCTGTGAGTCGTAACCAACAATGCATCTGAGAAAAATATGAGAATTTTCAATGAAATTATAAAATTTCTGTTTTTGAAGTCATATTTTATTTTTTTATCTGATGTAAACGATGAATATGGAAAATTGAAAAATATTTGTATTTTGAATCTGATTTTGATATAATATAGAATATTTGTATCTTGATATTGAACCTGGAATTAGAAAGTATCACATTTTGTGATACAAAAAGTGTATAATTTATGAATAGCTTTACATACCTTTGCTTACTCTTAGTCTTAGGTGTATAAAGAAAACAGTAAGCAAAAGTTTATAATTTATGAATAGCTTTGCATACCTTTGCTTATCTTAGGTGTATTAAGAAAAGAGTAAGCAAAAGTTTTTAGCCTTTTACTTACTTAATTATGAGTAAGATAGACATTTATCGCTCCCCCTATTATTTACTCTTTTGTTATGAGTAGGAGTTTCCGAAATAGCTTTTGGTGACTCTTTTCTTATCTTTTGCTTACTCTTGCGTAAGTAAGGAATTGTCACAAATTTTGTAGTGTAATAGTTTAAATTTTCGTGTAAGCTTTAGTATCTGAAGCCTATCTTTAGCCACCAAGACTCCCATGAGTCTTGTAGAAACTCGTTGTTTAAGGAATTCGTGTCTCCTCGTTGAAGCTCATCGTGTGTGAATTCTTTTCCATACTCCTAAACCAAATATGGATCATAGTACGTGCTATTACTCGTTCATATAGGATGCTAGGTGTGGTATGGCCTTCGTACTTGGCCAAAATTATCTCAACCACCAAAAGCTTTATAAGTTAATGCACATGATCTCATTTCAATGACTACAAAACAACCATTTGGAGACTTCGATCTTTAGCTACTTGAAATAGAATAACTTTACTTAATGATAGTACAAATTGTGGGCGTGGTCCATGTTTTACGATCTTTGCAAAAGCTGTTAAACGTCACTTTTTATTCATGTTTTCAACCTATTAAAATCTACAAGTTTAGTAGATTTGCCTTTTGCATATACTTTAGTTTGTGTTTCCCACCTTTGTCGATTTCGGGTAAACACTGCACACAAAGAGTAGGAGAACATATGCTAGATGTCGTGAGATCTTTCATTTACTATAACGTATTAAGTTTAATCACATCAACATAGGCTCGATGCAATTACGTTACACAAAATGGTAGGGGTCACATTTCCATAAAAGTTAAGAACAATAGCACATTAGCTAGACAATGAATAAACGAGGTAGTTAAATTTATAGACGAGTTTGCAGTAATCATAAGAGTGCCAACTAGTGTCATTGATGATCAAATGCTTTAGGACATTAAAGACAATAACTTGGTCTGTTTAGTCACAATCCAAGATCCTATTCATAGTTAACACTGTGTTTAGCCGTTTGAAAAGTCCAATCATAACCCCTTGGACCACGCCTGAATTACGTAATGATATTACTTGGGGTTGTGGGTTTATACACTGGCAACCTTGTATTCTCACACCACCGTACACTTCAATTAGTAAAAAGAAAAAAAAGGAATATAAAGTACTAGTTACTGCCTTACTGGATAGGGACCTCTCTTATTAAAACTTCATAATTTATTATATTTCTTTTTCTCACTTCCCTTCTTCAAATCAAATCTATAAATTTTGAAAGTCAATGATCAACCACTTAAATCCAAAAAGTCTGCCTATTCTTGATAACCATGGATTCACCCAATAGAAAGGGAAATTGGTGGTTCCCGGCGATGTTTTCCGGCGATATTGCAGCGTAGTTGATAAAATCTAAAACCAAAACCATCCACCCACCACTTTGCAACCATCTTCGCTGATCCATCATCTGGATCTCCACCACCGACCAACCGCCATTCTGCCATTGTCACATATATAAGATCTCTGGAATAATTTTTAATTGATTAGGTTTGTTTGTGGTTTAAAAATAAGGTTTCTGTTAGTGTGTTTGTGTTTGGTGCATGTAACCGGTGATCACATATACGCAGAATAAGGATTTATGGAATAACATTTGTTGACTTGATTGTTTGATTCAGATCTGTGGCATGTTTAGAGAAAGATACAATATGAAAGTATGTGTGAGAGAAAAAGATGTATGTGTGAGAGAAAGAAAGTGTGTAAGAAATAAAAAAAAATTATTGTAGTTACGAATACCTATTTTATGTTACTTTTTTACTCGTATTAGACGAGTACCCGCGCATAGCAACGGGATTTTCTAGCAATGATAATTAATGATATACGATAATGTGGTCACTATCAAAAGCGATTAAAATAATTTCTACACTACAAAGTATGTCTTTTTTTGTGTGTATTAGGGTTTAGAGAGAGAGTAAAGTTTGTGTGTGTGTGAATTAATGGCCACAAGGAATAATCAATATTTTTCAAAATTTTAGTAGGACCCATATTTCAACTTTCAACTTTCAACATTTTAACTTTCAACCAAAGGGATACACCCTTTATAATGTAGTAAAGATATGAGTACTGTTTAACTTTTGTATTAGAACGATAAATACAAGTGAAAGGTGTGTATTGGAAAATGTGAAGTGGTGTGACAACCATATGCCCTAAAAATATGGTTACATATAAGAAATTTGTTCCTCATCTCAAAAAATATTATTTGTTCCTCACCAATAGAAATCTATATACCCTATAAAGGGTGTATATCATTTGTTGAAAGTTGAAAAGTTGAAAATTTTCAACCAAACTTCTCATGAAAGGAACCAAATAGCTGTAGAATAATTGTTGAAAGTTTCAACATTCATAATTAAGGAAATGTAACATTCGGTTACAAATGAATCACAAATTAAAATAGGAAATAATTTAAGCAAAAGTTGAAACTGTCAAGCCTCAATTCACTGTTATATGTAAATTTATTGTGTAAAAAAAGTATTTTTAACTTTGTTTTCTTATGTAAATTTATTTTGTGTATATATACAAAAATAAAGTAAAATTTTTTATGTAAATTTATTTTGTGTTTATAAAAAAAAACTCTTTTGTAGGCTTATTTTATGTAACTTTATTTTGTGTATATCAAAAAAAAAATTGTATTCTTTTTTAATGTAATTTATTTTGTGGATATATATAAAAAAAACTCATGATAAACCAAATTTTACGTTGACAAAATCTATTTTTCTAAATGCGTTGCATTATTTTTATTTTTGTAAACTAAAAAAACGTTTCATTAATTTTTATTTTTGTAAAAATATATTTCATTAATCTTTAAAACAAAACATTTCATTATTTTTTTATTTTTTAAACTCCAAAAAAATTACAAACTCACTATTGTAAACCCGTGATTTTTCGTATTTTTTTAATTAATCGTATTTTTGGAAAGTGTTTAATACAAAACAAGTTTTAAAACTTGAGTTTTAACAATTTTTTCAAGATTAATGAGTTGTACACATATTTTTGGAAACTTTTTAAAACAAAACGCGTTTTCGAAATTGATTTAAACAAAATCTTCAAAAAGAAACTGTTTTTACGCATATTGTTGACATTTTTTTTTAAAATACGTTATAAAAAATTATTTTTTTAAAATCAATCAATTATTCAATTTTGTTGACATTGCTGGAAAATCAAAGATAACAATTCTTTCCTTAAATAAATTCGATTGACTAGAATCAATGAGCTATAAAATCCACATTCATTTAGTTATTTTATACACATTTAACTTTTGAATCACAAATGTTTAACTTGGTTGCAGGCTACACATTCGTACTGAGAAACCCTTATTAGTCGATTACAAACCTATTTTTTTCAAAAGACACTTTTGATCATAAGGTAATACATCATCTCTAATTGTGAATGTGATACTAAGAAGCTTTTCCCGTCCTTTTAATCCTTTTCATATATTTACTTCAACTGAAACATTTGATTGTTTCTTTTTTCATGATTGAATTAGGGTTGTGTCATAATTTTTTGTTGGCCAAAAGCGCAGCATGTGATGAGCCCAGCAAATTGGATTTGTGTTATTCAAAAATCGATTTGTTTCCCATCTTTTTTGATAGAATTCCAAATATATTGTCCAAGCAAATCAATACTCATTCAAATGGATATTTCTTGAATTCTGTTTTTTTAAAGGCCTATTTGAACTTTAGATGCGTTTGAGAAGATAAATCTGGTTCCTTTTTTAAGGGTTCTAGAATTTTTTAGAGATCATGCGGAGCAATAATGAATCCATTTAGTCTGAGGATTTTAATAATTTTTTGGATTTTTTCATTTGATTTTTTTATTTTTAGTTATTTGTTAATATGTAATTGTGTTCACATCTTTTCACAGTAGGTGCCACATTGGTGAAACAGACATATGAAACATGTAACAAGGTACGTCCGACTATGGAATCGTTTTGATCATAACGAGGACTCAAAGCACTACTGCACTGGAACATTCGAGTTATTTCTAAAGGCTTGTATTCATTAACACCATATGTATTTTCTTCATGAGATAACTTCTCTATCTTTATTTCCTTTGTATCTGCATATGTTCATATTTCTTGCTTTTTATTTTATCTTATATAGAGTTGTTGGGTTTGACTCTTCATTTCTGGGTTCATATATATACATTTCTATTTCAGTTCATTCGGTAAGTTAAGAATTATCATTAGGAGATTCATTCATTATCATGATGTCATACGAGAGATGATATTATTTATTTCACACTATATGTTTCATTCACGGAACATTGACAAAAATGCATCATTGACAAAAATGCATGGACGATTATTGTTTTGATTGTTACAAACTCAAGCTCAAGTGTTTATTGAATAATACACTTATTATCTAATTATTTTTTTTCAAATATTAATAAAATATGTTTACGTCCATTGTTTCTCTTATTTTATTTACATATAACTTGTTCTAAATTATTTTTTAAATTATCCGTGAATCCCGTGGGTCTTGAAGTTATTATCAACTAAAAATGAACATGTTGACAGTATTAATAATATGTTGATTGGCAGATTTCCTGGTGAAGAGAAGGTTTACTATAGTTTTGATGAAGCGGAAGATGACACACACAACATGTATCCTCTTGAATTCTTAAACTCCCTAAATGTGAGCGGATTGCCACCACATTACTTGCACTTGAAAATTGGATGCCCGATTAATCTTTTAAGGAATCTCGATCCAACAAATGGATTATGCAATGGCACGAGGCCGATATGCAAACGATTTGATCCAAATGTCATCAATGCTGAAATTGCTGTCGGGAAACACGCTGGAGTTAGAGTTCTCTTGCCAAGAATTCCTCTCGCTCCATCTGAAGAAGACATGTTTCTTTTTAAGCTAAAGATAACACAATTTCCTGTCCGCCTTTGCTTTGCCATGACTATCAATAAAGCTCAAGGGAAAACTATTCCAAATGTAGGTGTCTATTTGCCTGACTCTGTTTTCTCACATGGCCAGCTTTATGTTTCATTATCTAGAGGGATATCACGTGCAACTACCAAGGTACTGGTGATACCAGTCAAAGAGTTTGGTGAAGAAGGAGTATACACCTCAAATGTCGTGTACCAAGAAGTTTTACGCAACGAGTAACATCAGTTCCTAGATTATATTTTATACTTGATGCAATTTTTCACTTTCACTTTTACTTTATGTTTTTAATATGTTGTTTGATACATTGTATATGGGATTTCATTTTAAACTTGATTACCGTATGTTACGGCAGTTTCCAACTACAGTTTTATCTTACCACAATATAGCGTTTCATTAATTATCTGCCGCCAGGCAATTCCGCAGCTATGCGCGGGTAATCGCCTAGTGTCAAAAAAATAGGCGAAAGTTTGGCACACAGGATATAAAAATGTTTGAAGCTTTTTCCCCGTACATTGAACAAAAATAAAAATAAATATCCCCATACATTGAATAACAAATTGATACATATTCAATCCATAAAGTCACCCATTTAAACTTTTAGGAAACAATGGTGATTATATATTGCATTAAAGTTTATTAAGTGACCGATGTGGGACAAAAACAAATCCTTTAAACTTTTGTTTCACTTCAGCAGCTTTTGACCTTCAACATGTTATCATCCCATGCAATTAGCTTTTAAAAAAAAAGTTTGATCTTGATAACAATGGTAGCATCTGCCGATATGAAGCTCATCAACATGTTTCTTGATCAAGTTGATCAATTAAAAGACAAACCAAATCTTGCAAATATTCGCATTACATTCGAAGATTTCAAGTTCTCTGAGCTACGAACACAACCAAGACCTCTATCTCTTGCTATTCTTAGTTTTGGTAAAGTGAGCAGGCTCCTTACAAAGAAAGATTTCCAACCAGCTGCTTTACAGGTTTGCGTGATTTCTTTAAGCGATAATGAAGTAATATTATTTGTGACATTTTTCTATACATGTCGTGAAACACAAAGAGTACGCGCTTAACCATTTATTTACATGTTTCAAACACAATACTGTATATGGTACTAATCTTGCAAATAAAACAACATGGTGCAATAGCATTGAATTAAAATCTCACAACATAAGGTTTGTTTGCATCAACTTACACTAGTTTACTATATCATGTAAAAAACAGTACCTCAAAATCAGTAAACTATTTGCGAACAACGAACATACCAATTCGTTAGCTAATGTGAAGAAGTGTGCAACGTGCATACATCTTTATGTCGCGTATTCTAAAGAATCAGGTTGTGCTGACTGTGATGGTGTTAATATTTTCTGATCGGTTACCATGGCAATCTTGTGTTCTTGTACAACGTCATCCTCCATTTTTGGTTGTTTATAGTCTTTTGGGAGTGGGTTACAATTGAATGTATACGAAGCTGGTCTTTCTTCTTGGAACAATATGCAAAGACGGAAACACTCTTCAGGATGGCGAAAACAATTTTACACATAACTTTTGACTTCCTTAAGTTTTACCTCCAACAATTCCCTGAAGGGGTGTTTGGATGTTATTATAGAATGAATCATATGAGATTCTAACTTTGGTTGGCAGATTATAAAAATATCAAATGTATCAAATGATATAACAGGATGTGTGGATTATACTAGCAAGCCGCAACACATTAGGGTAACGTTCGAGTGACATGTTCAGATCACCTAGTTGTTATACAACAGAAAAATGGGAATGAAAACTGAAAAAGAAGCACTTACGGGTGTTTGCAAAGTGTTGGGCACTGGATTGTGAGTGCATAATTGCATGTTGATAACTCAGTGATTGAACTAATCATAGCTCTAGGTTCCGAGTACACAAATCATATTGACAAGCACAAAAACAAAATCAGGATAAGGTGAAATGACTGAAATATGTATAGTTTTAAATAAATATGCCGATTCCATCATACCTCAGTTTCTCGAGGCTCATTTGTAAGATCACAACTGGTCCCATTTTTGTATATATGAGCATGATACCTACATTAAAAGACATATTCACAAGAATTCTGCTTGAGTATATAAATCTATTTGAAGCATTAATCTAAACACATTCACGTAAATCCCGATAAATTTTGATAATATCCTACTGATTATAAGTTAATGGTGAAAACTAGAAAACTTAGCTAAAAAGATAAAAAAGAGTCAAACGGTTCTCTATGAAATTCGGTTATGTTTTACATATATTCATCATTTAACTCCAACGTGTCAAACAGGTAAAACTTCACCTCATTTAACTGAATTTCGTGGATTTGTGTTCCAGTTTTACCTCCAACGAGTCTAATGAGTAAAATGTAGTCGTAGTTTAATATCAAACAAGTCAAATGGTTGTAATATAGCTTTGTGATTCATCTTTGGAGCGAGGATCTTTCAACGTTGAAATGTCAGATGCGTTACGGTTGTAAGCAGTGTAGCTTCAGCGTCATATTCACCCAATACAAACTCTTGAACAATGTGGAAACAAAAAGCTAAAATCAGAAAAAGGGAACTAAAAGGTAAATGGGGAAAAAGTGTTACTTTTTCCTATGCACAAAACTTCCTGCGTTATGTTGTTCAACTATCATTTTAATGAAATCATATACCTGTTAACCGTTTGTAAGGCTGTTGCCAAATATAGCAATCCGGGGTATGTTTTGGAAGACACTAATTATACATGAAAAAATACTAGAACGGTACCCGCGCAATACGGCGGCGAGTACCTAATAACAATTTTGAGACTAACAAATATAAGTCTCTTACTCATTGTGAAGTTCTAAAAAAATCGAATTAATAAACCCACTAAATTGTAAAAGGACTAAAAAATAATAAGAATATATCAAAATGGATATCGAATTAAAAAACACAAAATTTTAAAAAATATAATGAAATTAGATTATAAAAATAATGAATAAATAAAAAATATTTTTCACTTTAAAGAAAAAATTTTGTTACAAAAGGTTGTTACAAAAGTTTGTTACAAAAGGTTGTTAGAAAATGTTATATTATATAATGTTGATGAGATATCAACAACTTGCTTTATTTATTAGGTAAAAAAGTCTGAATTTTCAGCCTTGCTATTTTAAGAAAGTCCCAAATGCTTTATATAGTAGTATAGGTATAGAAGATTCGGGCGCAGATTTATAGCCACCCATCTTGCGACCTCAAACATTTGTATTATATCAATTCGCACCCTATCTTCCTCCAAGTGAATTTGACGCAAGAAATATCAACAAAGATAACTACGGTAATCATAATATGAATAGTTAATTAAAATTATATAAATTGGTGAAAGTACTAACCCTAAGAAAGCATCGGTCGTTAAATGCTTCAAGTAGTTCATCGGGTGTCTTCAACTTGAAGAGTTTCTCAGTTTCCAAAATTAAGCTTGTAGTGTTTTCATGCAGGGACGGAGCTAGGGGTTCCCGCGGGTGCCCGTGACCCTTATGAATATTTTATGTGTAGTGTTAATTTATGAAGAAAACATCGATATTTTTTAAATGCATCTAAAATGCACACAGTCAATCATAACGTGTTTTTACCCTTCGTTTTAATTCATTATTTACATATGTTATATTACGGTTTAAAAATTTTATGCACCCGGTCATATTTCGTCATGGCTTCGTCCTGTTTTCATGTACGGTTGGTTTCTCACTTTTGGATTTTTCCACTTTAGGTAAGTAACAAAGAAACTTGTCTCCGTTTTTCTTTGGCATGACCACCGATTCTTGATCATCATCGTGCAAAACACAATATATCACATATATGTTGTCTACTGATGCATATCTATGAAGCTTGGTATACTGTTTTCACATACAGGAAGAAATGGTGACTCTTCTGTGTGGAACTCAATATCGTATTTTGGTTCTCGAGAGTTACGACTCAATCCACCTGAAAATTAACCAATCACAAATTTCAGTTGCTATATACCTATAAATAATAAGAGGCCTTAGAAAACAGGTTCACTCATGCTCAAAGCTTATAATCTAGGTATCTAAGTTCCATATCATTAACCTCACACCCCACAAGGCTACAACATAGGCTAGTCATCAATCATCAAAATTGAATGTTTCTTAGCCGTTCATTTTGTTACAGCTTTCAGGATTCAGTTTCACATGTACGGTACTGCGGTAACACCTCTGTTCCCGAGTATAAAAAGAGAAGAAGAGGGATGGAGAGGGAAAAAAGGAAAGAAGTAAAGTGGAGAGGAAATAGAAATAATTTTTTATTGTGTGTTCCTGAGTTGGAAAAAAGGAGGAGGGAGTAAGCAAGAATAATGCTGAAAAATGATCTTCACTCATTTTCACTCCAATTTGAGAAGAAGATTAGGAGAGTAAATTGAGTGTAATTTACTATCCTTTACTTCCCTCTTCTCTCCAAAAAAATCTCTGGAACATAGACTTTTTATGTTATCACTCCAAACCTTTCCTTTTCACTCCAAAACATAAACTCGGGAACAAATTGTAGTTTAGAGGATGACATCTCACACCCTATCCACATGCCATTATTTTATCAAAAGAAAAACTTACATTTATGTTTCACGATAGTTATTTTGAATATCATATATATCTTGGACACAAATGGACTCATCTCCATCATTCATCTCTACCCAATCTAATGGATAAAAATTAAAGTTTTTAAGTATTTCGCTTATTTTTATAATTTAAATATCCTTTAAACCGTTTAACGTTAAACGAAAAAAACTTTCTACAGTTATGCATTATTATATACTTTTGAAGAAAAAAATCGTCTTTTTTTCGTTTTTTAAAATTTGCGCAAAACATCATATATGATAATACTGTTTCATCATATATGATACTAGTGTTAGGTTACAATTATTACTGAATCATATATGATATTGGTTCATATCATATAAGATAAGTTATATCATATATTATACTAGTGTTACTATCATATATGATATTCAGTATCATATATGATAATTTTCGACAACGAAAAAGAACGTGAAAAAAACAAAAAAAAAATTGTCGAAAGTATATCATATAGCATATCTGTAGAAAGGTAATTAAATGGCCATCGTAATGGTATATTTTTTCGCATAATAATTAACGGTATAAGAGATATGTTTGAAAAAAAGGAGAAAATGAGTTTTTGGTTTAATCTTATGAGAAGAGTTATTTTGGATACAATATTTTTCTTTGGATATGAAGGGACTCATCTCCACCATCTATCTCATTTCCATCTAATGGATGAGATTAAATATATTTTATTTCTTTTGCCTATTTTTATAATTTAAATATCTTTTAAACCGTTAAGCGTTAAACGAAAATAACTATACCATCACGACGATCGTTTAATTATCTTTCTACCAGTATGCACTATGATATACTTTCGAAGAAAAAAATATTCGTTTTTTTTTGTTAAAATTTACGTGAAATATCATATATGATAATACTGTTTCATCATATATGATAACAGTGTTAAATCATATATGATATCGGGTTCTATCATATATGATAAGTTATATCCTATATGATACTGGTGTTACATCATATATGACATATTTGATATTAGTATCAAATATGATAATTTTCGAAAACATGAAAAAATTTGTCGAAAGTATATCTCATAGCATATATATATATAGAAAGATAATTAAATGCTCTTCGTAACGGTATGTTTTTTCGCATAACGATTAACGGTTTCATAGATATTAATGTTTGAAAAAGAGGGTGAAAATATATTTTATATTTAATTTTATCTATAGGATTAAAATGAATATGGAAGATGGAAGGTGGAGATTAGTCTTTTGGTATCCAAATAAAGTTTAGTATCCAAATGAACTTAAATCTAATCTTATTCATTGGATTATGATTAAAATAGATGGTGGAGATTAATCCCTTGATATCCAAATAAAATTTTGGTATCCAAAAGAACTTAAATCCATACTTTATGACAAATAGAAAGGGTAACCACCACCAAGGTGACCTAGTGGTTAAGCATACTATTTTCCTTATAAGAAGTCTCGAGTTCTAACCTCACTATGTACAAGTGAAAGGTTTCCCCTCCCAGAGTAACATAAACATGTGGGGGTGTTTTTTTAATGCCATAATTGTAAAAACGCTATTTTCTCAATGCTCTTTGAATACACATTTAACCATAATTGTGAAATAGAAATGCCATAATTGTGAAATATAAATGCTAATACCCAATGTCACCAACCATATATATTGTCCTTACAATCTTTATACGAGTGTTAGAAAAAAAAAACCACCCATATAAGGTATGGTTTGTTAATTGTTACCAAATAGTGGTAATTATATACCGGTCTATTGTTTGTTAATTTATCCATGTGGGGATAAAACCAATTTTTGAACTCTTGTTTCATTTCAGTTGCTATATCATATTTTAGTTCGTCATATGTTATTTAACAACTTTTGAGATTCAACATGTTATCATTCCATTGGATTGCTACTAGTAATTGTTTTACAAAACGGGAAAATGACACTAGTGATCTTCTCATTGCTTTGAAAATCGAATGAACAATGTGAGCAATAAAAAAAGAATGCAAAACAAAATAATGGATATAAATAAGAAAATAGTATGATCCTCGATTTATGTATGAAACTCGTCCTAGTTATAGAATTTACTCATATAAACAAAAGACTAGAATACACTGTTAGTCTAAAAATCAAAATAAGACTGCCAACCTTTAATCTCTTTCACTTTTGTATCTAACGGTCCTCATCTCATCACTGTCTTTACTCATAGTCAATGATTGGGGTCAAAACGGGTTAGGGTCGCGCCTAGATGCATGGATCGTATATTTGCTAGAAGCACATCTTCAAAAGTTCCTGGAAAGCATTTCCAGCACTGTGGTTCTATTAATAGTTGTAACAAGCTTAGAGAAACGGTTTTCGGTACGTCCCGATAGATTATTTTTTCGTGCAAGCTTTAGTATGCCAAGCCTATATGTTTAGCCACCGAGACTCCCATGCTTTAAAGAAACTCGTTGTTGAAGTAGTTCTTATCTCCTGTTTAAAGTTCATTGCCGAAATTATCTCAACCACTAAAAGGTATATAAGCTAAATGCATATGATCTCATTTCAATTACTACAAAAGAACCATTTTGGCACTTCGATCTATAGATACTCGAAATAGTGTAACTTTACTTAACGATAGTACAAATTATGGCCGTGGTCCTTGTTGCTTCTAAGACCGTCTTAAAGAAGTTTTAAGTCGTGGTTGAGAAGAATACAAAAATTTAGATTGGTTAATAGAATGTGTGTTTAGACTAGGTACTTATAATAGATTTGTTATTTATCTCAAAATATGATTTGTTCCTCATGTACCTCAATGTCGAAAAAGTAGACGAAAGTTTTGCACCTGATACTTGAACATTTCTGGATAATCTCCCCTATGAAATCATCTTTCTCGAATTTTTAATCATCATTTTACATGACGAACAAATTTTTTATAAGTAAGAATCTATGCTATAACTTTTTGAACAACAAACTAAAAGTTTTGCACACAAGAAATATTCATTTTAGGATAATCTTACTATGATACTAATTTTTTATAGGTAACAAAACTATCCCACAAAAGATCTTTTGAGATAAAAATAAAATTTCTTGTAACTAACTATAACACCCTCATTTTTACCTTATAGCAGCGGAAACTAATTTGTGGTATTATTTAATAGAACACATGTCATAATGATAGAAAACAACTCAAAAGAGTGATTAAATCAACTTTTTTATATATTATTTATAAATCAGAGTTTCACAATATGAGGTTCCCAAAATCTATGTCAATAATTTCAAGATCGCGCCTTTTCATGCTTATGCTGCTCCATGCTATCAGTCACAATTTTCTAATATATATGTTTAAAGGTCAACACAAAAGGTTGAGTGAATTCATATGTTTGTAATAACAGTTTTGAATAATGTCTACCACCTCGAGCTACGTGTTATTATTCGTTCACATAAAGCTAAGTTTTGTTGTACTAAGTTCATGACATCAAAATTAACGGAATACACCGAAGTGACCTTCATGAAAAGAGATCATGACAAGTAACCCATTGGTCTAGGTTACCCATTAATTCTAATAAAGTATGCTTGATTACCAACTCAAATAGGTAAAACAAACGGGATTCGTTAAACCCAATAGATCTAAGTATGCTTGATTACCCACTCGTACAAGTAACACAAACAGGACTTGTAAAACCCAATAGATCTATTATACCATATAATAGCGCACCTGGATGTGTTTAATGATTCATGAAATTTGGATAGCAAGTAACAATTTGGGCACTATTGCAATAACATATTTCAGTAAAAACATATAGTTCAGAAACACACATGTATTCCAGTTTTAGCATATATTCCCGTCACGGGTTTTCAAATCATTTACAAAGCATTCAATAGTGAGGCTATGAACTCACATTGGCTTACAGAGTTTGAATCACGTCAAATATATATCAGTCACAGACAAACAGCTTGGTCTCATAATCCTGAGTCAACATGTATGTATATATATATATATATATATATATATATATATATATATATATATATATATATATATATATATATATATATATATATATATATATATATATATATATATATATATATATATATATATATATATATATATATATATATATATATATATATATATATATATATATATATATATATATATATATATATATATATATATATATATATATATATATATATATATATATATATATATATATATATATATATATATATATATATATATATATATATATATATATATATATATATATATATATATATATATATATATATATATATATATATATATATATATATATATATATATATATTAAGTCTTTGATCTTTAGTTCAATACTTTTAAGTATTATTTATGTATTCTTTGATTTATAATTTGTTGTAATTATAGTGTCATTGCTCGGGCCACCATACTCAGAAGTCATTTTATAAATGTTTGAGGAGCGAGGGCACTTTAAATGGTAAACCCAATCACTCAGTCAGAATGGAATATCGAAATGGTACATCTTTGTACAAAGCTCCCTACTAACATGATACCTTTATTACTTTCTTATATTTATAATTTTTCTTCTTTAGTTTCCAAATTAACAAAAATAGCGCTTTTAGTTATACTTTGATATAATTACACTTTTAACCCCTAAAGTATATAGTTTTTATTTTTGCATTTTAAACCATAAGTTGTGTTCATAGGTAGCTCCAAAATAGCTTCTTATGGCTTCCTATGAACATAGCTTGCTATCAAAGCTTCAAGAGCTTCAATAGCTTCTTTCTATACCTGGTTTTTGGTCTTCTAAATGTCCTATAAATTTTGAATGTTATCTCACGTGAACTTAATATTCTTTTGAGATAAGGAATAAATCTCGCAAAAGTAACGAAACTATCTCATAAAAATGAAAAGAAACCAGCGAAAGTTTTGCACGCACATGATGATACATGACCAATTTAGGATAATCTCAATAGTGCATATCCTTTAATTTTAAGCATCTCATAGAAGAAACAAGTAGAGAATCTCTAATTGACCCAGAAAAGTAAAAAAATCAACATAAAGTCGAAAAAACAACTAAACCCATATGGAGATTATATGTTGATATATTATTCATTACATAAAGTAAATTATTAATTTCTAAACATATAGTAGTATTTATATATTGCTCTAATGTTTGTTAACTCATCGATGTGGGACAACTCCAATTTTAAAGCTTGTGTTTCATTTCAATCACTCCATGTGATAATCTAGTCCGTCATAAATAATTTAGCAACTGTAAAATGTTTGATCTTGATAACGATGGGTAATAAAATTTATGGGTTTTGTTATTTTGTACGAGTAGTTTTTTCATGTTTCTATGAAATAATGAAATTGATAAAGAGGAATTTACGAAAGTCATGGAGTTGATGCGAGCTCAACATCGACAAGGGTGACAATATACGGACCGGGTGCGTGGGGGGCTTAATGGCTCGACACCGGTCGAAACAATGGGTTGCATGAGTATTTCTTTGGAGAATACGGGAAGTGTCCCCGGTAACAGATTAAATTGCTCTAATGATATCTAGCTGTTTTGAATTTGTTAGCAAATAGTAGAAATATTAAAAGATATTTTTTGAAATGCTCCAACAACACTCATCATTTCTTTTTCTGCACCCATCAAACCAAAATCTCTTTAAATGCCTCATGTGACTTATGCCACATTGTACAAAATGAAAAAAAGTTGAAATTTTTCATTAAGTTACATATGTCGCATGAGGCATTTAAAGAAATTTTGGTTTTATGAATGCCAAAAAAGAAATAATGAGTGAATTTGGGAAATTTCAAAAATTATCCCATGATTGCTCTAATGTTTGTTAACTCAACGACGTGGGATGAAACCAATCTTTAAGGCTTTTGTTTCATTTCAGTTCCTCCATATAAGTTATTTCATATGTAAGGGTGTTCACGGGTCGGTTCGATTCGGTTAGTTAGTAAGAAGATTTTAACTATCCGTCGTTGGGCGGATAATTAATTTTACTACCCGAAACCGAGCCGAAAATCCGGGTAACCGAAGTGAGCGGTTACCCCTGGTTCGGTTTGCGATTATCCAGTTTTTATGTTTAATTGAATTTAACCGTATAAAAAATAACATGGTCTAGAACATAATATGTCATTTTAGTATCAAATAACATCGAGTAGATAAAAGATATATAAAAGTAATATATTCGAATTTAATCGTACACAAGTTATTTTGTTTATATATTACGATTACATTAATTAATTTTTACACACAAATTATTACATAAGCTTACATTAGGTGCTAAAAAGTTTTTATAGAATAGGAGTGGTGCAATAAAATTGTTAATACTTGAACGATTATTTGAACATTTAGCTAAAAAAACAAGTATAATATGCACGGTTTGGTTCGGTTAACCGCGGATTTCTAAAAGTAAAAACCGAAACTGACCCTTGATGAGCGGGTTTTTCGGTTTTGGTTTCTTTGGTTTCGGGCTTTTTCGGTTTCTGGTCGAACAGTTCGGCTCAATTCGTCGATTTCTCGATTTTTTGGAACACCTCTACCCATATGTAATTTTGTAACTTTGGAGCTCCAACATAATGTTGTCCTATTTAATTGACATTGTTGTTTTTTAATAAAACAGGGCAAGTAGCACCGGGGTGTCTCATTGCTTTGAAAGTCGAACATATTGAGATTTTTTTATCTTTATACATAAAGACACTTCGATATAATTTTGACAACATTTATTGGACGTTTTTTGTATTTCAGAATTTATGCTCGGGAGAATCACATGTTACTTTTAAAATAACAAATCAATTGTAATTTTACAAATCACATATAAATTTTAAGTGTTTAAATTTCAACGCTAGTAAAAACACTCGAAAAAAGTTTTGATTTAATTCTCGTTACGATGATTCGTAATGCATACTGTTTGTGAGATACATGATTTTTTTTTATAAGAGTTAATGTTTTTCAGTTTACTGAAAAATGAGTCGACATGATTTGTCTATTAAGTTTAATGAAATTTGTAAATTATATGACCTTTTTTATTATATAATATTATTATGGGCAAGTGACATAAAAAGGCATTCAATTTAAGATGTATTTCCAATCAAGATGCTACTTTGTTTGCACATAAAGGCAACAAACTATATTTTTCAGCCAATTGTTTTTTCCTCACATTCCCATCACACATTAACGACCATTACGTTATATCTCAATGATAGATGTTATATACAGTTGAAGGGCTAAAGTTACAATTATCCAAAAATTATTTCTTTGATAATCTCATTGTGATTACATTGACCGAGTCTTATGAGATGAGATGTATGATGGTTGGAATGCCTTTTTTTGATGGCCGTTAGATATGATCCAAATATTTAATTTGAGGCTAATGGAGTTCATACTCCATAGTGTCATGTTGATAAAGGAATTTGAGATAGATTATGCTTTCGTGAAGACATATGTATGTTAGCCCGTATTATTATTATTATGTATTTGTATTTAGGCTCAGGCTCGGTTCTAGAATACTCTTTATATACTTATATATTGTACCGTATCTTACATGAATAAGACATACATTTTCCACTCTTACATGGTATCAGCCTTCCGTCGATCCCCAAAACCCTAAAAGCTACATGTGTGGTGACTACTTCTTTGGTTAATTGCAATCCTAGTCGGACTCGTGTTGATACTGAGTCTAAGATAGGGGAAGATGGTGATTTGGTCTCTGATTCGACTTGATATCGAAATCTTGCGAGTTCTCTTCAGTATTTGACTTTTACTCGCCCATATATTTCTTATGATATTTAGCAGGTTTGTCTTTATATGCACGATCCTCGAGAGCCTCGTTTCTCAGCTCTTAAGAGAATCTTGAGGTATGTTAAAGGAACTTTGGATTATGGACTTCAGTTGTTTGCATCGTCTATTAACTCTTTACTTGCGTATTCTGATGTGGATTGGGCGGGATGCCTTACTACCTGGCGATCTAATTCAGGTTATTGTGTTTTTCTTGGCAACAACTTACACTCCTAGTCCTCTAAGCATCAGCCAACGCTTTCTCGCTCAAGTGCAGAGGCAGAGTATCGTGGGGTTGCCAGTGCTGTTGCTGAGACTTGTTGATTACGGAATTTACTCCGTGAGTTAAATACACCTTTATCTTCCGCTACGCTTGTCGACTGAGATAATGTTAGTGATGTTTATTTATCTTGTAATTCGATTCAACATCAGCGTACGAAGAACATTGAGATTGACATCCACTTTGTTTGAAATCTAGTTGTTGCTGGTCAGGTTCGGGTTCTTCATGTTTCTTCTCGTTATCAGTATGCAGATATTTTCACTAAAGGTTTGCCTTATGCATTGTTTGAGGAGTTTCGAACCAGTTTGAGCGTCCGGTGTCCTCCCGCTCTAACTACGGGAGAATGTTAGCCCGTATTTTTATTATTATGTATTTGTATATCGGCTCAGGCCCGGTTCTAGAATACTCTTTATATCCTTATATATTGTACCATATCTTACATGAATAAGACATACACTTTCCACTCTTACAATGTATAGTAAATTTCTCATGTTACTAGAATACATTTTTTAGAAGCTGAAGCTATATATTTGACATCCAAAGAGTTATACTACTAATATTTAACAAATCACCATGTCTCTCGAAAATTGCATATCTTTTGTTTGAGTATGAGTGTGAAGTTGATTTGGTGTTTATCTAAAAAATTAGAAATTATGAATCATGTGCTGTTGATTTGTTGAATTATCAACTTGAAGAAAATATTTTTGACCCTTCAACTTTATATAATATTTATTTTTGAGACATAACGCCGTTAGTATGTCAATGGGAAGTGACGAGAAAACCTAAATCGGCTAAAATATAAAGTTGGCTGCCTTTATGTGCAAAAAAAAGTTGAGTACCTTGATTGAAAATAAACGTTAAGTTGAGTGCCTTTTTACTCTTATTTATTGTCAGTGTTGCTGAGAGAAAAATTATAATTTGTCATGCTGTATATACCGTACGATCTATGCAAAAACAAATCTACACCCTATCTGGAAGAGGAATGTTAGGCTTTATTGTCACACGTTTCATAAACTATACAAGATAAGTACAAAATGGGAAACATCACTATATCCACTGTTAACTAACTTATCTTTATTCTCGGCATGCCTTTGCTAAAAAACAAACGACTTTATAATTTAAGGAATGTATGTATACACTTTCATGGTCTAATCCATCACCTATTAATTATGAGATTAAATCAGAAATATAATTCTAAATTTTAAACAAGTTGTGAGTTGGCATCTAATTCAATGGCTCATAGCTTCATAGGTTAACTCAATGTACTATATATACAGTACATGACTACACAGTCAGGGACGGAGCTAGGGGTTCCCGCGGGTGCCCGTGACCCCTCTGGATTTTTTTATGTAGTGTTAATTTGTGATAAAAACATCGATTTTTTTCAAAATACATTTTAAATGCACCCAGTCAATCAAAACAAGTTTCTACCCTTAGTTTTAATTCACTTTGTAGATCTGTTATATTATGGTTCAAAAAGTTTTGTACACACAGTTATATTTCGTCATAGCTTCGTCCCTATACCCAGTAGTCACTTTCACATAATAAAACCTACAAAACACATGCAAATATTAGTTTATAGACATCAAAGAACATTGCAAACATGTGAGGTTATTTCCTTCATGATCTTTACATATACAAACATGCTTAAGTATTACTTTTCCGAATCATGTTTCTAATCTTTTATTTAAAAGCGGGTACTCAAGTCATCCACGTTACAATGGAAAGCAACCATACAACTAAGTGATAGTTCGTAGTTGTTTCTTTAGATACTCTATTCCATATTAGGAAATCGATTAAATCATTCGTGTTTTGTGATAAACAATGAGGCAGCAAAGTAAAAGGTGAAGACCACATCAGAAAATCGAAATGGGGCAATGTCATTGACTCATTCTCATTGATGATCTTTCTTATGAAGTTAAACCTGCTAATTTCCCTACATATTAGTACATTGACATACTAATTCTTTTACTTTATTTTATGAAAGTGTCCAATAATTTCTTTAACTCTCGCGCTAACTTCTCATGCACGACAACATGAGATCAATGATGATGAATCCCAATGGGCAAAAATAAGTGAAGCAAACAAAAAAAAATCAAAATCACTAGGAGAAATAGGTTTTTCAAATATTTGACGAAGATGAAAGCAGATGAGGATATCGAATGAGTTTTTGATGAAAATAACAATTTTAAGCTTTATATAACGCTCTTACTATTGTTAGGCTAATATCTATTTCTTTTATTTCTACCAGTCGGACTACTATTTAGTAGTAGTATGTCTTTTTATTGTGTCTCTTTTTAGGTGTACTCTCCAATAAAAGATCAATAAACAAATCTTTAACATCTACAATAAAAGATATGCCATTGATAGACAAAAGCTTCTTAAAAAACTAGAGCTATTAATGTGTCACTGATAAATTCACTATCATTGCTCAAGAAAATGGCTTCTCAAAGAATGTTTTGAATGAAACTTTCATATGTTATAAACATATGTTTACAAACGATTTTCACATATATAAAAAATCTTAACTTTGATAAGAAAACAAAGATCGAATGATAAAAGGATCATTTCTATAAGGCCAAGATCTTTGTAGCTTTCTTCCTCATATATATAAATCAAGAAATAAGGAAATGTATATTTAACATTTTGACTATCATGAAATGTATAAATTGCATTACCATATTTGTATACTATGTATGTACTGTTTGAAAAAGAGGAACCAATACATTCACTTTATTGTTTCATCTACTTTATAGATTCATCTACCATGAAGAAAAAGTCACACTACAAAGATTCGTATAATAATCTTGCGTAAATAAAAAACAAACACGTTTTTTCAGGACTTTTAGTTGGTCAAGAAAATGTTTGCTCGAATTTCATTACTTAAGAAAAATATATAATATGTCATTTAATGTGTTTTGGATTGACTGAATTAAAAAAATAATAATTGTACTGTATTTGTTCGAAATAAAAATGTTGAAAAGTAAATTAATAAATAAGTGCTAAGTAAATGGAGAGTTTTATACTTTTTATATGATAATATAATATGTGGCTGTCAAATGATTAAATGGATAAACATCAACGTTTGATGAGATCGCTTTTTTACTAGAGTTTAATAATCATATTAATGTTAAAGAAGAAAAAATGTGAAGTAATATAACAAACTATTAAAATATGTACATGACATTGATTACTTATATCTTTTAAACTTTGTAGATAAAAAATCAACTAACACAAACGTCAAGTACTTTATTAAAAAAAAATATATGACATTGATCATTTATCCGTGCCACGCACGGGTATTGTTCTTGTTATTATAAACCGATAACTCAAAAATACACGTTGAGTAACAATCAAGCAGACAATCCTTTAGAGATTGTTCGTTTTAGTTGGGCGTTGTACGGGACCAACAACTCATGTTTTTTCCATTCTAGTGCTAACATCTGTCTTTATAATCACTGTTAGACTTGAGATCAAGTGTGGGGATCAACTTTTACATGATTGCTCACCACTCAAACGGTATGGTGTTTAGGGTGCGGTTGTTTGCCTGGTTTCCCACTGTTGGTATTGATTGATTTCTAAGAAATGCAGTTTGGTATGTTAATTTTCAATCAACAGTATATACCAAATGTAAATATTGAATCCACTACAACTTGGTGCCTTTGAGAAATGAATCAGCTCTTTCATGTGGGCCCTACATATGTATGATCTTCAGCCACATGTTTTAGTGATTTTTAAAAAAATCTTTACTATTCACTCAATGATTTAAAAAATAATAATATTAAATTTACATACACTTTAATATAATAGTATAAATAAATATATTTAATTAAATATTTTTTTTCTTATTTCTTTCATACCTTTCCAAACCCCAAATCCGATTCTAAACCTATCAACAAACCAAACGCACCCTTAGTTTTTTTACAAAAGGTGAAGTATTGAAACCTTGTTAGGTGTATATATTTGACGGTTGTCATGGAAATGTCAAAAACGGTTCGTAGAGTAATCTTAAATGAGGAATAACTATTTAGGATAATCTCACGTGTGATATTTCTTTTTCTTACTTTAATAATCTTTTGAGACGAGGAACAAATATTGTACAAGGAATGAAACTATTTTTGAAATAACGAGCGAAAATTTTGCACATAATGTATGACCATTTTAAGGTAACCTCACTAGTGATGGCATTGTTCTCTAGTTTTAATCATCATGAGGAACATATTTATTACAAGTAAAGAGTTGTCTCAAAAAAGTTGAAACTTTCTCTAATTTTAATCCTTTTGAGATTAAAAAAAACAATTCTATTTGTCTCATATAGGTAATGAAACTATTTTAGAAATATGAAAATATCAAAACAAACAGGCGAAAATTTTGCACATAAAAACGTCTAAAGGTTGGAATCGTCTTGAGATGTAGAATAAGAAAGGTTGAAGTTTTCTCTAAGTTTAATTAGGTTTTTTTTTGTAAACTTAGGTTTATGACTCGATATTTCGAACCTACTAAACCTGAGATGATTACTTCTTTGGATAGATTGGATTAGGCGCAGGTGAACCTCCGTGACACCCCAAATGTACAATATTTTAGTCCATCATACTCACATGTTATCATCCCATTCCGCTTGTCACTTCTCATTGTTTCCATAAAACAGAAAGTAAAAAAATATTCATCATGATGGTTTATTTTTTATCCCTTAATAATTTACTTTTTTATGTAAAAAAAAGTTAAAACATAGAAATGAGAACCTAAGGTTGTTTACTAAATTTAAACATATCATCCCAACTCCAATCATAAAATGACTTAATTTTTCTTAAAAAAAACCACCCATATACTAGATATATATTTATTTATTTATTTATTTATTATCCTGTATATAGTTAATTAATTAATTATTGGCATATAGTAGTAATTATATATTGGTCTAATGTTTCTTAACTCATTGATGTGAGACAAAACCAATATTTAACATGTTATCATCCCATTCGATTGACACTAATAATTGTTTTTTATAAAATGGGCACATAGTTTGGGTATTTTCTCATTGCATGAAAATCAAATGAAGATTGTAGTACACAATTTGGAAATGAGCAAAAGACTAAAATACACAATTTTTCCTTGACACTAGAAGAGGTGAGATCCTTATAGAATATGCATCAAAAAAAAGAAGGAAGGAAACAATCTCAACCATCAATTCTAGTTCTATCTAATGGTTTATATTAATCTTTTTAAATTTAATTTAAAAACCTATTTTCATCATATTTCTTAAAAATTAAATATCCCTCAAACCGTTAATCGTTACGAAAAACTAATTATACCATCGCGACGGGAATTAAGTTATCTTTCTATAGATAGGCACTTCTATACACTTTCGGCAAACTTTTTTTTTTAAAATTTACGCATAAAAAATTACATGTGATTCTCGAAAAATTACATGTAATTTTCAAAAATTACGTGTAATTTTTTTGGCGAGAATTTTTAACACTGTAAATCGTTAACTTTTGTGTGAATTACATGTAATTATGTGTGAATTACATGTAATTTTTGTAATAAAATAGTTTATTAGTGTTAAATGCAAATCACATGTAATTATGTGTGAATTACATGTGATTTTTGTAATAAAGTGGTTAGTTAGTGTTGAATGAAAATTACATGGAATGAAAATTACATGTAATTTTGTGTGAATTACATGTAATTTTGCTCAAATCACATGTGATTTTATAAATAATTACATGTAATTTTGCTCAAATTACATGTGATTTTATACAAAGTTACATGTAATTTTGCTTTAAATCACATGTGATTTTATAAATAATTACATGTAATTTTGCTTTAAATCACATGTGATTCATGTAGACTCACATAACTTTACATCTAACTTTCGTCCCATTTGACGCGTTAGTCTTTTTTTTAAGTTACATGTTTTCATAGATTTTTATTTTCAACTTTAATACCAATAATCTAGAAACCAAGTAAATCACATACGATTCGTGATAAATCACATGTAATTCGTGGTAAATCACATGTGATTCGTGGTAAATAACATTTTCTCTCCATTCCTCACATCATCCATCCTTCCGAAGTGGTCTTGTGATCCATGTATGCTATCTAAAGTGGTCTTGTGATCCATGTATGCTATCTTGTGATCCATGTATGATAATTACATGTGAATTTGCTTGCATTACATGTAATTCGTGGTAAATTACATGTGATTCAAACAAAAGCACATGTGATTCATCTAAAGTGGGTTTGTTAGAAGAAGTTAAGGTTTTGAAATGTTTGAATCACATGTAATGCAAGCAAATTCACATGTAATTATCATCGAATTACATGTGATCTAATGCAAGCAAAATCACATGTAATTATCATCGAATTACATGTAATTCAAGCAGACAATTTAATATATTAACAAGATTACATGTGATTAAAAAAATCACATGTGATTCATCTAAAGTGAGTTTGTTAGAAAAAGTTAAGGTTTCGGAATGCTTGAATCACATGTAATGCAAGAAAAATCATATGTAATTATCACCGAATCACATGCAATTCAAGCAGAATTACATGTGATTCAAACAAAATCACATGTAATTTAGAAGCCAATTTGTTTTATATATTTTACATAAATGAAAACATAATACGTGATTAAAAAATCACATGTAATTCATCTAATGTGGGTTTGTTAGAAAAAGTTACGGTTTCGGTATGCTTGAATCATATGTAATGCAAGCAAAATCACATGTAACTATCACCGAATCACATGTAATTCAGAAGCCAATTTGTTTTACATATATTTTTTTGGGTAAAGGGGACTTCACCCCGGTAAAATGAACATATTTTATATTAACGGCAACAAACATTTTAATATATTAACAAAATTACATGTGATTCAAACATTTTAATGTAATTCACATAAATCACGTGTGGTTTTAAAATAATAACGAAAATATTTTTGTCATTTAATAGACGGTTATTTTCATATACTTTTAACGATTTTACAATGTTGAAATTCTCGTCAAAAAAATACACGTGATTTCACAAATCGCATGTGACGTTACAAATTCAAATGTGATTTTTAAAATAATTAATCAAACATGAGTTTTCGAGAATTACATGTAATTTTTCGAGAATTACATGTGATTTTTTTACGAAATTTTTAAAAAAAAGTTCGCCGAAAGTATATAGAAGTGCATATCTATGGAAAGATAATTTAATTCCCGTCGTGACGGTATAATTATTTTTTCATAACGATTAACGGTTTGAGAGATATTTAATTTTTAAGAAATAGGATGAAAATGTGTTTTTTTAATTAAATTTAAAAAGATTAATATTGGATGGTGGAGATTGCTTCCTTTGTTCTTTTTTGGATGCATGTTCCTTATAGAACTTTTCTCGACACTAGAATACACCGTAATTCTGTTAGTCTCAAATCGAAATAATTATGCCAACCTTTAATCTCTTGCAATTTTCTACCTAACCGACCTCATCTCATTATTGTCTTCACAAATGATAGATTATATTCGTAAACCAAATATGGGTCTAGATTGTATAAATCAAACAAACAAAACGAACAAACAAATGAAGCAGAAGCTTTTATTAAAATACTCAAAGTTACAATCCAAAAGGTATAAAAAGAACTAACTTTATTAGCCTCTATTTATAAAGAACCAATGACGTAAAACATACATAAATAATTAGACAAGCCAAACAAATTACCTAAAACAAATTTACTAAACAAACCCTAATGTTTAACTCACTTTTCAATAATCTCCACCGTGAGTTCAACTTCATGCGAAACTTCAAAACAAACGAATTTTGGTCTTCAAAATTGAATCCGAATACCAAATTCCAAACGCCCCTTGAGAGTTTAAGTCACCTTTGGAACAATTTTCACAGTGACTTTAACTTCATTTCAAGCTTCAAACCAAAACAAACATTTCATTTTCAAATTCGAAATTCCAAAGGCTAGAGATACTAGCCAAATTCAAACAAACGAACAATCTAACGATCGAATCTGAAAACGATCTCAAACAAACAAACAAAAAAATGACCGAACCTCAAAACGATCCAAACAAACAAACAAATGATCGAACCTGAAAATGATCCAAACAAAAATGATCGAACCTGAAAATGATCCAAACAAACAAACGACCAAAACCGTCAACAAAACTAATGATCGAACCCAAAAACGATCAAACAAACAAACGACCGAACCTGAAAATGGCCAACCAAACAAAGAAATCGCCACGAATGATCTTCACCAAAGACTACCAATCATCTTCAAAAGTCCAACGAACGAAAATCCCAAATTTTCCAAAATAACAAACTCCAAACGACCCAATTATTACCAAGTCTTTAAAGTCCAAACGACCCGATTATTACCAAGTCTTCAAACTAAATTACAAATAGTTACTCCACCGTAATCAACAATTCCAAACCCAAAATCAAACAAATCCAAAATCACCAAATCGTTAAATCTAATACATCAAATCTTCAAAACAAATATACTCTAACTAAAAAGTCCAAACAAAGCGACCAAGACAAATCTATTCAACTAGCTTACGAAACCCTGATAAAATCAACTTGTCGTCGAACATTCGAAACTAAACCAATCACCACCGACCCACTAATAAAAATTTGTCCGATCAAATTTTAGAATAAAAAGAAACAAAATATTAGAATTGAGCAAAACCGATATAATACCAAATATGCAAATCGATCAAACCTTAAACCGAACAAAACTCGAACAATTTTTTTTCTTTTTCTTCTTCATAACGAATCAATCAGACTCTGATACTACTTGTTGGATAAATCAAACGAACAAACAAACGAAGCGGAAGCTTTTATTCAAATACTCAAAGTGACAATCCAAAAGCTATAAAGAAAACTAGTAATATGATTGGCTTCTATTTATAAGGAACAATGACCTAAACATAGCCAAAAAAACATACTAAAATTAATTAGACAAGCCAAACACATTATATAAAAAAAAATTATTAAGCAAACCCTAAAGTTTAACTCACTTTCCAATAAATACCAATCCATAGCAGCCATGAGTTAAATGGCCAATTATCAAAGTACGTGTAGTTACTCGTACATATAAGATGCTAGGTGTGGTAAGGCATCGGTACTTGCGCCAAAATTATCTTAAACACCAAAAGCTTTATAAGTTAATGCACATAATCTCATTTCAGTGATTCTATAACAACCATTTTGACACTTTAATCTTTATATACTCGAAATAGTGTAACTTTACTTAACGACAGAAATTGTGGGCGTGGTCCTTGGTGCTTTTAAGACCCTCTTAAAAAGTTTTAAGTGGTCGTTGAGAAGAACACAAGTAGTTACATTCATCATCTTCCGCAGTAAAAAATGCTGAGTTTTATAGTGAGGTATTTAGATGCACCCACATCATAGAAAGTTGCATATACATGTTTTTTCAAAGTAAAATGACATAAAATTGAAGTATCTAAATTGGTTACTTATAAGAAATATGTCTCTCATCTCAAAAGATGATAAACATGACTCATTCAACTCTATACTTAGGTTAGCGAGTTAAATAGGTTACACAGGTTGAATAGGTTAAACAGGTTTCGAGTTGACTTATTTAACCCGTTTTATATAAAAAATTAACACATTACATGCCAACTTAAATGTGTTTATGGGTCGATCATTTAACCCGTATAATATAATTTAAGTAATTTTAAATATGTCATAAAAAATTAAATGGGTTGGCGGGTCGAGCTGCTTAAATTATTCTCGACCCAAACCTAACCTATTTAATAAAGGGGCAGATGAATTGACTCAAACCAGTCCCAAATTTATTTTTTATTAGTCCAAACTTGTTAATTTTCGTGTCAATTTTAAGTTTAATTTCGTTTCGGATCAAAAATTGTTACCTCATTAAGTTACCAATCTATCAAAAAGTGGTTACGAGTCAAAACCAAAATTCATAAAAACATTTATGAATTATATTTTACGAGTCGATACCAAAAAATCGAAACAAAAATGAATTTTTTGTTACGACTTACGAGTCGATACCATAAAATTTTTAAGAAAAAATTAATATCTCCGTACACCAGAAAGAATTAAAAAAAAAGTTAATCCCAGTAAAATAATACATATTCATGTGATTGAGATATTTTGTTTAAGTTTGAAGCATATATTGGTAATTATATTTTTTTTTTAAAGTTTCTTAACTCAGCGATGTGGTCAAAAGAAATCTTTAAGCCTTTGTTTTATTTCAATTGCAACGTATCACACTTTAGTCCTCCATGCATAATTTGGCAACTTTTGAACTTCATGATATCGTCTCATTCAATTAAAATTAGCAATTATTTATAAAACGAGCAGAAAGTGGTGAAATTTGTTTGATCTTTAGTGTATTTTCATATGCGTGTAGATTTTGTCACTTGAGTTTTCTCATTTGAGTTTTCCTGTTATCAATAGTAGCATCTGCCGATATAAAGCACATCAACACGTTTCCTGATGGGTTTGAGCAATTGCAAGATGAACCAGATCTTGCAAACATTCGCCTTGCATTTGAAGATTTTAAGAAGTTTTCCGCGTTACGGACACAACTGAGACCTTTAGTTCTGGTAAAGTGAACGGGCTCCTTACAAAGAAGGAATTCCAACCAACTGCTGAACAGGTTTGCGGGATATCTTTGAGCGACAATGTGGTTGATATAATATACTATATGTTTGATGTAAATCAAGATGGAAGGTTGAGCTCAGATGAGTTTTTACGAGTCTTGCAAAGGCGAGAGGAGGACAACTTACAACCAAGGGAGGTAGGACTGATGGGTTTGCTTTCGTGTTGGTTGCAATGCTCGAAGAGCAATTGTTCAACGAGAATACTTTTTTAACATTCTCGGTAGAAAATGTAGAGCGTGAACTGCGACAAATTCTATGTACATAAAAAACATATCCAAAAGAATTCGTGGATTTGTGTTCCAATTTACTTCCAGTGAGTCTCTAGTGAGTAAAATTTAGAGTGTTGGTTTTAAAATGAAGCTAGTCATCCTATCTTCTTTTAAGTGAATTCGACGCATTGTGAAAGCAAAATTCATATGACCACCACCTTTCTTTCTGCAAGAAACATCTGTCTTCAAATTGCTGAAAGAACCAGTGTAGGGATCAACTTTCACATGATCACTCACCACTTGAACGGTAAGGTCTTTAGTTTTTCACGAGCGATGAGGTGTTGAAACCTCGTTAGGTGTATACATTAGACGGTTGCAGTGAAAAGGTAAAAAATGGTTCGAGAGTAATCTTACTTGGAGCATAATTATTTATGATAATCTCACTTCTGATTTTTTTTCTTTAATTATAATAATCTTTTGAGACGAGGAATAAATCTCTTATAAGTAACGAATCTATATTGTTGATCCAGAAAAATCATAAATCTCACAGGTAATGAAACTATTTGTAAAAGATCGATAAAACAGGCAAAAGTTTTCTCTAATTTTTATTATTTTGAGATAAACAAACAAATTTTTTAGGAGTAACAATCTAGAAGAGAAAAATGGATACAATATTTAGTACTCCGTATATATTTTTTCATATAATTAAAACAATCCATTCATTTCTTTCTTTAAACTTAAATATCTCGCAAATCGTTACGTGAAATGAAACAATAAATCGCGACGAGAATTAAAAATTGTTTCTATTTATGATAATCTCACTTGTGATTTGTTTCTTTAATTATAATAATCTTTTGAGACGAGGAATAAATCTCTTATAAGTAAAGAATCTATATTGTTGATCTAGAAAAATCATAAATCTCACAGGTAATAAACTATTTGTAAAAGATCGAAAAAACAGGCAAAAGTTTTGCACACAAAAACGTCAATAGTTTTTTCTAATTTTAATCATTTTGAGATGAAGAACGAGAAATAAACTTTTCTCTAATTTTTATTATTTTGAGATAAATAAACAAATTTTTTATGAGTAACGAATCTAGAAGAGACAAATAGATACTATATTTATATTTAGTACTCGGTATATATTTTTTCATGTAATTAAAGAGAAATACTAAAATCACAAAATTTTTACAAAATAAAATCCACAAAATGAGATGTCAAGTTAATATGTGGCTATCTCATTCTTACTTTTCAAATTATGTCACAATCTAAACCAATAAGAATCTTGACAACTCATTATGTAGATTTTGTTTTATAAAACTTTTGTGCTTCTAGCATATCTCATAATTAAAACACCCTATTCATCTTTTTCTTTAAACTTAAATATCTCGCGAATCGTTACGTGAAATGAAACAATAAATCGCGACGAGAATTAAAAATGTTTCTATAGAAGCACACATCTACATACTTTCGACTTTTTTTACATTTTTATTGAGTTACGCCTGAAAAATTATATGTGATTCGAATCACGAATCTTATTTGATTTTATGGAAGCACATATTCTTTTATGAAATCAAATATGATTTGTGATATATATCACATATGATTTCATCTGAAATAAATAAATAAAAGGTTCGGTTAAAAGTATATCGACGTGTCAGTCTAACGAAAGATAAAAAATACTTATCGCGATAGTGTATTTTCTGTCATATGATGATTCACAGTTTGCAAGATACTTTATTTAAAATAAGTTTTTTTTATTACTGATAAATAAGTAAAAGCATAATTTCCTTTTCTATTGCCGACGGAGCATAGAGAAAAAAAGATGAGCTGTCAGCATGTTAAGGCCATTAGATCACATAGTATTCTAATCTTAGCCGTATAAAATCAGTTTTGTATAGTAACATCCAATCTTACCTTTTTTAACAAACTCCCACATTTTTCTTCGCCTTTTAGGTTGTAAATTGGCCCTATCTTTTACTTTATGCATCTATATAAAGAGTGTATAGTGTAAACAATAGACTATGTATTCTTACTCTCAACTATCACTCTCCAATATATCACTAAAAAAAACTAGAAGTTCATGATTCGTCAAACATAGGTCTATGGGTTTTCGTTTGTAGATGTTTCTTTTTTCAAATTAATATTTGTTGTTGGTTGGTTATTTTTGTGAAAGAGTCAAGAATGTTTGATTTGTAATGAAGCATGAAGCTATTGAAGATGAATGAAGGTTGTTTATTTTTGTGAAGAGGTGAAGGTTATTTATTTTCGTGAAGAGTGATTGATTTGTGGTTTATGTTATGATAATGGAGCTTGAAGATATTGTGGATGGATAAAGATCTTGATTCACAAATGGAGATTTCAGGATTGGTGTTACAAAAATTGTGAAAGTACATGAATATGTATTGTAAAAAAGAAACTTACATGGTTGACTTTGTAAAATATTTAGAACAGTGAGTTCATATTAAGTTTTCAAGCACTTTTTGGATTTATGAATTGAGTCATTTGGATTTGTGTGATATGTAGTTTTTTAGAATAAAAATTAGAGGGATTATGTTGCAGAGATGAGTACCGACAAAGAAAAGTATGTGTAGAAAAAAAGTATGTGGTTTGATGATCTACTTAAAGTTTAAATTTTAAACAATAAGTAGACATTGACATGATATTAAATTTTAAACAATAAGTAGACATTGACATTAAAGTTAAGTCCATTGTAATGATTCTCCTATTCATTTCATTCATAATGATAAAAGTTGTGAACGTTTTTTGTTATGGTATGAATATCATGGTTTTTTTTCATTCATCATAAATCAAGGTAAATTTACATCTATATGACATTGTCAAAACTTTATTTATCAATAACTAACTCATTCATTTGAAACGAATATTGACCTTCATGATCATGAGGTAGCAGGTATTACTACAACTTTCGGTTTGTTTCAAATATATATTTATGCGTATGAAAGCGTAATGTTGTTTTCGGCTTAAATGACATCATGGTTAGGTAATTCATGAATCGATGAAAAAGAAAAGGGAAGAGGGAAGACATGGAAATGAAACGATGTTATTGAAATTGAAAGTTTGAACGATGAGAGCATTTTGAATGAGGACGATGATACTCTTGATACTTTGGATGATGTTTGTCAATGTCTACTATTAAAAGGAATAAAAGAAATAAAGTTTCGTGGTTAGCTGCAATAAAATTTCGAGTTGGTTCGGCCGCAATAAAAATAAGAATATTTTTGCACTTTTAGAACTTTAATTCTGATTGTGTTAATGCGCGTGTTTTTATGTATATTTTATAAAATATACAAACCACATCGCTTATAAAAATGTGTTTTTTATAAAATTATTGAATCGTTATACTCGTGCAATGCATGGGTGTTAGTGTTTATGTTCAAATGTATACTCATTTTGTAAAATTATAGGTGCATCTCATCTCAACTAACGATGACCGCGTCAATACAGTTCCATCTTAACCTTCCCATTGTTGACGAAGTAGCATACACCAACAAGTAATATTCAACGCAAGTTTAATGGTTACATTGAACCAACGGTTATGGTCTTAAGAGGCTACTTTGGATTTCAATCATGCATGTTTTACTTTGAACCTCGACTTATATGTTTACTTTTTTTAAGTATTTTTTTCTATTGATAGATAATACGTAGTATATGTTGTTTATAGATTTATTATTAAGTGATCATAAACAAAACAACTTTCTTTTTACTGATGACCCGTGCAACGCACGGGTATTACACTAGTATTATTTAGGGAAAATGTTGTGTAATAGTAACCAAGTTTGATGATTGTTTCAATTAAGTCACTCAAATTTTAAACTAATCATAAAAACTATTCAACTTCCAATACTGTTTCATTATTAAGTAATTATTAAAAAAACACTATGTCTGATATATTTATATGTGCATTATATAATTGTACCATAACAATAAATACCCACCCCTAAATTTAACAACATAACGTACAACAAATTTATGCATAGATGAAAAAAGATACATGTCATAAAATAATAACCAAGTTTTAAAAGTGTTCTATTTTAGTTACTCGAACATGAAAATTACACAATAATGAAATACCATTAAAACTTTGAGTGAATAAAATGAAATACTTTTTAAACTTAGTTATTATTCTTTAACCAAAAGAAAGTTAGAGTAAAACAACTAAACCACCAATATGCTAAATATAAATAAATTTGTTACTCAATTTCTTATACTAGCATATCAGTGTTTTGGTTGTTGGGTTGTTGGAAAATAGTACTACTTATATATTTCTCTAATCTTTTTTAACTAACCGATGTGGGACAAAACTGATCTTTCAACTGGTGTTTCATTTCAATTGCTCTATCACATTTTAGTTCTTTTAACTTTCGAGTGTACATGTTATCATCTCATTCAATTCACACTAGCGATTTTTTTATAAAACAGCCAAATATGCTGGTGAATTTCTCATGGCTCGAAAATCAAATGACGAATGTGAACTATAAAAAGGAATGCAAAACAAAATCTTGGATAAAAAAAATAAGAAAATACTATGATCCTCGATTGTGAACACGTCCTGATTACAGAATTTACTCATAAAAACAAAAGACTAAAATACACGATTCGCCCTTGACCCAAAATAAGTCTGCCAACCTTTAATCTCTTTAACTTTTCTATCATTGCCTTCACTCATGGTCTTCCTTAGATTGCTACAGGGACATTGTGGTCGAAACGGGTTAGGGTCGCGTCTAGGTGTATGGACTGCATATTTCCTAGAAACGCATCTTCAAAAGTTCCTGGAAAGCAGCATTATGGCTTTGTTATATAACTAGCTTAAACAAGCTTTAAGGAACAGTTTTTGGGACATCCTGCCGATTATTCTTTCGTGCAAGCTCTAGTATCTCAAGCCCATGTTTGGCCACCGAAAATCCCATACGTTGAAGAAACTCGTTGTTGAAGTAGTTTGTGTCTCCTCGTTAAAGCTCATTGTGTGTGAATGCTTTTCCATACTCGTAAACCAAATATGGGTCAAGATTGGTTTTTGATAACCATGTGTACCAATCCATGGCTACCATGAGTTTGATGACAACAGATCACAGTATGTGTTATTTCTCGTAAATATATAAGATGCTAGGTGTGGTATGCCATTCAGACTTGGGCCAAAATTTTCTCAACAACATACCAAAAGCTTTATAAGTCAGTGCACATGATTTCATTTCAGTAAATACAAAATAACTATTTTGACACTTTGATCTTTAGATACTCAAAAAAGTGTACTTTAGTTAACGATAGTCCAAAGATTGGGTGTGGTGTTTTGAAACCATCTTATAGAAGTTTTAAGTGGTGAGAGCACAGGGAGTGGTGGCGCCGTGGGGTGCCAAACCCACGGCGCGGTGGCTGTGATGATTCCCCAAACCCAAAAATCTCACGGCGTGGGTCTGCGGCGTGACTCAACTCATTTGGCGTGAGTCTGGGTTTTAGCTTCTTTTTTTTTTTTTTTTTTTTTGTGTGTGTGTATTTTGTGTGTGTATTATTGGGAAGAAAAAAAGGGGTATTGTGGGACCCACATTCACCCATCACTCCAAGCCATGACTCCCCACTTTTTTTCGTGTGAGTGGGTGAGTGAGTTTTGATGACGTGTCACCCCAAAATACACTCACTCGGAGTGATGACTCCCTGCCCTCTGAAGAACACAAAAAGTTAGATGGATCATCACTTTGTCAAGTAAAAAGTGCTGAGTAAAATGACATAAAACTCAAGTATCATATGGTTTTACGTATAATGTTCAGAAATCAGAAGCATACTTTAGAACACATATGTTTTGTGATCGTTGCAAAAGCCGTTAAACGTCACTTTTTTTTATGTTTCAATCTGCAAGTTTAGTAGATTGCCCTATTGGCATATACTTCTTTAGTTGGTGTTTACCGCCTTTGACGTTATTGGGTAAACACTGCACACCGACAACATATGCTAGATCTCATGAAATCTTTCATTTGCTATTACGTGTTAATCTTAATCACATGGACATGGGCGTAGTTAGACAATCAATAAATGAGGTAGTTATATACTTATATTTACAGACCAGTTTGCCTGATGTCAAGAACATGCTACTTTTAGTTACAATCCAAGATATGATCCAGATTCTATTTGATTCATAAAAGTTTTGCATGCGGGACTTAACCATTTTTGGATAATCTCACGAGACAAAAACACACTGTAGAAAAACAAATTTTTCGTTGTTTTGTTTTATATTTATCAGGAACAAGATTACGAACAACCTCGTTACACAAATCATTCAAGAACTGAAAGAATTTCTCATGAGGGAGACGCGATTTCCCGTCTTCTCCAATGAAATACTCAACTAACCCATCATTTCGACTCGTGTCGAGGCGTTAAGCCCACCGCACGGTCCTTATATTGTGACCCTTATCGATGTTGAGCTCACATCAACTCCATGAATTTCTTAAATTCCTGTTTATCAATTTCACTATTCATAAGGTCAAAATCAGTTGCACCATTATTTTATATAAACATTTGAAAATTACGGAAGCTAACTGCATGGGATAATAACATGTTGAAGGTCAAAAGTTGGCAAATTATTATGACGAAGTAAAGTGTCTCAGCAAACTTTATAATCACAACTATTTGCTTACAACGTAAGCAAATATCCATATGTTGAATATGTGTTGATTTTTTATTCGGTGTACGGATATTATTTGCTTTTTCGTATTTGTATCGACTTGTAACTTATAATTCATATTTTCGAATTTTCTGGTATCGACTCATAACCAAATTTTATGATAGATTTGGTTAATTTTAAGAGCACGCGGTACAGTTGAGCCGTCGTGCTCGTGTCGTGGGCAAAAAGTGATGCCACGTCACTTTTTACTCCCACGACACCAAAACACCCCACGATGGCTCAACCCCCCTCCCTGGTTAACACGAGAATTCTCGTGTCGTCTTCACCCAACTTTTTTTTTTTTTTCAACAATTTATTAACATAAACTTAAATTTTCATTAATAAAAAAAAAATACAATTACTAATAGAAAAAAAAAATTACCGAAAAAAAAAAAACACAAATACGAAAATAAACTTAAAAATTAAAATATTTGGCACGCGCCTCGTCTTTGAGCTTCTCGATCCTCGCCGCGTCTTGTGGACTTAATCCGGTAGTGTCGAATCGAAGGATTTGCAAATCCTCGTTCCTTTTTTGAAGTGCAACCACTTCTAGTCTAGCCGCCACCTCTCGGTCCAATCGCTCCTTTTTAGTTTCACGATCGGATAACATTTGTTGTTGTAGCATATCCACCAATTGTTCTTTTTGAGACCCCGAAGTGGCGGATGAGCTTGTCTAGCGTTGAACCTTGGCCTTTCTTGGAGCACCGGATGGACGAGGGATGTCATCGTCATTGAAAAGATCCGGATCTTGATCGGCTATCTTCCCTCGTGCCCGGCGTGTTCGAGTTGAATCGGGATTTTTCCATTTATACTTGTCTTTCAAAACAAGCCAAGCACTTTTGTGTGGAAACTCCTTGTTCCCGTTTTCATCTCGATACAAACTCATCACACGAGTCATCAAATCGTCTTGATTTTCGCCACTTAAAAGTTTGGCGCTTTCATAAAACGAATTAAACCTATGAACCTCGCGGTTCAAATTCGTCCACTTCCCGGTCAACATATTTTTGTTTCGAGTTTTAAAACCCTCATCCTTAAGCCGATCGTTATACAAATCCATAACTTGGTACCAAAACGTATCGTGTGGTTGATCGGTCCCGACCTTCGGGTCTTCGGATACTTCAATCCAACACTCGGCCAAAACTTCTTCCTCACGTTGGCTCCAAAAAGAACGGTCCGACTTCGGAGGTGGTTGTGTAGCCGCGGCCACGCCTTTGTTCTTTGGGTTTTTTTTAGCAACACTTTTCTTCCTCGAACCTTTCTTCGCTTGTGCATCGACTTGTTATTCGGGTTCTTCGGGTTCTTCGGGTGCATTGTTTTGTTCGGGTTCTTCGGGTTCTTGTGAAGAGTGTTGAGGAAAGGTTTGGAATTGTTGTGATTGTTGGAAGATTTGTGATTGTTGGGATTGTTGGAACCACATATTAAATTGCTCGGGTGTACAATTAAGAAATGGGTTTTGTTGTGATTGTGGGAAGGTAGTGAATGGATTTGGGAGTTGATTATAGTTGGCGAATGTTCGTGAAGTGCTAGATGTTGCGGATGAGGGAGTATTCGGGTTAGACGAAGAAGACGAATTCGGTAGTTGAGTTGAGGGAATTTGATTTTGAGGATCGGAAAAGTAATTGTTTAACCATTGATTCGGGTATTGGTTTGGGTTAGGATTTTGACTCATGGTGGATAGAAAAATTAGAGGAATTAGATGTAGAACAAGGTGTGAGTTGTGGGTAATTTGGGGTAGAATTTATAGGAAAAAAAGATGAAAAAGGGGTTTTTTTTTAACCTCAAACGGTCAAAAAAACGGGCAAAAAAAAAACCCGTTCCCCAACGGTCAAAAAACGGCTATTTTTTTTAAATTTCAAAAAAAAAAAATAAAAAAAAATAAAAAATCCGACGACGCGAGCCACGGTGTGGTTGGCGCCGCCGTGGCCTCGCGCCGTCACCATGGCGTTGGCTGGTAGGTACCAGCCCAAAACCCACGACGCGAGCCACGGTGTGGTTGGCGCCGCCGTGGCCTCGCGCCGTGGTGGCCAGCCACCCACCAGCCAACCGTACCGAGGGCTCTAAGGAAGTTGTTCCTTATCTCAAAAGCTCTTTGATAGTTTAGTTACTTATAAGAAATTTGTTCCTCATCTTCAAAATATGATTTAGATTAGAGAAAGATGATTTCGCTGTAGATTCCATCACTTAAAATTTCTCATTATGACTACAAGTCAAGAGGGACGATATCTGCCAAAGATTTTGCGTATCAATGGTAGCATATGCCGATATGAAGCACATCAACAAGTTTCTTGATCGAGTCGAGCAATTGAAAGACCCACCGAAAGCGACACCGACCGACTGAGTACCGAAAACCAACCGAAAACCAACCGAAACCGACAGAAACCGACACCGACTGAAACAAACCGACTTTACTCGGGTCGGGACTCGGGATGGGATTCCACGATTTCGGGACTCGGTTCGGTTCGAGCCTCAGGATTAAATCTGGATCGAACAAAGAAAACCACACAAACCGGGATTGCTCATGCTTAACTCGGTTCGGTTCAGGACTCGAGATCAAATCAGGTCAGCATTCGGTTTGAGTATTCCACAATGTCGGTTTCGGGATAAGTCGAGATCGAGTCGGGACGGGTCAGTTTCGTCCCGATGCTCACCCCAAGTGAGAAGAACACAAAAAGTCGGATGCATCATCACCTTGAGGTCTTTAGATCCACACACCCAAAAGTAACTTATAAGTTGATGACTGAGAGTTGCATATACCTCTTTTCACAGAGTAAAATGACATAAAATTCAAGGGTCATTTGGTTATGTTTCATGTTCCGAAATCAGAAGCATACTATAGAACACGTATGTTTGGTGACCGTTACACGTCACTTTTTATTTATGCTTCCAACCTACTTCAGTCTGCAAATTTAGTAGATTGACCTATTGGTGCATATACTTCTTTTGTTAGTGTCTATCGCCTTTGTCGATTTTGGGTAGACATTATCCGATGAAATCTTTCATTTACTATACGTGTTAAGTTTAATCACATTGACATGGGCTCAAAGAGTGAACTAGTTAGACGATGAATAAACAAGGTAGTTATATTTACAGACCAGATTGCTTGAAGTCAAGAACATGCTTATCTACTTTTAGGACATTAAAGACATCTGTGGTAGCCAAGATCCGAAAAAGTTTTGCACACGAGACTTAACCATTTTTGGATAATCTCAGCAGCAAAATCATCTTTTTCTATTTTTAATCATCATTTGACATGTCTAAAAATTTCTTGTAGGTAACTAAAGTATCCCACAAAAGATCTTTTGAGATAAGGAACAAATTTCTTATAATTAACCGATCAATCATAAAAAGTGGTTATGAATCGATATCATAAAATTCAAAAAACAGATATGATTCATAAGTTATGAGTCGATACCAGAATTAAAAAAAAAGTTCTAAGAAATTTTATTTTTTCTGGCTATAGGATTGGTTGAATTGTGGTTGTTATTTGAGATGTTATAGTAATAGGTTTTTGAGGGGCCAAACAACACCGAAATCATCAAGCTCAAAACACCATCTCTTAAATTAAGATTTGATGTTGGCGGCAAAAAAGTTATTAAAAAGCCATAGTAAAACGCAAACCCATCTTCTAGAATCTAGAATCTGAGGGTGCCAACTAGTGGCACTTGTGATCACATGGTTTACTTGAAGTCAAGAACATGCTCACTACTACAAAAAAGTCCATGGAGACTGGTCGAAAAAGGCAATAGAGTCTGGTTTTGTAGGACGTCTCTATGTGGAGGATCTCCTTGCTCGAAACATAAAGAGACTGGTTTTGAAACCAGTCTCTATTAAAAGAATAGACACTGGTTATCTTCATAAAAACAAGTCTCTTTAAAGATTGGTCTCCATACTAATATCCATAAACCAGTCTTTTTAAGAGCATATAACCAGTCTTTTTATGGAGTAAAAAAATGTGTTTTTTTTTAAAAACCAGTCTCTTTTTAGTTAGTTTTTTTTAAAAAAAAATTTGGAATTTTTATTAAATTCCAAATTTTACAAATTTAACCCTCTATAATGGAATAACATAAATACAAGAATTATATAAAAAAACTAAATTAAAGGACTTGAATTGTCATAAACAACAAATGTATGCAAATAAAGAGAACTTTATTAATTGGAAGGAATAAAATTGTCAAATACATATTTCGAATCAAATTTGTTTTTATTAAACTTGTCGCCACAATGTAAACCAAGCTCCAACAATCGCGTTCAACTCTTTCTTATCCAACGGACGCTCGTTATTCCACGGTACCTACAAGTAATTTAATCATATTAACACAATAACCTAGATAAAAGCAACATGCAAATCAGACCAACGAAGGGAATTAAAAGCTATAACATTGGCTTGTGGAAATAGTTGTTAAGGCTACTAACGGATACTAACACAACTACTATAGATTATTGATACTAATTTCAGCGTATCCTTAACCTAAACTATACTAACAGCTTATCTAACTAATGTATACACGGTTTAAAAAAGACTTACTGTGTTTGGAAAGTTGTTGTTTTGATATTTCAGGACGAAGTCATGCATACATTTCATGACGTAATATCCACACTCCCAATCTTCCGGCTGACGATTCACTAGAGGAAAATCCCACTCCATAGTACCAAGGACACTAAAAAATCCATGAACATGTGTAAGTTAAATTACACAACAACAAATGTGAAATATTAAACTTTTTAAATAATACTTACGAGTTCACAAGTCCAGCGAGTCTGTAACAGTTCTCATTAGTTTGTGAATCCTTTTGCGGATTCAAAATAAAACCTTTACCATCATTGGGGCATATTATGATTAGTACATAATGCCGGCTGCATTTATTGTATACGTTTTAGGATTAGAAAAAAGAACGAACAAATATAGATGATAATTAAGATGGTAAGAGATGTTACCCTTGTAGAAATTGTGCAAGATAAAAATCGTAAGAAGTCAATGCTTGAGCTAAGTAGTCCATTGTTGCAAGCTTTTCATGAAAGCACAAATCAGCGGTAATCTTCATCGGGTTAAGGAAACCAACCTTGTTATTTGAGTAGTGGTTCCTCAACTGATACAATGACCTAGTTCGAACATACAAGGTATAAACATAAATTTATGTGATATAAAAATTCATTTGCAATGAAGTATATAATAATACATATATTAATTACCTCGAAAATAGGGTCAAGATGCCAATATCCAGTTGATTGTTTGTCAAAAGCTCAATGATGTCCGTTGCGTTTATTGAAAAGTAGAACTCCTCAGTTGCATTAAAAACCTTCTGATTAACAACAATAGTATACGGCTCAGCAATATCCTCACGGCTCATCCAATTATTATACCCATCTATCACATTCTGTGGTTTACTGAGTATATCATTTCGCAGATCGTGCAACTTCTTACGGTAGTCAGCTTTCTCATTTGCAACCTGACATAATAAACAGTAAACAAACAGTGGTTTATATCAGATTAATACTAGCTCCCTAAGAGTAAAGCACTAATATGTGAAACTGCATATTAAGGGGGTGTTTATCGCTTCCTCTTGAAACTTGGTTCTTCCGATTTTAAAACACAGTAAACCCAATACTTATATCTCACTTCTCTGTAATTGCAATAATTTTTCTGGACTTTTACCAAATACCATAAGCCATTTTGAGATACCTAAAGAGATACTATTACTACCAACTAAATTGCGTGTTTATAACCCGTTGTACCAAATTAGGAGAATTTTAGATGGCCTAATATATACAGGGGTGTTCAGTTTTGATGCAGACTTGCACAAATCAACATAACGATATAAAAGTAAGTCTTACCCGCTCTATCGACTTTTGTTTTTTGATTGCATCTTCAGATGCTTTGTCCTTCATGTTCAATTCTTTCGGGGTAACATTAACTTTTCCCTTTTTTGATGAAGGTGCCGATTCAGGTTGAGGCACCAAACGTTTCGTTGGAACTTGTGTTACAGGTTGCTTGGGCGTTCCCTACGAATAACAATCCAACTAAGTTAGCAAATACTTAATTATGACAACTGGTAAATAAACTATCATAATACCTTATAGCGACCAATAGCAAAAATCAGCCATTGGATAAAGCCGTTCACTGCGGACTCTAAACAAGGCAGTTCATCGTCCGGCACAGGGAGCTCCATATTTTTATGGTTTTCCATAACTTTGTGAACTGCTACCTTCATGTGACCTTTTCTTAATTTCTGAAAATATACCATACCATTTTCAAGAATCGGATATATTGTTGCAACGGCACACATCGTTGGCTTCCCGCCTAAAGCACAACTAGGGACGTACAAGCAGCCGTATGTTTCCTCCTAAATAAAATGTATCAAGTTGTGAGAAAACAAAATAAGCAATTTAACAATTCATACACGGCTAATTACAAAACATGAAGTAGTTAACCTGTATGCATTGTATCTTAAAGACATTGTTTGAACTTCGCTGATTCTGTTCCACTTGTTCCTTCCTTACGGTGTTTGTAGCCGCATCCTAAATAAAACGTTTCAAGTAGTTAGAAAACAAAATAAGCAAATTAACAATTCATACAAGGCTAATTAGAAAATTGAAGTAGTTAACCTGTATGCATTGTTTCTTGATGACATTGTTTGAACTTGACTGATTATGTTCCCCTTGTTCCAACGCAACGCTGTTTGTGTTCGAGTTAAGACTCGACTTCAGCTCCACCGATCTTCTGACATCATCTTCCGTTGGTGATAAATTATGTTCAGCTAGAATTTTACTTCTTAATTCCTTCTCAAGTTCCGCCCTCATTTCCAACCAAAAGTCACCTGACTTTAGTTCTTCTTTCATCTGTTGGCGCACTTCATTGCGTAGCTCTTCGTTGTCTTTTGAGGTCCTCTTTTTCCTGACATATCCATCAACTCCCTTTTTATACCCTATATCACAACCGACCCCCCTGGTGCGTCCTCCATGTTCTGGTCCGAACACCTTTATGATGGCATCTACTTCCGAGTTAGATTCGTTTGAATTTTGTGATAACTCATTGGCTGCTTCTACCTACAGTAACAAAATAATGTAATTAATGTACCATAACTAGAAAAATTAGATATATGCAGTTATAGATCATATTAGATTAACAATGACACATACCAACTTCTTAGAAACATCAATTAAATGAGCAGGCAATGGCTTGATCCCATCCTTGTCTCTTGGAGCCTGGGCTAAACAGTAGTTGCTTGAACGAATATCCGGTATTAAGTGAAGTTCGGTCGCCCTTTCAGGATCATTTCGCTCCTCCTCCCACTGTTTCTCAAAACCGCGGTACCCTTTTGGTCCTACACGAGGACGAGTTATTGATTTTTGTCCTCGTGCACGGGCTTGCGCACGCAGTTTCTACACAAGTGAGTAAAACTGAATTATAAACATTTCTATATTAATAGTATAGTATAATGATAAAAAAAAAGCAGTGAAACTAACATTTTTGGCATCCGTGTTTTCATTCAGGCAGAATTGATCCCACACATCTTGCTCTATGTATGTCCATTTAGTTAACGGGGATATGTTTTTTAGCATGAATATCGTCCTTAGTTTTGTTTTGAAAGCCTTCCACTTGATAGCACATGATAAAAGTGTCTGTTTTTTAATCAGTTTATCATTTTGTAGTCTAAAATGTGCCTGATATAAACATGTTACTCCCTCCGTCCCAATTTACTTGTCCACTTTTGACTTTTTTATTTAACTTTGACCGTAAATTATTATTTTTGTGTTATATGATATTTGATAAAAATTATACCAATGAAAATACATTTATAACTCAATCCATACATATATCTTACATTAAGTAGTATACAACACAGAAAAAGTAATTTACGGTCAAAATCGAATACAAAAGTCGAAATTGGACAAGTAATTTGGGACGGAGGGAGTATAAGTTAATACATTAACGAAGTTAGAATATAATAGAATTAGTGATGGAGGATGCCATACCATAATATCTGACCATAAAAAGTCCTTTTGTGACGGTTTCACAGCCTTCCAGTTCTTTATGAGGATAGAAATTAGTCTCCTAGTTCGAGTGCCTGCATACTTTCCAAACAGAAATTGCCACTTTCCTACGGCTTGCCCAAATTTATTGAATTCTACAGATTCGCCATCTGGAAGATCTTGAATTTGATTGATTCCTCTGATTCTTCTTTGTGCGGGAGGGTCCTAAATTTCAAGTACAAACCGAATGATTCATGTTAATTTTTTTGTTTAGTTAAACTAGTAAAGTAGCCTTTCCAACAACTAATCAATGGGCAATCAACCAATTAATGTAAAACGGGGCAAGGCGCTGATGATTACCAAGTAACTTGCAACTAAAACACAACTTTCGAGTAACGACGCGTAGTACGCCATTAACAGATAACTTGCCCAAACTTTTGCAGCGGAAGGGTTGTTTGGAACCTGGTTTGACAGTAGCTAAACACCCCTTTTGAAGTTGAAGGGGTGTTTGGCAACTCTTTTAACAACAACCAAACAACCCTTTTTTTACACATAAACTATTTTTACGACAGTGACAGAAAGAGAATTACATACACAAATAAAAATTATGTGTGATTATGTGATTATGCCCAAGATAACCATACATCACAAAGCTGACATGTAATAAATAGTCTCAAGCTGTGACTCGACATTTATATATCAACGGGTTAATAAGTATGTGGTTTACACTTATTTCATCCAATTAACCTAATGATCTTAGCAACTTAAAATCAGATATTGAGGTTCATATAGACATATACAGGGTAAATTCATTATGGAGTGTTTGGTAGATACATGTACGTTAAATCAAGCCGCCTTGTGTTGATTTCAAAAACCCGTTTATGCCCAAGATAACCATACATCACAAAGCTGACATGTTATATACCGACTATAATTTTTTATTTTTATGGTTCATGTCTGCATAATTTTTTAGTTGCTGTCATTATGTTGAGCTCATTTTCCTTCACTAAGATCCTGGCTATAGCTATCTAAAAGTATATTGCTTTTGATTTTATATCCCTGTGAACTACCCTGGTGTACAATCATGGTGCATATATGAGAAACCACGAGCAGCCCCTAGTGCTATCTGCAACCTTTTAGGCCAATCAATTACCAGATGACGAACAGAACCACTTGGCCTACGGCCTGATGGACTATGCTTTCGGTGCAGCCAAAGGTCCAAACTCCGGTTCTCCAAGTATTCGTAAAGTATAAGCAGTATGACTATATGATACGACTATATTGTTTATTGCAATTTAGATTATGGCCATAACAAAGCATACTGTCCTAAACAACTACATACGCAGACTATTAATAGATGTTAATTAGTATGCACCACTTTTATATATTAAGGGGGTGTTTGGTTTATCTTATAAACGGTGTTACAGCTTATTTGATTTCGGCTAATAAATAACATAAGCCTGAATATCTTGGCTTATAAGACCTAAACAAACACCCCTTAAATGTTACTTAAATCAATCAGAAACAAGAATGTGCATCTAAAGTCTAAACCTAACAACATCTAAACCATAAAATCATATATAGAACAAGAAAGTATATTTAATTACAAACAAATATAGTATTATAGATAGCTATACCATCTTTGGTTGCTCGACTGAAAGTGATTTCTTTAATTCGGTGATGAGATTTGGTGATTGGTGGTTTAGGTTTAGGAATCGTGCCCTTTTTATATACCATTCTTAGGCGGGATTTGAGATAGGGATCAAGAAACAGCGGGAGAAGATGAAAAAATTGGAGGGATGTTGAATTAATTTGGAGGGCGGATTTGTAGCGATTGAAATTGAATATCGATTTGGGTATCCTGGAAATAATTTGGAGGGATGGGGAACAATTTTTGGAGGGCGGATTTGTAGCAGAAGTTGTTATGGAAAGTGACGATCTGCACAAAGAGAAGTTGTTATGGAAAGTTATGGAAAATGATATCATTTGCATTTATTTTTTAGTTTATAAGTTATAAATTAAAATTGTATTTTATTTAAATATTAAATATTAAATTTGTGTTTTTTAAAAAATTAATTGTTGTAAATAAACTAAAAAAAATATTAAATTTGTAAATAATTTCAAATTAAGTAGTTGTAAAAAAAGTATAAACAAATTAGATTCTAACCGACTTACAAGTCTAAACGAATGAGATTATCTATTGAAAAAAAAGTGATGTACTATACAAACTATACAACGCTTCCTGAAATATTAAAAAAAAACAGTTCAATTAGTTATGACTTTTATAATAATATATGAGTATTATTATCTTGAATTTTTATACGAACAATGTTTTTTCAATCTTCTTGTCCTTCTTGGTGATCGGATCTCAAGTAAATTGTATCAGAAAGAACAGGATCCGATTGAACACCAATAGAAAAAGGAGGTAGCTCGTCAAACTTATTGTAATCGTCTTCGTCAACAACATCATCGACGCCAACTATACTCCGTTTACTCTGCAGGACAATATGCCATCTCTTGTCTAGTGGGTCTTGAACATAGAATACTTGATCAACTTGTTTTGCTAAAATGAATTTCTCAGACGGATATCCATTTGTAGAGAGATTAACACACGTGAAACCGTCGTTATCAACTCTAACACCTGAATTCATATTATCGACCCATCTACACTTGAATACCGGTATAACAACCGTAGTGTAATCCAATTCCCAAATTTCTTCAATGACACCATAATATGACTCCTTTGTGATTGTTTTCCTCGATGAATTTGGCGTTGCTGCTATTACTGTCACTCCACTATTTTGAACAGTACTATTATCATCTTACCTCTTGGTATAGAACGTATATCCGTTAATGTCATAGCCTTGATATTGAAGTACACGACGTGGACGGTGCCCTAGTTGTATAACGTCTTGGTCTACATCTGAAAGACACATACCAGTTACTTTTTCTGCCAACCATTGTGAAAAATAAATTTTGTGCTCGGCTTCCAAAAACTCTTCATCTCGTCTACCAGTTTTTATTGCTAATTCCTTCATGTGCTCTTGTATGTATGGTTCAATACATGTCATGCTTTGCAATACTGTAAAATGTGCTTGTTCTAACTCTTCAGGGTTGGGATTGATATCTTTGAGCCCAATTGTCCCCACCCCTCCAAGTCTACCTTGATGTCGCGGTTGCGGAAGGCCAATATCAACGACATCATCCATATAGTTTGTACAAAACTGAACCACTTCTTCGGCTGCATACCCTTGAATAATACTACCCTCTGGCCGATATCTGTTCCTTACATATCCTTTTAAGAATCCCATATACCTCTCAAATGGATACATATACCGTAGGAAAACAGGACCAGCAATCTTTATTTCCTCAACAATATGAGATACGAGGTGAACCATGACATCAAAGAAAGAAGGTGGAAAGTTCATCTCAAGTTGACAAAGAATAAAAATAATATCACGTTCCATTTCCTCCAACTTTTCATTATCAAGAACTTTTGAATGAATCATGCTAAAAAATAGACACAACTTTGTAATTGTCTGTCGCACTTGAGGTGTCATCAATCCACGAATAGCGATTGGAATCATTTGCGTCAATAATACATGACAATCATGAGATTTCATACCAAGTAACTTCAAATCTTTCATTGATACCAAACTCTTAATGTTAGCAGAATAGCCGGACGGAACCTTTAAACCATTTAAGCATTCACAAAATGAGGTTTTCTCCGCCTTTGACAAAGTGTAACAAGCTGGAGGCAAATACATTTTTTTCCCATTCGTCTCTTGTGGTGCCAGCTCTTCTCTAATTCCCATCGCGAGCATGTCGTTTCGAGCATTTACCCCATCTTTTGTTTTTCCAGGAATATTCAATAATAACCCTAACAAGCTTTCGCAAACATTTTTCTCGATGTGCATCACATCAAGGCAATGCCGGACAATAATATGTGTCCAATACTTTAAATCCCAAAATATAGATTTTTTTTTCCAGATACGTTTAGTAGGATGCTTAACATTTTTTCCAAAGGTAATGTCTATGTCGACAACTTGGCATAACGTAGCATATCCGTCCATACGTTTGGGCATTGATTTATCCTCCGATGTACCATCAAATAGATTTGCTTTTTTACGGTACGGGTGATGTCTGTCTAGCGCCCTTCGATGTCCCATATATATTGTTTTCCTACAATTACTCAACCACCGGGAGTGGGTTTCATTTTCACAAACAAGACATGCCTTTTGCCCTTTCGTACCATACCCCGACAAGTTACCGTACGCTAGAAAATCATTTATGGTACAATAAATCATGGCAAACAGCTGGAACCTCTCTTTTTTGTACGCATCATAGATTTCAATGCCTGTTTCCCATAAATCAATCATGTCATCAATTAGTGGACGCAAGTACACATCAATGTCATTCCCTGGTTGTTTCGGACCTTGAATTAATAATGACATCATGATGTATTTCCGTTTCATGCATAACCAAGGTGGAAGATTGTATATACATAAAAGAACAGGCCAAGTGCTGTGACGACTACTCAGGCTTCTGAATGGATTAATTCCATCTGAACAAAGTCCAAACCGTATGTTTCTGATCTTAGAACCAAATTCTTTAAAATCACGATCGATATTTTTCCATTGAGGAGAGTCAGCAACATGTCTCATTTTTCCATCAATTTTACGTTCTTCAGCATACCAACGCAACAATTTGGCATCCTTTGGGTTTGCGTATAACTTTTTCAATCTAGGTTTGACTGGAAGATACCACAAAAGTTTAGCAGGAGGACCATTCTTTGTCACATCACTATCAAGTTCCGTTAGAGGCTTATGCTTATACCTCGATGCATTACATACAGGACACTCATGTAGGTCTTTATAAGCTTTTCGGTACAATATACAATCGTTGCGACATGCGTGTATTCTTTCTACCGCCAATCCCATCGGACATGTTAGTTTTTTCGCCTGATATGTCGTAACGGGCATGTCGTTATCTGCAGGTAACGCTTCATGGAACACACCTAATAGGGCAGTAAAGCTTACATCACTCCAATTACTTTTTGCTTTTAAGTCCAACAACCTCAGAACTAAAGAAAGTTTGGTAAACGTCTTACAACCTTCATACACTGGTTTTTCTGCATCGACAAACAATTGCTCTAATTTTTTAGCCTGCTTTTCATCAGCATTACTTTTCACGTCTTCCAACATCCCTTCCAGATTATCTCGATGGTTATCGTCATTACCAAAATTGTCATCCATATTAGAGTCCGAAACAATTGTGTCATTATCAACTTGCGGTTCTATCTCACCATGAAGTTTCCAACATGTATAATTTGTGTCAAAACCGTTCTCTATCAAATGATATCTAACTGTGGCAGACTTATCATACGACTTATTATTTCTACACCTTACACATGGACAAGATATTAGTGTTTCTCCTTTACTTTTTCGATGAGCCTCAGCACACTTGATAAATTCAGCCAACCCTTTCACATAAGCGGGAGTACAACGATCTACATTGTACATCCATGTTTCACGATTCATCTGAAAAAAAGAACACCCAAAATGTAAATTGAATTAAAACGTAAAACGTGACAAAAATTAAAAATACTCAAAAAATTACCAAAAAATTAAATTAAACAAAGAAAAATGAAAATAAGACTAAATTGAAAACCAAATTGTCCAAAAAAATTTTAATAATTTTATAATAGTTTTTAAACTTAATAAAAAACTACAAAAATAAATAAAATTAAAAATAAGCCAAAATGGAAATTTTTTTAATTGTAAACCTAAAAAATATTAAAAGAAACCTAACATAATTTTTATAAAATTTTAAACTAATTTTAACTATTTTTAGTCTATTTTCGTAAAACCGAGAATTTAAATAATAATAAAAAATTAATAAAAAACGTAAAAAATAAAATTTTTAAACCAAAAAGTCCAAAACTACTTGAATAACAAAGCAAAAATGAAAAGTTTAAAAAAATGAAACATAATAAGCTGAAATAAGCTTAAGCTTCTAAATTTTTTAATAAGCAAAACCACATCACCCCTTAAATAATAAATTGTGCAAATGAATAACAGTCAAAGACCCTAGGGCAGTTGGTTGAGGTGTTGGTGTGTGGTGTAAACGGCGCAGGTTCGAGTCCTGGCCAAGATTTTTTGAAATTTTTTTTTTTTTTATAAAAACTCAAACTTGCAAAAAATTAAACGTTTTTAGTTAACACCACCTAACACACATTTACTATCTCAAGTTCTCAACCACTCAGTAAACACAAATTCACATGATCAACCCGATCATTTCACACACTAAAAACACACAATACCACCGATAATTACAATCAACCTCACACTGGACAATGTCACACACACATCAATCTAATTCGATCTTTCAAAAATCAAAACTAATGTTTGGTAAGTTTACCCCTTTTTCGGTCTTATTTAGAAAGTTATGATTATATTAAGGGGTTGTTTGTTTCGGCTTATATTTGGGCTTATTTCGGCTTATATTTGTGCTTATTAGGAGGTGTTAATTTCTGCTTATATTTGGGCTTATTAGAATAAAATATATGTACAAAAATATAAACCCATGTTTGGATTTAGTAGTATATGATTTATACTTTTGAAGTAGATTTTGCTATCTAGGAAAACAGTCCACCTTTTTATTACAGAAACTAGAGTTTGCTCAAGTGCTTATCAAAAAAGTATTTCCTAGCTTATTACTGAAAACTGTAGAATTCCCTTGCACAGACTTGTTCCTTAGATGTTAAGCTATAACTAGAAACTTGTTTCAAGTAATTTGGTTAAGAAATGAACAAATGGCATGGGATTGAAAGTAGCAATTTTTCTGAATGAAAAGTATCACAGACTTTGACCCAAACTTTTTCTATACCATTTGCCTTTTTGACCTGAAATTTGACTTCAAAACCAAAGAAAACTGTTTCTACTAGCTTACTGAATATGAATAAGCAAAGCTTAACTGGTTTACCAAACTTGTACTACAAAAGCTTGATAGATCCAAACACTACTTACAAAGTCTGTGAACAATATTAACAAAGTGAATTTGAGTAAAGGATTTAAATAAGCTAAGACTTCTATCAAGACATGTTCTATGAGTCAAATGAAGATTAATAGAACTAAAAACAAACTTGTAAATAGGCTAACACACAAAATGCACTCAAATGACTTAGACTGATGAAAATAAAGTTGAAAGCAGGTAAAAATATACTAAAGGCTACAATACTAATCACAAACTATCAAAGAAAATCAGTTACACTAAAACATATCAAATCACATTATCATAGTAGCACAGATGGTTTAGTCTAAGAATGTAGCAAGCAAACTTCACTTGAGTGGAAATTAAAACAGAAGTTAACAAACTTTTTAGCTAAAGGCCTCCGTTGATGGAGTAGATAGGCGTTGAGCCTTCTAAGATCTGTTTATTTGGCATTTGAATCAACCTCATGTTTGGATTTCTGCTTATATTTGGGCTTATTAGAATAAAATATATGTACACTAATATAAACCCATGTTTGGATTTTGTAGTATATGATTTATACTTTTGAAGTAGATTTTGCTATCTAGGAAAACAATCCACCTTTTTATTACAGAAACTAGAGTTTGCTCAAGTACTTATCAAAAAAGTATTTCCTAGCTTAATACTGAAAATTGTAGAATTCCCTTGCGCAGACTTGTTCCTTAGATGTTAAGCTATAACTAGAAACTTGTTTCAAGTAATTTGGTTAAGAAATGAACAAATGGCATGGGAATGAAAGTAGCAAGTTTTCTGAATGAAAAGTATCACAGACTTTGACCCAAACTTTTTCTATACCATTTGCCTTTTTGACCTGAAATTTGACTTCAAAACCAAAGAAAACTGTTTCTACTAGCTTACTGAATATGAATAAGCAAAGCTTAACTGGTTTACCAAACTTGTACTACAAAAGCTTGACAGATCCAAACACTACTTACAAAGTCTGTGAACAATTTTAACAAAGTGAATTTGAGTAAAGGATTTAAATAAGCTAAGACTTCTATCAAGACATGTTCTATGAGTCAAATGAAGATTAATAGAACTAAAAACAAACTTGTAAATAGGCTAACACACAAAATGCACTCAAATGACTTAGACTGATGAAAATAAAGGTGAAAGCAGGTAAAAACAGACTAAAGGCTACAATACCAATCACAAACTATCAAAGAAAATCAGTTACACTAAAACATACCAAATCGGTATTTGCAAAGTGTTTTGTGGCTTGAAACTCGTTTATTTGGCATTTGAAACTCGTTTATGCTTCCTGTTAAGTTTTTTGTTTACTAACTGGATTGAAGTTGACATTGTAGAAAAAATCGAAAAAATTTGGGAATACGTTGTAACAAATTACGGGCAGATGGATTACAGTCCACAAACGTGGAGAGTTATTGATGCGGACGTTTCAAATACATTTTCTTTTCAACGCTTCTATAAGCAAGGTATGTAATCATCAAATTATGTTTTCATTTTTAGCCTTTTTTTTGTAGTTTACATATTTTAGTACCTTTATTAACCGAATGTCTTTTATTAGTGTAGGAACCACGCACTATGACAAAAAAGTGCGCCTAGTGACCGATGAAATGTGGGACTGGGGTGTTGCCAAATATGGAAAACCAAATAAGACGTGGAATCAACAGATGTTGGACAAATTTACTGAGGGTATATTCGCTGAATTTGGAGACGAAGGCACCGATTCTTCAACGAAAACCATTTCTGTTCCAATAATCTTTATCCAAGGTAGCTTTTTAAAACAGTTGGATAGAAGTTTGGACTGTTAGATTTCTAAGTATAATATTTGATGAAAAGGACTAACTATTATATTTTGGTTTTTGTAGAACCTGTTCCTGGATCTGTAAAACTCAGGGATGAAGTCTCGGATTACATCAAGGAAAAGTATGGGTGGCAGAACAACTTTTCTGGCCACTCTCAAAATGGATTTAGATAGATGAGGATGTTTCGAGTAAATTCAAAATTCCAAAAAAATTCAATTATAAAGGTTCCTTTAAACCAGGTATGTAATTTCTGACCTTCTTTTATAAAATGGTAAATCTGTTTCAACCAGTGACTGACCTAGGATTCTAGTTTTGGGTGGGCCAAATAGCAAATTAAGTCTTGACAATAAAAAATGATATATGTGTTCATCCCATTCCCAAATTTCTTGTCCATTGTCTGGCAACACTTTCTGTATTTTGGATAAAATTTGGTGTCTAGCTATTATGAATTGCAAACTTTATTTGATGGCTTTTATAGTTATAAAACATCTTTATAAGTAGCTTCGTCCATGGTTTCAACTTGGTTTTCAATATATGTTTATTAGATGATGACCAAGATGATGAACAAGCTGAAGATGAAGAAGACGAGGAATATGAAGAAGACGAGGACGATAACGAGGATAATGACGAGGACGATGACGAGGATTCTGATGATGAGACATGGAATCCCAAAAAAACTAGAAGAACATGCACTTCCAGTGGATCAACAAATAAAAAGGTTGTCAAGAGAGGTCTACCAGTGAGGCATTGCATTATTGGGTTACCATGTATCAAACCCATTGGTGTCAATGCTAACACTCAGCAGCTTAACAAGGGTAAACGAAAGATGCAAGATTAATAATCGGTGCGACCAAAACAGTGACTGTGTATATAGTTAGGTGCAGCAACTTGCAATATAGGCAGTTGCAACCTAATCTTTTTTGACACCCTTTATAAAGGGTTTAGATAATATATCTTAGTTAATTATGTGCAGGTAATTGCAACGTATGTTGTTGCAATGTTATATATTTTGACACCCTTTATAAAGGGTTTAGACATGACTTTTACATTATGTAATATATTATGAATGAATGAATATCTGCGTAAAAGATATTCAATTTTGTAACTTTATATGTTAATTATAATTGCATAAAAAAAGTGAATCACAGACTTACAACAGCTAAAATAATAACAACCAAGAACATATATGTAATCAACCCGCGTATGCAACTAAATAATAACAACTGAAGAACAAATACTTACAGGAATAATCTGTGTTGTTGTAGTTTTTTGTATCTGTTTGCACTTTTGATGATCGACTAACAATCTGTTGTAGCACTGATGATCGACTAACAATTGTTGTAGCTAGGTAATTGGATCGACTAAAACTTGTAGGTTTATACGTCTAGAAAAATTACATATTAGGTAAATATATATAAGTTTTACACAAATTATGATTCTTAATTTTTTATGTATTAATGGCCCTTATACTTTAATCACATATATATTTTATAAAGTATAAAAATGTAATATGTTATGAAAACACGTATGTACGGTTTAGTCCTTATGATTTTAAGTTTAGAAAAAAAATAACCACAATCTATTAAAATAAAAACAAGACTGGTTTTTTAAAAACCAATGTCTTAAAATGTGTAAAAACACTGGTTTTTTTAATAAAAAATGGTGTCCATAAAACAAACACATAGAGACATGTTGTTACGTAAAAACCAGTGTCTTTAGTTTTATAAAAAAGACTGGTTGCATCTTATAAACAGGTTTCTTTGGAATTCACATTATGGAGACTGTTTTTAAAAAAAAAACCAGTTTTCATGCATTCCCTTCCCACCCTTTTTGGTCATAGAGACATGTTTTTTCATAACCAGTCTTTTTAAGGGGGTCTCTTTAGCCTTTTGTGTAGTAGTGGCTTATCTGCTTTTTAGCACATTAAAGTCATAAGGACAGTAACCTGGTCTCTTTTAGTCGATATTCCATAGTTGTTAATAGAATGGGTGTTTAGCCGTTTGAATAGTCCAATCAGAAAAGTCGAAAAACAGTCGAAAAACAGCTGTAGTAAAAGTGCTATCCTCTTCTGGTGTAGCTCCATACTCGGGTGATACTATTAAATTCTTGGAGGCTAAGCATCCTTACAAGCCACCCCCATCCATGCCGAGCAACACTTTTTATGAGTCTCCTCTTGTAGCAGAGATTGATTGTGTCTTTGGTTGCATTAAATCATTTCCTAAAGGTACTTCATGCGGGAGAGATGGTTTGAGGGCACAACATATATTAGATGCTCTGTGTGGAGAGGGTTCTGCTACTGCTACAGATCTCTTAATGGCCATCACATCGGTCGCTAATTTATGGCTGGCAGGGAGGTGTCCGTCTATTTTGGCAGAGTTTGTTGCATCTGCTCCTCTCACGCCTCTACTAAAACCTGATAACGGGATTCGACCTATTGCAGTGGGCACTATATGGAGACGTTTGGTTTCCAAGGTTGCTATGAAAGGTGTGGGTAAGGAAATGTCCAAGTACCTTGGTGATTTCCAGTTTGGAGTCGGAGTGTCGGGTGGTGCTGAGGCTGTTTTACATAGCGCCAATAGGGTGTTGACTGAATACCATAATGATGGGTCTCTTGCAATGCTCACTGTGGACTTCTCAAATGCATTTAACCTTGTGGATAGATCAACACTACTTCATGAAGTTAGGGTGAGGTGTCCTTCTATTTCTTTGTGGGTAAATTTCTTATATGGTCAAGCAGCGAGGTTGTATATAGGAGACACACATATTTGGTCTGCCACGGGAGTGCAGCAAGGCGACCCATTGGGACCTCTTCTTTTTGCTCTTGTCTTGCACCCGCTTGTACATAAGATCAGAGACAGTTGCAAGCTTCTTCTTCATGCTTGGTATCTTGATGATGGAACCATTATTGGAGATTGAAGAGGTATCCAAGGTGTTAGACATTATAAAGACGACTGGTCCAGGTTTGGGTCTTGAACTTAACATCAAGAAAACAGAGATTTTTTGGCCCTCTTGTAATGGTACGAAGCTTCAGGAGGGTTTATTTCCGGTTGATATTCGTAGGCCGTCTTTGGGTGTGAAGCTTCTTGGGGGAGCTGTTAGTAGAGATGCAGATTTTATTAGTGGGTTGGCTATGAAGAGAGCCGTAAATGTTGTTGACTTGATAGGTCTTCTTCCACAACTTCATGACCCGCAAAGTGAGCTCCTTTTGCTTTGTTCATGTATGGGTATTGCTAAACTTTATTTTGGTTTAAGGACATGTCAACCTATACACATGGAGGAGGCGGCTTTGTTTTTTGACAAAGGGTTGCGTGGTTCAATCGAAAATATAGTGGTTTGTGGAGGACCTTTTTTTGGTGACTTGCAGTGGAGACTTGCTTCTTTACCCATTCGTCTTGGTGGGTTGGGCTTGTACTCAGCAAAAGTGGTCTCCTCCTATGCTTTTGTGGCCTCGAGGGCCCAATCTTGGGTGCTACAAGATCACATCTTACGTGACAGTGGTATATGTGGTATGGACGATGATTACGTTTCTGCTTTGGCTTGTCTTCGTGATACGATTCCAAGCTTTGATTTTAGCGTTTTCGCTAATAAGGACACCGCCCCATCTAAAGCCCAAGAAACATTGGCGAGTGCCCTTTTTAGTGAGATGGTCAAGGATATGGAAGCCCACTTTGACATGACGGTTAGACAGAAAGCAGTTTTCGAGTGTCTTCGCACACCACATGCCCAAGATTTCCTACAAGCTATCCCCATAGACGGGCTCGGTCAACATATGTCGCCGGTGGAATACCGCACTATCCTTAAGTATCGCCTTATGATTCCATTATTTCCGGTTGATGCTATATGCCCTATTTGTCGCAAGGCATGTTTGGATTATTTTGGGGAACATGCGGTTCATTGTAAAGAACTTCCGGGCTTCAAGTATCGACATGATTTTGTTAGGGACGTTCTTTACGACATATGTAGGCGTGCTGGGATCTCCGCCAAAAAAGAGGCACCTGTGAATTTCTTGACCGACCCGTCAGATGGAAGATCCACACTGAGACCCGCTGATATTTTGGTTTTTGGATGGGTTGGAGGTAAACATGCGTGCGTTGATTTGACAGGGGTTTCTCCTCTCGTAGGGCTAGGCAGTCGAGATTTTACAGCGGGTCAGGCTGCTATAAAATCCGCCTCGTGCAAAGTGACTAAACACGAGAAAGCATGTGTTGAAAATCAACATGTGTTTATTCCTTTCGCGTTTGATACATTTGGTTTCCTTGCACCTGAGGCGGTGGAGCTACTTACGAGAATACAACGTGTTATGAATAGTAATGTTTTGACTCCTAAATCCACAAACGTTGTATTTAATAGACTTGGTTTTGCTATACAAAAAGGGCTAGCGGCGCAGCTTGTTGCCCGTTTGCCTTCTCCTAATATGTAAAATATAATTATTAACGAGATGAAGTATAAGTAACAAACGTTCCCGATAGGGCAAAAGTTCTGCACGCAAGACACAACGATATCAACTTTCTCTATTTTTAATCGTGTTTTATACAAGGAACAAATTTCTTATAGGTAACAAAGCTATCGCACAAAAGAAAAAAAATAATTACAAGTCGATACTCGAAAAAGCAAACAATACCGTACTCTGAATAACAAATCAATACATATTCGTCATACAATATTCGTTTGCTTATACTGTAAGCAAAGAGTGGTGGTTATATATTGCTCTAAAGTTTGTTAAACTCACCCATGTCGGACAAAGCAAATCTTTAAGCTTTTGTATTATTTCAATTGTCTATCACACTTTAGTCCGTCATACATAATTTCACAACTTTTGACCTTCAAGTAGCTATCATCTCATTCAATTAAAATTAGTTATTTACCTAAAGAAACGAGCAAATTGCACCAGAGATTTTCTATTTCTTTGAAAATCGAATGAAAAAAATGAACTTTAAAATCCATAGTGAAATCAATTAAACGAGAGTAAAATCAAAGAACATAACAACCAAACATATAGAATTTGAATACATTAAAATTAAAAAAAACATATTTCTTAGAAGTAACGAATATATGTAAGAAAATTCCAAAAAAAAAAACCAAATGAAATATAACTAACAATCTACCCAAAAAAAATCGAAATAACAGATAAAATATAGGTAACAAATAAACCCGAAAAAACAAATGAAATACCCATGCGTTGAACATGTAATGATTTCCAACGAGCTGCTGAACAGGTTTGCGGTATTTATTTGAGCGACAACGGCTTACTTTCGTGTTGGTTGCAATGCTCGAAAAGCAATTGTAAGTATCGTCGATAAAATAGATTAAATATCATTAAGTGCATTCTGTTATTACATTCTGTTATTACTTTGTCAGCTCGTCGATGTGGGACAAGACATCTTTAAGCTTTTGTTTGATTTCTATCGTTGCATATGTTATCAAGATTTCCTCATTGCTTAGAAAATAAAATTAACATTTAGGATAATCTCAAATCCGATACTTTTTTTCTAACTAAATATTCTTTTGAGATGAGGAATAAATCTTAAATAGGTAACCAAACTATCTCAGAAAAATAAAAGAAACCAGCAAAAGTTTTGCACACGGTGGACAGGACGGAGTCAGGGGGTGTCCCGTGGGTACCTGTGACACGTATGGATTTTTTTGATTTAGTGTTAATTTTCGAAATACATCGATTTCTTCTAATTGCATCTTAAATGCACCCGGTCATTCGAAAATGTGTTATAGTCTTATTTAGTTAGTATACTTACAAATAGAAAACAAATTTTAATTTTGCTAAATTACGGTTCAAAATGTTTTGTGCACCCAATTATATATGGTCCAGGCTTCGTCCTTGACGGTGCATGATAGGATAATCTCAATAGTGATAGCATCATATGTAATTTAGCAACTCTAGAGCTTCAACAAGTGATATTCTACTCTGTCATACGTAATTTAGCAACATGGTATGTCCATTTAACTTTTAGAAATTTGCAAATTATATTGACATTTTCTCGTTGTATATTATTATAGACTAGTACTCCCCGTTTTATATTAAATGTCCGCTTTAACATTTCTTTTCCTACTTCTTTTTTTTTTAAAATCTTTTTATTTAAACTTTTTAAACTTTGAATATAAATCTTTTTATTTATATTATATATTATTTGATAAAAATTATTTCAGTGATAAACTACTTAAAACTCCGTCTATCCATATATTTTGCTACAAGTATTATACAAAACAAATAAAAATATTTATGTTCAAAGTTGTAAAACAAAAACCGAAAAAATTCAAAGTGGTATTTTAATATGGGACGGAGAAGAAATTCAATAACACGTTTGACGAGTAATAATCAAAGAAACCATTCTTTAAAGATTGTTTGTTTTAGTTAGGCACGATATGGGGGCACCAATTCACGGTTTTCCATTCTAGTGTTAACGTCGATCTTTATAGTCACTTTGTTTTTACTTGAGATCAAGTGTGGGGATCAACTTTCACATGATCAGTCACCACTTGAACGGTAAAGTCATTAGTTTTTCATAAAAGGTAGAGTGTTGAAACCTCGTTAGATGTGTATTTTAGATAGTTTCCATGAAAAAGGTCAAAAATCGTTCGGAGAGTAATCTTACTTGGAGTATAACTATTTATGATAATCTCACCTGTGATTTTTTTTTCTTTAATTATAATAATCTTTTGAGATGAGGAATAAATCTCTTATAAGTGACCAGAATATTTAAGAAATGTTGAAAAGAGAAAGTTTTACACATACAGCATGACCAATTTAGGATAATCTGACTAGTAATGGCATTATTCTCTAATTCGAAGCATCTCAAGGAATAAATTTACTATAAGTAAAGAGTTTATCAAAAAATTTCACTACTTTAAGTTGTTGATGGACCAATTTTTTTATAAGTAACGAATATAGTTGATTTAAAAAATTTGTAAATCTCACGTAGGTAATGAAACAATTTAAGAAAGATAGCGGAAGTTTTGAACACTGAAACGTGGAAAGTTTCTCTACTTTTAATCATTTTTAGATGAATAACGAGAATGGTCGAAAGATTTCTATAATTTTAATTTTTTGAGATAAAGAACAATTTTTTTTTTATAATAAACGAATGTAAAATTGATTCAAAAACGTAAAAAAAACAAATGAACTACCCGTAAACTCAATATATTGCTCTAATATTTCTTAACTCATCCGTGGGATAAAACCAAAATTTTTATATGCTATATGATATTTTAGTCCGTCATATGTAATTAGCAACTTTCTAGCTTCAACATGTTATCATCCCATTCGAATTGACACTAGTGATTGTATGGCATTCGTACTCGGGCTAAATTTATCTCAAGCGCCAAAAGCTTTATAAGTTAATGCACATGATCTCATTTCAGTGACTACAAAACAATTATTTTGACACTTTGATCCTTAGATACTCGAAAAAGTCTAACTTTTCTTGACGATAGTACAAATAAACAAATTACCTACCCATGTACTAAATATGTCGATTTATTATTTGGTCTCTGAGGAAGTCGTCTGTTTTGAATTTGTTAGCAAATAATAATTTTTTTAAATTGCTCTAATGTTCGGTATCTCATCGGTGTGAGACTGAACCAACAACCTTAAAGCTTCTGTTTCATTTCAATCGCTCCATATGATATTTTAGTCCCTAATTTAGCAACTTTGAGCTTCAACATGTTATAAAAACCCTGATGATTGTCTCATTGCTTGAAAATCAAATGACGAATATGAACAATAAAAAGGAATGCAAACCAAAATCTTGGATATAACATAAGAAAATACTATGATCCTCGATTTCGAAATGGAACTCGTACGTCCTAGTTACAGAATTTACTCAATTCGTCCTTGACCCAAAATACACCATTAGTCTCAAAATCGAAATAAGTCTGCGAACCTTTAATCTCTTGCACTTTTCTACCTAACAGTCCTGGTCTCATCATTATTTTCACTCATGATCTTCCTTCGATTGATACTGGGCCATTATGGTCGAAACGGGTTAGGGTCGCATCTAGGTGTATGGACCGTATATTTGCTAGAAACATATCTTTAGAAGTTCCTCGAAAGCAGCATTTTGGTTTTGTTAATAGCTGAAACAAGATTATTATTTTGTGCAAGCTTTAGTATGTCAAGCCTATATGCCTATATGTTTGGCCACCGAGACTCCCCAGGCTTTGAAGAAACTCGTTGTTGAAGTATTTTGTGTCTCCTCTTTGAAGTTCATTGTGTGTGAATGCTATGCCTATACGTAAATAAATATGGGTTTAGATTGGTTTTGAAAACCACCAATCCATGGCTACCATGAGTAAATGGACAAGAGATGAGACATGTGGTACTCGTATATATAAGATGCTAGGTATGGTATGTCAACCACCAAAAGCTTTACTATAAGTTAATGCACATGATCTCATTTTACTTCAGTGACTACAAAACAACCATTTTGACACTTTGATGAGATACTCGAAAAAGTGTAACGTTACTTAAAGATTATAGAAATTGTGGGCATTTATAAAAAGAAGTTTTAAGAGAAAAATTTCTTATAATTAACGAATCTACCTAATAAGACGGAAGTTCTTCACACAAAACATAATCATTTTCGGATAATCTCACTAACATATCAGTTTCTCTAATTTTAATCATTTTTTAGGTGACGAACAAATTTCTTATAGGTAACAAAACTATCCCAAAGATCTTTTGAGATAAGGAACAAATTTCTTGTAAATAACCAATCTATAAAAAAAACGGAGTCGATACCAAAACACTCAAGAAAACAAATATGTACCAGAAAATTCGAGAAAACAAATTAGATATGAATTATAAGAGAAAACAAATATGAGTTACGAGTTGATACAAAAAAAAACAATAATACGTGTACAATGAATAACAAGTCAATACATATTCAGCGAGCTAGTGTTTTTTTGCTTAAAATCTAAGCAAATAGTGTTGCCTTAAAGTTTGTTAACTCAGCAATGTGGGAGAAAGGAAATCTTTAAACATGATTTCGTGTGTATCACATTTTAGTGCGTGACAAATATGAATCAGGTAAAAAATATATAATTTTATTATATATTGAATATATAAACTATTTACTAACAAATATAATATGTAAAAATAAAATTACGTAACAAATACGCATAATTCATATGCTTTATTTGAGGTCTCGACAACTGCTTTGACCCAGGTACCCCAAACCCCACGAGAAACAAATATTTTATTAGACGAGGAACATATATATTATTAGTACGAACCTATACTATAAATTTTGGAACAACAGACTAAAAGTTTTGCACACAAGACATAATCATTTTAGAATAATCTCACTATCCATATAATTTTTCTCTAAGTTTAACTAGCTTTTGAGATGAGGTGCAAATTTTTTTCAGGTAACAAATTTATCTTATAAAAAATATTCTACGAAAAGGAACAAATCTTACTATTTTATAAAAGAGATTGGTATCTCTTTCTTCATTTAATGCAAAAATTTTAAGTAATACAATTGTTATAGCATATTGTACAACTCTTAATGCAAAAAACCTAAAAACATGTATTTAAATCTCTTTTTTCATTAATGAAAAAATAATAGTACATATAATTACATTCTCTTTCTTTATGAATGCCACATAATTAAGTAACACAATTACTCAAGCATATTGTACAACTTTTTATACAACATTTCAAAACAACTATATAAAATTTATCTAATAGTAATACAAGTTAATACACATAATTAATTTTACTTTAAGAACACTTATTACTCAAAAGTGCAACAACATTTTCACATTTTACAATATAAACAAGATACAACCGATTAAAACATAAATCAAACATAATCATTTATATTCAAAGAAAACAAAACATAACCAACTACATAAAGTTAGTCAAACCATAAAATTATCGTTTTTCGAAAGGTTTTATAAGAGAAATATAAAAGTAAAAAAATCATTTGTCGAAAATTTTGTTACAGGGTACCCGTCGCCGCAACGCGCGGGTACCCTGCTAGTGTCTTATAATTAACGAATCTACTGGATAAGACAAACCTTAGTCGCACAAGACAGGGATAATTTGGCCAAAGATACATTTCCTGTATTTTAATCATATTTTATATGAGGAACAAATTTTTTATAGGTAACGAAACTATCCCGCAAAAGATTTTCAAAAATAAGGATTTAATTTTTATAAGTAACCAATCTATCAAAAATAGTGGTTACGAATCGATACCATAAAATTCCATGAAAATATGCATTATAAGTTACGATTCGATACAAAAAATTCAAAAAAACAACAACATATATTAATTATAATTCAAAGAATTCAAAATCGTTTATCTCCTTTTTTATTTATATTGGCGATGGAAGGGTTGCAAGCGTTCAGGGTCAAGGCTCATGATATCGGGTTGTTTAGAGGAGCTTGTATTGGTCTTTGCTCCAAAGTTTTTTTCTCTAAATTATGGGTTAAAATTTAATGTTCACAAAAGTAACGTCTTTGGAATTGGTGTATCCGATAACGACGACGTTGCTAGCATGACGAATATAATAGGCGATGGGGCGACTAATCTACCCATGATATATTTTGTGTACCGGTAGATGCTCAAACTAGAATGCTATTATCACGAAATTTTGTTCCAAACTTCCCTCTTGGAAAGCTAGGCTTATTTCGACAGGTGGGCGCCTCTCATTGATTAAGGGGCTGTTTGATAAATATATTGATTTAGTGTTGAATGATTTTGTGCTTTGAACGATTTGAAGGCTCTGAATCAAATCAGATTGCAATCTGAACCAAAATATATAGTTTGGCAAACCATTATAGTTTGTATGATTAATATATTCTTTTTTCTTATTTAAAATTTTAATCACACTTTCGTAAATAAAACATACATTTTCTTATCATGTTTATTTTTTTAAAAGATTATATGTTATCTTTCGGTTAATATTGTTGATTTTTATGAAGAGATGTGCACCACATTATTCACGATAAGTAGCTCTACAAAATTTATTAAAGTAGCAAGCAACTCTCGAGATTGTTATAAAATATAAAAAGACATCAACAAAAGTTGTCAGGAAATGTTACGTCATATGCTATAAAAAAAGCAAATGAAATTAGTATATTAATAGGTATATTTGGTTATAACTATAAAAATATTAAATTAATTTAATGTGGGATGGTTATCAAAGCCGCATTCTATTGCTGAACGATTTTGCATGTTATTTATGCTTAATGATTCAACGCTGAATGGAATGATTAAGTATCACATTTTTTTAACAAACATCATGAGTGCTGACCGACTAGGAGTTTCTTTCTGAAGTGGCCCATTCAAAGGCTATCAAACAGCCCGTAAGTCGATTCTTGTAATTCTTCCCTCCCGATACATGTCTTTATACTTGATGACTACTATGGTACGCAACAAGCTTAAATCAATTCTCATTAAGTTTTTCATTGGAGGTGACCCGGAAGACATGAAGGTGACATCGGTTAAATGGAAAAATGCATGGCAAGTAAGGAGCTTGAAGGGCTAGGATATGTAGTGCTTTTAGTCTTAATGTCGGCCTTTTATTTAAATGGATATGGAGGTTTTTAAATCATTCACGAGGTCTTTGAGCTTGTATCATTTAGAATTTGTATGGAATTAATTGTGGCAACAATAAAGCTCATGCTTGTTGCTCCAAGCGAAGCACATGGTGCGCCATTGTTCATTTCATCTCTAGACTTAAAGATCAAGGTATATATTTGCTCTTTTTTGTGTTCTTACAATATTGGGGATGGGGGTCGAATCGGTTTTGGGAGGTATATTTTGTGGCAACCAACCTCTTAAAACTCAATTCCCTCGTATGTTCAATTGGATACTGATAAATATTGTTCGATTGTTAGTCGGGCCACTTTATCTAATTAGATCTTGGTTTTTCAGACATGATCTGAGGGGTGGTATAGAGATAAGGAAAATGAATTGTATGCCTAAAACTTAGACCTACAATTAGACCTAAACATGTGATTGGTGGATTTAAAAAATTGATTGGTGAGAAGTGATGAGAGAGAAGGTGTGTATGACACTTGACAAAAAATTTATGGAGTAGGCATGATTTTAGGTCTCATTTATAGGCATACATATCAACACTCGACGGCTATAGGGCGTGTTACTCTTTATAGGGTGTGTGTTACTCTCTTAGACAATAAAGTTTCCTAAAAATTGTCGCTTAATGGTTTTAATGGTTTTTCGGTTTCTTCGGTTCAAGACTTGGTGGATGCTCATACTTTAGTCGTGGACATTGAGGCAACCCGGTGGAATCAATTCATCCGGATCGAAGTTAATGTGCTTCTATGGAGACTTACGCTAAATAGGCTTCGATCGAGTGTTAACTTAGGTCGGAAAGATATTGATAATGATTCCATTCTTTGCCCAATATGTCATGATTGACATCGAAACTATTAATCATATCTTCTTTAATTGTGGGTAAGCTAGAATCTTGAAGGCTTTGTTGGCCAAATGGTAGGAGTTGAATATTCCCTTATGTGCAAACATTTTAGAGTGGTATGATTGGATTGATAACTCTCCTAATCTAAGTACTTCGATTCTTTAAGGTGTGGATGGGACTTTTTAAGGACTATTTGATTTTACCGAAATTGTTTGCTTTTCTCTAGTTCTCATCCTAAATAGTCAGATCATTGGGATTTCATAATTTCTCAATCCTTTTTATGAATTTCATCTAGAAATCCCAAGTCTAGGTGTAGTTGGGTTTATTGGCTACATAATCCATTAGCAACTATATCTTTTTTGTAATCTCTTATTCTAGCTTTAGCTAGTTATTAATATAAACTGTCGTTAAAATAAATAAGTTACTGTTGGGATTTTAGAATACTAGTTAAACCAATAACTACGAGTACGCAGCTGAATAGATAATATAACATACATAATTAAGCACAGAAGAAAAACAATTTAAAACCAACCTATAATTAATTGAATAAATCAATTAATGCCTCTTTATCTTGATCTTGAATTTTAATGGTTAAATTACCGTCTCTATCGTTTGCTCACACGACACATCAAACGAACACACCACGATGCTAGTGGTAATTTCACTTCTCAAACAACTTGTGTATATATATTGTAACTAGAAACCCTAGATCCAAAACCCTAAGTTTGATTACGTAAGGATCAGTTTGTAGGACGTTACAAGATTAATAACCATAAATCTCATAAACCCTAATTAGTTTTTATGTAGTCAACTAACCACAAGGGGACAAAACAAAGGACTAAAACCTTGACACGAGGATCAAGGGTTTAGTATTAGGTTTAGAAACTTCACAAAGACGTACCAAAAGGCAGCTGATCTTGCAAAGATTTACACTTTAGGTGATTTAGGGTTTGGAGGGATTTTTTTAACCGAAGACCGGTTAGGGGTGGAGAAGGTGGGACGAAAATTATGAAGAGGGTGTGGAGGTTTATATAGCCTTCACACCTCCTTGATTTTCTTGTTCCCTACTTCAAAAAAACTAATTAAGGTAAATATTTATCTTAATAGTTAATCAAAATATCCTCTAGAATATCCATAGGATTTATTTAGCCGACTAGGGCCCTAGGGTTTTTTAGAGTTCATTTTTAGACCCTCAATTTAATTAAACGCGCTCACGATAAATTAATTAAAAGCCATAATTAATTTATTAACCACCATTAATTAAATAAATAAGTGAAGTTTTTATTAAACGTTTAATTATAAATAATAAAACGTATCATAAAAGTTTGTTCTCCGTATTGAGTGTGTGCTCCCGATAGGCTCACGCATTTCTGATGCCTAAATGATTGCATATCCAAACAGCTCTCATTTGTGAGTGTTTAAGACATAGTACGTCTATAATAAAGTACCTAGCAACACTTTATTATAACCGGGAATGATTGAGGTATAGTTTCAATAAGAATATCTCAAAAGTATAAATGGTATACGATTATGTGACTTGCTAATAATCATTTTTTTTGTTACTAGTACCGTTAAACCATAGATATGGATCCTAACTCATTCCATATATTTCAACTTTTAGTTTCTCGTTATAGAAGTTAATTCAGAGATACCAAATGTAAACAAGTATCATCTTGATTTACTCTTTGGGTGCGGCCACACAATTATCTGATTAATTCTTGAGAGGACCCAATGGTACTAATATGCACTATATCAAGTGGAGGAATAAATTCTATTTTGACTACAAGTGTTTGTGGATCGCTGCTTCACAACACTTCCAAATATAGCCTTTATAACTACATCTTGCGAGATAGCGTTTAACTTATAATCAAGAAGTGATATTCACACATGCACAAACTTGTTTACATCTCAAGTCTAAGGATGACTTAATCACCATTTTCGAAATCTTACTCATGACAAGGATCCAAAAATAATGATTTAAAAGTTTGGGTGTCCAATTCGCATCCCTTATGAATAACATATGAGTTTGGTGGGAACCGTCCATATATTCAAAGAATATAACCAGCCCTTACATTTGTCTTAATATAGACAATATTCTCATATTGCTAACCGACAATGAACATATTTAGAATAATCAAGTATTTAAGGATCTAAACATACAAATATAGGACAAGAATAATTATATGAATGAAAACAAATACCAAGTATCTTTATTCATCAAAAAATAATAATTGTCTTACAATCTTAATTATCAAAATACTAAAATAGATATGCATGAAACTAATTTAGCAAGTTGAACTCAAATGTTTCCAACATTCTCAACTTTTTATTACAAGAAAGCTAAATAGTCATCTAAGTAAACCTTCTGAATACTTGTTTTAAACTTCACAATTTGTGAAAGATTTGAAAAACAAGATGAGTGACTCATCCTACATGCTCATACAACTACAAGTGTCATAGTATGAGGATATCGTCATACCTTGTATAAGGTATTTAAAATCAACGATATATTGACAATCATGTCTACATTTTATTAAAATGTAAAGTATTCTTATTCCTTAATGTGTAATGCAACAATGCTCTTGATTGAGCATATCTAGTTAGCAGATTTATCATAAATGATAACATCTCACTTTACTAGATTAATTATCCTCTAGCATCGGTGTACACATACTACACTATGCTTTATAATTCATATACATTCATATTACAATAATCTAAATATTCTCAATTAGATATCGTTGTTGTCATCTGACTTTGATCTTGTACAAAAGTGATAACAAGTTATATACACAATATAATATATAAATAATGAATCCTTAGTTAAAAATAATAAGGTTTCCATTTATATAATAAATTATGTCAAGAGAAATATATCCTTTAAGACTTACTTCAATGATCTATTGCATTTGTGTTGGACTTAATTATCACACATGTTTATTTAAATAAACATTTATTCCAAAGCCATTAGTTTTATTACACAAAATTTTAAATGAATTTTCATTCCAATCTTAAAGATTACATCTAGCTTAAATTGAATGATATCTTTAATATGTTATCCAACATATGAATTTTAAAGAAAAATATAATACTCCCATTTAATGTCAAGTGTACTCAAAGCTATCTGAATTAAATCAAAAATCATATTATAATTAAATTCTAGAATTAGCTTTTAGATGCATGATTTAATCCATACTTGGATTATTTACCATGTATACCCAATAAATATTTTAAAGAATCGTAAACCCTTTGATTTAACACCGTCCTTGCTATGGTAAATCATAAAGGAAAAACTATAAAGCTTAATTTGTCATATTCCATATACATGAAAACATGTATGATAATAAATTATCTTTATTTCATCAATGTGTGTTGAGAAGAATGATTTAGCAATAGTTAATTGTTTGAGTATAATTAAAAGCTTCATATTGTTAGCCATTGCATTAACTATGTATATTATTTTATCCCTGTGACTCTTTCTTCAAAAGAAACTCCCTTCAACCTCACAAGTTTATAATTAGACGAAATATCAATCAATTTTAAAGACTGATTTTTTCTCTAAGGACCGAATCGTATCATTCATAGTTTTAAGAAAATTATCTTATTCAAGATATGATATTTATCTTAGCAGTTAGTGGATTACAAATATCTCCTAACTTATATTACTTACCATTGATATTATTATATCAATCAAGTGATGAGGTATCCTTGTGGATTTATGAATGAGAGTAACATTTACTTTAGTTTGATATTTTCATGCTTAACCAAAATATGACATCAACAAGTGGTTTTAGAAGGTTATACATTTTACTCTTGAATATCTTCAAGATTTTCTATAACTCACACTTACTTTTGTAAGTAGAGATTATTCTCTAAATATAAAGCATTTAAGCAACAATAAATTGTTCTTAATAGAGAGACTAAAAATATATTTTAAATTCTTAGCTCAAGTTTGTTAATAGTATGCTTCATAAGATATTAACAAATTAAAAAACTTTAATCAATACGTATTGAGATTTCTCTCAAGAACCCTAATTAGGGTTTGTAGTATAAACCCTAATTCTTGCATCACCTTTTAACCAATAACCTCAAAAAGGTTTGTGTTACGTCAAGCTAGGAAGTGTAGAAAATACAAAAAACTCAAAAGGTTTTAGGTTTCGATTGATTTTAGTGGAACAACCGAAAGTCCCTAATAAATTAATGGTTTTCAATTGTCTTTCTAGGTTTGAACTATATTGAGTGTATCAATGACATACGTAAATTTCTAACCTTGATAGATCATGGAGGTAGATAAATTAAAGCTATCATGAATCAAACAATATGAATATAGTTCGTTTCAACTCTAACAATTTGGTATTCTATGAGTATTGGAATTGTGAGACTACATCAGAATTTCATAGATAACTTAATTCTCCTTGGATTAAATACTTGTCAATTTGGTCGTGTGCCAAATTATAATATCCATATTTCAAATCAAAGTGCATGCTATAATGTATATTTCTTGAATAATGCGAGAACCATGTGTTTTACAAGAAGACCAAGCAGTTCAAGAATTATATGTTCATGTATTTGCAAGAAAACATACTATATCAAGTATACATTACAAGTCTTTGAACATCTCAAAGATCATATGTTTATGTGTTAACAAGAAGACATAACTATTTTACTACATACTTTATGTTATACGTCGGTGAGTAATTCAAGGACTTCATAACTTTTTGTTATTAAGAAAAACATAATTATACTAACTAAATTAATCATGAATGCAAGATCTTGAGTTCAATGGTAATTTCAAGTTGATTTATATACTTCAAAATTATGACTATTATATCTTAACCATAATGATTTTACTAAACAGGTAGTAAAAATGATGAAGTAGCTTTTCTCTATATAATGACATATGGATGTAGTGGGGAAACAAACATCTTGTGTGTTCAAGTCATAGTAGAATTATTAGCTTTCTTGCCTCGAGGGAAAGTGAAACCAATATATGTTGTTCCTTGCACACACTTTGCAATTTCTCCCACTTGTGTAAGGCACAAAATCATATTATGAAGACAAGCAATACAACATGTGGTTGATTGTGTAAACAATATGATAATGTGATAGATATTATAAGTAGATTTAAAACCATAACTTTAAATAAAGAATTATGGATTATTATTCTATAGACAACGTTTCATCAAGCGACATAAAAAAGGCAGTGTGTTATCTTATAAAATAAAATACAAAGTTCTTTTAAGCAATGGTCGTTCATATTTGGATGTGATAAACTATTTCAAAACAAGTTCGAAATAATATGGGTGACTAAACAAGAAAATTAATCTTGTAGCTCCCACAGAAATTAACAACTATTACATGAATATTATTTCAGTAATAAACCGTAATGCTCCCACTAGATTTGTCAACATAATAAATGTTACATCACGAGTAGAAAGCACATAGAAATTTATTGACTTACATATCTCTAAAAAACACAACAATTATACATTTACTTAGGTATTAAGAATAGTATATGAAATTCTACTTGTGTAGATGAGGGACTAGCTATTCATGCTTTCAATTAACTTGACTATTTAGCATGCAATTCCTCCTTTATCGTCTGCATAGCCATTAGGGTATTTAGCTGTTAAGGAATAATAAGAGTCCAAGAAGGATACCTAGCAAAATACTAGTAAAATCTTTATTCTCTGCGGGTTAAACTCATACATCATGACAAGGGCAAGATGTCATTTATTTTGGTAGCTTTAAACAGAAGTACTCTAGATACACAAAACAAGTTATCTTTCAAAGATTCAAGAACCGGATTAGGATAATGAAATATTGAAAGTGAGTTTAAATACAATCGACAATGATCTGATTATAATCCTATCTTATTCTTTTCAAATAATGAGAAGGGATAGGAGTAAGTCTCGCTCTTCTTTCTAGGAAAAGATATTATGTTTGTTTTTTATAAGAAAACAACCTTAGTTTACGAATTGTGTTGCAATAACACAATTAATCGGAACATAGAAAGTTCAACTAAGTATTTTTTTATAATTAAATTCTTAATAGAATTAACTACCCAATTAGTTACTAATAAGAATTTTTTTTGAGCAATTATTACTAATAAGACTAAGATTTTACTTGTCCTCTCACTCAATATTAGAAGGTTTGACCAAATAATAATAAGTAGGGCAAAAATAAAAGTGATTATTAATGTTAAAAGTGTAGGAATAATTGTTAATGGTTGTTTTGGTTAAATGAAGAAGAAGAGTTTACCGGAAGATGTGAAAGTAAATGTGGATAGTTTAATAGTGAGGTCAAAACCAAGATACATGCTTTTATTTATTTATTTATTATTAATAAAAAATTGATTTTTTTACCATCTCAAAAGAGGTCATCGTTAGACGCCCAGACATTCCGACGTTCATTGCACATTCTACAACCTTTTTAGTGAATGTAGGAATATAATTCAGATCATTTTATACGAATATTGGGTATATTTTATAAATTCAGTCACTTATTATTGCATTGAATTTAGTCCTTTTTGTCGATTTTGATTATTGAGGTAAATAAAAAAAAAAGTTGTTTAATCACCTTTGACTCGATTCGATTTGATCGAACTCCAATTTTTATAAGTTAAATTAAAAAAATTTGTTGCTCGCTGCCCCCATGATTATCTCTGGTTCCGCCAGTATAATCAAAGCAAGGATAATTAAAAACCAAATTTCTTAACCATGTATCTTCTTTTTCCTCTAAATTTAATTCTCTAGTGAGAGAAACAAATTTCTTATTAGTAAAAAACATTAATCATCTTGTGAAGTCAAGTATCTAACAGAGTTACCTGCCACTTTTGACCAGATTTTATTCCCGCTATAATATCACCACAAAACACTCCTAAGAATTTTCGTTAATTCTCATTACTTTATCCTAAACTGACGCAAAAACACATCAGAAAAAATCTTTACTTTGTATTTCTCCTCTACACTCTTAAGAGAAAAAACATTGTTTTTGGCACGTATATGGTGCTCTTGCTTCTCAATGCCACCACTATGTAATACCTACCACACTACTACACCAACGGATATAAAAACCTTCTAATAGCGAACTACTTTTAAAAAACCAGTTCCTATGTTGAATAAGTAGGAGGCACGGCATACCAAGTTTCTTGAAAAAAAACGGTTTCTGTTGTGTTAAACGCATAAAACTAGTCATATCGTAGAAAACTAGTCTCTCGCTACTAGAGAAATTGCATAAAAAACCCCACATCAAGACTGGTTTCGTTAATACCTGGATTTTCTCATTTCTTTGAAAGTCGAACAATAACTGTGAACTATAATATCAGTGGTGAACTCAACTAAACAAGTGTGAAATTAAAAAAACATAATAGGTAAAGATATTGACACTACTACAAAAAAATGTTTTATAAAGCGGTTATATAAGGCTTTTTAAAGCGGTTTTCAACGGTTGTATCACAAAGCGTAATAAATAATAAGCTGTGTTATTTAGAACGGTTCTAAACCGTTTTAAATGATACATTATTTTTTTAATGAGTAAGGTTTTTTTGAACCGGTTATCATACAACCGCTTTAAACAATCTGAAATGATTTTAAAATAACACCACATTTTATTTTCATTTTATAAATAATATCTTTAGATCAACTAGAGTACTATTTAAGATCAACTAATATTCTATACGAGTACATCATTCTTAAGTTTTGAGCAAGATAGATATCCACAGAATTGTTGTAAATTTATAACTAGCTTTGATCTTTGAATGCAACAACAAAATCCACAAAATATGTATATATTGTAATTTATCATCAATAATACATAAACCATCTATAGCTATTATATAATTGTTCTTCAAATGAAAGAATAAAAAAATACAAGTTTACAAAGTAAAGTAAATCAGCATCTAATCTAATAGATATCCAAACTCACAAAATCTGCAGCAAGAACAACAACAAGAAAAAATGTGAAGGCTTAGATATGTAAACATCAAATTACAAGATCTACAACATATTAAATAAACCTTACGATTATGAAAGTAAATCTTTGGATCTACAACAAACCTACCTCATGTAGCAACCATCTTTTCACGGATTCGGCGAGCTATCGCGGACGACTGTGTGGGCTTAGTTTCTTATATGTGTGTTTATTGAGATATGAGAAGAAAACAATGTGTATGATTGTTGCTTTTTGGTTGTTTTTTAGATCTGAGAGAATAAAAAAGTAAGAAAAAGAAGTTAAAAGACAATTCTTGTATACAATCTTTGATATACTTTGGACAATCTCTTTATTACTATTTTTTGTTAGGGATAATTCCATATATACTTAATGAAATTTTATAAATTAAATACTTTTCAAAACACAAGTTTTTAATGTATAATATACATTGCAATTAACGCATATTTTGAGAAAATATGTAATTTATGAAGTTTTGTTGGAGATATATGTAAATGCCCTTTTTGTTATTTGAATATTATGTCTTTAAAAATCACATGTGATTTTTAAAATGATAAATTAACTATAACTTTACAAATCACATGTGAGGTTTAAGGATGGAACTATAACTATATAGATTTACTCCTCTATATAGAAAGATTATTTAATTGTGGTAAAATGATTTGATTTTAAAAAAATGGTGGGTGTTTTTTTACTTTAATGAAAAAATAAATGACAATTTGTCGATTTAATTTGAGTCCGGTTATTTAAGATACCTTGTATCTTTTAGATACAAGGGGACAAATATGGACCGTCCATCTCATCTCATCCAACAGCTCAGATTAAAAACAAAAAAAAACGGAGGGGTAGTTTCGTCATTTTACCCCTCCCACCTAACACCCCTCCCACTTCTACATCCCAAATCTGGATCGATCTCTTTCTTTTTCCTTCTTCTCTCTAAAACACACACTAAAACACACACATGTACACATATTTACATCTTAATTTATCAACACAAACATCAAACGCATCGATCACCCACTTTCGTAAATCGATCATCCACTTCATAAATAAGGTAAAGTTCATTCGATTTATTTTGATTAATCTTTTTTTAGCTTATTCGATGTGAATAAGCTTATAATTCATCTTATTCTTTTCTAGCTTATTTGAGAAACTACGTGAATTTAAAGCTAATTAATGTGAATAAGCTTATAGATTATCATCATCTTTATTATGATGAATTATAAACTAACTTATTAGCTTATTTTCGTGAATTATAAGGTTTTATGGCTTGATATCGCTGAACAGATTTAGTATGACATGTTTGTGAAGTATCATATATGATATACTATATCATATATGATATAAGCTAAAATATCATATATGATCAAATATATCATATATGATTAGTGCTTGAAAATTGAATTAAATCTTCTTTTTTTGTGTAGAGGAAGCTGTTTACAAGACATGTTGAATATTACAAGCATCCAAAAGGCCAAGAAGCTTAGTGAAGAAGAAAGAATTTTTTACGTTTATTGTTTGTTTTTTCTTTGTAATCTCCTAATGGAGTTTTGAAGTATATGGATAATTTTATAATCCATTGGTATCTGGTACAACGTCTTGTTAATATGATTAACTTTGTTGGTATTATGTCATTATGGTTTGATAAATTAAGCCATATATGATAATGCACTATCATATATGATAATGCATTATCATATATGATACTTAAAGAAAACTTGGATATATTAAACAAAGAATCTGATGAATTCATGATTACAACAAAAAGTATGCACAATTAATAACTAAACACTTGTTCATAACATAAAAAATATACTTTTGAACATAATCATATATGATAATTCAAACAGAACATAACCTAATGTAAAATCATATATGATATACATCTGATATCATATATGATAACCATTTATACAAAATCAAAAAATGCAAACATATTTCAAATGATGAATTCATTCAGAATAACGTCTACTTAATCTTGATCCTTAAAGCATATCCATGCACATCCTCTTGTAATAATCAACATCCTTCACTTCTTTAAAACATATTCGTGATGAATTCATGAACAACGCATACTCCGTCGTGATCCTTAAAATATATTCGTGCACATCCTCTTGTTATAATCAACATACATCTCTCCTTTGCTCCAAATAGAGCAATCACACCATCTCTGTTTAACTGCATTTATAAAAGAAGAAAAAAAAACATATTATGCAAACTTTTAATACCAAAATGAATTACTCATATATATGATAGAAGGTAGGTTTCAAGAGTTTATACAGATTTTCTAAAAGATACTCATACAAAATCTGTTTTTTCTTATGATTTTTATGATATATCATATATGATATATCATCAGTTATCATATATGATATATCTATCATATATGATAAGAAATGTACATCATCTATAATACCATCAGAAAGTTAAAAAAAATATCATAATAATACAGCTTATTAACATGAAAATAAGCTTATTCATAACTATCTTATTCACAAAAACGTATAGCTCATTGAAATAATCTAATAAGCTATCTTATAATAAACACAATAAATTCAAATCATCTAATTTACAAAGCTTATCCATAACTCTACTCTTATTAAAAAAGCTTATTCATAAGCTTATTCAAACTAACAAGCTTATTAATCCTACTTCATAACTTATTCATAACTTCTCATCTAAGAACTTAGCTTGTAATTAAGAACAATCAATCCAACAAGATTCGTTCACAATAATCTAATTAAAGGCTAATGATAAGCTTATTTAAACCAAATAAGCTAAAAATAAGAGTACATACTAATCAAACCTGCTGATGGATGAATCAATTCGTGATTATAGATGTTCGTGATGAATTCGTCATGGATTCATCATGATCACGTTTTGATGGATTCATGATTAATTAATGATGGATTAATGGTGGATCGGGGGTAGAGAGATAAAGTAATCAGGGGTAGAGAGAGAAAGATATATCCGATGTGTGTTTTTTGTGAGAGAAGAAAGAAGAAAAAACATTATATAGTAGATTGTGAAATGACCGAAATACCCTTGCAGTGTAAATTAGGGATTTAATCTCAGCCCTTGGATGAGATGGAGATGGATGGTGGGGATGAGTCCCCTCATATCTTAGATAAGTTTGGTATCCAAATGAACTTAAATCATTTAATTTTTATAAAATTTGTGAGCTATCGACAATTTCTCGTTTTATAATATTATTATAAACCAATAATTCGATAAAATGTCTGACGAGTAATATAATCAAGCAAACAATCCTTTAAAGATTGTTTGTTTTAGTTAGGCATGGTATAGGAGCATCAATTCACGTTTTTCCATTCTAGTGTTAACGTCGATCTTTATGGTCACATTGTTTTGGCTTAAGATCAAGTGTGAGAATCAACTTTCACGTAATCACTCACCACTTGAATTGTAAAGTCTTAATAGTTTTTCATAAGATCTGGAGTGTTGAAACGTCCTTAAGTGTATCATGGAAAGGTCAAAAACCGTTTAGAGAGTAATCTTACTTGGAGAATAACTATTTGTAATAGTCTCCCCTGTGGTTTTTTTTCCTTTAATTTTCATAATCTTTTGAGTTGAATAAATCTCTTACAAGTAACAAAACTATCCCAGAAATATCTATCCATAAAACAAGTGAAAGTTTTGCACATAATTCACGACCTTATCGATAATCTCACTAGTGAATGCATACTTCTCTAATTTTAATCATCTCGAGGAGCAAATTATCTATATGTAAAGAATCTATCGCATAAAGGGTGAAAATTTTCTCTAATTTAAATCGCTTTGAGATGAAGAACCAATTTTTTTTAGTAACGAATATGTAGTTGATCCAGAAAATCCGTAAATCTCACATAGTTAATGAGACTATTTGAGAAAGATTGAAAAAAACAAACAAAAGTTTTGCACACACACGTGGAAAGTTCTCTTTTTTAACAGAAAAGTTTATATATATATAAAAACCTAGCGAGAAGCTAAGAAGAAACAATAGGAAATTACAAAACAGAAGGAAGCAAAGGGTTTTGAAGTCCATTATTTCAACAGATGTTAACTCTATTTGTGTACCCATAAAAGAAGTGCTAGTAATCTTGTCAAAAATCTCATTTTGGGTCATATGATGATTGTCGAATATAAGCTGGTTTCGAAATCTACATAAGGTCCACAACACCACACCAAAAATAGCTTCAAGCATCAACTTCCTGTCGTTTTGAATATGCAACTGACGAACATAAACATATACGTCCACTAGAGACGTGAGAGTAGTGTAAGACAAATTCAACCATGAGAAAACTTTATGCCTTACACATTTAGCATGAATACAAGTCCATAACGTTAGGGAAAAGGATAGATTCAAGCTCGACACCTTTATTACTTATATTCCACCAAGTAGGAAGACGATCGTGGAGAGCACGTCAAACAAAGATGTTGAATTTCTTAGGAATAAAACGACACCATCTAGTTGGTATGTAAGCATCCGGAAGAGAAGCATCATCTATATGAATATGAGTATTTTTAACGGTGAATCCATTATCAGGATCCAGAAGCTATACCCATAAATCTAGAGCCTCCATAAGGATAATAGGTTCAAGTAAAGAAATTAAACCACTTAACTGAATAGAATTATTACCAGTTGAGATAGGGCGGTTCGATGTCCAATTCCATCCGGCACTCCACTTATCATGAACCTTGCAATCTTTATGCACCTCTAAATGAAACAAGCGGGGTAACTAATATTGGAGAACAATATCACCCGACCACTGATCTTTCCAGAATCGCGATGTTCTACCATCATGGACTTTCTTCTTTATAAGGTGGCGAGGAATGAATCCTTTCTCATTTATGGAATTGATACTTTTAGCAATTCTTGCCCATACATCATTACCTTTAACCAAGAAATTAAAGGGATTAGGGCCGTGAATTGATTTAATGGTCTTGACCCATACAACACAGTCGTGTGTAAAAATCTTCAACGTCATTTTTGAACTAAGGCGTGATTAAGCGATTCCAAGCTAGCACAATACCAAGACAACCTTTAGCTTTGGAGGCTAAAGCAGAATTCCAAGCAATCCATGGAATTTAATACGTATTTCCATCTTTACCCTAGAAAAAGTGAGCTCTTGAGGATTCAAGGGTCTTGATGATGCATTTCGGAACAACAAATAACGAAAAATAATACGTACCTAAAGCTCCAAGGATTGATGAGAGAAAAGTTGTTCGGCCACTGATAGAAAGCATGGACGCCTTCCACTTTGACAATATGTTTTTTTTTTATTTTTTGACAATAGACTCCCATCCTTTATGTTTAGCCATGTTATCTGCTATAGGAAGACCCAAAGAAACGAAAGGAAATCGTTGAGAATTACATCCAGTTAATAATGCTATTTTGAGACGAATAACAAGTTAGGCAACAAATCTAAAAGGGAAAAATAGATCCAATATTTTGTCCTCCATATATATTCAACGTAAGCCATCTATTTTTCGTATAACTAAAACAACTCGTTTTTTTCTTAAACTTAGATATCTCCTAACTGTTACTTGGTACGCGAAATAAACAATCGCGACAACAATAAAATCATATTTCTATAAAAGGGCAGATCTATTTACATTTGAAGATTTTTTTTAAGTTACGTTTGAAAAAATTAATGTGAATCATATCACAAATCACATTTGATTTTATGAAATCACATATGATGTTATGAAAACAAATATAGTTTGTGATACAAATAAACATATTATTTTACCAAATATGACTGATAAAAATACAAAAAAGTTCGTTGAAACTATATCAATGTAGTCGTCTACCAAAACATATAAGAATACTCGTCGAAATGATGTATTTTTTACCGTTTAACGATATACGGTTTGCAAGATACTTTATTTTGAAAAAGATAAATGAGTTTCTTATTTTTATGAAAAAATAAAGGCATTAAATTATTTATTAAATTTTAACTTTAATCTAAAATTGATTCAAAGTTAAAAAAAAAAAAAAAAAAAACTTAAACTGCCCATATACTAAATATATATTACTTGATTATAAAAGATGCTTAGGTGTTTATGTGTCGGCTAATAATAGCACTTATACATTGCTCTAATGTTTCTTAACTTATTGATGTCGGACGAAACCGATCTTTCAAATTTTGTTTTATTTCGCTTCTATATCACACTTTAGTTCGTCATGTGTGATTTAGCAACTTTCATGATTCAACATGTTCATTCCATTCGATTGACCCTAGTGATCTTCTCATTGCTTTGAAAATCAAATGAAAAATATGAACTTTGAACTATAAAAAGGAATGCAAAACAAAATCATTGGTATAAAATGAGAAAATAGTATGATCCTCGATTTGGGTATGAAACTCATCCTAGTTACAGAATTTACTCATATAAACAAAAGACTAAGGAGCCGTTTGGTTTCCAGGGATAGAATCAAACTATGGAAATCATACAGTCATTTGATCGTTTGGTTGGTTGTGGGTCCCAATTCTTGGTATGAAAGATTAAAAAGAAACCCATAGATTGATATGAAGCACTAATGAGTGGTATCACTTGATTTTATGGTATTCTTGGTTTTCTGTCCTTATCTGTAACTTTTTAGCCTCAAATTCAATCTAACAGTTTTGCAACTTCTCTTTATTTTCATAAGGTCTCTGTACACTTGTGTTCCTCTTCTACTAATGGTAACCATTAGTTCTAGAAACCCAGTTTGTTGGTATTTTTCTTACAAAAGAGTGTTATTATTTTTTGGCAAGGTTTTGATGAAGAAATATATTACATGTGTAAATTTATGAATTTTGATCAAGATAAAATATAATACCCATCATGATTAAACCAAACATCATTGTTTATTGTGATACTAAAATACATACCCATTTACATTCCACCCACCAATGAAACTCATAGCGATTGTGATTCTAAATAACATACCGAACGACTCCTAAAATACACTATTCGTCCTTGACCCAATATGCACCATTTATTCTGTTAGTCCCAAAATCAAAATAAGTATGCCAACCTATCTCTTGCACTTTTCATTCTAATGGTCCTGATCTCATCGTTTTTTTCACTCATGGTCTTCATACTATTGGTTAACAAAATCAAAATCGATAAAAGTATGGACCGCATATTGCTAGAATCACATCTTCAAAAGTTCCTGGGAATTAGCATTCTGGTTTTGTTAATAGTTGAACAAGCATAGAGAAACGATTTTCGAGACGTCCTGATAGATTATTCTTTCGTGCAATCTTAATTTGTTTATCATGTATGTTTGGACACCGAGAGTCACAGGCTTTGAAGAAACTCGTGGTTAAAGTAGTCCATGCCTCCTCGTTCAAACTCATTGTGTGTAAATGCTTTTCCATACTTGTAAACCAAATATGGGTCTAGATTGGTTTTTGATAACCATGAGTACCAAACTACCAATCAATGGCTACTATTAGTTTAATAGACAATAGATCAGAGTACGGGTTACTACTCGTATATATAAGATGCTAGATGTGGTATGGCGTTCGCACTTGGGCTAAAATCATCTCAAAGGGTCTCACTAAACAATTAATCGTGTGACATCATTGCTTTTTTGGCACGTAAACTCTATTTAATTAGAAAAGTATTATTATGGTCCAATGTTTTTTTATCGACGGCTATTGTTTGTGCGACTCGCATGTGTTGTATTTTCGTGCGACCATTTTTTTTCTTTTTAGAGAATATCAATTTTACAACTTTTTTGTTTTGTATTTATTACATTAAAAGACCAAATTTGGTCGTTTGAAAATACAAAAAGCGTGAGTCGCACATAAAACGACCATCTGTCTACCCAACCAACTAGTACTTTTCTCAATAGAAAAGGGGATGTGTTAGAAAATAAGCGAGTCGCATAAGCAAGGCCTCTTTGAAAAATTATGTTTTAGACTTTTTTATGGGACTAGTAAATGACTTTTTTAACAATTTTCTTTTAATGTCATGATCATTTTAAATCATCTTCTGAGATGATGATAAATCTTATAAGTAACCGATATATACCATAAGTTTTGAAACAACAGACACATGTTTTTGCACACATGATATAATCATTTTAAGATAATCTAACTAGCCATATGTATTTCTCTAATTTTAATCATCTTTTAAGACAAGGATAAAGATCTTTTGAGATAAGGAACGATATAAGTGAAACGAAATAAAAATAACGAATCTGCCTAAAAAAAGTCGAAGAAACAAATGAAATACACATACACCAAATATATTGATTAGTTCGGTGTTATGTGTGTTTTTTTGTAATTAATTTGTTAGAAACTAGAAGTAACTATATATTACTCGAAAGTTTGTTAACTCATCTATGTGGGAGAAAACAAATCTTTAATCTTTTTGTTTCATTTCAATTGCTCCATATTAGATTTTAGTCGGGCACGTAACTTAGCAACTTTCAATCTTCGACATGTTTTCATACCATTCAATTGCCTTAGAAACATGCCGCTAAAGCAAAAAAAAACACCGGATATACAACGATACGTGCATGAAATGTTTTCAACTAACACTAGGGATGGCAAAAAAAAACCGAACCCGACGGGGAAACCCGAAACCCGAAATAATTGGGGCGGATCGGGGCACGCTTATCGGGTTACGGGGCGGGTTTGGGGCTTAAACGGGGATTTTTAATCGGGTTTGGGGCGAAAGCGGGGAATAACATCTCAATCCGCCCCACCCGATTAATATATAGACATACAAATATATATATATGCATGAAGTATTTTGTTACTTTTCACGTGATAAAAAAGTATATCTCCAACAATGTTAGTTTTTTATGAATGTAATATTGCAAAAAACTTACTTAAATGTCATTTTTTTAAGTTGTAACTCTAATTTTTGTAATTTATTATAAGTATGTTACTATCGTTAAAAACTTAATAAGCCTTGTTTGTAATTGATATTAATATGTTTTAAAATTTTGAAGTTATTGCTAATGTTCTAAAAATAATACTAATAAATGTAAAATGATGCGACATTGGTCGAGAATTGCACCCAAAGACAATACCCGATAAGATCCCCGATTAGTACGAGTCGGGTTTGTACGAGCATCTTGCCCCGACGGGGCGCCCCGATTAAATCCCCGACGAGGATCGGGGCTGGTTTGGGGATAACTCTAGTAATCGGGTTTAGGGATGGGAATGCTCGCCCCGCCCCAAACCCGTCCCGTTGCCATCCCTAACTAACACGGATCAAATTTTTGAACTCCAATTTTATAAATTTTATCATTATATCATGTAACTATAGATCGGAATAACAAACATATTCAATTGCTTTTTCTCTACATTAGTACCAAATGGTCAAGATTCTTACAATGTTTATCATACTATAAACTTGACTTTCACAAAATAAAATTAGAGGAGTTTATCGGTTCGGTTATTTGGTATATGGTATGCTTGCAAATAAAACAACACCGGTGCAATAGCATTGAACTATAGTCTCACAACATAAGGTTTGTTTGCATCAACTTAATCTAGTTTAATTTACTAATATATTATCTATCTTAAGTTAGTGTTGGACCAACACTAGCTTAAAATAGATAATATATTAGTAACTACTATACAAAAAAATTAAAAAGAAATATATATATATATATATATATATATATATATATATATATATATATATATATAGGTAAGAGTTATATGCAGAACTTATTTTAAGTGTAGAACTATACAGAACTATTAAAATGAATCTGAGCCTTTAATAAGTTTAATCAAAGGTTAAGAATAATAGTGCCAAAAGTGTAATTAAACAAAAGTTAAAGGTTTTCTTTTCAATTAAATAAAAAGCAGGAAGGGTATAATAGGTATCACACTTTCTCATTTTTATCTTTAATTTATTTTTATCTCTTTATCAATTGCCCCAGATCTGAAAATCTTTATTTTGCAATCCATTTTTCCCATACCAAACCCTCACCGCACCACCATGTCACCAACACAATCTATCATGAATATGAACAATTCAAAATAATTTCGTCGAGACATCAATGCAATTAGATAACCCTATATCAATTCAAACTGATCTCATCGACACCGTCACTCGCCTCTTTATCCCATAACAATTAAAAAAGAAATGGAAGCTTACAAATCTCTTTATTGGGGTTGTTTTTTTTTAATTTTAATGGATCGAAAATAAAAATTCGATATAAAAATCATACCGAAGGAAAGTCAAAATAACATCTATGATTCTAGCGCTCTTCTTATTGATGATCAACCAAGTATTACAGGTTCGATCTTTATGATTTTTATATTGGGTTTGGTTTGATCTTTTTGTCAATAACTGCTTTTGACGTAGCAAAACTCTCTTTTGTAGATTTGTAATTTTTTTTATTTATGAGACATGTAGTTTTTATATTGGGTTTGATTGGATTTTGTGTAGATATATTAGTTTTATGTAGAAAAATTGCTTATGATATGGTGACAAGTTTGTTTGCTTTTGGTGGAAAAATGCATCAGAAGATGCAATTTTGATATGGGTTGAATGTTGCAAATCTGTCATTCAGAAATACACTAAAGCATTATTAGTAACTTTTTTCACTTATAAAATATAGTATAGTAATTTTTCTTTTTTACAAAGTATATGTTTAGTCAAGTATAAGACTGCCACAACAAGGTACATGGGCACATGGCTATGCAATTCTTTAACTTTTAACAATCAATTTTAATTAATTTTTAATGAGTAGTTTATTGGCTTGGTGGATGACTAGTCATCTTTGACAATAATTGGTTTCATGTTTATTAGAATAATTGAAAGGGCCATATAAGATATACGACGTATAGAAAGATTAGAAGAAAATAATTATGTTAAGGATTTTAGATTAGTTTGGACGACACTAGTCTCACAAATTATAATATGGTACATATATGTTATTGTGTAAGTTTTAATTTATCAACTATTTTGTAGTTTAATAATTCATATGATATGGCATAATTTTGATATAACTAACTAGTTTTTTTATATTTGTTTCAGTGAGATGGCTCGGCTCGATCATAGGAAATATAGTGGGTGATGAAGATGATCAACGAATACACTTATGTTTTCTGAAGTGCATCTATGTTTTCAGTTTTCAGAAGCCGTGCATCTATGGTTTTAGAAGCCGTGCAGAAATCGTGCATCTATGTTTTTATAAGTTGCACACATATGTTTTCGGAAGACAGACGTGCATACATATTTTTAGAAGCCGTGCATAGATGTATGTTATATGATATCAATTTTTTAATTACATGTATGTTGTCGGTTTGTTATTAATTTAGACGTTTGTATAACATTTATGTTTTTATTTTAAAAATTGAGGTTAATAAACGTCTGGGCAAATTAACACATTTAACAAACAACAGTTAAGTTTATAAAGTTAGACATTATAAACACTAAATATTTTGATAAAAAAACATTTATGTTTTTCTGAAAAACATACATGCACCGTTTAGTTTTTTAAGATGCTGGGAAAAAAGTGTAAAAAAATTATTTTTTAGTTTTGAAAAATAAATAATTAAAAAAAACGTTTTTTAAATAGAATAATAAAATAAAAAAGTGTTTGACTAATATACCCTTTTGAATAAAATAAAAACATTTAATATTTACTAAATTTTGGTTGGTTGAAATGAGTTCTGCATGGTTCTGCACTTAAAATGGGTTCTGCATATATCTCACCCCTATATATATACTAGACGAGTACCCGCGCATAGCGGCGGAAATTGTCTAGCAACAGATAATTAACACGATGCGATATTGTGGTAAGTGTTTTGGTGAAGTTCAAAATATAACGTCAAAAGATTAAACTTTTATTTCAAAGCGTTGTAACATGTTATAATTCAAAATATCTTATAAGTATGTTTCAATTGGATGAAAGGGTGCCATTTGTTTAATTAACGAAAGTTTATATCTTTTTTAATGAATAAGATTTGCATATAGTAGTTTTTAATGGGATCCACAATTTTTAAGCATTCAACATTTTCAACTTTCAACCAAAGGGATACACCATTCATAATGTAATATAAATATACATTAGGGGGACCCACATTTTTCCAGCATTCAACATTTTCAACTTTCAACCAAATGATACACCCTTTATAATGTAGTATAGATATAGATTAGTGGGACCCACATTTTTCAACCATTCAACATTTTCAACTTTCAACCAAAGGGATACACCCTTTATAATGTAGTATAATATCTTAAGTTAGTGTTGGACCAACACTAGCTTAAAATAGATAATATATTAGTAACTACTATACAAAAAAATTAAATATATATATATATATATATATATATATATATATATATATATATATATATATATATATATATATATATATATATATATATATATATATATATATATATAGAGAGAGAGAGAGAGAGAGAGAGAGTAGGGATCCAGTAAGAAGAAAAATTAAAATGAGAAGAATAAGAAGAAATTATGACCACAAATTCCACAAAGGAAGGAGAATTTTAAGGGGAGATGCATCTGACTTTGTAGGTGCATCTGAAATGTGTGGCTGTGGTTTCTTCTCATTCTTTTCATTTTACTTAATCTTCTTATTTGATCCTAACTCTATATATATATATATATATATATATATATATATATATATATATATATATATATATATATATATATATATATATATATATATATATATATATATATATATATATATATATATATATATATATATATATATATATATATATATATATATATATATATATATATATTATATATAGGTATATTTATGACTTGAAACCACAGTTTTAGATCCCAGTCATATCCCAGTCACATCTTTTAACCAATAGGATTTGAGGATTTGCTAAAAAATCTCACTTTTTTCCTTATTTACATCATTTTGGGCGGGCCACGATTTTTTAAAACGCATTTTTTTACAAAATCGCGTTTTGATACAGTAGGTATAAATAATGGTATTTTTTTTATTATTTCCCCATTTTCCCCGAAACCGACTAGGTGAAAAAACACACACAAACCCTAAAGCCGTCTCTCAACAATGGTATCTTCTTTTTCCCAAAATCTTGCTAACCCTAATTCATTATTCATTTATCATTCATTCATCATTCTTCAACATCATCATCATCGTCATCATCCTAAATCCAAATCAATCAACCCTTGCTATCACTCCAGGATCGTGTTTGTTTCACTCATTTATTTTCTTAATTCATGAAATAAGTATCCAAAAAGAATAACATCACAGGATTGATTTGTATTATCTGATAACACATTATGTTATAGGTTTGTGTTGGTGGATCGAATGATTAACACATCATAGCAAATCCACACATAGGAGATCCACCACACCAACAACACACAAAATCAAATCACCAGGTTCAAAGTTGTGGCCGCAGAAACTCACAAAAAAAATTATCTGGATTAAATCGTGTTCTTAACAACTGATCTGTGTAGTTACTGCATGAGGGTAAGTTTGATTGTATCTAATTATCTTTGTTCTTTTTTTAATTTTATGTGAAGATTTATGGTGTTTGACTTTCAGATACCATAATGTTTGGAAAATGTGATATTATGTTCAGCCAAAGTCTCCAACTTCTACACCTCTTCAGATCTTGGCGGGCTTTTAATACTGATGGCGATGGCAAAGTACTTATTTTTTGTTTCTTGATAAACATTTTGTACCAATTATGAGTAAACGGGTCAATTTGGTTAATAATGAATAAACCGGATCCAAACAACTATTCATATAATCAGAGCACCATCATTATATATACGAGATTAAGTTTGGGTATGGTTAAAATGTTTATCATATCCAGAAAATTGTGGTTCCAATGAAGAGAAGGAAGAAGTAGCAGCTCTAATGTTATTTGGATATATGAAAACTTGACCCATGACGAGTGCCAACTGTATGTTTATATGTTTATGCAGGTTATGTAAGTTGTAGTTCAATTTTCAGCCATGTGACAGAATATGAGTGAGGCGTTGATATCAAATCTGAAAACCGGATCTCAATGGAGTAGTGCCCGACCTGGAAAAGTGGATTTCATCAATGGTCGTCCTTCATGTCAGGTATTAATTTCTACCTTTACCCGTACATTTGTTTAATTTGCATAATTTATTCTTACCCGTACATATACCAGCTCATAAATTAGATCAGATAAATGTTAATGATGCATATATGGCTTACTGTACCTCTACTGCGATTCGGGTTATCAAACTCAACAAAAGCATAATGATACCCATCCTGAAAAAAACAAGAATTAGAAACGGGGGCCGAAGATGTCGCAGGATGTGGGGCCTACGCGGCTACCCTACAGATTAGGGGATTCATGCCTACGAGTACTGGGTTGAAAATAACTAGCATTTGGACATATCTTTTGAAGGCTGTTTAGACAGAAAACGCTTAGGGGCTGTTTTCATTTAGTCTTTGACTTTCAATTATATTCATTCAGTACGTAAGTTTCACTATAAAAGTAACCAGTATCATGCCCACTTACGTATAAATGTTAGTTTGTTTACTATAATTAGCTTATTGTATGTTCCAAGATAAAGATATTTGTTTCTTAACATTTCCCCATTTTAAGCTTCCCATCTTCCTTTGTGATGGTGTCTTCCTACTCCAGATACCCCTCTTGAGAATCCACTGTTCTTGAAAAACCAACCAACAGCACATGAAAACAGACCATTAGGAAGTTGATTGTAAATGAAAAAAAATAGACTGGAAGAATATGCATCAAAGTGGTCATCTTAAGAAGCATAGATAACTAATTCATCTGGCCACACAAGCTTACATGGCTCAACTAACAACTTTAGATAATTAATCTCAAAGTTTCCATGTTTATTGTTTAGAAAAATTGAGCATAAGTTTTGTAATTGCAAGGTAAACTAAAACAAGTGCAAGATGAAGAAAGGGATAAGAGATCAGTTGTTTCCGAAAGGTGAAGTGATGAATATCCTGAAAAGCCACCAAGTGTGAAATTTCAATCATGAATAAACATGACTTGTGTAGATCAAGAGACCGGTGTGGTCTGTACTACTCTCCTCGATGAACTTACTATATGTCTTGATCTGCTAATCTGCTTATATATACTTCTATGGTGGTGTGAATTTGCCAGGTTGAACCCAATGGAAGACATATTGACTCAGCTCAAGAAAGAAATGGCCTCTCCACAAAACAGAAAACTCACTCAGCCTCCTGAAGGTGCGTTGATTTTTATCTCGACTGCAATTGCATCCATGTTATTTCTATTCCATTATTTATGACATTGTGATATAAGGATATTGTGCTCTTTTTGCTTTCCTTTTGTATTTTAAATGAATTTGAAGACACTGGAAATCAAGTGTTTAGTACTACTATTCTGATTCAACCATGTGGATTTGGTTTTTATGTGAAACCTTTTTCTTTAGTTGATCATCATAATTGAATTACAGTTAGATCAGTTTTTTACCCATGACTTGTGCATTATTGATAGGATCTTTTTGATGAAGGTTACTTCTACATTGTAAATAGTCGATTAGAGAAAAATTTGTTGCATGACCAGAAAGCTATTTTGCTTGTTTAACCATGAGACAGTAACAAACCTTCAATCGTTTGCAGAGAGGTTTGGAGCAACCCGCTTAAAGTAATAATCCTTCACATCCAATTGCTAAATTTATGTATATGTATATTGTAAGGCTTTGTTTTTAACTGAATTATTAAGTCAGACCGAGGTACTTTAACAGTCTGGTTTGGTGAAGTTCCAGGCTACGGTGACACAGGTCATCTAAATACATTTGTCCCTTTTATGGTCTGTATTAGATGAATCCCGATATGAGCAAACAGATCCCCTGAGGTATTCGCAGTCCAATATTGTTAAACCCTCATGATAAGTTCGCGGGTTGGTAACAGCGTTATCTTTCTTTAACTTGCTTGCATCAAAATATGGACTTCTAAATTTGCTTGATTTGGAACATGCTCAGATGAGTGTGTAGGACTGTCATCTGTTAGATTCCTTATAAAACGTTATGTGCACTACTTCTGCAAGATCATTACCCTAACAGGATTGGGTGATTACTCGGTGTTTACTCGATGTTTGGCTCCCATCTATTGCGTAAGTCATAACTCAACTCTATTCCAAGTAAGCCTGTTTTCTTTATTGCCATTGCTACATCAGTATATTTGTTTGTTATCATTTTCTTCAAAATTAGGGCAAATAGAACCTCACTTGTGTAGTTGTGTGCATACCTTAAATTATCACCCTCTGTCCCAATGTGAATCACCGCATTTGATTTGTATAAAGTTTTAGTAGTAGAACGTTTGGCCTTTTAAATTTTATTAAATGCAGCTTGAATAATCTTTATAGTGTTTGAATTACCTTATTACGTGTTCTTTTTTATATCATATGATCGGTCCTAAAACTTATTTAGATAGATCTTATTGTGCACTTGTGGTTGGATTTGAAACAGAAAGCATGAATGATATAATATTATAAGGAAATTTTTAAGTCGACTTTTCATCTATTTTAGCCGTTTTTTTCTTTAGCTATTTCTCTATTGACCCCATTCTGACGTTAAAGCCGCAACATTACCTCTATTAAAACATGCTGTTTATACTCCATAGCTTTACTAAATACCCTCGTGTTAATATATCATATATACATACAACCTGCATCCAATACATTACACAATTAAGTTTACCCAGACACTCCCTTATTTGAAACTCTGTCTTTTGAATTATATTTGCCTATTCAGAAAAACCAAAATTCAGATAACGAGTAATTGCAACAAGACAGACCTACTGTTATAAATATCCTACAGGAAACTAACAAATGTACTTTTTAAAAAAGGTTTGCTCTTAGTATCATTTTAGTGCAATAGAGATTTGTTATCTGGTTTTTTCGTTATTCTAATATATACCTAATAAATTCATCAGGTAATGAAATATCTTTAAGGGCAAATGACTTAAAAATGCATCTAACTTGACATTTTTTTGCGTTTTGTGTAGCCAACTTTTTTCTTTCCCATTATGGTCATCAAACTTTTAAAAATCGATCATCCTGTGTATTTTGTGACCATTTTACCCTTAGTTTTTCAAAATTTTGAAGGGTAAAATCATCATTTTACATGGTAAAATAGTGACAAAATACACACAATGACCGACTTTTAAAAGTTTGATAACCATAATGGGAAAGAAAAAAGATGGGTACACAGAACGCAAAAAAGTGTCAAGTTAAATGCATTTTTAAGTCATTAGCCCTATCTTTAATCCCAGACCAAACCGGTGTACAACTAATCAAATCAGCATCTTGTAGGTATGAGATAGCTGATTTTATGCCATCAAGTCATCACTTTAATGGTTCCAGGTTTCAACTTCAACAAAGAGCACATTCTACGAGGTAAAACCACATATACTGAAACTGACCAATATGACATGAACCAAAAACAATAAGAAGTTGCTCATGGCAATTAAGTTAACAGTTTCAACTACAACCAATAAACCTTAAAAATATTGGCAAAACAAACTACTCAAAGAAGTTGTTGTCTGATATGGTGTTACTAATCTCACTTGGTTCATAACTTCAATTGTAACAGTAAAAGTAAATATATAGGGTTTTATCCATTACTAAAGGAAACTGTGTTCCTCAGGTTTGTATCCCTATATAATGTTCTTCAAATATTGAAAATTTTGAAGGTGGTGAAGAAACTAAGTGGAAAATTCAAGTCAGTTTTGTGGCAGTAATAAGTAATAACACTTCTTTTGAATAAAATGAGAAGATGGTTTGATGCAACTCTAAATTGACAAGGTTGGTGGTTCTTCTTCAAATAACCTATTACTCATTCAGTCATTTGGCAACTCCCGAAACGGTCAAAGTTCTATCCTCCTCTTAATTGGCTGGCTAAAGTAGTTACATGTAAACCGGTTTTACAAATCATCCGAACTGATCTTATATATGCCCTGTCTACTGATAAGTTAATGGCGTCATTGTACTTGCTATCTCTAGCCTTAAAGTGATATCTTAAGTGCAGATAGACAGTTGTCACTACACCTTTATCTCATTCCAGGGCAAGCAATGACGCAAAGTAACAGTTACGTGTTGCAGTACTTACCTATAGTATGTGTATCCGTAACAGGGAATGACGTTAATTGACATTATATATGTTATAAGGTGTTGCATGTGTTTTCAGTTTCTCTTATGTATATTTGATACTAATATATTTATTCTCACTTTATCATTGTGTAGGGGCATGCAATATTTTCAACAGTCAGTCCTTTTTATCCTTATGAACACAATGATCAATAAGGGAAATTATGATATTGACCAACCGAATTCCTTAGCTCCAATGAAGAAACAAGTTAAGTGATAGTCCAACAAAAATAAAGGGAGTAACTCGAATCTCATGTGACAATATAATGACAACAGTTGAAGAAAGTTGGAAGCTACCATAGGTGAAGAGCATAATTGCTATGCCTTTTTTGGATTTTGTTGCTGCTTCTTTTTGTTATAGAAAGAGTGACCAAGAAGGTTTAAAATGTGTAGATCGTAATAAATATATTCTTCATAGTTGGACATAAATAAAACAACGTAGATTACTGGAATTGAGCAATCGGCCTCCGCGGACAAGCGAATTCTGAAGCGGCTGCTGATGGTGCGGTTGTGCTGGGGGATCCTGTTGCCCCACGAGCAAATGGTGACATGTATGCAGTTGTCAGCACACTGATAATTCTAGCTTCCAGTCTCAAGGTAGTTTTAGAAATTTCATTCCTGATTAACTTTAGTTAGCAATTTCGAACCATTACTTCTAAAAGGGGATCGAGTAACCAGGCTGAAAATTGTCACTTAATGTGTACAATTTCCTAAATATTTTTTGTTTTATTTGTTTTTACGGTGTGTTTGCAGAACACCAAGGAAATGCCTATGCGATGTACTGCTCATGGCTGTTGGACTGCTCATGGGCATTGGATGTACTGATCGGACTAATAATAGACATTCATTCCAAAGGTTAAGGTGGATGGCCCACCAGGCATGCAGTGGTGAAAGTGGGAGTGAAGGCACATATAACAAATAATGATATTATTTAGCTGATCTTCTGGCCCGAACTCGGTTGACAAATTCAGAGATGCCTCTGAAGATAGACTCGTAATAAACTGAATTCGCAGACTGGTGGTGACCAGCTCTGTAGTTTCCATAAATGATACTGTAATAAACTGAATTCGCACAAATAGCATTTACCGGTAAAATTTAATGTTATAATGAAGTAATAATATAAGCTTTATTATACAAGATAAACAAGGAACTGAGTTTTCCTGACCGTGTTGCGCTTAGAAGTGATGGGTGGTTGTGTCACAAGATAAGCTTTATTATATAAGAAATGATAATAGTTTGAGTGACGGTGTGGTTTATGTGGAAACTGCTCTTGACTCATATAGTTTCCTGACCTCGGTGACTGTAGGAGAGGAGGATCGGGCTTATGTGTTGTATGGTCATGTAAAGTAGTGGGAGTGAGGCGGGTTTGGTTTATATTGATCGGATTTTGTTTAGTTTACTTCTGGATTTGGTTTAACCTGAAAACAATGCACATAAAAATTGAGCACCCCTATAAAAACATGGCGTTAGTTGGCGGTTAAAACTTCAAGGATAATGCAGTCATGCTGATTCTTATTCCATTGACTTAGCTTATATAATAAACTAATAAATAAAGTGGAAATGCATCCATCTTTACGGACGTAGTAAAACTGGAAAGCCTCTGTGATAGAATCATTTAGTTACCATGTTTTCTAAAGACTTTCCGTGATTAGTTTTTCCATAGACGTTATGGTTCGATTTGGTTTGGTTTTTGTATAAAACCGAAACCGAACCAACAAATTTCGGTTTCTGATTTTTAGAAACCATTTGGTTTTGGTTTTGTGTCGGTTTGGTTTTTGGTTTTCGATTTACTTTCAGTTTGGTTTTTCGGTTTTTCGGTTTTTTCGGTTCTTATATGATTTATCTAGCTTCGCTTTTACAAGTCGATTTTTGATATACCATAAACCGACACGTTAAAAGTTTTAAATAAACAATAACAACAAGAAACACAACATTAACAATAAGGAAAAAATATCATATAAAATCTTTAAAAAATCATTTATGTGTATAAATCAACACAATAAAAATGATAAAAACCTAATTAAAAAAACAATCGAGAAGAAAACTTATTATTTAGTCATATTCAATAAGCATATGAAACAATTATTAGTTCTATTAAACATGATATAATTAATCTAGCGTAGCATATTCATCGTCCATCAGCTTCGACGTGAACTTATATATATATTATCATGTTTATAAAGATCGGTTCGGTTTATATCGGTTTTCTTTAATGCTAAAACCAAACCGAACCAAAAACTTCGGTTTTTTCAAAATGCAAAACCGAACCATCGATTTTTCAATCGATTTCAGTTTTTTAGGTTTCGATTCTTTGGTTTTTTAGGTTTAGGTTCGGGTTTTTGGTTTCTTGCACAACTCTAGATGCCAATACAAACCAATGTGGTTCATAGACTCAGAGGTTCTGCAAACTTTTAGATTTACCCGATCCTACAAGCAGATCATTGTTTAAATATACGAAATTTTAATATTATAGGTTATTGTGCTGTCATGAAAGAGAATATACCAGCCAAAAAAATGAAAAATATAGCACAGTTTAGAAAACCAATATCCTTATTTCTTAAAATAGAAACAAACAACGTTAAATGTAATTTTTTTATTTAAGCACAAATACACCTAGAGTTAAGACTTGAGATCAATATAAACTTTTAATTTAGCATATATCCAATCAACCAAACATATTCACTTAATCTCAATTTCTACCTTTTTAAAAAAATAAAATATTTCACAAACGATAAATCGTTAAACGACTAAAAGTACATAATTGCATCAAGAATCAAATTATCTTTCAATAGAGGGGCACATGAATAAACTATCACCGAACTTTTTTTGTCTGAGAAAATCATTTATGATTCGTATCACAAATTATCTTCGTATCACTAATCATCTTCGTATCACGAATCATATATGATTTCCCAAAATTATATATTATTTCAGAAAATCATACACGATTCGTGATTTTATGAAATCATATATGATGTAGTTATCGCCGCGATGGTATGCTTCGTTTGCGTAACGATTAACGATTTATGTGATATTTAATTTAAAAAAAAAAGTGAGTTTTTTTTAGATTAAAAAAAAAAGAATGAGCGAGATTGATTGTTTGAGTTTATGCTAAAAAAAGTTTGCATTAAACTTTTACCTAATACGTTATTTGTGGATATTTATATATCATGAAACAACTATGTTATTATATTATATTGTCTAATAAAAAGGAAATATAGTGGATACAATTAAAAAAATTAATGACATAAGAGTTTTGAAACAACAGTTAGAATATTTTGATATAAACTAATGGGTCATATGACTTGCAAAGGATTAGATCGTGCATCGACAACCCCTAATATCTATTGCGAGATAACTGTGTGGCAATTATATGTAGCAACTATAAGTGTGTCTATGCAGTGAGTTGATACCAAAGTCCAATATGTAATCATCTGGTTCAAATATTATGTTCATTCGAAAGGCGCAAATAATTCATCTTCTACATATATATAGTAAGAGCATCCAATGCTCAAAACACCACAAAGGTTCTCTATTTTTAAAAACTATGTATAAACACATTTTACTATTGTGATAATCGGTTTTGCAATAGCTTTTAAAGAATTTTAAAAAAATACCTGGCAAACTCTAAGCTATTGGAAAAAACTATAACCACTAAATAATGTATGCATTTATTTCATTAAATGCAATCTCCTTACAAAAACTATGCCTTTAATAAAAATAAAAAAACTCATTTAAACTCATTAGTTTAAAAAACGCTCTTTCACAAATTATATTATTCAGATATTAAAATTTTTAAAATAATAAGAAATGTTTATTAATCGGATTGAATTTCAAATAAAAAAACACTGTTGTTAACAATAATTTAACATTACTTAAGCGTAAATTATAACTAAATATACTAAATATTAAATTAGAAAAAAATAAACTAAAAACACATAAACAATAAATCATCTAAAACAACCAAAAAAACGACCCCGCCCATTGGGCGGGTTACGACGCTAGTATATATATATATATATATATATATATATATATATATATATATATATATATATATATATATATATATATATATATATATATATATATATATATATATATATATATATATATATATATATATATATATATATATATATATATATATATATATATATATATATATATATATATATATATATATATATATATATATATATATATTTATATATATAGTGTGAGGTTCTTTTCAGAACTAAATAAATGTACAGAACTGCGAGAACCACATTTTGTTCTTAACAATGCATATGTATTTTGATTGTTATGTTTAAATTACACGTTTAATAATTCTTTTATCGATTATACATCCGAGTATAACAAACGATATGAAGAAGGCACATGTGTTTTAATATTATCCATTGCGAAGATAGTTATGATACAAAAGAAACAAAATACATGTGCATGGTTCTAAAATACATGTGCCTAACGAACTAAAACGATGAAAATCCATGCATGTCTACATGGTGAACTAATACGATGAAAATACAAGTGCATATTAAGAGAAAAAAATGGTTCTCGCAGTTCTGTATATTTATTTAGTTCTGAAAAGAACCTCACCATATATATATATATATATATATATATATATATATATATATATATATATATATATATATATATATATATATATATATATATATATATATATATATATATATATATATATATATATATATATATATATATATATATATATATATATATATATATATATATATATATATATATATATATATATATACACTTTATTGGGCGGACGTTTGGAGGGGGGATGTAAACTTTAATCGAAGTTTCCTTGAGTTTTTAGGCTCGAGACTATTAAAGATGTAATAGTGGCTCAAAAATTGTCTCATGGTTTGATATATTTTTCTTTTTGTAGAGCTCCTAGAGGAGGTCTTGAAGAGTTTCAGTATTTGGAGATATCGAAGGGAATAGAAGAAGTTTTGCTGATTGATACACATCACAGGTGGTACTGGTCTTTAGATGGTCAGGGGGTCTTTTCGGTTGCTTCAGTTCGGAAGTTGATTGATGATAAGAACTTGTCGGTGGTTTCTTCGAAGACTCGTTGGATTAAAGTAGTGCCTATGAAAGTTAACAGCATTCTCGCGTGGAAAATAAGGTTGGATTGTTTGCCTACTAGGTTAAATCTTTCTAAACGAGGTATAGATATTCCCTATATTTTATGTCCTATTTGCGATAAAGAAGTGGAATCGTCCGGCCATCTTTTTTCTCATGCCAATTCGCTAGAATGATATTTTTCTAAGATTGTGTGTTGGTGGGACATAAGCAATCCGGAAGTCTCTTCTCACGAGGAATAGGTTTTGTGGCTTTTGAATTCTCGTCTTCAGTCTAAACATAAAAATTTTGTGGAAGGGGTTTGCAACGTTATGTGGTGGTCCCTTTAGAATTTCCGTAACAAGACTCTCTTTAGTGCAAATCCTCCTTCGAAGGCGTTAATTTTTTACGAGATAGTGGCTAAGTCTTTCTTTTGGTGTAAGCTTACAAGTAAGAAATCTTTTAGTTGGGTAGATTGGCTCAAAAATCCGCACCCTATTACTTTGTAATTTCTAGAATCTTGTTAGCTTTTTTTTAAATAGAAATTTCGCCGTTCGAAAAAAAATCTACCAAAAAAGTCAATGGAATACCCCCATACACTTAACATAATATTCATAAGTGCATGGGTTGTATTTGTATACATTAACTTAATCGTTAGCAAATAGTTGTGAATTGTATATTGCATTGCTCTAACTTTGTCAGCTCGTCGATGTGGGACAAAAACGTCTTTTAAGCTTTTGTTCATTTATAACTCACATTGTAGTTCGTCATACACAATTTAACAACTATCAAGCTTCAACATTATATCATCCCAATCAATTCACATTAGTGATTTCCTTATAAAACGGGCAAATGATACTCTGATTTTCTCATTGCTTTGAAAATAAAAAAAATGTGAATGATAAAATCAGTAGCGAAACCAATTAAACCGTTGAAGTTAAAGAAGATAACACACGAACATATTGAATTTATAAAACAGAGAAGTAGCACCGGTGATTTACTCATTTCTTTGAAAGTCGAATAAAAGATGTGACTATAGGTTCAGCAGTGGAACCAATTAAACGAGTGTAAAATTAAAGAACATATGCGACAAACATGGTGAATTTGGAAAAAAAAGGTCCAAAGTTTTCTTTAATTTTAATCGTTTTGAGATGTAGAATAAGAAAGGCTGAAAGTTTTCTTTACGTTTAATTGCTTTTTGGTTGAGTTTCCGACTAATCATAAGACGATTTTTTATAGCCTCAAGTCGCCGCATGTGAACCTTCGTGGGCACACTCAAATATACACATCTAACGAGATTTGAACACGTAGCCTCTTGTTCAATAATCACGACCTCCAAATATACCAACTTAACGAGATTTTGAACACTTGACCTCTTGTTCAAAAATCAAAATCAAAATATCAAAAATCAAAAAATCAAAAATCAACTGAACCACTCGTATACTCAATATTTATTGATTTATTATTTAGCATACAGGTTGTCCACGAAGATTTGTGTGCAAATAGTACAGTAGTAGTTATATAGTGCTCTAATATTTCTTAACTCGTCGATGTGGGCAAAATAAATCTTTAAACTTTGTTTCATGCTATATTGTATTATAGTCTGTCATATGTAATTTGGCAAATTTCAAGCTTCAACTGTTATCATCATGTTATCGTCCCATTAGATTGACACTAGTGCATAGTGAGTGTGTGGCATTCGTACTCGGCCAAAATTATCTCAACCGCCAAAAGCTTTAAAAGTTAATACACATGATCTCATTTCACTCGAGTGACTACAAAACAACCATTATCACGTATGTTTGATGATCGTTACAAAACCGTGAAACCTCACTTTTTATTTATGTATCCATCCTACTTTAATATCCAAATTTAGTAGATTGATCTATTGGCATATAGTAGTTCTTTAGCAAGTGTTTATCGCCTTTGTCGATTTTGGGTAAACAATGCGCATGTAGAACATATGCTAGATCTCAGGAAATCTTTCATTTACTACAACGTATTAAGTTTAATCACATTGACATGGGCTCGAAGCATTTTCGTTTCACAAAATGATAGGAGTCACATTTCCATAAAATTTAAGAACAATAGCACTTTAGTTGGACAATGAATAAATGAGGTAGTTGTATTTACAAACCATTTTGCACCACGAGTCATAAGGGTGCCAGCTTTCATGAAGGTCAATGACAAAGTCTAGGTAAGGTCACTTCGATAGAAGACCCCCTACACTTAAGCTAAAAATTGTCCTCAATGTTTAAGAGCATGAGAGTATAAACTCCCCTACACCTTGTGACAATGAATAGAATTTGCTTAACCCAAGCTAAGGAAATATCAACAATAGTGAATTCATTTTTTTAAGCACAAAGTGTCTATGAAAAATCACAATAGTAACGAAGTGAACCGGATACAAGGGCCTCCTCCATAAGCTCCAAATCACGTGATGAGTGAGCAACCCTACAAACAACATGAAGACAAAAGGAAGGTCTCCCCTATAATTCTCATCAACTCTATATCCTTATTGCTATCCTACCACACTCTAAGTCTAAAAACTCTAAACCTAGTTATTCAAGCTTGATTTATGGATTCTCTGGCTCGACTCATCCCACACTTAAAAGTGTCTAAAACCTATCATGGAGAGTAAAATTTTTGCCCTTTTTAAGAAAAATCTCCATGATGAGGTAAAGCAAGTTTTCAATTATCAAAACTCCATAAATATCCCCCCGGATCAAATAAATAATTACCATCCCACTTATAACACAATCCGACATCGAATTTCCCAAGCAATGGTGAAAAGAGTGAGGTGTTGTTCTCCACAATGGTGGCCCATATGTTCTTCAAAAGGTGATAAGGTGATACTCTCAAATCTCTCACAAGTTTTCCTTTTATTGCATCAGGAGGATACTGAGATGGTTTAGCAAGCTCTATACCAGGATCAAAAATCCGTTCCTTGATGGGAAAACAACAAGTGGTGGTTGCCTTAGAAGATTCTCCCTTGTAGGTCACATGGTGAGAGAAAGGTTGTGGAGTAATGGGTAACAACAAGCTCTTTGAAGGCACCATCATGACTTGTTTTCCTTTATTACTTTGAAAGGTTGATGTGGACAAAGAAAAAGGTAAAGGATCTTCATGCAATAGAGATTCTAGAAAGAGTATGTCCCCCTTCTCATCAATATAACCAAGAGTGTACTCAAAAGGTATATCAACCTCTAAACCCTCATCACTCTCATCCATGATAGAATCCTCCTCATCACCATAAACATCATAGATTGGTATATCAAAGATTGGTGATTCCTCAAACCCCAAGGAAGTGTAATCATCAATGAATGGAGAGTCACAAGTGGAGAGCTCATCATCACTATAATCATCATATCTTGGTGTATCACAAAGAAGAGATTCTTCATCACTAAAATCCTCATTGGTGTCTTCATCATGGTGGAAAAGTGGGTTATCAAATGAGGTTTCAAAAAGAGGATTGTAATGAATCACAAAATCACCAAAGTTAAGCTCTTGAGGTTCATGAAAATCCAAGGATGAGGTAATGGAGGCAATGGTCTCAACATAAGGTAGATCATAATCTCCACTTGAGCAAGATTCATAAAAATATTCATCACAAACTTCATCAAGGATATCATCATGAGTTTCCTCCTCATTAACAACATCAATATGCTTCACCGTTTCGGGCTCATTAGATTTATTTGACAACTTTCACATGTTAAACATAACTCTTTCATATCCTACCCTCATTGTAGGTTCAACTTCCGCCACATCTATAAGAGTCTGACCCGTTCTCAAAAATGGCCTACCAAAAATTAAAGGAACTCTCGGATCCATATCATAATCAACCACCATAAAATCCGTGGGAAAGGTAAATCTATCAACCCCAACAAAAACATCTTCCGCAATTACCACCGGATAAGCTAGAGTACGGTTGGCTAACTCAGAGTCATCCTAGTAGGAGTGAGCTCGGGAAGTGAAAGTCTTTTCCAAACCGATAATGGCATGAGATTTATGCTTGCCCTAAATCCGCTAATGCCATGCAATTTTCCACCCCCGGGAAATTGCAAGGAATCAAAAACCTCCCCGGATCTCCAAGCTTAGTAGGCAACTTCTTAAGCAAAACCGCGGAACAATTTTTATTTAAGGAAGCATTAGGAAAATCCACCAATTTCTCCTTGTTAGAAAGTAAGTCCTTGATCATCTTAGCAAATTTAGGCATATTGGCTAAGGATTCCGCAAAGGAGATGTTTATGTTAAGTTGCTTGAACATCCTCAACAAGTTTGAGACTTGTATATCATCCTTGTTCTTAAGCTTTTCCTTTCTCAATCTTGATGGGTACGGGAGACTTGGTTTTGGTTGTGGTTGAGTGGTTGATGAAGGATTTTCTTTGTTGGGTTCTTCATTGATGGGTGTGGAAGTTAAAGGAGTAGGAGGTGTAGGTGTTGAGGTTGTATAACATGAAGGTGTTGATGTTGATGGCTTATCACAAGGTGGAACCATAGTAGGCTTTACCAAAGTAGGTTTGGGTGGTAGAGGATCATGAATTTTCTTTCCACTTCTTGTTGTGATAGCATTGACATTAGCCCTTGGGTTCGTTTGTGTGTTTGAAGGTAAAGCCCCTTGTGGCCTTTGATTAAGAAGCATCATAATCTTTTTGTTTGTTTCCTCATGCATTTCCCTCATCCTTTTCTCATTAGTTTGGAACCTCCTTTCATTTTCTTGATTAATTTTGTGAAGAAGTTTAATGGTGTTAAAATCATGTGGCACATTCCGTTGAAAACCTTGAGGTTGGAAAGGTGGAGGTTGATTGTAAAACCCTTGGTTGTTGCCTTAAAAGTTATTTCCTTAATTGTGAAAGGTATTAGGTGCTCTAAAGTTGTTTTGTCCTTGGTAACTTGGCCTAGGCCCTTGATTCCTTTGTAATAATTGAGGAGGATTGTTTTGATTTTAGGTGGGTGGTTGGAGTGGAAAGCCGGGTGGAGCAAGGTAGTTATTTGACTTGTAAGAGAGATTGTTTTGAATGATGTTTGGTTTGAAATGCTCTCTATGTCATCTTGGTAAGCATAACACTCAACTTTATATTCTTGCACATTATCACATTGTCGATAAGAATGAGGACCTCCACAAGTCTCACATGAAAGAGCAATAGCATTCACATCATTGGTGGAATTCTTGTTCAAAGAGAGTTCACAAAATTTCATGAGTGTGTTGGTCATAGTATCAAGCTTTTGGGAGATAATCTTTTCCATTTGTGGAGTAACACTCTCTTGCACCACATGGACTCTCTCATCAAATTGTGTTTTAGTTTGCACCAATGATTTGGTTTCAAAATGTCACATGCTTCTTGAATGGATTTGGAAAGAATATTCCCACCCGCGGAGGAGTTTAGGGAATCTTGATGATGTGGTCTTAATCCATTATAGAAAGTATTGATTTCGTGAACTTCATTGAATCCATGATTGGGGCATTTTCACAATAACTCCTTGAACTCCTCCCATGCATCACTAAAGGTTTGGCTAGGTTTTTGTTGAAATCCAATAATTAGGTTTCTCAAAGCCGTGGTTTTAGATGGGGGAAAGAACTTGTTCAAAAACTTCTTAGTGAAATCATCCCAAGTAGTAATGCTCTTAGGTGGTTTTGTATCAAGCCAATACTTAGCATCGCCCTCTAGTGAAAATTGGATCAAGATCAACGTAATGGCATCATGGGGAACTCCATTGTACTTAATGGTGTTGCAAAGAGATAGAAACTTCTTAATATGATCGTGTGGATTATCACTAGGTCTCCCCAAAAATGGTGTGTTTGAAACCAAGCTAATCATAGATGTCTTAAGCTCAAAGGTATTTGCGGGAATCTCGGGTACAACAATAGAATCGGCATATCCTTGCACAATGGATTGAAGGTGCTCCATCAAAGGTCGATTGTCAACGGCGGCCATGGCTTCTTGTGTGAGGATCAAAGCACGATTCTCGGGATCGGCTTGATGGACGGTGTTGTTTTCACTCTTTCTCTTTTTCTTCCTTTTCGGAGGAAGGGGTTGTACACCAAATGGTATTTGTGCACGCCCGCGGGTGAGCATGCAACTCAAATCAAGGAGTGAGAGAGAAGCTCTCGTTCGACTTTGAAGAAGAAAGGATTATCCTCTTCGAGATTCAATATGAAATATCCACAAGAAAGTATAATATACGTAAGTACTACTTCGGTGCAAGACCCCCAATCAAGCTTTCCTTCTTAGAATACGCACTAGTGAACGGGGGGTTAGGTGGCGTGAAGCACTTAAGTACCTATTACCCCTTAGACGGCATTTTATAGCACGTCGCCTTTCTATTCACTTTGTAGTTTGTATTCTTCGAATTCTTGCATATTGGAAGTATTTATCTATTCTTGCTTAATTAAATTTGATTGATACACGTGTCAAGGACCGGAACGCTCCCGAACACGATGTATTGCAAAGGCAATACTTATGGAAGTATGTGTATTGAGTGTTCGTATACGTATACGTATCCGCATACAATAATATAGATAAAATATTTTTGTATTTATTGGGTTTTTAAAGAAAATACTATATGTACGTAAAAACCGATGAAATCCAATAATATATATTTTTGGTTGCAATCTCTTAGGAAAAAGATTGCTTTTTGATTTTTTTTATTTTTTTGGTCAATTCTTTACGAAAAGAATTGATTTTGTTATTTTTTAGTTTTTATATTTTTATATTTTTGATTTTTTTTATGTTTTTTATTTATGATACGTAAAAATAACGTTCACGGGGTGAACGGATCCCAAAAGCCAATCGTAACCGTCAATCAATAGTCTCTCGTAATGTCATGAACCGGCAGCGGCGCCATTTGAAATTGAGTATTTTGAAGTTCGTTTATTCTCGATTCTTAACAAATTGAAAGTCCTAAAAATATCAAGCCTTTAATTGTTCTTGGTTGTTAAGGGTATTTGGAAGTCTATGTCTTATTCAATCAACACGTAAAAAGAGGAAAATAATAGGCTACGTATCCGTAAAACACTTTGCAAATATCAATTACTATTCACCAAGTAAAAATGTAAAATGCATAAAAGTAAATTTACTTGAAATGTAAATTAAATGAAAGTATAAGGGCTAAAATGTAAATTGTAGAAACTAAAAGGACCAAATGTGTAAAATTTAACAAACGAGTAACAACTTTTAACCAAACTAACAAACTTGCTAACTGAATTGGTCGAAAAATGAAACTACAAGGACTGATTACTTGCAAACCCTAAAAACGAGGAAGTTTAGCACCAAATGAAAACAGTTACAAACCAAAGGGACCAAAGTGCAATTAACAAGAATTAATTAACAAAAACGGGTATAACCACTTCAATAAGCTGAATTGAGCTTATTACAAGATGTAATTAAGTCTAGTTTGTTTCAAAGTGCTTAAAATGGAAATTTAGCTAGACTTGTGCAAGGAATCAGCTTAAAAGCTAGTAAAATTCAAGATAACTTATTCTAATAAGCCAAGAATATGCAAACATGAAATTTAGACTTCCACAACTTGATTTTAATGCACAATCTTATTAATCAGCTAACAAGAAGAATGGAATGTCTTTTTGAATTAAAAATGGTTCACTGGATAAGCCAGAATCTGAAAGTAAGCTCAAATGAGCTAATTTGACCAAGCGTTGACCAAATTTTGGAAAAAGCTGATTTTAACAAAACCCACTCAGGACATGTTGGCAACAAGTTTTGTGAAAGAAAATTGACAATTTTATGAAGTAGAAATGGGATATTAGAAAACAGTTAAGGCTAGATTAAAGAAACTTGCATTTTCTCTATGGCTTATCAATAAGCTGTTTTCACACTGAAAAATGAATACTGTAGAATTGTTAAGGCTAGATTAAAGAAACTTGCATTTGCTCTATGGCTTATCAATAAGCTGTTTTCACACTGAAAAATGAATATTGTAGAATTTCCTTATACACACTTAAACTTCAGATATTGGACTACAAGTAGAGACTGGTTTTAAGCAAAATGACCAAGTAATGAAGACATGACAATGGATTGAAGTTAGCTAGTTTACTGATTAACTAGTAGCAGGTTTTGACCCAAACTATTTTTAGACCAATTGCCTTTTTTAAAAACTATGTTGACTATAAAACTGAACTAAAATGATCACACAAGTCTACTTGATGTAAATGACAAGAATTAACCAACTAAACAACCTTGAATCACTAACTCTGACTTAAACCAAACACCTCTTAAAAATCATTTATCAAACTTTTCAAAAGTGAATATGAGCACAATTCTAAAACAGGTTTGACCTTTTATCAGACTATGTTTATATGACAAAATGAAGTATGTTTGATCTAAAAACAAGTAAGTAAACAGACTTACACACAAAATGAACCTTATGACTAAAAACAGATGAAATTCAAAGCTAAAAACAAGTAGACTAACATCAAAGCTGCAATAACACTCAACTACTATCAAGCTATCACAATTACACTAGAATTAAGCTAAACACATTATCAGTTCAACAATTAATGGCTATCTAGGAATGTAGCATGCAAAACTGATTAAGTGGAACTAAAAACAGGATTTTAAAACCTTTTAGCAAGAAGCCTCCTCTGATGGAGTAGTGGAGCGCTGAGCTCTCGATAACAGACTTTCTTCAACCCAAATCAACTAAAATCAACAACCTTATCACCTCCAAAATCTATATTTGATCTACTCAACTAATTCTGCTTCAAAATGCTTCAACAGGTCTGGATATGAACTGAACTGGCTAATGAACACTTGATAAGTTTCCAAATCACAACACAAACTCCATTGATCAAATGAAGATCAACAGAAACACAATGTATCAACTAGAATGTAGAATTGAGTAAGATAGATGAAGGTATGAACTGAATTTTTTTGTTTTATTTATTTAGGAGGGAAAGATTGTTACAAACGCTAATTGCCTAACTAACAAGCTCTTAAGTGTGTGTCAAACACTTAAGAGCTGCTAACTAACTGAAAGTAGAACTAGAATTGAGAGAGAAATTAAAAGTGTGTGTTTTTCACACTTTCAAATACTACATAAAAATGAAATGATCTACTCCTATTTATAGAGCTAGAAGGAGAAGTTGTTGGAGTAAATGACGTGTCTTGGCCAATGGGAGAGTGCCACGTGTCATAAATAGGTTGATTGCAAATTCATCTTCAAGAACAAAAAAGGGGCTTTTTTATTCCTTCAATTTCAGTGTAGTTGAGTTGCATGGTTGGATTCCTTATTGAATTTAGAGTAAGTTTCATGTTTAGTTCAACTTCTGAAATGTAGTGTAGCTAAATACACTCTCTGGTTTCGTTAATTATTGAAGATGACACGTGGCGTGATTTTATTGGCTCTCAGCTGAACACACGGATCGTTATCCATATTTGGATATAATGAATATTGAGTGTAAGCTTCTTATGGCTGATAGGAGAGTTAGTGGATTTCCACTGTTTTGATTCGTCTATTAAATGTGAGTTAATAAGTGGCCCATCTGGCGTCCCACGTGGTGATCCGAAACCCATTTTTCTTGCATTCTTATGGGTGGACAAGGGTGTCACTCGGATTAAAACTAAAGTTTGAGTAAATTTGTCACTTTCAGTCCCTCTCTTTGGCAGATTCTTCATTTTAGCTCATTTCTTCATTTCTTTGGCAATTTCAGTCCTTTGACTTGCAATCTTGATCATTTAAGTCCCTCAACTTGGTTGACTTGAAGGTTGACCAAGTTTGACATTAATCTTGACTTTTTTCCAAAAGTGCATTTAAGTCCATCAACTTTTGAACATTGTCAAGATAGGTCTTTTTCTTCAAATGGCTTGTCATCTTTGATCCTTCTCTTGTCTTTTCATCATAAATGAGCTTGATTTTCACTTGTTTGCTTGAAATTGTATCCTTGTTACCTATTAAAGCACAAACACAAAACATACCACATAATACTGCTTTATAGCACAAAAGTTAGGTATTTTCTATGTGTTTTAGGGTGATTTGTTGACTTATTGATATGAGATTTTACTCATATCAGATCTCCATGCAGATATATGAACTCGTAGGTTCTACTGTTTGTTTGATGATCCCAAGTAGAGACTGGTTTTGTTTCATCATATTTTAGCTTTTTCATAGCTTCATACTTCTTGAATATCCTAATAACAGGTTCATTAACCTCTTCTTGTGAACTAATATAACCTTGTTTCTCCCCAACATTTTTATTGCTTTCTGCTGGCTGCACCTTTTTAGGTCTCCAAACCATGTTCCTGGGAGTTGGACCAGTGTGAAACTTGTTTGCAGTTTGTCCCACCTTATCCATGTTCTGATTGGTGTTTGTGTATGTGCGCCTTTCTGTGTGATTGTGTGTGACTGTGTGTGTCTGTGTGTGTGCGCGCGCGTTTCTAGCAAATATAGTGTGGTTATGAAGAAGATGGAAAGTTTACCTTCGTGTAAATAACGTCCCCAAATCTTAATATGACATTGTAATAATGACGAGAGTAAACGGGTTTAATAATGTTTCGGGGACGTTTTTTGCTTGAACAAAGGTGGTTTAAGGCTGGTAGCGTAGAAGTTTCGTGTGTGAAATGTATTCGAGGACGTTTTTTGCATCGAATGAAAGGTGGAAGCAATTGGTAGCACGAGAAATGTCTAATATACCCTCACGTGCCAGGCACGTGTGGTACTTAACGGAGGATAACGGGTAAAAGTAAAAAATCGTCAACTCATGGGCAAAAATGCACGAAAGTTGAAGTTCAGTGGCAAAATTGCATTTAGTTTGGACTCAAGGGCATATTTTCGAAAATTGGAAAGTTCAGGGACGTTTTGTTGCAGTTTACCCCAAGGTTTTCAAGATCGGGATCTTACCTAGGAACGTTTTCGTCTTTGCAAGATCGAAATCGTAAAGTAAGATCATGATCGTAAGATCCTATTATAATGTAATTTTCTTTGTAGTCTTTGCAATATTTACAAATTTACAAATTAATATATACATCGTAAACAAAAAATTATATGAATACTTCATAAAAATGTGGTCCTAAATTATGATTATGAAATGTATAAGAAGATTTACATGTTTTTTTTAGATTATACAATAGAACGTATAAATTTGTAATTTTTTAGCTTGTCGTTCGAGAAAAAGTAAGATCCTGTGATCAAGATCGGGATCCTATAAGATCTTAAGGATGAAAAGATCCTACGTAAGATCCTGATCGTCTTCGCTTTACAGTATCATAAAATCGTAAGATTTTAAGATCAAGATCGAGATGTTCACAACCTTGGTTTACCCTACATTTTTTTTGAATTTTTTCCAGCTACATCTGAAAATCATATGTGACACAAATCACATTTGATTTTATGAAATGTCAGTTTCTATATTGTTGGCAAATAGTAGTACTTATATATTGCTCTAATGTTTTTTAAGTCATCAATGCGGGACACAACCGATTTTTAAAATTTCGCATCATTTCGATTACTGCATCACATTTTAGTTCGTCATAACATTATGTAATATAGGAACTTTCAAGCTTTAACATGTCAATATGTCAACATTCCATTCGATTGACACAAGTGATTGTTTTTATAGAACTGGCAAAGAGCCTAGTGATTTTCTCGTTGCTTGATAATCAAATGACGAAGTTGAACAATAGAAGGGAATCCAAATCAAAATCTTGGATATCACAAAAGAAAATAGTACGATCCTCGATCTGGAAATGGAACTCATCCTAGTTACATAATTTACTCATATAGACAAAAGACTAAAATGTTAGAGGATAAGTATAGCCCGAGCCTGGTTTGTGGGCTTAGCGTCTGTTAGGGTTTGCTATAATAATCTTCAATATATTGTGATGAATAATAATACATAACCTATGGGGGTTTCATAGTTTACATGGTATCAAGAGCATGCTAGATCCACCAACAAAATTTGTTATCCTCCGGTCATTGGACTACATGCCGATGATCTGGTGGGATCATCGTTATTTCTTGCTTTATTGTGTTTTGGAATTTTGCTTCTTGCTTTCAATTCATAACCTTAAACCCTAACCGTAAAAAAGTAAAAAAAATTATGTTGTCATTTTTTCCTTCATCGTCTATTGTGTTCATTGTCGAAGATCATTGTCGTTGACAACAAAAAGATGATACTCACATTGACGCTCCCTTCTAACAGGAAAAGCAAGCCACGCAAAAAGAGGATGTCGCAAGCAATAAGAAACTATGCCGCCAAAATAATTATGCTTCAGCTACAACAAACAAAGAAAAGAAGATGAGGAAAAGAAGATGCTTTCAATTTCTGTTACAGTTTGTCCATTCGAAAGGCTACCGTTCAAACTGCGGGGGAGTGTGTTAGACGGCTAGATTAGGACCCGACCCAATTGCGGACTTGGGTACATTAGGGTTAAAGATTCACTACTACACAAAAGCTCAAATAGATCATTTCATATAGTGTGGTTTTGTTAAAGCCCGATCTATTTAAAGGAAAGAAAGAAAAGTTGTCACGAAAAGATCATTTATTAAACTAAAAACCGATCTATTTAGCTTTAAATATAAATAGATCAGTGATTACAAGGAAACTGATCTATTTATACTTCACAAACTCCCACGTAATTTTAAATAGATCAGTTTATCATACATAACCGATGTATTCATAAACAAAATTTAACCAAAGTTTAAGCACGAATCTGAAAATTTTAGATCCCGCTATTTAGTTTCCAAGTCTCCCGCCCCTCTTTCCAAAATCAAAACCCTATCTAGTTTCTGCCGCCCCTCTTTGTTTTTATCGCTCTTAGACATTAACCCAATATTATCTCTTAGACATTAACCCAAGAGCAAGACTTTTACCCTTTTGTTTTGATTTCAAAAGCTACACTATAATCTCTTTTCTCTTACACGTACAAACCCCCAACATGAGCACACCTCTTCTGGTCATTATGACAACACTTCTAACACTCTGGTTCATTGAGGTATTGACATCAAAGTTCCGTAATAATTAACTAAATCTTTAATTTGATGTCGTTATATATTTGTTTAAATATTGATTTATTTGTTTTATAATACTTTCGTAATATCGGTTTACTTATTTATTTTAATTTGGGTTTATATGGATTTAACTTACTTGATTACTGTTTGTTTGATTTTGTCATAAAAAATACAGAGTTGAGGTTATCTAAGCGAAATAGTGTTTGTTATGAAGCATATTCATGTTGTTTATGTTTGCGCACAAAGTGTTCGATAAGTTGCTCAGCTATGAATGACTTTAATAGGTTAATATAACCCATGTATCAGCTGGATGGAACCACTCTGGTTTTGTTACAGGTCTATACTCGCTTTTTTAGTGATTATTCCCCTTATTTTGGTTTACATTTGATGGAAACAAATTTTTTTGGCTTTTAGAGTCTGGTCAGGGATGGTTCATTTGGTCAGCTTGGGCTTGATGATTATGAGTCACATAGTTATATAGATGAAAGTCTCACACTTCGTGTCGAGGCCTGTTGAGCAAATTGCATGTGGGATGCATCATTCAATAGCCTTGTTGAAAGTTTATATGACATTGAATCTTAATTGTATTGTAGCCACTATGGTTTAGGTGAACATGGAGAACAAGAATATGGTTTTGGATTTGGCAAGCGTGGTCTATCAAACGAGAAAGTCGAATCTATAAATCTTCCGCAGAGTGTTTTTGTATCAAATGAGGTTACTGTTAGTAGTACTATTGCAAATGGATATCATAGTGCAACATTATCCAGTGAGTGAGTAGTTCTTTGTTGAATTAGTCAATAGTCATTTGTACACTTGTTGACTAATGCTAACCCATAAAGAATAAAATGTTTTTTAAAAGTTACCCTATATACTACAGCACATCAAATGCGTGGACAAAAAATCGAATACACATCTACATCTACTATTTAGTAGTATATTTTTGGTTTAGTGACAGGGAAAAGAGATTGGAATCCGGCGTTACACATCTACATCTACTGCCGTCACACGTAAGTGTATTAGTGTTTACTGTTTAGTAGTATATTTTTGGTTTACCATTTACGGATTTCATTTGTATGTGGAACGTGCCATTTGTGATGCTATATATGTTATTGTCTCAACCTGATTTCATTTGTATATATTTTTTGTTTGGCATTTACAGATCTTTATTCTCTTAAGTGTCTGACAGGGAAAAGAGATTAGAATTCGGCGTTGACACATCTACATCTACTGCCGTCACACGTACGTGTATTAGTGTTTAATGTTTAGTAATTGTTTGAATATTAGTTCAACGACAACATTTTATATTCTCTCATGTACATCTACTGAATGTTCTTCTTTGTACACGCGGTCATGTGTAGAATCCCAGTCTTCTTTGGAAAGCACCATTACACATAGTTCTCTGCAAGAAGTACCAGGTAGTTTAGCTTCCGTTTAACGTGATGATCGACTAGGTCAGCCTCGTGCCACAGGTTTGTAAACCCGTTCCAGTGTAGTATTTGATCACATGGTCGTTCATATGGTTCTTTCTCTCATATATTTCAGTCAAGCAAAGTCGATGTATGGCTTCTGATACACCTACACAGCTACCAGGTCTTCGCAATATCATTTGACAAAACCATATCGAACAAGAGTTTTAAGTTAGGGCACCCAAGAGGATTCTAGTGCCATTGGATTTGGTTGGTAGGGTATGGATATAGAACGGGTCAATATTGTCATCAACTTTGCCATGTTGTTTGATTTTTGTTAGTTTATTGACGTTTTTTGTTGAAGCCATTTGGTTTTGGATAGTAGAATGTTGCAGCAATTTGGTATTAATATAGTTAGTGTTTTTATTAAGAGTAAACATAAATCTTGTAAATGAAATTTTTTTTTATAGAAAATTTCTTAAAAAGAACGGTTCTTATGTAGTGACCGATCTAGTTGTGATGTTAATAAGATCGGTTTTTAACCGATCTATTTGTGTTCCCCTTAAATAGATCACCCTTGTATAGAGCGGTTCATAACTGATCTATATGAGGCGTTTCCACCGTTCTATTTAGCATTTTTTGTAGTAGTGATTGCTTATTGTTAAAGTCATGTATTTGTTATAAATACATATGCTATGTTATGTAATGACATCATTCAATCAATAAACGTATTGTGTTAATGGTATCAAAAGCAGGTTAGGTCCTAGACCTAAACCTAAAACAAGCCGATGCTTCCTATCGTCATAAAGAAACACAAATCCCAAAAACCCTAACAAAAAAATCACCGATCCAAAAAAAAAAAACTCCCGCTGCTATTGCAATTGGTTACTCTTTTTTAGTTTGTTTGCACAAATACATTATTTTAATCTTTTGATTAGATTAATACTTATGTTATCACACTCCTATGATGATGTGTGTGTGCATCGTTGTCTCATCAATAGCTATCTTTAATATATTTTTTATTTAATCTACATTAAAGCAATAAAGATATGTTTTTGTGTTAAAAAAAGTTTTTTATTATTCTTATGTTAAACAAATGACTTACAATTAATGAATCTACCTGATAAGACGAAATTTCTGCACACAAGACATAACCATTTTAAAATGGGTTTTGCTAACCACCACCCTATGGGTGTTTTTTAAACATTCTATAATTAAATTTTTTACAATTAATGAACTTCAAATATAACATATTTAACATAGTTAATATTAATATATACCATATTAAAACTTACTTACCTTAATTACAAGTGTTAGAATCATGTATTTATGGAAATAATTAGTTCATATTTGGAATTGTTTTTATTTATGGAAGTTTAAAAAACACCCATAAGGTGTTTGTTAGCAAAACCCTTTTAAAATAACCTCGCCAACAATACCATTTTCCAGTATTTTAATCATTTTTAAGATGAAGAAAACATTTCTTAATAGGTAACCAATCTATCAAAAATAACGGTCACAAGTCAATATCAAAATATTCAAAAAAACAACAAATATTAATTATATGATAAGAATCGATATCAAAATATTCAAAAAAGCAAATGATGCCCGGACACTGAATAACTAGTCAAGACTTTTTTTACTTAACATGTAAGCAAATAGTGGTGATTATTATATATTTCCCTGAAGTTTGTTAATTCATCAATGTGGGACAAATCAAATCTTTTAGATTTTGTTTCGTTTCAATTGTTCCATAACATAATTTACTAACTATCAAGCTTTAACATGTTATCTCCAACTCACATTAGAGATTTCCTTATACAACGGCAATGATACTGTGATTTTCTCATTGCTTTGAAAATAAAATTAAAAATGTTAACTATAAAATCAATAATTCATGTTTTTCCATTCTAGTGTTAACGTCGATTTTTTAGGTGAGTTTGTTTTGACTTGAGATCAAGTGTGGGGATCAACTTTCACAAGATCACTCACCACTTGAAGGGTAAGGGTTTTAGCTTTTAACAAAAGGTTAAGTGTTGTAACTTCGTTAGGTTGTGCATATATTATATGGTTGCCATGAAAAGCTAAAAAATGATCCTGAAAGTAATCTCACTGCATAACTATTAAGAATAATCTCTAGGGCGGATCTACATATGATCCACCTGTGGCACATGCCACACATAATTTTTAGGGACAGAGTGTATTTTCATGTGGCTTTTTTTGATTTTTTGGAGGTGCCACACCTATTTTAGAGAAAGAAATGTGTATGGGTTGCGTTTTAAAAAGAAAAGATGAAAGAGGTTCAAGATGATGAACCGTTGTTTTTTTGTCTTATTTGATCTTACAACTTGCTTTAATGTTAGGCATGGTAATAGATTTTAGTACTTTCCTATATATTTTTAAATCTTTTACTTTTTAGTCAACTGTTTTATAAAAAGAAAAGTGTGTGAAGAGCACTAGGAGCCGTGGTGTCATATTTAAAAAAAAAAGTGGTGTTACATCAGCAATGTGGGTTATGACATCAAAATTGCTATGACATCATTGGTGTGCCATATCAATTATGGTGTCATAAACTTTTTTTTAAAAAAACAAAAACATTTAAACTTAAAATAAATTTTCATTAAAACTAAAAAACATTACATTAAACTTAAACTTAAAACAAACATTAAGAAAACACTTGAAAATAAACCACTCAAGGGTGGCTTAGTGGCAAAAGGATTTGTGGCTATCACTTCAAAATGTGTGATGTCTCAAGTTCAATTCCTGTAAAATGTGCAAACAAACTTGAAGTGGTCACGCCAACCTGCTAAAAAGGTAAGGCATTAATTGGTTTGAGTCCGTGTGACGATGGGCTCAAATCCCATGGATTAGTCGACCAATGTGTCAGAAATCACGGTTACCAAAAAAAACACTTGAAAATACATGTATCTAAAAATATTAAGAAAAAAACACTTTAAAAAATAATGGGCTTATAAATATTGGGCGAAAAAAAATAGATACATCCGTTAAAAACCCTAGCCACTGATAATCTCATATGCGATAGTGCGATACAAGCCAAGGTCATGCATGACCATTTTAAGATAATCTCAATAGTGATAGGCGATAAGTAAAAAAAATCTCTAATTGATCGGTAGAAATCGAAAAGTTAACATAAAAGTAAAGAAAAACAATTAAACCCATACGGGGAATATATGTTGATTGATTATTCTATCACATAAGGTAAAATTATTAGTTTCTTAACATATAATAGTAGCTATATATTACTCTAATGTGTGTTAACTCATTAATGTGGGACAAATCTAATCTTAAAGCTTTTGTATCATTTCAATCGCTCCATGTAGTGGTGCGGATTGACGGTTAAAACCGGTTTTCGGTTGTTAGGAAACCGTTTTTTTAAAACAGGTTTTCTAATAACCGGTTTCGTTTTAACCGGTTTTCTTGAAATCGGTTTTTCGTTTATGAATGTTTGGAACGGTTTTTTGTTATAAATTTTCGTTATCGGTTTTTTATCAGTTCGGTTTTTTTTTTATTATAAATTTTCATTATCGGTTTTTTAGGAGTGCTGTTCTATTTTTGTAGTGCCAGATAGTTGGGTTGATGGTTTTCATGTGACATGGAATCATGGATGGTGAATGGTCGTTTAGCACACCTCAAGTCAAACAAGAATCGCTAAGAAACATTCAAAAAGAAAATTCTTTTAGTAACGGTTTGTATAATAGGTGATGAAATCATATTTTAAAATTGAAATAACAAATTATTTGTTATTATGTTTTTGAGTTTTTTTCTTTGTGTGGTTTAAGTTTGAAAAATTGGAAACTTAATGAAGATAGAAGAATTTCAATTAAAAAATAATAAATTCATGTATATATTGAAGGGGAAAAAGTCAAAGGATATTTTTGTCATTCAACTTCGACCTTTAACATAAAAGACTATCGGTGTAAATGTTTGTTGGATAAGTAACCCGTAAAGGGTTTAGCAGGTCATCAAGTACATACAAAGATCGAAATTTAAAAGTTTAAATAATACATTGAGATAAAAAAATATTAATGCTACATATAACCATAAAAAGTGATAAGTTTAATATATTTTTAGGTAATTTTCCTATGAATAAACGAGGTAGTTATATTTATAGACCAATTAGTAGTACGAATCACATATTTTACTTGAACTCAAGAACATGTTTATCTACTTTTAGGACAATAAAGACAACAACTTGGTCAGTTTAGTCACGATCAAAAATCCATATTCCATAGTTAATGTGTTCGGCAACAAGCTTTTTGAAACATTTAGAGTGGTAAGCGACAAACGGTTAGCAGTTTGATTTAAAAGCTTGTTTGGTAAGAAACGACTAGAGTTTGAATATCATAAACCTACTAAATATTTCAAAAATTTTGCTAGCAGTTTGCTTTAAAATTACAAATTTATCATCTTTTAGTTTTTTAATAACTTTGTTATTTCCTTAATTATTTTATATCATTTATCGTAATTTTTTAGTTTATAATTAATTCTGCTGGTATGTTTACCGAACACTTTTATAATAAACAACTAGTGCTTGCTTACTGTTCCAACTAACTCGTACTGCTTACTACCTTCTGCTTCTGCAACTCTTTACTGCTACGTGTCGCCAAACATAGCCGCGTCCCAAAATACGTGATGATATTACTTTTAGGTAGCTAGATGTACTTATAAAAATAATCGGGAAAAATATCTTTCGAGACAAAGAACAAATTTCTTATAAATAATGAATCAATCACAGAAAATTCGAAAAAAACAGATGAAATGGAAGTAACGAATCTATGCGAAAAGACGAAAGTTTAGCACACACGACATAACCATTTTAGGATAATCTCGCCAATGATATCATTTTTCTTTATTTTAATCATTTTTAGGTGAGAAATTTCTTATTGATAACAGAACTATCCCACAAAAGATCTTTTAAAATAAAGAACATAAGTAACCAATCTATTTATCACTTTTTATAGTTGTATGTAGTCTACTATTTTTTTTTTCTTTTATCGTGAAACTTTTAAATTTCGTTATTTGTATGTAACGGGTGACTTGCTAAACCTGTTAATCTTAGGTGGAGCAAGTTACACTAGCAATTAATTTTTTATTACAAAACTAGTCCTTTTTACAAACAATGGTTTGGAATTAAAAAAAAAGGATTCTAAAAAAAAATCTTTTCTTAATGCATTTATTTTTCATCTCCTGCTTTCATACACCTTATCTTCAACCATCAAAACTCATCAAATCCATTCACGCAAACCTAGTTATATTCGTTTCTTTGATGAAATCATAAAAACCCATCTGAAATTCTATCAAATAAACGACAACCCGAATGAGAATTCAATCAATATATGATTATCTTGTAAAACTCATTACGACACATCCTCATATTCATCTTTTGTCGTCGTCGGATCTGGCCGAAGCGGCCCCGCCGCCACCACTATCATAGCACCCATCCGTAGTTGGGTTGATGGTTTTCATGTGACATGGATGGTGAATGGTCGTTTAGCACACCTCAAGTCAAACAAGAATCGCCAAGAAACATTCAAAAAGAAAATAATACTATTTTTAATGGCTACATATGATATTTTCGCACACCTCAAGTAACTCATCGGTGTGGGACGGAACCAACCTTAAAGCTTCTTTTTCATTTCAATGGCTACATATGATATTTTAGCCCATCGTATGTAATTTAGCAACTTTGAAGTTCAACATATAAAAAGTCTCGTGATTTTCTCAATGTTTGCATAGCAAAATCTTGGATATAAAATAAAAAAATTGTATGTTGCTCGATTTCGAAATGGAACTCGAAGGTCCTAGTTACAGAATTTACTTAATTCGTCGTTGACCCTGTAAGCACATTTTTTTTTATAATGTATAAACATTAACATTAAACATTAATTGATAAACACATTAAATCATTATGTCACAAGATCTTAGAATAAGATAATAACCATATAGATAATATGAGATAACATACCGGAAGCCATAGATGGTGTTGACATGGTGTAAGGAACACCTTAAATCATAAAGTAGTTTTTCACCCTTGACCCACTTTATTGTAGAAAGCTTGATGGAGAGCTAAAGTAATTATACGGTGTTTTCTTTTGTGTGTTTTTAGGGCAGGGCGATGACATAGTTTATATAATGACTTGTTGGTTAGCATGTCCATCAATACTAACACTTAAAACGAGAAAGATATCAAATACCATTAAGAGTAAATCAATTATATTTAATTTGATATTATCATGTCACGATTCATAGGGGATAATATATCAAATAATATATTATCTTACATTCTTAATGGTGTAACAAAAGACTAGCAAATTAATCTTAAAACCGTTATACATCATAAGTATCTTGACACAACTAACTACATAGTGGGGATTATGGCGGTCATACACAGTATACTCGTATACTCCCTTCCATACATCACAACATTATGAGTTCATCATGTTAGATTCATAAGTTATATATAAACAATCATACAGTCCACATAATTGTTATGATATTACATAAACATTTCTTATTAAAACATAAATGCATGCATAATAACATAAATAATAAGAAATAAAATCAGAAACAATTTATTGAGCTCAAAAAGTGTTTAAAACATCATAATTAGTTATCAATACAACCAAGACCCAACCTAAGAACATGTTGCATTAATGCCTTTGGTGGTAAACCCTTGGTAAGAGGATCTGCAATCATTAGATCCGTACTAATATGTTCTAGATACACTCTTTGTTTTTCTAAATTTCCTCTTTGACGATAAAGAACTTAATATCCATATGTTTTGCACCTTTGGAGTACTTATCATTCTTAGAGAAGAAAATTGATGCGGTATTATCACAATACATTTTCAGCGGCTTGCTTATAGTGTCGACAACCCCAAGCCCTAAAATAAAATTCCGCAGCCATAATGCATGAATGATAGCCTCATAACAAGCTACAAATTCTGCTTCCATAGTAGATGCAGCAATGATAGATTGTTTCGCACTTTTCCAGGAAATAGCTCCTTTAGCCAGTTGGAACACATAGCCAAACGTTGACTTTCCACTATCCTTGCATCCAGCATAATCAGAATCAGCATATCCAACCACTTCCAAGTTATTAGACCTCTTATAAGTAAGCATGTAATCCTTTGTTCCTTGAAGATATCTCAATACTTTCTTTGCAGCTTTCCAATGATGAATACCGGGATTACTTTGATATCTACATAGCATCCTGATCGCAAAACAGATGTCGGGTCTAGTGCAAGTTTGTAGATACATTAAACTGCCCACAATTGAAGCATATGGAATGTTTTCCATTTCCTTTCGGTCCACATCATTCTTTGGACATTGTTTAAGACTAAACGTGTCTCCCTTTTGAATAGGGACTATACTATCTGAGCATCTGCTCATATTGAATCTCTCAAGAATTTTATCGATATAGGCTTTTTGAGACAATCCTACTATACCTTGAGATCTATCACGGAATATTGAAATTCCAATCACATAGGATGCCTCACCCATATCTTTCCTTTCAAAATTCTTAGAAAGATATTCTTTAGTCTTATGCAATAAACCAAAGTCATTAGTCGCAAGCAAGATATCATCAACATATAGAACCAAAAATATAAACTTGCTCCCACTGATCTTGCGGTATATGCATCGATCAACGATGATTTCTTTAAAACCGAAAGATATAATGGTATCATTGAACTTAATATACCATTGTCTAGAAGCTTGTTTAAGTCCATATATTGATTTCTTTAATTTTACACACCATATTTTGTTTTCCATCAATGAAAAACCCTTCAGGTTGTTCCATATAAACATCTTCCTCAAGATTTCCATTCAAAAAGGCGATTTTCACATCCATTTGATGTAACTCTAAGTCAAAATGAGCCACTAATACCAATATTATTCTCAACGAATTATTCTTTGAGACGGGTGAAAAAGTCTCATGGTAATCAACGCCGCTTTTCTGAGTACAACCTTTGGCTACAAGTCTAGCTTTATATCTTTCAACACTGCCTTTAGAGTCGCGTTTGGTCTTATAGACCCATTTACACTTAACTCGTTTAGAACCTTCTAGCAAGTTTACAAGATCCCAGACTTTATTTTGAGCCATTGATTTTAACTCTTCATTCATAGCGTCAATCCATAATTTAGACTTGTCACTTTTAATGGCTTGTGAAAAAGATACAGGATCATTACCAATACCAATATCAAAATCTGTCTCTTGCAAGTAAACAATATAATTCTCAAGGATAGCTGACTTTCTAACCCTTGTAGGTTTGTTCAAAGCTATTCCAACTGGTTCACTTGTTTGAGTCGATAAGTTATTTTCTTCATGAGGTGTTTCTTCATTATTTAAATGTTGTTCTAGATTTTGAGATACAGGAACAACATCTGGTGCAAGTGTGGTTTTTTTAGCATGTATGGAAGATGGATCATCATCCCTTATTTCATTAATATCCACAACTTGATTTTCAACACTCCCACTAACTTCACCATTTTCTAGAAATTTGGCATTGCCTGTTTCAACAATTCTAGAACTATGGTTGGGACAATAAAACCTATACCCTTTGGACTTCTCTGGGTAACCAATGAAGTAACCGCTAACGGTTCGAGAATCCAATTTCTTTTCCTGTGGATTATAAACCCGTGCTTCTGCTGGAAAACCCCAAACATGCAGGTGTCTCAGACTAGGTTTCCTTTCAGTCCATAACTCAAAAGGAGTTTTTGGAACTGACTTACTAGGAACCCTATTTAATAGACACACTGCGGTTTTAAGTGCATATATCCACAAACTTTTGGATAAAGAGGTTTTACTTATCATGCTCCTAACCATCTCAATTAATGTTCTATTTCGCCTTTCTGCAACACTATTTTGTTGTGGTGTGCCCGACATAGTATATTGAGCACATATGCCACGACTTTCGAGGAACTTTGCAAAGGGACCAGGAAACTGTCCAGATTCATCATACTTTCCGTAATATTCACCACCTCTATCTGATCTTACGATTTTCACTTTTCTATCTGGCTTCCTTTCCTCCTTAGTTACAAATACCTCGAGGGCATTTATAGATTGAGATTTTTCATGCAGAAAATATACATATCCATAACGTGAAAAATCATCTATGAAAGTGATAAAAAAATTTTAAATGGTCCATAAATATCGGTGTGTATAATCTCAAGGAGATTGCTGCTTCTTGTGGCACCTTTCTTGCTATGTTTGGTTTGCTTACCCTTAATGCATTCCACACATAAGCCAAAATCAGTGAAGTCTAGATTTGGTAGAATCTTGTTCTTCACCAATCTTTATAATCTTTCTTTGGATATATGACCCAAACGTTTATGCCACAAGAATGCAGAATTTTCATTCACCATGCTACGTTTCATTCCAACATTATGTTCAACGGTAAATAGAGATTCATAAAAAACATCATCAAGCTTTAATTTATATAAATTATCAATAAGATTACATAACCAATAAAGGATTTATTCTTATATAAATTAAAACGACCATTTCCACCACCAAAAGTATAACCACTAACATCAAGTCTCGGAATAGAAATTAAATTTCTAGAAATTGAAGGTACATAGAGAGTATTCATTAAATCCAAGTAACATCCAGTATCTAACTTCAGTCGATAAGTCCTTATGCCATCAATCGGGGCCTGCATTCGGTTCCCCATATAGAGAAAGTTATTAGTTGGGCTTGTGGTTTGGATTGTAAGGAATCCCTGCATAATATTAGAAACGTGAGTAGTAGCACCAGAATCAAACCACCAAGTATTAGAAGGAACTTCAGACAAGTTTGATTCAAAGCATACAGAAACATAATCTATACCTTTCTTTTCGAACCAAGCCTTACGCTTAAGAAAATCCTTTTGGAAATGTCCCTCTTTCTTGCAAAATTTGCATTTGTCATCCCTTTGTTCCTTCTTTTCAGCATTGGCGAACTTCGAGGTTGTACCATGTTGTTTCTTATTAAAGTTCTTGGGTTTTGGTTTGAACTTCTGGTCAACTCCTTGATTCACCAAGTTAACGGAATGAACTCTTTGTTTCTTTGGTCTTGACTCCTCTTTAATAAGCTTACTAGATAGTTCATCAATATTCCACTTATCCTTTTAATGTGTTATAATTGATGTGGAACGGTCCATATTCAGAAGGAAGTGAATTCATAATGAATTGCACCAAGAAAGAGTCATCCACATTCATACCCAGTGCCTTAAGTCTTGCCGCATTATTAGTCATGTCAAGGACATGTTGCTGCATACTCTTTGTATCATCAAATTTTATGGTAGTGAGTTCAACCATAAGTGTCCCTGCTAGTGCTTTGTCAGCAGAACGAAACTTCTTTTCCACTAACGTAAGAAAATCTTTAGCATTCTGATTTTCAATATCAGTAAGAGAAGACTTAATGTTGTTGGCAATTGACATCCGCATAAAGTTCAAGCAAAGTCTGTTAGACCTTGTCCAGGCCTTATGGTATGATTTTTGAGCCTCTGTACTTTTATCAGTAAGGTCAGCAGGCTTATCCTCTATTAGCGCCAAGTCAAGATCCAAAGCACCTAAATGGAAAGTGACTTGTTCGCTCCATTCAGAGAAATTCACACCGGTGAACAAAGTAACAGAAGAAGCTTGAGAGTGAAGGTTAATTGCTGCAAAAAATGTGTATGCTTACTAGTTAAAAAAAATTGAGATAAATAATTTAAATATATATTATTGGTCTCCTTTGGGTGAACACAACAATATATCATAATTATTATTAGAATGTAATAAAACTTTAAAAGAAAATAAAATACACTTTGTCAAATGTATAAAGCATATTTGGATAACTACACACACATGACAAAAGTAATCAATTTTCAACTTTCAGTTTATTAGTTATAGAAGAACAATTTTTTCTTTGGGTAAAATTTATAATTTCTATCAACTAATAAAATATATAATAGCATTCTTTATATAAAATAACATCATATGACTAAAACTTGAAATTAACTTGATCACTTTGGTGACTAACAATTTAATCTCATCTTAATGTCATATAATGAATTAAATGACTTTAATGAAAAACAACGAAGAATTAAACACATGCAAATTTTATAAGCAATACATGATTTTAATGATGTAACATCAAGGTTCTATGATATGTCGATTAATATTATTATTAAGCATAATGAAATCATACAAAACATTACGTTAAGATTACAAAAGAGTACTGTTTTATAACCAATACAATATATATCACACATGAAGACATGCATGCATAACATGAAAAAATAAACATCACATGCACACAAAGAGACATATAAATTAAAAAAATGCATTAAAATGGTAACATAAAAATCAAATATCATATACTATCATATTGAATCATCATGCAACTAAGTTGATCACAGTACATAATGAATAAACTTAATTAATATTGCTCATTAATTCATTAGCATAAAAAACACACGTTGACAAAATTTATACAAATATACGGCGGAAGAAAAAAAAAACTTGACCTCAATTTAATCATATGAAACAAGAAAAAGAAACTGGATAGTAGATGCTAAAAAAATTATATACTAATAGCATCAAGTCAAAATAAACGTATGTTAGTATGGTTCTTACAAAAAAAATAGCTAAGTGGTTGTTCCATATCAGGACTCGTGATGCATGTGTGATCTCTGTTTCATTTAATACTCATAAGTAATTATTTAAGCACATCATTCAACCGAATTTTATAAGTAAACATATACCGAGCAGATCAAAACGAATGTCAAATAAGATTTAAAGAAAAAAAATGAATCATTATCTTATTCAAAACCTTGGGCTCTAGATACCACATGTAAGCACATTTTTTTTATAATGTATAGACATTAACATGAAACATTAATTGAGAAACACATTAAATCATTATGTCACAAGATCTTAGAATAAGATAATAACCACATATATAATATGAAAAGATAACATACCGGAAGCCATAGATGTTGTTGACATGGTGTAAGGAACACCTTAAATCATAAACTAGTTTCTCACCCTTGACCCACTTTATTGTAGAAAGTTTGATGGAGAGCTAAAGTAATTCTACGGTGTTTTCTTTTGTGTGTTTTTAGGGCAAGGTGAAGACATAGTTCATATAAGGACTTGTTGGTTAGCATGTCCATTAATACTAACACTTAAAACGGGAAAGATATCAAATATCATTAAGAGTAAATCAATTATATTTAATTTGATATTATCATGTCACAATTAATAGGGGATAATATATCAAATAATATATTATCTTACAGACCCAACATACACCGTTAGTCTCAAAATCGAAAGAAGTCTGCGAACCTTTATCTCTTGCACTTTTCACCTAACGCTCCTGATCTAATCATTGTCTTCACTCCTGGTCTTCGTTAGATTGCTACGGGGCCTTTGTGGTCGAAACGGGTTAGGATCGCGCCTAGGTGTATGGACCGTATACTTGCTAGAAACACATCTTCAGAAGTTCCTCCAAAGCAGCATTTTGGTTTTGTTAATAGCTCAAACAAGCTAATAGAAACGGTTTGTCCTGATAGATTATTCTTTCGTACGATGTCAATCCTATATGTTTGTGTTAAAGTAGTTTGTGTCTCCTCTTTATAAGATCATGGTGTGTGAATGCTATTCCATATACGTAAATAAATATGGGTTTAGATTGGTTTTGAAAACCACCAATCCATGGCTACCATGAGCTTAATGGACAAGAGATGAGAGCATGTGGTACTCGTATATATAGGATGCTAGGTATGGTATGTCAACCACCAAAAGATTTATAAGTTAATGCACATGATCTCATTTTACTCCAGTGACTACAAAACAACCATTTTGACAGTTTGATGAGATACTCGAAAAAGTGTAACGTTACTTAAAGATTATAGAGATTGTGGGCTTTTAAGACATGACATTTTAAGAGAAAAATTTCTTATACTTAACGAATCTACCTGGTAAGACGGAAGTTCTTCACACAAGACATAATCATTTTAGGATAATCTCACTAACGAGATCACTTTTCTCTAATTTTAATATTTTTAAGGTGGCAAAGAAATCTATTATAAGTAACAAAACTATCCCACAAAAGATCTTTTGAGATAAGGAACAAATCTATATACCCTATAAAGCTACTACTTATAAAGGAAAAAACACAAAACCTTGAATGTTGAAAAACCACTTAATAATGGAATTGTTGAAAATTTTAATTCTATGTATTATAGAGTGTTAACAATGAAAGTTGAAATTTTATCTACTTATGAGATTGTTGAAAGTATTTCGGTAATATTGAAAAATTAATACAAGTCAAAACCCATGAATTAAAAACTTCGTAGGTATACGGCTCATTATTCTCCTCTATCTATACTAATATATCTCCACCGTAATGTATCCATGAAACAAAACAAAAAAAAACCTACATACAACCGAGCCTCTGTCTTTCTCTCTTTAAAAATCACAGCTGCCACCATAGCCACCAGATTCGCCATCGCCACCATCTTCACCATCATCGATGGTTGATTGATGTTTCTGGTTGAGGGTTTAAGGTACCTCTTTGGCATGCGGTTGTTTTTGTTTGAGAACAAAGGAGGCTCTCTCTCTCTCTCTCTCTCTAAAAAACACAATTATCCAAAGGTGTTATCGTGTTTGTGGTTCTTTATGAGGCAATCATGCTGATAGTTTTTAGCATGGTTTTGGTCTGTTTTTTGTGGCGGCGATTGTGGTTTGACTAGATCTAAAGATGCTATCATATTTGTAGCGGAAACCAAATAAAGTTGATTTGTTTTTAGTTGGACCTTATAAAAAGTAAGTTTTGTTAATTCTGGTTTATGAAATATTTTTAGGTCATCTTGGTATTTTATTATTTCGCTTGATTGCTTAGTTGGTGAATTATATGATGGTTCGGTTCTTGATTGTTTCCAATTGGTTATTTGGTTTAAGTAGGTTCTTGATTGTTGTCAATTGGTTATTTGGTTTAAGTAGGTTCTTGATTGTTGCCGTTAGTTTTTGTCATTTGATTGCTTAGTTGAGCCATCATTTTCATCTTCTTTTTCACAGATTGGTATCTCAATGAGTAAGTAATTATTTTGAATATCATATTGTTTTTTAATTTATGTTGTTGTGTTGTGTTATTCGATTTGCTTATAATTTAAGTTTCAAAGCCAACATTTTTTACTTAGGTTTAATACTTGTAATTTGTTTGTTAATTGTGTGATGGTCATAACTAATCTAACAATGTGTCTTGTTTCAGCACATTCTGTGGAGGAAGTAGAGCATCTATGCCACTGGTTAGGAGTCCTTTTTAGATGACAGTTTGCAATATCTTTTTAAAGAGGTAAGATTAACTTCTCATTTGAATGTAAACATTGGATCCACTCATGGTTTATGTATATTTGTTTGTTTGTAGATGTTAGAAACTAATATAGGAAAGTTTGAACTTGTATACATAGAGAACTCATTGCTTTTGTATGCTTGGTTGTAGTTGAAATTATACAAATTAATCTAGGAAACTAATACTTGGAAACTATTTGGCTGGCCATGAATAAATAATACAACTATAAATAATATAACCATAAATTATACGGGAAATTAAACACAAACATGAAAATATATCAAATCATATATTGCTGGACATGGACAAATCATGTATTTGTACAAAACTTGCTACCTTTATTTGAAAAAATCGTATATTCTCTTGACAAATTATATGTCGTGACATTTTGTTTTCTGAAATCATGATCCTACCTTTTTATTTTCTAGAATTTGGCCAACATACAAAAGCATGTATCTGGTAAAGAAAATAGATCAAGAACAACAACTAGAAACTACATTGTAAATAATTGTATATGCTGATTAAGTACAATGCTTGAGTGATTATTAACCAATTTTTTAACTGTTGTCCTCATTAATGGTTCATTAAAAAGAAGTTTAAAGACAAGATGACTAAATTTTGGGTAATGCATATGCATTTGATGTTTTGAATAAGTTTTATTAACATTTTCTAAATTATATACTAAATAACATGTGCTTTTAGACCTTAAGCATCCATCAAGAGCATCGTGAGGTGGTCGAGAGACATGTCAACTGGAACCAGGGCCGATGAAGAGGTGTGATATTTTCTCTCATTTCTTATAGACAACTGATCGATCAATTTAGTCAATTCATTTGTACCTGATTTTGCAAATAGAAAAAAACAATTGCTTTCGTTATTCATTGTTTAATGAGCAGTTTATTAAACTCTTGATGCTAGCTCGTTAAGAAATAATACATCGCTAAAGATATCGTCATCACTGAGAATGGTAGTATGATGATTTCCATATAATGCTCCACTCAACCCACTCCAACCTTCATTCTCTAATCAGTTGCAAGTTCCACTTACCCAAAATAACAGTTTCAAAAACTGTCATCGACCCGTTGTCAACACCACTGGTCCCTCGAGTTCTTACTCTCGGGAAAGTCCCAACTATACCGCCAACCTAAATCCTCATCAAAATGATACTCGGACCATGGAAGAGTTGGCTCAAGATCTTGAGAATGCCAACAACGCGTCTGATAATGAGCTAATTAACTCAGATGCTGATGAGGGGGATGATGAGGGGGATGCTGATGAAGGGGACTATTCAGATTAGGAGTTGTTGTTGGTTTTAGACTTTTTATTATGTGTAATAACTTTAAACTTGTTAAATTGTGAAACATGGATTTATTATGATGTGTAATAATTTTAGACTTGTTACATTTGTGAAACAAGGATTTTGTGAAATGTATTTTATCGTTTTGGCTATTTATCGTATTGTAGATTATTAGTATTGTACCGTTTAGTGATTTGTAGTATTGTGGATTTGTTGAAATATAGATTTTTTCCGGAAAAAAATACCGGAAAAAATCTGGAAACAAGCTGCTTAATGCAATTTTTTTTGGCCCAGGCAACATTTAGGGTCGAAATTTTCGACCCTAAGTACAGCTTTAGGGTCGAAAATTTCGACCCTAATATTTATGGTCGAAATTTCGACCCTAATTTTCGACCCCAAATTCAATCCTGCAAACTTGTTTTTGGTATCAAAATCATATAAAATGAGTAAATAATTAGGGTCAAAATTTTCGACCCTAAATATCAAAGTAACTTTTGACCCTAATTTAATACATTAAAACTAATAAAAACATTTTCACAATGTGTTTTTATTTACACGTGGATAATATTTAGCGTCAAAATTTTCGACTCTATATTACAAAGGTATTCGACCCTAAATTTTGGTCAACAATTTAGCTGAAAAGTAGTGGGGCCCGTTTTTCGACCCTAAATTACAAAGTGCGTTTCGACCCTAATTTTTTAGGGTCAAAGATTTGGGTTGCCAGGTTAGGAACGAATATTTCGACCCTAAATTTTAGGGTCGAAATTCTTTAAGGTTTAGGGTCGAAAATTTCGACCCTAAACAAGGCGATTCTTGTAGTGAGTTAGGCGTATTATTGGGGCATCAGTTCATGTTTTTCCATTCTAGTGCAAACATTGTTCGTTATGGTCACTGTTTTTCACATGATCACTCGCCACTTTGGAGCATTAACTGTTTTAGATAATCTCACATGTGATATTTCTTTTTCTAAGTTAGGCGTATTAGCGGGGCCCCAACAAGGGGCTCTGCCCCTTGACCCCACAAGGGGCGCTGCCCCTTGATCCCGCAAGGGGGCGCGGCCCCCTTGACCCCCGCATTTGTTCGTGGCGACATCAAGTTAGCTAGAACGAGCATGCACTCCGCATTCTCCTTACTCGCCTGTAAGCTATACTTGATTAAGCCCTTGATCTCAAGTATATCACAATTACACAAACATATATGTGATGACACTAAAATCACCAACATTCCTCCCCCATTTTTGTGTAATCCTTAACATACTAAAATGAATAAAACAAACCAAACTCATGCATAAATGAAAATGTCGCAACGATTGAATTTTCACTTAGTATATTACGCATTCCAAATATTCGAGAATCTGGGTGTCCCACGGATTGAACCCATCAACTCGTTTGAATACTCGAAGATAATATACACATAAGTTTCTACAAGTTTCTAATGTACAAATACTTGACACTATTACAAAGCCATGTGTCCATATCCTTCATGAGCATATAAAAGCCAAGTCCTAGCTTCTTGAAGCGGCGACACTCCATGCTCATATAGGTAGTCCTTTTAGTCTTGCACCTGCAATGCAATTTTTCAAAAGAACTATTAAGAAGTTAAACTTCAACCTAACCCACTTGCAGTCTGAACACATACCATGGGATGTTATGATGTGTTCCAATCTTTAAATGTAAGCTTTCCGCATTGAATTCAGCTTCTAATGTTGTATTAGAAGGGAATTGGGTATCTCACAGTTAGAGATTTAAATGGACTTTAAACCCATCCCGATAGCTGACTTGTGCACTAAGTCTCTAGCTAATCCTTTTGTCAAGTGATCCGCCATGTTTTGTTGAGAACGAACAAAATCCACATAAATCACTCCATTCATGATTAACTCACGAACCATGCTATCTCTAACACCTAAGTGTCTTGACTTACCATTGTAAATTTGGCTATATGCCTTAGCCAAAGTTGCAGCACTATCGTAATGCATAGAAATAGGAGAGATTGGTTTTGGCCACAAAGGAATCTCATAAATAAGATTCCTTAACCATTCTGCCTCCTTTCCTGCAGCAGCTAAAGCTACAAATTCACTTTCCATTGTCGAATCAGTGATGCAAGTTTGCTTCTTAGAAGCCCATGAAATGGCACATCCACCTCGCAAGAATAAGCAACCAGTAGTAGAAGTATGATCTTCACTATTGGTTATCCAACTTGCATCAGAATATCCTTCAATAACCGAAGGAAATCCGACATAAGACAAACCATAATCCATTGTCTTTTTCAAGTACCCGAATACTCTAATTATTGCTTCCCAATGATGATTACTAGGATTACTAGTAAATCTGCTTAATCTTCCAACAGCATAAGCAATATCTGGCCTTGTGCTTGTCATAGCATACATCAAGCATCCAATAGCCCTTGAATATTCAAGTTGATTCACAGGTTTACCCTTATGGGGCATTAGTTTCAAACCTGCTTCCATGTGAGTATTAACCGGACCACAATCTTCACAATTAAACTTCTTGAGAATTTTCTCAATGTAGTGAGATTCTGTAATCACAAGACCCTTGTTGTCTCGCTTGATTCTTATTCCAAGAATCACATCCACCTCCCCCATATCCTTCATAGAGAAGTTTGAGGACAAAAACTCTTTAGTTTTATCAACTTGATTTTGGTCAGTGCCAAAAATCAACATGTCATCAATATACAAGCAAATGGTGACTCCTTTACCAGCAAGGGGCGCTGCCCCTTGATCCCGCAAGGGGGCGCGGCCCCCTTAACCCCCGCATTTGTTCGTGGCGACATCAAGTTAGCTAGAACGAGCATGCACTTCGCATTCTACTTACTCGCCTGTAAGCTATACTTGATTAAGCCCTTGATCTCAAGTATATCACAATTACACAAAAATATATGTGATGACACTAAAATCACCAATATTTGTGGCATTTCTTTGAGCGACAATGTGGTTGATATGATATACTACCTATTTGATGTATATCAAGATGGAAGGTTAAGCTCAGATGAGATTTTGCGAGTTTGGCAAAGGAAAGAGGAGGACAACTTACAACCAAGTGAGGCAGGACTGATGGGCTTAATCCCGTATTGGTTGCAATGCCTGAAAAGCAATTGTTCAACGAGAATACTTTCTAAATTTTGTCAGTAACAAATGTAGAGCGTCACTACAATCATTTCTATGTACATCAAATGATAAATGCAGACAACTTTTGTTACACATCATAGAACTGAAAAGTTTGTTTCGCAATTTATATAACAATTTAGGAAATTGCCAACATTTTCGTACGCGTGCATGTCGTGAAACAAAAACAGTGCGCCTAACCATCTATTTCACATGCTGCAAAGCACAATATAATAATATATCCTCATTTTTTGCTAGTTTACTATATCATGTAAAAAACTGTACCTCAAAATGGCGATACATCATTAAACTATTCTAGCACGACCAACATACCACTTTGTTAGCTAATTTGATGTGAAAATGAGTGTGTATCATGCATATATACATTAGTGATTTTATGTCGTGTATTCTAAAGAATCAGGTTGTGCTGATTGTGATAGTGTTGATATTTTCTGATCGTTTACCATGGCCATCTTGTGCTCTTGTACAACGCCATCCTCTATTTTTGGTTGTTTGTAGTCTTTTAGGAGTGGGTTACAATTGACTGTATACGAAGCTGGTCTTTCTTCTTGGAACAATATTCAAAGACGGAAATACTCTTTAGGATATGGGGAAAACAACTTTACGCATAATTTTCGACGTCCTTAAATTTCACCTCCAACAATAACTTGAAGGGTGTCTGGATGTGATTATAGAACGGATCATATGAGATCCTAATTAATGAATCACATGGTTCACATCCTTTGTTACAAACACAAACATGCGAAAAGAATGTACCACTATGATACAACGGGATGTGTGAATTACACTTGCAAGTTGCAACACATTAGGGTAACATCGGAGTGACATGGTAAGGTCAACAAGTTGTTAAGCAACTAAAAAATGTAGAAATAAAAAAATAAAAAGAGGCACTTGCGGGTGCATATTTGCAGGTCGATAACTCAGTGATAGAACTAATCATAGCTCTAGGTTCCGAGCACACAAATCTAACCTACAAATCATAGTAACAAGCCAAAACAAAATCAGGATAATGTGAAATGACTGAAATCCATATAATAATATGTCGAGTCCATAATACCTCAGTTTCTTGAGGCTCCTTTCTAAGATCACAAGTGGTCTCATTTTTGTATATATGAGCATGATACCTGCAATAAAAAACATATTCAAAAGAAGTCGTACCTAACGATACATCATTTGGATTCTCTTATAGATTTTTCTACTTTAGGTAAGTAACGAAATTATCGTAGAAAAGTCGATAAAAAGATAAGATATCGTAACGACTCCACCCAAAAAATTCAAAAAAAATAAAAGATATATACGTAAAGAATCTACCAAAAAATCAATGAAATACCCCATACACTTAACATATATTAATTTATTATTCAGTATAGGAAGGGTACTAACATTGATCTAATCGTTAGCAAATATTAGTAATTATATATTGCTCTAACTTTGTTAACTCGTCGATGTGGGACAAAACAACTTTAAGCAATTTATCAACTATCAAGCTTCAACATGTTATCATCCCATTTAATTCACATTAGTAATTTCCTTATAAAACGGGTAAATGATACTCTGATTTACTCATTGCTTTGAAAATAAAATTATAGATGTGAATTATAAAACCAATAGTGAAACCAACAATTAATGTTAAAGAAGATAACAGGCGAACATATTGAATTTATAAAATGGGCAAATAGTAACTGTGATATTCTCATTTCTTTGAATGTCGAATAAACAATATTGAATTTATAAAATGTGATTTTAAAATAACAAAATCAACTGTAATTTTACAACTCATATGTGAATTTTAAGAGCTTAAATTTCAACACTCGAAAAAAGGTTTGTCGAAACTATATAGATTTGTCCCTCTATAACAACGATGATTTAATTCTCGTCGTGATGATTCGTTACACGTATCGATTAATAGTCTGTGAGATATTTGATTTTTTAAAAGAATCATAAATGTTTTTATTTAGTATAACGAAAAAAAATGGAAATTGTTTGTCCATTTAATTTTTATAAAATATGTGAATTATGTTGACCTTTTCTTGTTGTATTATATTATCATGAACCGATGACGCAATAACATGCTCTAAGGTGATAATCAAGCAAACATCCCTTTAGTCCTTTGTTTTCCTTCTAGTGTTAACGGTTGATCTTTATGGTCACTTTGTTTTGACTTGAGATGATGAGATTGAGTACGAGATCAACTTTCACATGATCACTCACCACTTGAACACTAATGTATTTGGTTTTTCACAAAAGGTAAAGTGTTGAAACCTCGTTAGATGAATATATTAGATGCCTGCCAAGGAATTGTCAAAACGATTCTGAAAGTAATCTCACCTAAAGCATAACCATTTACGACAATCTCATGTGAGATTTTTTTTCTCTAATATAAATAATCTTTTGATTATGAGGAATAAATCTCTTTTAGGTAACGAAACTATCTCAAAAAGATTTAGATGAGAAGGTTAGTGGAAAAGTAAGAGTTGGAGACGGTTCATACATAGAGATAAATGGAAAAGGATCAATCATAATAGAGTGTGATGATGATGAACAAAGAATCATATCACATATCTATTATATCATAAGCCTGAAAAGTAACCTATTGAGCCTTGGACAATTCACTGAAATTAGTTATAAAGTAGTAATGGAAAATGATGAATTACGACTTTATGACATGGATAACAAGATCTTCTTAAAGGTCACAAGACAAAGGAACCGACTCTATAAGGCAAATCTAAGGATAGGCCCACCTATCTTCCTTTTAGCAAACTTACAAGACACATCATGGTTATGGCATGCAAGGTTAAGACACCTAAACTATAAGTCACTCACTACGATGACTCAAAAGAACTTAGTCCATGGAATACCTAGCATTAAACCTACAACACAAATTTGTGATGTATGTTTACTTGGAAAACATAGTAGAGCGTCATTCCCAAAGAAAGCAAAAACTAGATCTACATCACCATTGGATTTAGTATATGGAGACTTATGTGGACCAATCACACCACCAACACCTTCTGGAAAGAGATACATATTCTTGCTAGTCGATGACTATTCAAGATTTATGTGGGCATATTTCTTAAGTACAAAAGATCAAGCTTTTGATGCTTTCATGAAATTCAAGGAGACAATAGAAAAGGAGCTAAGAACAACATTAAAGATGTTGAGAACTGATCGTGGAGGAGAGTTCACTTCAAATGAATTCACGTAATATTGCAAAGACAATGGCATAGCACGACAACTTACCACACCTTACTCACCACAACAAACTGGAGTAATAGAAAGAATAAATAGAACACTCATGTCTATGACAAGATGTATGATGAAAGCAACAAACATGCCACAAGACTTTTGGGAAGAAGCTGTTAGACCCGCCATATACATCTTAAATAGTGCATCCACTAGAGCACTAGAAGATATCACTCCATACGAGGAAATTAAGCAAAGAAAGCCAAATCTAGAAACCCTAAAGATGTTTGGCTGCGTAGCATATGCAAAGGTTTCATCATAACATCTAACAAATTAGATGATCAAAGCACCAAAATGGTATACTTAGGAACCGAATATGGATCAAAAGCATATAGACTATTTGACCCAACAACACGAAAAATTTGCGTTAGTAGAGACATGAAATTTAAAGAGGATGAAACTTGGGATTGGAGCAATTATTTAGACGAGCATATCAATGACGAACCAGAATGGGTCGATTTCAAAATAGACAATCTAAGCGAAGATGATCACTATGATCATGAAATCGAACCTAGGGAAGAAGACGAACCAAACAACGAAGACGATAATTTTAATAATTACGACGATAATGGATACGCAACACCAACAAATAGTTCACCCATACATTCTCACACGACTCAAACACCATCAACAAGGTCATCTCAAGTAAATTTCCAAGTTACACCAAATAACCTGACACACTCATTCAATCAAAGTAATCGAGAATCATTAGCATCTACAAGCTCTCACTCACGACTTGATCATACACCTATAAGAGGCTATAGATCATTGAATGATGTCTACAAAGACACTAAGCAATACTACTAGCAAAAGATGAACCCAAGAACTACAAGGAAGCTTTAAACGACCAAATATGGATAGAAGCAATGAAGGATGAGTTAGATTATGTAAATAGGAATAAAACATGGGAACTCACAACCTTACCTTATGGTCATAAAGCAATTGGCTTAAAATGGGTGCTTAAAACCAAGAGAGACGCAAATGGGAAAATAATCAAGCACGAAGATAGATTAGTAGCAAAGGGCTACATATAAGAGCATGACATAGAATTTGAAGAAGTTTTTGCTCCTGTAGCAAGAATGGAAACAATCAAATTATTACTTGCCATAGCTGCAAATAGAAAATGGGAAGTGCATCACCTCGACGTAAAATATGCATTTCTACATGGAGATTTAAAGGAAGAAGTATACGTTGCACAACCCGAAGGATTTATAAAGAAAGATGGAAAAGTCTACAAATTAAGGAAAGCACTTTATGGATTAAGACAAGCACCACGTGCATGGAACATAAAGCTAGAAAACACCTTGAAGTCTTTAGATTTCAAGAACTGTGCATTCGAGCAAGCCATCTACACAAAGGCCACAAAAGACACAATCCTACTAATAGGAGTCTATGTGGATGATTTAATAGTTATTGGCATACCTAAGAAAGAAATTGACAAATTCAAAGCTCAAATGGAAGAAAAAGTTGAAATGAGCGACTTAGGATTGTTAGCATACATATCTATAACGCAATCCGCCTACGCCAACAAGATACTAAATGAAGCTAGAATGATTGACTGCAATGAAACATTGACACCAATGAACCCTGAAACAAAACTAACAAAAAAGACTAAAGACACATTGGTAGACACAACCGAATACCGAAGCATAATTGGATGCTTAAGGTATTTACTTCATACAAGACCCGGCATAAGTTATTCCGTGGGATTACTTAGTCGTTTCATGCAAGAGTCAAAAGAGCAATACATGAAGGCAATAAAGAAGGTACTACGTTATGTAAAAGGAACGAAAGATCATGGAATCACCTACAAACATAATGGAGGAAACCAAATACAAGGATATAGCGATAATAGCTATGGAGTTAACACTGTAGAAAGCAAAGGAACTACTGGCATTATATTTGACTATGGTGAATCACCTATTAGCTGGAGTTCACACAAACAAGCCACTGTAGCACTATCATCATGTGAATCAAAATTCATAGCCGCAACTGCAGCAACAACTCAAGCATTATGGTTAAAGAGACTACTTAGAAAGCTTACTCATACAAGAGAAGAAAAGATAACCATAATGGTGGACAACAAATCAACAATACAACTGATGAAAAACCCAGTTTTTCATGGAAGAAGCAAACATATCGACACTAAATACCATTTCATCCGAGAATGCGTTGAAAGAGAGGACATACAAGTGGAATTTATAAGTGGCGAATATGAAAAGGTTGACATGCTCACAAAGGCACTACCGAAGATAAGATTTCATACGATGAGGCAACTTATTGGACTACGAATTCTACAACAACAATGAAGACGACATTTTGTGTTTATGGGGGAGATGTTGGGGCGATTCTCTCAGCCCACTGGATTAATCCCAAAACCCCAAATATAGCAGTTAGGATAACAAACGGTTATTGGCAGTTATTACAAACTCCAAACCGACACAACGGTTCATGAAACGTTACATCATTTCATTCACACCGTTTAAAGTAGTATATATAGGATACTCATTTGTACAAACACATGATGATGCATATTGATATTTGATAACATATATGAAAGATTGATTTTACAAAACAACTTTGCATATCTGTATATCTTGATTTGAGTTCGAAGATCCAAACACATAGAATGAAAAACAACAGAAAGTTCGAAAAAATAAGGAATTATAATTTCCAAATCAATACCTAAAAATGCGAAAAAGGAAAATATATCCAGTACATCGAATAACAAATCAATACATATTCAATATAATGGATCATTTCCTTAAGGTATAATGAAATAGTGGTGCTTATATATTACTCTAAAGTATGCTAAATCACCGATGTGGGACACTTTACTCCATCATATATAATTTGGCAACTTTTGGCAAGTTATCATCCCATGCAATTAGCTTTTAAAATATTTGATCTTGATAACCATTAGTAAGTAAATTTATGGATTTTGTTATTTTTTACTAGTTCTTTTTCATCTTTTTATGAAATAATGAAATCCATAAAGAGGAATTTTAGAAAGTCATGGAGTTGATCGATGCGAGCTCAACATCGACTAGGGTCACAATATAGGAACCTGGTGCGTGGTGGGATTAACGCCTCGACACGAGTAAAAGAGATGATATACTTGAGTATTTCTTTGGAGAAGACGGGAAATCGCGTCTCCCTCGACACGAGTCGAAACGATGGGTTACTTGAGGATTTGCATAACGAGGTTCGTAATCTAGTTTCACTTGACGAATTTAGTATCAAACAACGAAAAATTCATTTGATCTTTAGTGTACTTTCATGTGTGTATAGATATTGTCACTTGAATTTTCACATTATGACTACAAGTCAAGAGGAACCTCAGCTGCTAAGGATTTTGCGTTATCAATGGTAGCATCTGCCGCTATGAAGCACAACATCAAGTTTCTAGATTGAGTAGAGAAATTGAAATATGAACAAAAACTTTTAAACATTTGCATTACATTCGAAGATTTTAAGAAGTTTTCCGTATTACGGACACAACTGAGACCTCTATTTCTTGTTATTTTTAGTTTTGGTAAAGTGAACGGGCTCATTACAAAGAATGATTTCCAACGTGCTGCTGAGCAGGTTTGCGGGATTTCCTTGAGCGACAATGTGGTTGATATGATATACTATCTGTTTGATGTAAATCAAGATGGAAGGTTGAGCTCAGATGAGTTTTTACGAATCTTGCAAAGGCGAGAGGAGGACAACTTACAACCAAGGGAGGCAGGACTGATGGGTTTGCTTTCGTGTTGGTTGCAATGCTTGAAGAGCAATTGTTCAACGAGAATACTTTTTTAACATTCTCGGTAGCAAATGTAGAGCGTGAATTGCGACAAATTCTATGTACATAAAAAAACATATCCAAAAGAATTCGTGGATTTGTGTTCCAATTTACTTCCAGTGAGTCTCTAGTGAGTAAAATTTAGAGTGTTGGTTTTAAAATGAAGCTAGTCATCCTATCTTCCTTTAAGTGAATTCGACGCAGCTTCTTGTGAAAGCAAAATTCATATGACCACCACCTTTCTTGCAACAAGAAACATCTGTCTTTAAATTGCTGAAAGAAGTAGTGTAGGGATCAACTTTCACATGATCACTCACCACTTGAACGGTAAGGTCTTTAGTTTTTCACGAGCATAACTATTTATGATAATCTCACCTGTGATTTTTTTTCTTTAATTATAATAATCTTTTGAGACGAGGAATAAATCTCTTATAAGTAACGAATCTATATTGTTGATCCAGAAAAATCATAAATCTCACAGGTAATGAAACTATTTGTAAAAGATCGATAAAACAGGCAAAAGTTTTCTCTAATTTTAATCATTTTGAGATGAAGAACGAGAAAGGTCGAAATTTTTCTCTAATTTTTATTATTTTATAATATATAAACAAATTTTTTATGAGTAACGAATCCAGAAGAGAAAATTAGATACAATATTTAGTACTCCGTATATATTTTTTTCAATATAATTAAAACAACCTACACTACAAGAATTCAGGTGAATACCCACGACTAATACCCACACTCATCATTTGGAGGGAATTTACCCACCTAATACCTACCCATCACCCATGAGCGGTCACTTTAAAAGTTGATCTTATTTTCCCTCAAATCTCCCACAATATTACCCATAAAATTAGCCACAAAAAAGTATTTTGTGTGTAGATACATGGGTAAATAATTGGCGTTGGAATATTTCCCATGAATTACCCATGTCTCAAGTTATCATGGGTATAAACGTGGGTATTTAGTGGGAAAATACTATTTACCCGGGAATGCTAAAGTCATTTTTATTTGTGGGTAAATTTACGTGGGTGTTTTATGGGTGAATATTTGACCATGACTTTACATGTCTTATTACTTGTATGGAAACTTGGTTGTGGGTATTTTTGCGGTTAATTTATGGGTAAATAGTAATCATTCACCGCTTCACCATAACTGTTTCCCTTCTTAACCGCTTCACCGTACCATATCCATAACTGTATCCCTTCATCTCCAATCCCTTCATCACCATTCCACCTTAATCACCAATCCACCATAACCGTCCGTATCACTGTATCATCTTCATAACCAAAACCGTCCGTATCACCGTATCACCGTATCATCTTCATAACCGTCCGTATCACTGTATCACCCAACAGTAACCTGTATTGCGTTCTGTTCTTTATCATCTTCATCACTTATTATCACCCAACAGTAACCTGTCGCATTATCCCTGCCCTCCACCAGTAACTTGTCGCTTAATCCCCGATTTGTGTTCTTCACTGAATTGCGTTCCCCTTTTTCTTGGTTTCTGTTCTTCATCTTCTTTGATTGGCAGTAACACATGATCGTTTTTGTAGTTTGACTGTTTTGGTTGTGGGTTTATTTTGGTTGTGGGTTTTCGGTTGTTAGAGTTGGGTTTCGGTGTGCAGGTTTGTTTTGGTTGTGGGTTTTCGGTTGTTGGAGTTGGGTTTGGGTGTGCAGGTTGGTTTACTGTTGGGTTGGTATTTTGGATAGCTTTGCTGGTTAGCGAGAGTTTGCTTAGCTTTAGGTCTGGGTTTTGATTGCAGTGGCACGTTTCTTGTGTATTCAGAACTGTAGGTTGTTTGGCAGTGGATCGTTTCAGATTGGGGTTTTTGAGTGGTTTGTTGTGAGTGTTGGTTTTGAGTAAAAAACCTATGATTTTCCTACAAGGGGTGGTATTACAGGTAGATTGTTTTGATTATGGGTGATTCGCTTAGAATTTCTTGCCCTTTGCAAGGGGGAGAAGGGTGTGGAGCTGGTAGAGGTGGGCGGGGGCATTCTAAAAAGTATTTTATCGACCACTTGGGTACTCGCCATTTTAAGACGGATGTGTTGAAGGGAGTTTACAAAGCGCGTATCGCGAATGATTTTTCCTTGTTTTCGGCTCTTGATCTTGCTTTGCATCAAGCGGGGATTTGGTTATGTGGTGAGTGTCTTTGTACGCATACTTTTGGTAAGAATTGTAGACATATGGATGGTGTTGTGGTTGAGTCTCCAGTTTTTGAGGATTGTGCGATTTGGGGGATTGCTTTGCCGGTTTGTTCGCCTAGTGCGGTTGTTGATGTTGATCGAGGTCAGGTTTCGTTGTCAGGTTCTGGGCCTCCCACAGATTGTGACGAGGGTTCTGTTAGAACTGGCTTAGGGGTGGGTTCACTTTGTTTAGATGTTGACCTCCTTGACCGTTTCTTTTTGACGCGCATACGCACGGTCAAGTGCATCCCGCCTAAGTTGAGGCTTGGTTTTGCTAGGATTTTTCTTAGTGCTCTTGACAAAGTTTTATCTAGCCCAAGTGATATTGCAGCGTGGGTGGAACTTCTCATCTTACCGGGTTGTATTTTGGCGGTGTTCGTACCGTCTTGCAGGGCTCAGCGTCGATCTGGTGAGAGGGAGCGTGGTCAGTTTGTTAGTATTTCTAGTGCCATTGCTCGGTGGAGGGATCCTGGGGAGAGGATTGGTTTGATTAGAGATCGTTTAGGTGGTCTTTCCTTTTCTTCGCGTAGGTACTTGAGGTCGAAAGATGCTATGGCGGCTAATATTTCTCAGTGCAAGCGTAAGTTGAGTGATGGCCACTTTTCAGCGGCTATTAAGGTCCTCACTTCTTCGGGTGTTGCCCCTGATTCTCCTGACACCCTGGGGGATTTGGAGGCTAAGCATCCCTTTGCTTCTCCTCCTGTTGTGCCTTCTTCTTCCTGTGGGGTGGACACGCTTTTTGTTCGCAAGGATCTGGTATTGAATCGGATTCGAAGTTTTCCCAAAGGTACTTCTTGTGGTCGAGATGGGCTTAGAGCTCAACATTTTTTAGATGTTTTGGGAGGAGCAGCTTCTACTGTGGCTGATGATCTTTTGGTTTCTATCACTGGTGTGGTTAATCTGTTTCTTTCTGGTAAGTGTCCTAGTCTGCTTGGTGAGTTTATTGCCAGTGCCCCTTTGACTCCGCTTGTTAAGCCTGGAGGGGGCATTCGGCCTATTGCTATTGGTACTGTGTGGAGGAGGCTTGTCTCTAAGGTTGCATCTTCTTCTGTTGGGGAATCGATGACCTCTTATCTGCATGATTTTCAGTTTGGTGTGGGGGTTCCAGGTGGGTGTGAGGCGGTTCTTCATTATGTCAGCAGGTTTGTGGAGGAGAGAGGGGATGAGGCCGGACTTTCTATGCTTTTGGTGGATTTTCAGAATGCCTTTAATCTTGTTGATAGGAGCACCATTATTCATGAAGTTCGGCTGAGGTGTCCGGCTATCTCGCCTTGGGTGGAGTTTTGCTATTCTCGGCCAGCTCGGCTTTATTATGGGGATTCTATTCTTTGGTCTTCTCAGGGGGTTCAGCAGGGTGATCCATTGGGTCCCTTATTATTCTCTCTTGCTCTGCATCCACTTGTTCATGCTATTCATCAAGCGTGTGAGCTCTCCCTTCATGCATGGTACCTTGATGACGGCACTATTATTGGTGATACTCTTATGGTTGCTAAGGCTTTGGATATTATTAGTGTGGAGGGACCGGCTCGTGGGCTACATCTAAACGTTGATAAGTCTGAGCTTTTCTGGCCGGTGGAGGATCCTCGGGGGCTGGTAGATGGCCTCTTCCCTGCTTCTATTTCTCGGCCGAGGTCTGGTGTCAAGCTTCTTGGTGGCTCTATTAGTCGTGATTCAGGTTTTGCTGGTAATTTTGTTGCGCGTTGGGTGTCTAAGGCTATTTCTTTGTTAGAGGCTATTAGGGGGCTTGATGACCCGCAATGTGAACTTCTTCTCCTTCGTTATTGTGCTGGTGTTTCAAAGTTGGTGTATGCTTTGAGGACTTGCCCCCCTGGGTTTCTTGAGGGTGTTTTGTCACAGTTTGATCAGGCCTTACGCGTGTCTTTGGAGTTGATTGTTACGGGTTCAGGGCCTGGGTTTGGTGATTTGCAGTGGCGTCTTGCTACTCTTCCTATCAGTATTGGTGGCCTAGGGGTCTTATGTGCTGAGGATGTCAGTTGCTTTGCCTTTATTGCTTCTCGTTTACAGTCTGGTGATTTGCAGGATCGGATTTTGGCGAGGTCTGGGATTGTTTCGCCGGGTCCTATTTTTCAGTCTGCTCTTGATGCTTTCTCGACCTGTTGTGGTGTCGATCCTCTCTCTGTCACCACTAGCTCTCTTGTCCCCCAGTTTATGAAGTCTTTGGCAAAGAGTTACTTTGGTTTCATTGATGGTTGTTTGACGTCGCGTTTCGGGTTGAGTCGTCGCCAGGAGGCACTTCTCAGCTATGTGCGTGCTCCTCATGCACAAGATTACCTTTTCACTATTCCGATTGATGGGCTGGGACAGCGGATGAACCCGAGACAGTTTCGTGCGGTATTGTGTTATCGTTTGTCGATTCCTTTATTTCCGGATGGTTCTTTGTGCTCGGGTTGCCATGTACATCAGATGGATCTGTGGGGTGATCATGTTGTTCATTGCGCTAGTGATTTGGGGGTTAAGTTTCGGCACAATCTTGTTCGGGATGTGTTGTTTGATATTTGTTCTAAGGTTGGTGTGTCGGTGAGGAAAGAAGCTGATATGGGATTTGTTTTTGATGGTGGACGTGATCTTCGGCCAGCAGATTTATTGCTACACAATTGGTCCCAGGGCAAAGATGCGTGTTTAGATGTTACAAGGGTTTCTCCGTTTGCAGGGGCGGGGTTGGATTCGTGGGTTCCTGGGAGTGCTTTGCAGTCGGCTGTTCAGAAGAAGAAGAGGAAGTATTCTTCTATTTGTGCTGAGCATGGTTACTCGTTTATTCCATTCGCCTTCTCGAATTTTGGGGAGTTTGAGGAGGAGGCGATGGGTACTCTCTGTGTCTTAAGCGGTTAACTGGTTGTCATTCTAATGACGCGAGGAGTGGTGGTTTTTGATGTCTAGACTTAGTTTTTGTATTCAAAAAGGGGTGGGCGCGCAGATTGTTTCGCGGCTCCCTTCCAATTTTGTGTGATTAATAAAATTGGTATTTGAATAAAAAAATAAAAAAAATAAAAAAAATAAAAAAATAAAATAATAATAATAATAATAAAAGTGATGGTTTTAAAGGGGTGGGAGCGCAGATAGTATCTCGGCTCCCATCCAGTTTGTTGTAAATCCCTTTTTTGTTGTTAATAAAAGTGATGGTTTTATAAAAAATAAAAAATAAAATAATAATAATAATAATAATAATCACACCTCAATATTGATAAAATGGAATTTTTTTGCTAGAGGAAGACCCTCGTAGTAGGCTTGTAGGTGTTTTTCCGGTTAACATTTCTCGGCGCATGCATGGTAATCACTTGGTGGGCCTGCTAGTGTGAATTTTGATTTTAGGAATGAGCTTGTGATGAAGCGAATTGATATAACCCTTGTGCTTATAGATGTGGTTTTTAATATCAATTATCCTCGATGTGAGTTGTTGCTTCTTCATGCTTGTACAGGTATTTCCAGGTTACACTTTACTATGCGCACAGGCCATCCTCGTGCGTTTGAGCTATTTATCTTTTTCTTTAAACTTAAATATCTCGCAAATCGTTATGACGAGAAATAAAGCATGTTTCTATAAAAGGGCACATCTAGATACTTTCGACTTTTTTTTACGTTTTTATTGAGTTACGCCTGAAAAATAATACGTGATTCGAATCACGAATCATATTTGATTTTATGGAACCACATATTCTTTTATGAAATCAAATATGATTTGTGATACATATCACATATGATTTCATCTGAAATGAATAAAAAAAAATTCGTTGAAAATATATCGACGTGTCCGTCTAACGAAAGATATAAAAAATACTTATCTCAATAGTGTATTTTCTGTCATATTATGATTTACAGTTTGCAAGATACTTTATTTAAAAAAAAACAGAAAATAAGTTTGTTTATTACTGATTAAAAAGTAAAAGCTTAATATTATTTAGTAAATTTTAAATATATGTACATCTCAACTTAAATCTAAAATTGATTCAAAAACTAACAAAGACAACAAAACTACCAATATACTAAATATAAATAAATTTATTATTCATATATTAAAAAACAACTAAGCTAGCAATATACTAAATATTAAAATATATGTCCATGTTTTTTAATATATATCCATGTTTGACTTTTTAAATCTTTGTTTTTCAACTTTGACCTTAAATATTTTTATTGTGTTATTTAATATTTGATGCATAATACATGAATGGATAGAGTTTTAAATGTATTTTTCATTGATATAATTTTCACCAAGTGTTATAAAATATGAACAAAAATATTTAAAGTTAAAATTAATAAAGAAAGACTCAAAAAAGTCAAAGTGGACAATAATTATGGCACGAAGGTAGTATACAATTTCTTATTTAGCATAAGAGTTTTGATGCTAGGTTATTGGAAAATAGTAGTACTTATATATTGCTCTAATCTTTTAACTAACCGATGTGGGACAAAACTAATCTTTCAAATGGTGTTTCATTTCAATTGCTCAACACATTTTAGTTCTTTCAACTTTCGAGCTTGAACATGTTATCATCTCATTCAATTCATTCTAGCGATTTTTTTATAAAACACGCAAATATGCTGGTGATTTTCTCATGGCTTGAAAATCAATGACGAATGTGAACTATAAAAAGGAATGCAAAACAAAATCTTCGATATAAAATAAGAAAATAGTATGATCCTCAATTTGGGTATGGAACTCGTCCTGATTACAGAATTTACTCATATACACAAAAACTAAAATACACGATTCGCCCTTGACCCAAAATAAGTCTCCCAACCTTTAATCTCTATAACTTTTCTATCATTGTCTTCACTCATGGTCTTCCTTAGATTGCTACTGGGCCATTGTGGTCGAAACGGGTTAGGGTCGCGTCTAGGTGTATGGACCGCATATTTCCTAGAAACGCATCTTAGAGAAACAGTTTTTGGGACATCCTGACCGACTATTCTTTCATGCAAGCTCTAGTATCTCAAGCCTATGTTTGGCCACCGAATATCTCATCGTTGAAGCAACAAGTTGTTGACGTAGTTTGTGTCTCCTCGTTAAAGCTCATTGTTTGTGAATACTTTTCCATACTGCTAAACCGAATGTGGGTCAAGATTGGGTTTTGATAACCATGTGTACCAATCCATGGCTTATGGCTACCATGACTTTAGTGGACAACAGATCACAGTATGTGTTATTTCTCGCACATATATAACATGCTAGGTGTGGTATGGAATTTGTACTCGGGCCAAAACTATCTCAACCATTTAAAGCTTTATAACTCAATGCACATGATCTCATTTGAGTGAGTACAAAATAACTATTTTGACACTTTGATCTTTAGGTACTCGAAATAGTGTAACTTTACTTAACGATGGTACAAAGAGTGGTGCTTGAGAAGAACACAAATAGTTAGATTGATCATCACTTTGTCAAGTAAAGAGTGCTGAGTAAAATGACATAAAACTCAAGTTTATATGGTTTTATATTTCATGTTCAGAAATCAGAAGCATACTTTAGAACACATGTTTTGTGATCGTCGCAAAATCCGTTAAATGTCACTTTTTATTTATGTATCCAACCTGCTTCAATCTGCAAGTTTAGTAGATTGCCCTATTGGCATATACTTCTTTAGTTGGTGTTTACTAAAATTTTTGGAACAACATACTAAAATCTTTGCACACAAGCCATAATCATTTTAGGATAATCTGAGTATCGATATCATTTTTGTCTAAGTTTAATCATCTTTTTAGATGAGGAACAAATTTCTTCAGGTAACAAATATATCTTATAAAAAATCTTCTAAGAAAAAGAACAAAATTTACACGCACAAGACAACCATTTTAGAACAATTTCGGCAACCATACCATTTTCCTGTATTTTAATCATTTTTTAGATGAGGAACAAATTTCTTACTGGTAACGAAACTATCCCACAAAAGATATTTTGAAATAAAGAATAAATTTCTTATAAGTACCCAATCTATCAAAAATAATGTTTACGAGTCGATACAATAAAATTCCGAGAATATATGAATTATAATTTACGATTCGATACCAAAAATTCAAAAAAACAAACAAAAAATACCAAAAGATTAAAAAAAGCAATAATACCCAGACATTGAATAACAACCGGTCAATACATATTCATTGACAGAGCACCAATGCTTACGATGTAAGCAAATAGTGGTGATTATATATTGTCGTGAAGTTTGTTAACTCATCGATGTGGGAGAAAGAAAATCTTTAAGATTTTGTCTCGTTTCAATTGCTCTAACTTTGTCAGCTCTTGGATGTAGGACAAAACATAAAAAGATTTTGTTTCATTTTAATTGTTCCATGTTATACGCCATTTACTAACTATCAAGCTTTAACATGTTATCATCCAACACAATTCACATAAGCGATTTCCATATACAACGGTCAAATGATACTGTGATTTTCTCATTGCTTTGAAAATAAAACTAAAAATGTTAACTATAAAATCAATAATTCTTGTTTTTCCATTCTAGTGTTAACGTCCATTTTTTAGGTGAGTTTGTTTTGACTTGAGATCAAGTGTGGGGATCAACTTTCACATGATCACTCACCACTTGAACGGTAAGGTTTTTAGCTTTTAACAAAAGGTTAAGTGTTGTAACTTCGTTAGGTGCATATATTATAGAGAAAATCACAAAAATACTCAATTTTTCAACCTATCTTCACAAAATACCCATTTTTATCCTTAAAAAGAAAAAATACTCAAAAAATCGAAAATTTTGACATCTTTGCGAAATAGAAAAAAAAATAAAAAATTTTCGAAATTTTCCATAAAAAATCAAAAATTTTCGAAATTTTCCATAAAAATATCGAAAATTTTCGAAATTTTTCATAAAAATATTGAAAATTTTCGAAATTTTGGAAATCAGTGTATTCCTTCCTCCAATGGTTATTAGCGACGTTTTTTCCTGTTACTTAGCTGTTGCTATTTCAAACATAATTTCCTTCCAATATAATTAGTGACACAGACCGTCACTAAACTGTCGCTGTCTTTAAAAGTTTTGAGTTTAAAAAAAATCGAAAATTTTCGAAATTTTAGATAAAAATATCGAAAATTTTCGAAATTTTAGATAAAAATATCGAAAATTTTCGAATTTTTATCAAAAATTTCGAAACTTTTCGATATTTTTTTCTATTTCGCAAGAGTGTCAAAAATTTCGATTTCTTTGGGTATTTTTGCTTTTTGAGGATAAAAATGGATATTTTGTGAAGATAGGTTAAAATATTGGGTAATTTTGTGATTTTTCCTGTATTATATATGAAAAGCTAAAAAATGATCCTGAAAGGAATCTCACTGCATAACTATTAAGAATAATCTCCAGGGCGGATCTACATATGATCCACCCGTGGCACGTGGCACACCTAATTTTTAGAGACAGAGTGTATTTTCTTGTGGCTTTTTCGATTTTTTGGAGGTGCCACACCTATTTTAGAGAAAGCAATGTGTATGGGTTGCGTTTTAAAAAAAAAGATGAAAGAGATGCAAGATGATGAAGAGTTATTTTTTTTGTCTCATTTGATCTTACAACTTGCTTTAATGTTTAGGCATGGTAATAGATTTTAGTACTTTCCTATATATTTTTAAATCTTTTACTTTTTAGTCAATTGTTTTCTAAAAAGAAAAGTGTGTTAAGACCACAAGGAGCTGTGGTGTAATAGTCAAAAAGTGTTGTCACGTCAGTAAAATAGGTTATGACATCAAAATTGCTACGACATCACTGGTATGTCATATCAATTCTGGTGCCATAAGTTTTTTTTAAAAAAAAACAAAAATATTTAAACTTAAAATAATATTTCATTAAAACTAAAAAACATTACATTAAACTTAAACTTAAAACAAACATTAAGAAAACACTTGAAAATAAACCACTCAAGGGTGGCTTAGTGGCAAAAGGATTTGTGGCTATCACTTCAAAATGTGTGATGTCTCAAGTTCAATTCCTGTAAAATGTGCAAACAAACTTGAAGTGGTCACGCCAACCTGCTAAAAAGGTAAGGCATTAATTGGTTTGAGTCCGTGTGACGATGGGCTCAAATCCCATGGATTAGTCGACCAATGTGTCAGAAATCACGGTTACCAAAAAAAACACTTGAAAATACATGTATCTAAAAATATTAAGAAAAAAACACTTTAAAAAATAATGGGCTTATAAATATTGGGCGAAAAAAAATAGATACATCCGTTAAAAACCCTAGCCACTGATAATCTCATATGCGATAGTGCGATACAAGCCAAGGTCATGCATGACCATTTTAAGATAATCTCAATAGTGATAGGCGATAAGTAAAAAAAATCTCTAATTGATCGGTAGAAATCGAAAAGTTAACATAAAAGTAAAGAAAAACAATTAAACCCATACGGGGAATATATGTTGATTGATTATTCTATCACATAAGGTAAAATTATTAGTTTCTTAACATATAATAGTAGCTATATATTACTCTAATGTGTGTTAACTCATTAATGTGGGACAAATCTAATCTTAAAGCTTTTGTATCATTTCAATCGCTCCATGTAGTGGTGCGGATTGACGGTTAAAACCGGTTTTCGGTTGTTAGGAAACCGTTTTTTTAAAACAGGTTTTCTAATAACCGGTTTCGTTTTAACCGGTTTTCTTGAAATCGGTTTTTCGTTTATGAATGTTTGGAACGGTTTTTTGTTATAAATTTTCGTTATCGGTTTTTTATCAGTTCGGTTTTTTTTTTATTATAAATTTTCATTATCGGTTTTTTAGGAGTGCTGTTCTATTTTTGTAGTGCCAGATAGTTGGGTTGATGGTTTTCATGTGACATGGAATCATGGATGGTGAATGGTCGTTTAGCACACCTCAAGTCAAACAAGAATCGCTAAGAAACATTCAAAAAGAAAATTCTTTTAGTAACGGTTTGTATAATAGGTGATGAAATCATATTTTAAAATTGAAATAACAAATTATTTGTTATTATGTTTTTGAGTTTTTTTCTTTGTGTGGTTTAAGTTTGAAAAATTGGAAACTTAATGAAGATAGAAGAATTTCAATTAAAAAATAATAAATTCATGTATATATTGAAGGGGAAAAAGTCAAAGGATATTTTTGTCATTCAACTTCGACCTTTAACATAAAAGACTATCGGTGTAAATGTTTGTTGGATAAGTAACCCGTAAAGGGTTTAGCAGGTCATCAAGTACATACAAAGATCGAAATTTAAAAGTTTAAATAATACATTGAGATAAAAAAATATTAATGCTACATATAACCATAAAAAGTGATAAGTTTAATATATTTTTAGGTAATTTTCCTATGAATAAACGAGGTAGTTATATTTATAGACCAATTAGTAGTACGAATCACATATTTTACTTGAACTCAAGAACATGTTTATCTACTTTTAGGACAATAAAGACAACAACTTGGTCAGTTTAGTCACGATCAAAAATCCATATTCCATAGTTAATGTGTTCGGCAACAAGCTTTTTGAAACATTTAGAGTGGTAAGCGACAAACGGTTAGCAGTTTGATTTAAAAGCTTGTTTGGTAAGAAACGACTAGAGTTTGAATATCATAAACCTACTAAATATTTCAAAAATTTTGCTAGCAGTTTGCTTTAAAATTACAAATTTATCATCTTTTAGTTTTTTAATAACTTTGTTATTTCCTTAATTATTTTATATCATTTATCGTAATTTTTTAGTTTATAATTAATTCTGCTGGTATGTTTACCGAACACTTTTATAATAAACAACTAGTGCTTGCTTACTGTTCCAACTAACTCGTACTGCTTACTACCTTCTGCTTCTGCAACTCTTTACTGCTACGTGTCGCCAAACATAGCCGCGTCCCAAAATACGTGATGATATTACTTTTAGGTAGCTAGATGTACTTATAAAAATAATCGGGAAAAATATCTTTCGAGACAAAGAACAAATTTCTTATAAATAATGAATCAATCACAGAAAATTCGAAAAAAACAGATGAAATGGAAGTAACGAATCTATGCGAAAAGACGAAAGTTTAGCACACACGACATAACCATTTTAGGATAATCTCGCCAATGATATCATTTTTCTTTATTTTAATCATTTTTAGGTGAGAAATTTCTTATTGATAACAGAACTATCCCACAAAAGATCTTTTAAAATAAAGAACATAAGTAACCAATCTATTTATCACTTTTTATAGTTGTATGTAGTCTACTATTTTTTTTTTCTTTTATCGTGAAACTTTTAAATTTCGTTATTTGTATGTAACGGGTGACTTGCTAAACCTGTTAATCTTAGGTGGAGCAAGTTACACTAGCAATTAATTTTTTATTACAAAACTAGTCCTTTTTACAAACAATGGTTTGGAATTAAAAAAAAAGGATTCTAAAAAAAAATCTTTTCTTAATGCATTTATTTTTCATCTCCTGCTTTCATACACCTTATCTTCAACCATCAAAACTCATCAAATCCATTCACGCAAACCTAGTTATATTCGTTTCTTTGATGAAATCATAAAAACCCATCTGAAATTCTATCAAATAAACGACAACCCGAATGAGAATTCAATCAATATATGATTATCTTGTAAAACTCATTACGACACATCCTCATATTCATCTTTTGTCGTCGTCGGATCTGGCCGAAGCGGCCCCGCCGCCACCACTATCATAGCACCCATCCGTAGTTGGGTTGATGGTTTTCATGTGACATGGATGGTGAATGGTCGTTTAGCACACCTCAAGTCAAACAAGAATCGCCAAGAAACATTCAAAAAGAAAATAATACTATTTTTAATGGCTACATATGATATTTTCGCACACCTCAAGTAACTCATCGGTGTGGGACGGAACCAACCTTAAAGCTTCTTTTTCATTTCAATGGCTACATATGATATTTTAGCCCATCGTATGTAATTTAGCAACTTTGAAGTTCAACATATAAAAAGTCTCGTGATTTTCTCAATGTTTGCATAGCAAAATCTTGGATATAAAATAAAAAAATTGTATGTTGCTCGATTTCGAAATGGAACTCGAAGGTCCTAGTTACAGAATTTACTTAATTCGTCGTTGACCCTGTAAGCACATTTTTTTTTATAATGTATAAACATTAACATTAAACATTAATTGATAAACACATTAAATCATTATGTCACAAGATCTTAGAATAAGATAATAACCATATAGATAATATGAGATAACATACCGGAAGCCATAGATGGTGTTGACATGGTGTAAGGAACACCTTAAATCATAAAGTAGTTTTTCACCCTTGACCCACTTTATTGTAGAAAGCTTGATGGAGAGCTAAAGTAATTATACGGTGTTTTCTTTTGTGTGTTTTTAGGGCAGGGCGATGACATAGTTTATATAATGACTTGTTGGTTAGCATGTCCATCAATACTAACACTTAAAACGAGAAAGATATCAAATACCATTAAGAGTAAATCAATTATATTTAATTTGATATTATCATGTCACGATTCATAGGGGATAATATATCAAATAATATATTATCTTACATTCTTAATGGTGTAACAAAAGACTAGCAAATTAATCTTAAAACCGTTATACATCATAAGTATCTTGACACAACTAACTACATAGTGGGGATTATGGCGGTCATACACAGTATACTCGTATACTCCCTTCCATACATCACAACATTATGAGTTCATCATGTTAGATTCATAAGTTATATATAAACAATCATACAGTCCACATAATTGTTATGATATTACATAAACATTTCTTATTAAAACATAAATGCATGCATAATAACATAAATAATAAGAAATAAAATCAGAAACAATTTATTGAGCTCAAAAAGTGTTTAAAACATCATAATTAGTTATCAATACAACCAAGACCCAACCTAAGAACATGTTGCATTAATGCCTTTGGTGGTAAACCCTTGGTAAGAGGATCTGCAATCATTAGATCCGTACTAATATGTTCTAGATACACTCTTTGTTTTTCTAAATTTCCTCTTTGACGATAAAGAACTTAATATCCATATGTTTTGCACCTTTGGAGTACTTATCATTCTTAGAGAAGAAAATTGATGCGGTATTATCACAATACATTTTCAGCGGCTTGCTTATAGTGTCGACAACCCCAAGCCCTAAAATAAAATTCCGCAGCCATAATGCATGAATGATAGCCTCATAACAAGCTACAAATTCTGCTTCCATAGTAGATGCAGCAATGATAGATTGTTTCGCACTTTTCCAGGAAATAGCTCCTTTAGCCAGTTGGAACACATAGCCAAACGTTGACTTTCCACTATCCTTGCATCCAGCATAATCAGAATCAGCATATCCAACCACTTCCAAGTTATTAGACCTCTTATAAGTAAGCATGTAATCCTTTGTTCCTTGAAGATATCTCAATACTTTCTTTGCAGCTTTCCAATGATGAATACCGGGATTACTTTGATATCTACATAGCATCCTGATCGCAAAACAGATGTCGGGTCTAGTGCAAGTTTGTAGATACATTAAACTGCCCACAATTGAAGCATATGGAATGTTTTCCATTTCCTTTCGGTCCACATCATTCTTTGGACATTGTTTAAGACTAAACGTGTCTCCCTTTTGAATAGGGACTATACTATCTGAGCATCTGCTCATATTGAATCTCTCAAGAATTTTATCGATATAGGCTTTTTGAGACAATCCTACTATACCTTGAGATCTATCACGGAATATTGAAATTCCAATCACATAGGATGCCTCACCCATATCTTTCCTTTCAAAATTCTTAGAAAGATATTCTTTAGTCTTATGCAATAAACCAAAGTCATTAGTCGCAAGCAAGATATCATCAACATATAGAACCAAAAATATAAACTTGCTCCCACTGATCTTGCGGTATATGCATCGATCAACGATGATTTCTTTAAAACCGAAAGATATAATGGTATCATTGAACTTAATATAGCATTGTCTAGAAGCTTGTTTAAGTCCATATATTGATTTCTTTAATTTTACACACCATATTTTGTTTTCCATCAATGAAAAACCCTTCAGGTTGTTCCATATAAACATCTTCCTCAAGATTTCCATTCAAAAAGGCGATTTTCACATCCATTTGATGTAACTCTAAGTCAAAATGAGCCACTAATACCAATATTATTCTCAACGAATTATTCTTTGAGACGGGTGAAAAAGTCTCATGGTAATCAACGCCGCTTTTCTGAGTACAACCTTTGGCTACAAGTCTAGCTTTATATCTTTCAACACTGCCTTTAGAGTCGCGTTTGGTCTTATAGACCCATTTACACTTAACTCGTTTAGAACCTTCTAGCAAGTTTACAAGATCCCAGACTTTATTTTGAGCCATTGATTTTAACTCTTCATTCATAGCGTCAATCCATAATTTAGACTTGTCACTTTTAATGGCTTGTGAAAAAGATACAGGATCATTACCAATACCAATATCAAAATCTGTCTCTTGCAAGTAAACAATATAATTCTCAAGGATAGCTGACTTTCTAACCCTTGTAGGTTTGTTCAAAGCTATTCCAACTGGTTCACTTGTTTGAGTCGATAAGTTATTTTCTTCATGAGGTGTTTCTTCATTATTTAAATGTTGTTCTAGATTTTGAGATACAGGAACAACATCTGGTGCAAGTGTGGTTTTTTTAGCATGTATGGAAGATGGATCATCATCCCTTATTTCATTAATATCCACAACTTGATTTTCAACACTCCCACTAACTTCACCATTTTCTAGAAATTTGGCATTGCCTGTTTCAACAATTCTAGAACTATGGTTGGGACAATAAAACCTATACCCTTTGGACTTCTCTGGGTAACCAATGAAGTAACCGCTAACGGTTCGAGAATCCAATTTCTTTTCCTGTGGATTATAAACCCGTGCTTCTGCTGGAAAACCCCAAACATGCAGGTGTCTCAGACTAGGTTTCCTTTCAGTCCATAACTCAAAAGGAGTTTTTGGAACTGACTTACTAGGAACCCTATTTAATAGACACACTGCGGTTTTAAGTGCATATATCCACAAACTTTTGGATAAAGAGGTTTTACTTATCATGCTCCTAACCATCTCAATTAATGTTCTATTTCGCCTTTCTGCAACACTATTTTGTTGTGGTGTGCCCGACATAGTATATTGAGCACATATGCCACGACTTTCGAGGAACTTTGCAAAGGGACCAGGAAACTGTCCAGATTCATCATACTTTCCGTAATATTCACCACCTCTATCTGATCTTACGATTTTCACTTTTCTATCTGGCTTCCTTTCCTCCTTAGTTACAAATACCTCGAGGGCATTTATAGATTGAGATTTTTCATGCAGAAAATATACATATCCATAACGTGAAAAATCATCTATGAAAGTGATAAAAAATTTTTAAATGGTCCATAAATATCGGTGTGTATAATCTCAAGGAGATTGCTGCTTCTTGTGGCACCTTTCTTGCTATGTTTGGTTTGCTTACCCTTAATGCATTCCACACATAAGCCAAAATCAGTGAAGTCTAGATTTGGTAGAATCTTGTTCTTCACCAATCTTTATAATCTTTCTTTGGATATATGACCCAAACGTTTATGCCACAAGAATGCAGAATTTTCATTCACCATGCTACGTTTCATTCCAACATTATGTTCAACGGTAAATAGAGATTCATAAAAAACATCATCAAGCTTTAATTTATATAAATTATCAATAAGATTACCATAACCAATAAAGGATTTATTCTTATATAAATTAAAACGACCATTTCCACCACCAAAAGTATAACCACTAACATCAAGTCTCGGAATAGAAATTAAATTTCTAGAAATTGAAGGTACATAGAGAGTATTCATTAAATCCAAGTAACATCCAGTATCTAACTTCAGTCGATAAGTCCTTATGCCATCAATCGGGGCCTGCATTCGGTTCCCCATATAGAGAAAGTTATTAGTTGGGCTTGTGGTTTGGATTGTAAGGAATCCCTGCATAATATTAGAAACGTGAGTAGTAGCACCAGAATCAAACCACCAAGTATTAGAAGGAACTTCAGACAAGTTTGATTCAAAGCATACAGAAACATAATCTATACCTTTCTTTTCGAACCAAGCCTTACGCTTAAGAAAATCCTTTTGGAAATGTCCCTCTTTCTTGCAAAATTTGCATTTGTCATCCCTTTGTTCCTTCTTTTCAGCATTGGCGAACTTCGAGGTTGTACCATGTTGTTTCTTATTAAAGTTCTTGGGTTTTGGTTTGAACTTCTGGTCAACTCCTTGATTCACCAAGTTAACGGAATGAACTCTTTGTTTCTTTGGTCTTGACTCCTCTTTAATAAGCTTACTAGATAGTTCATCAATATTCCACTTATCCTTTTAATGTGTTATAATTGATGTGGAACGGTCCATATTCAGAAGGAAGTGAATTCATAATGAATTGCACCAAGAAAGAGTCATCCACATTCATACCCAGTGCCTTAAGTCTTGCCGCATTATTAGTCATGTCAAGGACATGTTGCTGCATACTCTTTGTATCATCAAATTTTATGGTAGTGAGTTCAACCATAAGTGTCCCTGCTAGTGCTTTGTCAGCAGAACGAAACTTCTTTTCCACTAACGTAAGAAAATCTTTAGCATTCTGATTTTCAATATCAGTAAGAGAAGACTTAATGTTGTTGGCAATTGACATCCGCATAAAGTTCAAGCAAAGTCTGTTAGACCTTGTCCAGGCCTTATGGTATGATTTTTGAGCCTCTGTACTTTTATCAGTAAGGTCAGCAGGCTTATCCTCTATTAGCGCCAAGTCAAGATCCAAAGCACCTAAATGGAAAGTGACTTGTTCGCTCCATTCAGAGAAATTCACACCGGTGAACAAAGTAACAGAAGAAGCTTGAGAGTGAAGGTTAATTGCTGCAAAAAATGTGTATGCTTACTAGTTAAAAAAAATTGAGATAAATAATTTAAATATATATTATTGGTCTCCTTTGGGTGAACACAACAATATATCATAATTATTATTAGAATGTAATAAAACTTTAAAAGAAAATAAAATACACTTTGTCAAATGTATAAAGCATATTTGGATAACTACACACACATGACAAAAGTAATCAATTTTCAACTTTCAGTTTATTAGTTATAGAAGAACAATTTTTTCTTTGGGTAAAATTTATAATTTCTATCAACTAATAAAATATATAATAGCATTCTTTATATAAAATAACATCATATGACTAAAACTTGAAATTAACTTGATCACTTTGGTGACTAACAATTTAATCTCATCTTAATGTCATATAATGAATTAAATGACTTTAATGAAAAACAACGAAGAATTAAACACATGCAAATTTTATAAGCAATACATGATTTTAATGATGTAACATCAAGGTTCTATGATATGTCGATTAATATTATTATTAAGCATAATGAAATCATACAAAACATTACGTTAAGATTACAAAAGAGTACTGTTTTATAACCAATACAATATATATCACACATGAAGACATGCATGCATAACATGAAAAAATAAACATCACATGCACACAAAGAGACATATAAATTAAAAAAATGCATTAAAATGGTAACATAAAAATCAAATATCATATACTATCATATTGAATCATCATGCAACTAAGTTGATCACAGTACATAATGAATAAACTTAATTAATATTGCTCATTAATTCATTAGCATAAAAAACACACGTTGACAAAATTTATACAAATATACGGCGGAAGAAAAAAAAAACTTGACCTCAATTTAATCATATGAAACAAGAAAAAGAAACTGGATAGTAGATGCTAAAAAAATTATATACTAATAGCATCAAGTCAAAATAAACGTATGTTAGTATGGTTCTTACAAAAAAAAATAGCTAAGTGGTTGTTCCATATCAGGACTCGTGATGCATGTGTGATCTCTGTTTCATTTAATACTCATAAGTAATTATTTAAGCACATCATTCAACCGAATTTTATAAGTAAACATATACCGAGCAGATCAAAACGAATGTCAAATAAGATTTAAAGAAAAAAAATGAATCATTATCTTATTCAAAACCTTGGGCTCTAGATACCACATGTAAGCACATTTTTTTTATAATGTATAGACATTAACATGAAACATTAATTGAGAAACACATTAAATCATTATGTCACAAGATCTTAGAATAAGATAATAACCACATATATAATATGAAAAGATAACATACCGGAAGCCATAGATGTTGTTGACATGGTGTAAGGAACACCTTAAATCATAAACTAGTTTCTCACCCTTGACCCACTTTATTGTAGAAAGTTTGATGGAGAGCTAAAGTAATTCTACGGTGTTTTCTTTTGTGTGTTTTTAGGGCAAGGTGAAGACATAGTTCATATAAGGACTTGTTGGTTAGCATGTCCATTAATACTAACACTTAAAACGGGAAAGATATCAAATATCATTAAGAGTAAATCAATTATATTTAATTTGATATTATCATGTCACAATTAATAGGGGATAATATATCAAATAATATATTATCTTACAGACCCAACATACACCGTTAGTCTCAAAATCGAAAGAAGTCTGCGAACCTTTATCTCTTGCACTTTTCACCTAACGCTCCTGATCTAATCATTGTCTTCACTCCTGGTCTTCGTTAGATTGCTACGGGGCCTTTGTGGTCGAAACGGGTTAGGATCGCGCCTAGGTGTATGGACCGTATACTTGCTAGAAACACATCTTCAGAAGTTCCTCCAAAGCAGCATTTTGGTTTTGTTAATAGCTCAAACAAGCTAATAGAAACGGTTTGTCCTGATAGATTATTCTTTCGTACGATGTCAATCCTATATGTTTGTGTTAAAGTAGTTTGTGTCTCCTCTTTATAAGATCATGGTGTGTGAATGCTATTCCATATACGTAAATAAATATGGGTTTAGATTGGTTTTGAAAACCACCAATCCATGGCTACCATGAGCTTAATGGACAAGAGATGAGAGCATGTGGTACTCGTATATATAGGATGCTAGGTATGGTATGTCAACCACCAAAAGATTTATAAGTTAATGCACATGATCTCATTTTACTCCAGTGACTACAAAACAACCATTTTGACAGTTTGATGAGATACTCGAAAAAGTGTAACGTTACTTAAAGATTATAGAGATTGTGGGCTTTTAAGACATGACATTTTAAGAGAAAAATTTCTTATACTTAACGAATCTACCTGGTAAGACGGAAGTTCTTCACACAAGACATAATCATTTTAGGATAATCTCACTAACGAGATCACTTTTCTCTAATTTTAATATTTTTAAGGTGGCGAAGAAATCTATTATAAGTAACAAAACTATCCCACAAAAGATCTTTTGAGATAAGGAACAAATCTATATACCCTATAAAGCTACTACTTATAAAGGAAAAAACACAAAACCTTGAATGTTGAAAAACCACTTAATAATGGAATTGTTGAAAATTTTAATTCTATGTATTATAGAGTGTTAACAATGAAAGTTGAAATTTTATCTACTTATGAGATTGTTGAAAGTATTTCGGTAATATTGAAAAATTAATACAAGTCAAAACCCATGAATTAAAAACTTCGTAGGTATACGGCTCATTATTCTCCTCTATCTATACTAATATATCTCCACCGTAATGTATCCATGAAACAAAACAAAAAAAAAACCTACATACAACCGAGCCTCTGTCTTTCTCTCTTTAAAAATCACAGCTGCCACCATAGCCACCAGATTCGCCATCGCCACCATCTTCACCATCATCGATGGTTGATTGATGTTTCTGGTTGAGGGTTTAAGGTACCTCTTTGGCATGCGGTTGTTTTTGTTTGAGAACAAAGGAGGCTCTCTCTCTCTCTCTCTCTCTAAAAAACACAATTATCCAAAGGTGTTATCGTGTTTGTGGTTCTTTATGAGGCAATCATGCTGATAGTTTTTAGCATGGTTTTGGTCTGTTTTTTGTGGCGGCGATTGTGGTTTGACTAGATCTAAAGATGCTATCATATTTGTAGCGGAAACCAAATAAAGTTGATTTGTTTTTAGTTGGACCTTATAAAAAGTAAGTTTTGTTAATTCTGGTTTATGAAATATTTTTAGGTCATCTTGGTATTTTATTATTTCGTTTGATTGCTTAGTTGGTGAATTATATGATGGTTCGGTTCTTGATTGTTTCCAATTGGTTATTTGGTTTAAGTAGGTTCTTGATTGTTGTCAATTGGTTATTTGGTTTAAGTAGGTTCTTGATTGTTGCCGTTAGTTTTTGTCATTTGATTGCTTAGTTGAGCCATCATTTTCATCTTCTTTTTCACAGATTGGTATCTCAATGAGTAAGTAATTATTTTGAATATCATATTGTTTTTTAATTTATGTTGTTGTGTTGTGTTATTCGATTTGCTTATAATTTAAGTTTCAAAGCCAACATTTTTTACTTAGGTTTAATACTTGTAATTTGTTTGTTAATTGTGTGATGGTCATAACTAATCTAACAATGTGTCTTGTTTCAGCACATTCTGTGGAGGAAGTAGAGCATCTATGCCACTGGTTAGGAGTCCTTTTTAGATGACAGTTTGCAATATCTTTTTAAAGAGGTAAGATTAACTTCTCATTTGAATGTAAACATTGGATCCACTCATGGTTTATGTATATTTGTTTGTTTGTAGATGTTAGAAACTAATATAGGAAAGTTTGAACTTGTATACATAGAGAACTCATTGCTTTTGTATGCTTGGTTGTAGTTGAAATTATACAAATTAATCTAGGAAACTAATACTTGGAAACTATTTGGCTGGCCATGAATAAATAATACAACTATAAATAATATAACCATAAATTATACGGGAAATTAAACACAAACATGAAAATATATCAAATCATATATTGCTGGACATGGACAAATCATGTATTTGTACAAAACTTGCTACCTTTATTTGAAAAAATCGTATATTCTCTTGACAAATTATATGTCGTGACATTTTGTTTTCTGAAATCATGATCCTACCTTTTTATTTTCTAGAATTTGGCCAACATACAAAAGCATGTATCTGGTAAAGAAAATAGATCAAGAACAACAACTAGAAACTACATTGTAAATAATTGTATATGCTGATTAAGTACAATGCTTGAGTGATTATTAACCAATTTTTTAACTGTTGTCCTCATTAATGGTTCATTAAAAAGAAGTTTAAAGACAAGATGACTAAATTTTGGGTAATGCATATGCATTTGATGTTTTGAATAAGTTTTATTAACATTTTCTAAATTATATACTAAATAACATGTGCTTTTAGACCTTAAGCATCCATCAAGAGCATCGTGAGGTGGTCGAGAGACATGTCAACTGGAACCAGGGCCGATGAAGAGGTGTGATATTTTCTCTCATTTCTTATAGACAACTGATCGATCAATTTAGTCAATTCATTTGTACCTGATTTTGCAAATAGAAAAAAACAATTGCTTTCGTTATTCATTGTTTAATGAGCAGTTTATTAAACTCTTGATGCTAGCTCGTTAAGAAATAATACATCGCTAAAGATATCGTCATCACTGAGAATGGTAGTATGATGATTTCCATATAATGCTCCACTCAACCCACTCCAACCTTCATTCTCTAATCAGTTGCAAGTTCCACTTACCCAAAATAACAGTTTCAAAAACTGTCATCGACCCGTTGTCAACACCACTGGTCCCTCGAGTTCTTACTCTCGGGAAAGTCCCAACTATACCGCCAACCTAAATCCTCATCAAAATGATACTCGGACCATCGAAGAGTTGGCTCAAGATCTTGAGAATGCCAACAACGCGTCCGATAATGAGCTAATTAACTCAGATGCTGATGAGGGGGATGATGAGGGGGATGCTGATGAAGGGGACTATTCAGATTAGGAGTTGTTGTTGGTTTTAGACTTTTTATTATGTGTAATAACTTTAAACTTGTTAAATTGTGAAACATGGATTTATTATGATGTGTAATAATTTTAGACTTGTTACATTTGTGAAACAAGGATTTTGTGAAATGTATTTTATCGTTTTGGCTATTTATCGTATTGTAGATTATTAGTATTGTACCGTTTAGTGATTTGTAGTATTGTGGATTTGTTGAAATATAGATTTTTTCCGGAAAAAAATACCGGAAAAAATCTGGAAACAAGCTGCTTAATGCAATTTTTTTTGGCCCAGGCAACATTTAGGGTCGAAATTTTCGACCCTAAGTACAGCTTTAGGGTCGAAAATTTCGACCCTAATATTTATGGTCGAAATTTCGACCCTAATTTTCGACCCCAAATTCAATCCTGCAAACTTGTTTTTGGTATCAAAATCATATAAAATGAGTAAATAATTAGGGTCAAAATTTTCGACCCTAAATATCAAAGTAACTTTTGACCCTAATTTAATACATTAAAACTAATAAAAACATTTTCACAATGTGTTTTTATTTACACGTGGATAATATTTAGCGTCAAAATTTTCGACTCTATATTACAAAGGTATTCGACCCTAAATTTTGGTCAACAATTTAGCTGAAAAGTAGTGGGGCCCGTTTTTCGACCCTAAATTACAAAGTGCGTTTCGACCCTAATTTTTTAGGGTCAAAGATTTGGGTTGCCAGGTTAGGAACGAATATTTCGACCCTAAATTTTAGGGTCGAAATTCTTTAAGGTTTAGGGTCGAAAATTTCGACCCTAAACAAGGCGATTCTTGTAGTGAGTTAGGCGTATTATTGGGGCATCAGTTCATGTTTTTCCATTCTAGTGCAAACATTGTTCGTTATGGTCACTGTTTTTCACATGATCACTCGCCACTTTGGAGCATTAACTGTTTTAGATAATCTCACATGTGATATTTCTTTTTCTAAGTTAGGCGTATTAGCGGGGCCCCAACAAGGGGCTCTGCCCCTTGACCCCACAAGGGGCGCTGCCCCTTGATCCCGCAAGGGGGCGCGGCCCCCTTGACCCCCGCATTTGTTCGTGGCGACATCAAGTTAGCTAGAACGAGCATGCACTCCGCATTCTCCTTACTCGCCTGTAAGCTATACTTGATTAAGCCCTTGATCTCAAGTATATCACAATTACACAAACATATATGTGATGACACTAAAATCACCAACATTCCTCCCCCATTTTTGTGTAATCCTTAACATACTAAAATGAATAAAACAAACCAAACTCATGCATAAATGAAAATGTCGCAACGATTGAATTTTCACTTAGTATATTACGCATTCCAAATATTCAAGAATCTGGGTGTCCCACGGATTGAACCCATCAACTCGTTTGAATACTCGAAGATAATATACACATAAGTTTCTACAAGTTTCTAATGTACAAATACTTGACACTATTACAAAGCCATGTGTCCATATCCTTCATGAGCATATAAAAGCCAAGTCCTAGCTTCTTGAAGCGGCGACACTCCATGCTCATATAGGTAGTCCTTTTAGTCTTGCACCTGCAATGCAATTTTTCAAAAGAACTATTAAGAAGTTAAACTTCAACCTAACCCACTTGCAGTCTGAACACATACCATGGGATGTTATGATGTGTTCCAATCTTTAAATGTAAGCTTTCCGCATTGAATTCAGCTTCTAATGTTGTATTAGAAGGGAATTGGGTATCTCACAGTTAGAGATTTAAATGGACTTTAAACCTATCCCGATAGCTGACTTGTGCACTAAGTCTCTAGCTAATCCTTTTGTCAAGTGATCCGCCATGTTTTGTTGAGAACGAACAAAATCCACATAAATCACTCCATTCATGATTAACTCACGAACCATGCTATCTCTAACACCTAAGTGTCTTGACTTACCATTGTAAATTTGGCTATATGCCTTAGCCAAAGTTGCAGCACTATCGTAATGCATAGAAATAGGAGAGATTGGTTTTGGCCACAAAGGAATCTCATAAATAAGATTCCTTAACCATTCTGCCTCCTTTCCTGCAGCAGCTAAAGCTACAAATTCACTTTCCATTGTCGAATCAGTGATGCAAGTTTGCTTCTTAGAAGCCCATGAAATGGCACATCCACCTCGCAAGAATAAGCAACCAGTAGTAGAAGTATGATCTTCACTATTGGTTATCCAACTTGCATCAGAATATCCTTCAATAACCGAAGGAAATCCGACATAAGACAAACCATAATCCATTGTCTTTTTCAAGTACCCGAATACTCTAATTATTGCTTCCCAATGATGATTACTAGGATTACTAGTAAATCTGCTTAATCTTCCAACAGCATAAGCAATATCTGGCCTTGTGCTTGTCATAGCATACATCAAGCATCCAATAGCCCTTGAATATTCAAGTTGATTCACAGGTTTACCCTTATGGGGCATTAGTTTCAAACCTGCTTCCATGTGAGTACTAACCGGACCACAATCTTCACAATTAAACTTCTTGAGAATTTTCTCAATGTAGTGAGATTCTGTAATCACAAGACCCTTGTTGTCTCGCTTGATTCTTATTCCAAGAATCACATCCACCTCCCCCATATCCTTCATAGAGAAGTTTGAGGACAAAAACTCTTTAGTTTTATCAACTTGATTTTGGTCAGTGCCAAAAATCAACATGTCATCAATATACAAGCAAATGGTGACTCCTTTACCAGCAAGGGGCGCTGCCCCTTGATCCCGCAAGGGGGCGCGGCCCCCTTAACCCCCGCATTTGTTCGTGGCGACATCAAGTTAGCTAGAACGAGCATGCACTTCGCATTCTACTTACTCGCCTGTAAGCTATACTTGATTAAGCCCTTGATCTCAAGTATATCACAATTACACAAAAATATATGTGATGACACTAAAATCACCAATATTTGTGGCATTTCTTTGAGCGACAATGTGGTTGATATGATATACTACCTATTTGATGTATATCAAGATGGAAGGTTAAGCTCAGATGAGATTTTGCGAGTTTGGCAAAGGAAAGAGGAGGACAACTTACAACCAAGTGAGGCAGGACTGATGGGCTTAATCCCGTATTGGTTGCAATGCCTGAAAAGCAATTGTTCAACGAGAATACTTTCTAAATTTTGTCAGTAACAAATGTAGAGCGTCACTACAATCATTTCTATGTACATCAAATGATAAATGCAGACAACTTTTGTTACACATCATAGAACTGAAAAGTTTGTTTCGCAATTTATATAACAATTTAGGAAATTGCCAACATTTTCGTACGCGTGCATGTCGTGAAACAAAAACAGTGCGCCTAACCATCTATTTCACATGCTGCAAAGCACAATATAATAATATATCCTCATTTTTTGCTAGTTTACTATATCATGTAAAAAACTGTACCTCAAAATGGCGATACATCATTAAACTATTCTAGCACGACCAACATACCACTTTGTTAGCTAATTTGATGTGAAAATGAGTGTGTATCATGCATATATACATTAGTGATTTTATGTCGTGTATTCTAAAGAATCAGGTTGTGCTGATTGTGATAGTGTTGATATTTTCTGATCGTTTACCATGGCCATCTTGTGCTCTTGTACAACGCCATCCTCTATTTTTGGTTGTTTGTAGTCTTTTAGGAGTGGGTTACAATTGACTGTATACGAAGCTGGTCTTTCTTCTTGGAACAATATTCAAAGACGGAAATACTCTTTAGGATATGGGGAAAACAACTTTACGCATAATTTTCGACGTCCTTAAATTTCACCTCCAACAATAACTTGAAGGGTGTCTGGATGTGATTATAGAACGGATCATATGAGATCCTAATTAATGAATCACATGGTTCACATCCTTTGTTACAAACACAAACATGCGAAAAGAATGTACCACTATGATACAACGGGATGTGTGAATTACACTTGCAATTTGCAACACATTAGGGTAACATCGGAGTGACATGGTAAGGTCAACAAGTTGTTAAGCAACTAAAAAATGTAGAAATAAAAAAATAAAAAGAGGCACTTGCGGGTGCATATTTGCAGGTCGATAACTCAGTGATAGAACTAATCATAGCTCTAGGTTCCGAGCACACAAATCTAACCTACAAATCATAGTAACAAGCCAAAACAAAATCAGGATAATGTGAAATGACTGAAATCCATATAATAATATGTCGAGTCCATAATACCTCAGTTTCTTGAGGCTCCTTTCTAAGATCACAAGTGGTCTCATTTTTGTATATATGAGCATGATACCTGCAATAAAAAACATATTCAAAAGAAGTCGTACCTAACGATACATCATTTGGATTCTCTTATAGATTTTTCTACTTTAGGTAAGTAACGAAATTATCGTAGAAAAGTCGATAAAAAGATAAGATATCGTAACGACTCCACCCAAAAAATTCAAAAAAAATAAAAGATATATACGTAAAGAATCTACCAAAAAATCAATGAAATACCCCATACACTTAACATATATTAATTTATTATTCAGTATAGGAAGGGTACTAACATTGATCTAATCGTTAGCAAATATTAGTAATTATATATTGCTCTAACTTTGTTAACTCGTCGATGTGGGACAAAACAACTTTAAGCAATTTATCAACTATCAAGCTTCAACATGTTATCATCCCATTTAATTCACATTAGTAATTTCCTTATAAAACGGGTAAATGATACTCTGATTTACTCATTGCTTTGAAAATAAAATTATAGATGTGAATTATAAAACCAATAGTGAAACCAACAATTAATGTTAAAGAAGATAACAGGCGAACATATTGAATTTATAAAATGGGCAAATAGTAACTGTGATATTCTCATTTCTTTGAATGTCGAATAAACAATATTGAATTTATAAAATGTGATTTTAAAATAACAAAATCAACTGTAATTTTACAACTCATATGTGAATTTTAAGAGCTTAAATTTCAACACTCGAAAAAAGGTTTGTCGAAACTATATAGATTTGTCCCTCTATAACAACGATGATTTAATTCTCGTCGTGATGATTCGTTACACGTATCGATTAATAGTCTGTGAGATATTTGATTTTTTAAAAGAATCATAAATGTTTTTATTTAGTATAACGAAAAAAAATGGAAATTGTTTGTCCATTTAATTTTTATAAAATATGTGAATTATGTTGACCTTTTCTTGTTGTATTATATTATCATGAACCGATGACGCAATAACATGCTCTAAGGTGATAATCAAGCAAACATCCCTTTAGTCCTTTGTTTTCCTTCTAGTGTTAACGGTTGATCTTTATGGTCACTTTGTTTTGACTTGAGATGATGAGATTGAGTACGAGATCAACTTTCACATGATCACTCACCACTTGAACACTAATGTATTTGGTTTTTCACAAAAGGTAAAGTGTTGAAACCTCGTTAGATGAATATATTAGATGCCTGCCAAGGAATTGTCAAAACGATTCTGAAAGTAATCTCACCTAAAGCATAACCATTTACGACAATCTCATGTGAGATTTTTTTTCTCTAATATAAATAATCTTTTGATTATGAGGAATAAATCTCTTTTAGGTAACGAAACTATCTCAAAAAGATTTAGATGAGAAGGTTAGTGGAAAAGTAAGAGTTGGAGACGGTTCATACATAGAGATAAATGGAAAAGGATCAATCATAATAGAGTGTGATGATGATGAACAAAGAATCATATCACATATCTATTATATCATAAGCCTGAAAAGTAACCTATTGAGCCTTGGACAATTCACTGAAATTAGTTATAAAGTAGTAATGGAAAATGATGAATTACGACTTTATGACATGGATAACAAGATCTTCTTAAAGGTCACAAGACAAAGGAACCGACTCTATAAGGCAAATCTAAGGATAGGCCCACCTATCTTCCTTTTAGCAAACTTACAAGACACATCATGGTTATGGCATGCAAGGTTAAGACACCTAAACTATAAGTCACTCACTACGATGACTCAAAAGAACTTAGTCCATGGAATACCTAGCATTAAACCTACAACACAAATTTGTGATGTATGTTTACATGGAAAACATAGTAGAGCGTCATTCCCAAAGAAAGCAAAAACTAGATCTACATCACCATTGGATTTAGTATATGGAGACTTATGTGGACCAATCACACCACCAACACCTTCTGGAAAGAGATACATATTCTTGCTAGTCGATGACTATTCAAGATTTATGTGGGCATATTTCTTAAGTACAAAAGATCAAGCTTTTGATGCTTTCATGAAATTCAAGGAGACAATAGAAAAGGAGCTAAGAACAACATTAAAGATGTTGAGAACTGATCGTGGAGGAGAGTTCACTTCAAATGAATTCACGTAATATTGCAAAGACAATGGCATAGCACGACAACTTACCACACCTTACTCACCACAACAAACTGGAGTAATAGAAAGAATAAATAGAACACTCATGTCTATGACAAGATGTATGATGAAAGCAACAAACATGCCACAAGACTTTTGGGAAGAAGCTGTTAGACCCGCCATATACATCTTAAATAGTGCATCCACTAGAGCACTAGAAGATATCACTCCATACGAGGAAATTAAGCAAAGAAAGCCAAATCTAGAAACCCTAAAGATGTTTGGCTGCGTAGCATATGCAAAGGTTTCATCATAACATCTAACAAATTAGATGATCAAAGCACCAAAATGGTATACTTAGGAACCGAATATGGATCAAAAGCATATAGACTATTTGACCCAACAACACGAAAAATTTGCGTTAGTAGAGACATGAAATTTAAAGAGGATGAAACTTGGGATTGGAGCAATTATTTAGACGAGCATATCAATGACGAACCAGAATGGGTCGATTTCAAAATAGACAATCTAAGCGAAGATGATCACTATGATCATGAAATCGAACCTAGGGAAGAAGACGAACCAAACAACGAAGACGATAATTTTAATAATTACGACGATAATGGATACGCAACACCAACAAATAGTTCACCCATACATTCTCACACGACTCAAACACCATCAACAAGGTCATCTCAAGTAAATTTCCAAGTTACACCAAATAACCTGACACACTCATTCAATCAAAGTAATCGAGAATCATTAGCATCTACAAGCTCTCACTCACGACTTGATCATACACCTATAAGAGGCTATAGATCATTGAATGATGTCTACAAAGACACTAAGCAATACTACTAGCAAAAGATGAACCCAAGAACTACAAGGAAGCTTTAAACGACCAAATATGGATAGAAGCAATGAAGGATGAGTTAGATTATGTAAATAGGAATAAAACATGGGAACTCACAACCTTACCTTATGGTCATAAAGCAATTGGCTTAAAATGGGTGCTTAAAACCAAGAGAGACGCAAATGGGAAAATAATCAAGCACGAAGATAGATTAGTAGCAAAGGGCTACATATAAGAGCATGACATAGAATTTGAAGAAGTTTTTGCTCCTGTAGCAAGAATGGAAACAATCAAATTATTACTTGCCATAGCTGCAAATAGAAAATGGGAAGTGCATCACCTCGACGTAAAATATGCATTTCTACATGGAGATTTAAAGGAAGAAGTATACGTTGCACAACCCGAAGGATTTATAAAGAAAGATGGAAAAGTCTACAAATTAAGGAAAGCACTTTATGGATTAAGACAAGCACCACGTGCATGGAACATAAAGCTAGAAAACACCTTGAAGTCTTTAGATTTCAAGAACTGTGCATTCGAGCAAGCCATCTACACAAAGGCCACAAAAGACACAATCCTACTAATAGGAGTCTATGTGGATGATTTAATAGTTATTGGCATACCTAAGAAAGAAATTGACAAATTCAAAGCTCAAATGGAAGAAAAAGTTGAAATGAGCGACTTAGGATTGTTAGCATACATATCTATAACGCAATCCGCCTACGCCAACAAGATACTAAATGAAGCTAGAATGATTGACTGCAATGAAACATTGACACCAATGAACCCTGAAACAAAACTAACAAAAAAGACTAAAGACACATTGGTAGACACAACCGAATACCGAAGCATAATTGGATGCTTAAGGTATTTACTTCATACAAGACCCGGCATAAGTTATTCCGTGGGATTACTTAGTCGTTTCATGCAAGAGTCAAAAGAGCAATACATGAAGGCAATAAAGAAGGTACTACGTTATGTAAAAGGAACGAAAGATCATGGAATCACCTACAAACATAATGGAGGAAACCAAATACAAGGATATAGCGATAATAGCTATGGAGTTAACACTGTAGAAAGCAAAGGAACTACTGGCATTATATTTGACTATGGTGAATCACCTATTAGCTGGAGTTCACACAAACAAGCCACTGTAGCACTATCATCATGTGAATCAAAATTCATAGCCGCAACTGCAGCAACAACTCAAGCATTATGGTTAAAGAGACTACTTAGAAAGCTTACTCATACAAGAGAAGAAAAGATAACCATAATGGTGGACAACAAATCAACAATACAACTGATGAAAAACCCAGTTTTTCATGGAAGAAGCAAACATATCGACACTAAATACCATTTCATCCGAGAATGCGTTGAAAGAGAGGACATACAAGTGGAATTTATAAGTGGCGAATATGAAAAGGTTGACATGCTCACAAAGGCACTACCGAAGATAAGATTTCATACGATGAGGCAACTTATTGGACTACGAATTCTACAACAACAATGAAGACGACATTTTGTGTTTATGGGGGAGATGTTGGGGCGATTCTCTCAGCCCACTGGATTAATCCCAAAACCCCAAATATAGCAGTTAGGATAACAAACGGTTATTGGCAGTTATTACAAACTCCAAACCGACACAACGGTTCATGAAACGTTACATCATTTCATTCACACCGTTTAAAGTAGTATATATAGGATACTCATTTGTACAAACACATGATGATGCATATTGATATTTGATAACATATATGAAAGATTGATTTTACAAAACAACTTTGCATATCTGTATATCTTGATTTGAGTTCGAAGATCCAAACACATAGAATGAAAAACAACAGAAAGTTCGAAAAAATAAGGAATTATAATTTCCAAATCAATACCTAAAAATGCGAAAAAGGAAAATATATCCAGTACATCGAATAACAAATCAATACATATTCAATATAATGGATCATTTCCTTAAGGTATAATGAAATAGTGGTGCTTATATATTACTCTAAAGTATGCTAAATCACCGATGTGGGACACTTTACTCCATCATATATAATTTGGCAACTTTTGGCAAGTTATCATCCCATGCAATTAGCTTTTAAAATATTTGATCTTGATAACCATTAGTAAGTAAATTTATGGATTTTGTTATTTTTTACTAGTTCTTTTTCATCTTTTTATGAAATAATGAAATCCATAAAGAGGAATTTTAGAAAGTCATGGAGTTGATCGATGCGAGCTCAACATCGACTAGGGTCACAATATAGGAACCTGGTGCGTGGTGGGATTAACGCCTCGACACGAGTAAAAGAGATGACATACTTGAGTATTTCTTTGGAGAAGACGGGAAATCGCGTCTCCCTCGACACGAGTCGAAACGATGGGTTACTTGAGGATTTGCATAACGAGGTTCGTAATCTAGTTTCACTTGACGAATTTAGTATCAAACAACGAAAAATTCATTTGATCTTTAGTGTACTTTCATGTGTGTATAGATATTGTCACTTGAATTTTCACATTATGACTACAAGTCAAGAGGAACCTCAGCTGCTAAGGATTTTGCGTTATCAATGGTAGCATCTGCCGCTATGAAGCACAACATCAAGTTTCTAGATTGAGTAGAGAAATTGAAATATGAACAAAAACTTTTAAACATTTGCATTACATTCGAAGATTTTAAGAAGTTTTCCGTATTACGGACACAACTGAGACCTCTATTTCTTGTTATTTTTAGTTTTGGTAAAGTGAACGGGCTCATTACAAAGAATGATTTCCAACGTGCTGCTGAGCAGGTTTGCGGGATTTCCTTGAGCGACAATGTGGTTGATATGATATACTATCTGTTTGATGTAAATCAAGATGGAAGGTTGAGCTCAGATGAGTTTTTACGAATCTTGCAAAGGCGAGAGGAGGACAACTTACAACCAAGGGAGGCAGGACTGATGGGTTTGCTTTCGTGTTGGTTGCAATGCTTGAAGAGCAATTGTTCAACGAGAATACTTTTTTAACATTCTCGGTAGCAAATGTAGAGCGTGAATTGCGACAAATTCTATGTACATAAAAAAACATATCCAAAAGAATTCGTGGATTTGTGTTCCAATTTACTTCCAGTGAGTCTCTAGTGAGTAAAATTTAGAGTGTTGGTTTTAAAATGAAGCTAGTCATCCTATCTTCCTTTAAGTGAATTCGACGCAGCTTCTTGTGAAAGCAAAATTCATATGACCACCACCTTTCTTGCAACAAGAAACATCTGTCTTTAAATTGCTGAAAGAAGCAGTGTAGGGATCAACTTTCACATGATCACTCACCACTTGAACGGTAAGGTCTTTAGTTTTTCACGAGCATAACTATTTATGATAATCTCACCTGTGATTTTTTTTCTTTAATTATAATAATCTTTTGAGACGAGGAATAAATCTCTTATAAGTAACGAATCTATATTGTTGATCCAGAAAAATCATAAATCTCACAGGTAATGAAACTATTTGTAAAAGATCGATAAAACAGGCAAAAGTTTTCTCTAATTTTAATCATTTTGAGATGAAGAACGAGAAAGGTCGAAATTTTTCTCTAATTTTTATTATTTTATAATATATAAACAAATTTTTTATGAGTAACGAATCCAGAAGAGAAAATTAGATACAATATTTAGTACTCCGTATATATTTTTTTTCAATATAATTAAAACAACCTACACTACAAGAATTCAGGTGAATACCCACGACTAATACCCACACTCATCATTTGGAGGGAATTTACCCACCTAATACCTACCCATCACCCATGAGCGGTCACTTTAAAAGTTGATCTTATTTCCCTCAAATCTCCCACAATATTACCCATAAAATTAGCCACAAAAAAGTATTTTGTGTGTAGATACATGGGTAAATAATTGGCGTTGGAATATTTCCCATGAATTACCCATGTCTCAAGTTATCATGGGTATAAACGTGGGTATTTAGTGGGAAAATACTATTTACCCGGGAATGCTAAAGTCATTTTTATTTGTGGGTAAATTTACGTGGGTGTTTTATGGGTGAATATTTGACCATGACTTTACATGTCTTATTACTTGTATGGAAACTTGGTTGTGGGTATTTTTGCGGTTAATTTATGGGTAAATAGTAATCATTCACCGCTTCACCATAACTGTTTCCCTTCTTAACCGCTTCACCGTACCATATCCATAACTGTATCCCTTCATCTCCAATCCCTTCATCACCATTCCACCTTAATCACCAATCCACCATAACCGTCCGTATCACTGTATCATCTTCATAACCAAAACCGTCCGTATCACCGTATCACCGTATCATCTTCATAACCGTCCGTATCACTGTATCACCCAACAGTAACCTGTATTGCGTTCTGTTCTTTATCATCTTCATCACTTATTATCACCCAACAGTAACCTGTCGCATTATCCCTGCCCTCCACCAGTAACTTGTCGCTTAATCCCCGATTTGTGTTCTTCACTGAATTGCGTTCCCTTTTTTCTTGGTTTCTGTTCTTCATCTTCTTTGATTGGCAGTAACACATGATCGTTTTTGTAGTTTGACTGTTTTGGTTGTGGGTTTATTTTGGTTGTGGGTTTTCGGTTGTTAGAGTTGGGTTTCGGTGTGCAGGTTTGTTTTGGTTGTGGGTTTTCGGTTGTTGGAGTTGGGTTTGGGTGTGCAGGTTGGTTTACTGTTGGGTTGGTATTTTGGATAGCTTTGCTGGTTAGCGAGAGTTTGCTTAGCTTTAGGTCTGGGTTTTGATTGCAGTGGCACGTTTCTTGTGTATTCAGAACTGTAGGTTGTTTGGCAGTGGATCGTTTCAGATTGGGGTTTTTGAGTGGTTTGTTGTGAGTGTTGGTTTTGAGTAAAAAACCTATGATTTTCCTACAAGGGGTGGTATTACAGGTAGATTGTTTTGATTATGGGTGATTCGCTTAGAATTTCTTGCCCTTTGCAAGGGGGAGAAGGGTGTGGAGCTGGTAGAGGTGGGCGGGGGCATTCTAAAAAGTATTTTATCGACCACTTGGGTACTCGCCATTTTAAGACGGATGTGTTGAAGGGAGTTTACAAAGCGCGTATCGCGAATGATTTTTCCTTGTTTTCGGCTCTTGATCTTGCTTTGCATCAAGCGGGGATTTGGTTATGTGGTGAGTGTCTTTGTACGCATACTTTTGGTAAGAATTGTAGACATATGGATGGTGTTGTGGTTGAGTCTCCAGTTTTTGAGGATTGTGCGATTTGGGGGATTGCTTTGCCGGTTTGTTCGCCTAGTGCGGTTGTTGATGTTGATCGAGGTCAGGTTTCGTTGTCAGGTTCTGGGCCTCCCACAGATTGTGACGAGGGTTCTGTTAGAACTGGCTTAGGGGTGGGTTCACTTTGTTTAGATGTTGACCTCCTTGACCGTTTCTTTTTGACGCGCATACGCACGGTCAAGTGCATCCCGCCTAAGTTGAGGCTTGGTTTTGCTAGGATTTTTCTTAGTGCTCTTGACAAAGTTTTATCTAGCCCAAGTGATATTGCAGCGTGGGTGGAACTTCTCATCTTACCGGGTTGTATTTTGGCGGTGTTCGTACCGTCTTGCAGGGCTCAGCGTCGATCTGGTGAGAGGGAGCGTGGTCAGTTTGTTAGTATTTCTAGTGCCATTGCTCGGTGGAGGGATCCTGGGGAGAGGATTGGTTTGATTAGAGATCGTTTAGGTGGTCTTTCCTTTTCTTCGCGTAGGTACTTGAGGTCGAAAGATGCTATGGCGGCTAATATTTCTCAGTGCAAGCGTAAGTTGAGTGATGGCCACTTTTCAGCGGCTATTAAGGTCCTCACTTCTTCGGGTGTTGCCCCTGATTCTCCTGACACCCTGGGGGATTTGGAGGCTAAGCATCCCTTTGCTTCTCCTCCTGTTGTGCCTTCTTCTTCCTGTGGGGTGGACACGCTTTTTGTTCGCAAGGATCTGGTATTGAATCGGATTCGAAGTTTTCCCAAAGGTACTTCTTGTGGTCGAGATGGGCTTAGAGCTCAACATTTTTTAGATGTTTTGGGAGGAGCAGCTTCTACTGTGGCTGATGATCTTTTGGTTTCTATCACTGGTGTGGTTAATCTGTTTCTTTCTGGTAAGTGTCCTAGTCTGCTTGGTGAGTTTATTGCCAGTGCCCCTTTGACTCCGCTTGTTAAGCCTGGAGGGGGCATTCGGCCTATTGCTATTGGTACTGTGTGGAGGAGGCTTGTCTCTAAGGTTGCATCTTCTTCTGTTGGGGAATCGATGACCTCTTATCTGCATGATTTTCAGTTTGGTGTGGGGGTTCCAGGTGGGTGTGAGGCGGTTCTTCATTATGTCAGCAGGTTTGTGGAGGAGAGAGGGGATGAGGCCGGACTTTCTATGCTTTTGGTGGATTTTCAGAATGCCTTTAATCTTGTTGATAGGAGCACCATTATTCATGAAGTTCGGCTGAGGTGTCCGGCTATCTCGCCTTGGGTGGAGTTTTGCTATTCTCGGCCAGCTCGGCTTTATTATGGGGATTCTATTCTTTGGTCTTCTCAGGGGGTTCAGCAGGGTGATCCATTGGGTCCCTTATTATTCTCTCTTGCTCTGCATCCACTTGTTCATGCTATTCATCAAGCGTGTGAGCTCTCCCTTCATGCATGGTACCTTGATGACGGCACTATTATTGGTGATACTCTTATGGTTGCTAAGGCTTTGGATATTATTAGTGTGGAGGGACCGGCTCGTGGGCTACATCTAAACGTTGATAAGTCTGAGCTTTTCTGGCCGGTGGAGGATCCTCGGGGGCTGGTAGATGGCCTCTTCCCTGCTTCTATTTCTCGGCCGAGGTCTGGTGTCAAGCTTCTTGGTGGCTCTATTAGTCGTGATTCAGGTTTTGCTGGTAATTTTGTTGCGCGTTGGGTGTCTAAGGCTATTTCTTTGTTAGAGGCTATTAGGGGGCTTGATGACCCGCAATGTGAACTTCTTCTCCTTCGTTATTGTGCTGGTGTTTCAAAGTTGGTGTATGCTTTGAGGACTTGCCCCCCTGGGTTTCTTGAGGGTGTTTTGTCACAGTTTGATCAGGCCTTACGCGTGTCTTTGGAGTTGATTGTTACGGGTTCAGGGCCTGGGTTTGGTGATTTGCAGTGGCGTCTTGCTACTCTTCCTATCAGTATTGGTGGCCTAGGGGTCTTATGTGCTGAGGATGTCAGTTGCTTTGCCTTTATTGCTTCTCGTTTACAGTCTGGTGATTTGCAGGATCGGATTTTGGCGAGGTCTGGGATTGTTTCGCCGGGTCCTATTTTTCAGTCTGCTCTTGATGCTTTCTCGACCTGTTGTGGTGTCGATCCTCTCTCTGTCACCACTAGCTCTCTTGTCCCCCAGTTTATGAAGTCTTTGGCAAAGAGTTACTTTGGTTTCATTGATGGTTGTTTGACGTCGCGTTTCGGGTTGAGTCGTCGCCAGGAGGCACTTCTCAGCTATGTGCGTGCTCCTCATGCACAAGATTACCTTTTCACTATTCCGATTGATGGGCTGGGACAGCGGATGAACCCGAGACAGTTTCGTGCGGTATTGTGTTATCGTTTGTCGATTCCTTTATTTCCGGATGGTTCTTTGTGCTCGGGTTGCCATGTACATCAGATGGATCTGTGGGGTGATCATGTTGTTCATTGCGCTAGTGATTTGGGGGTTAAGTTTCGGCACAATCTTGTTCGGGATGTGTTGTTTGATATTTGTTCTAAGGTTGGTGTGTCGGTGAGGAAAGAAGCTGATATGGGATTTGTTTTTGATGGTGGACGTGATCTTCGGCCAGCAGATTTATTGCTACACAATTGGTCCCAGGGCAAAGATGCGTGTTTAGATGTTACAAGGGTTTCTCCGTTTGCAGGGGCGGGGTTGGATTCGTGGGTTCCTGGGAGTGCTTTGCAGTCGGCTGTTCAGAAGAAGAAGAGGAAGTATTCTTCTATTTGTGCTGAGCATGGTTACTCGTTTATTCCATTCGCCTTCTCGAATTTTGGGGAGTTTGAGGAGGAGGCGATGGGTACTCTCTGTGTCTTAAGCGGTTAACTGGTTGTCATTCTAATGACGCGAGGAGTGGTGGTTTTTGATGTCTAGACTTAGTTTTTGTATTCAAAAAGGGGTGGGCGCGCAGATTGTTTCGCGGCTCCCTTCCAATTTTGTGTGATTAATAAAATTGGTATTTGAATAAAAAAATAAAAAAAATAAAAAAAATAAAAAAATAAAATAATAATAATAATAATAAAAGTGATGGTTTTAAAGGGGTGGGAGCGCAGATAGTATCTCGGCTCCCATCCAGTTTGTTGTAAATCCCTTTTTTGTTGTTAATAAAAGTGATGGTTTTATAAAAAATAAAAAATAAAATAATAATAATAATAATAATAATCACACCTCAATATTGATAAAATGGAATTTTTTTGCTAGAGGAAGACCCTCGTAGTAGGCTTGTAGGTGTTTTTCCGGTTAACATTTCTCGGCGCATGCATGGTAATCACTTGGTGGGCCTGCTAGTGTGAATTTTGATTTTAGGAATGAGCTTGTGATGAAGCGAATTGATATAACCCTTGTGCTTATAGATGTGGTTTTTAATATCAATTATCCTCGATGTGAGTTGTTGCTTCTTCATGCTTGTACAGGTATTTCCAGGTTACACTTTACTATGCGCACAGGCCATCCTCGTGCGTTTGAGCTATTTATCTTTTTCTTTAAACTTAAATATCTCGCAAATCGTTATGACGAGAAATAAAGCATGTTTCTATAAAAGGGCACATCTAGATACTTTCGACTTTTTTTTACGTTTTTATTGAGTTACGCCTGAAAAATAATACGTGATTCGAATCACGAATCATATTTGATTTTATGGAACCACATATTCTTTTATGAAATCAAATATGATTTGTGATACATATCACATATGATTTCATCTGAAATGAATAAAAAAAAATTCGTTGAAAATATATCGACGTGTCCGTCTAACGAAAGATATAAAAAATACTTATCTCGATAGTGTATTTTCTGTCATATTATGATTTACAGTTTGCAAGATACTTTATTTAAAAAAAAACAGAAAATAAGTTTGTTTATTACTGATTAAAAAGTAAAAGCTTAATATTATTTAGTAAATTTTAAATATATGTACATCTCAACTTAAATCTAAAATTGATTCAAAAACTAACAAAGACAACAAAACTACCAATATACTAAATATAAATAAATTTATTATTCATATATTAAAAAACAACTAAGCTAGCAATATACTAAATATTAAAATATATGTCCATGTTTTTTAATATATATCCATGTTTGACTTTTTAAATCTTTGTTTTTCAACTTTGACCTTAAATATTTTTATTGTGTTATTTAATATTTGATGCATAATACATGAATGGATAGAGTTTTAAATGTATTTTTCATTGATATAATTTTCACCAAGTGTTATAAAATATGAACAAAAATATTTAAAGTTAAAATTAATAAAGAAAGACTCAAAAAAGTCAAAGTGGACAATAATTATGGCACGAAGGTAGTATACAATTTCTTATTTAGCATAAGAGTTTTGATGCTAGGTTATTGGAAAATAGTAGTACTTATATATTGCTCTAATCTTTTAACTAACCGATGTGGGACAAAACTAATCTTTCAAATGGTGTTTCATTTCAATTGCTCAACACATTTTAGTTCTTTCAACTTTCGAGCTTGAACATGTTATCATCTCATTCAATTCATTCTAGCGATTTTTTTATAAAACACGCAAATATGCTGGTGATTTTCTCATGGCTTGAAAATCAATGACGAATGTGAACTATAAAAAGGAATGCAAAACAAAATCTTCGATATAAAATAAGAAAATAGTATGATCCTCAATTTGGGTATGGAACTCGTCCTGATTACAGAATTTACTCATATACACAAAAACTAAAATACACGATTCGCCCTTGACCCAAAATAAGTCTCCCAACCTTTAATCTCTATAACTTTTCTATCATTGTCTTCACTCATGGTCTTCCTTAGATTGCTACTGGGCCATTGTGGTCGAAACGGGTTAGGGTCGCGTCTAGGTGTATGGACCGCATATTTCCTAGAAACGCATCTTAGAGAAACAGTTTTTGGGACATCCTGACCGACTATTCTTTCATGCAAGCTCTAGTATCTCAAGCCTATGTTTGGCCACCGAATATCTCATCGTTGAAGCAACAAGTTGTTGACGTAGTTTGTGTCTCCTCGTTAAAGCTCATTGTTTGTGAATACTTTTCCATACTGCTAAACCGAATGTGGGTCAAGATTGGGTTTTGATAACCATGTGTACCAATCCATGGCTTATGGCTACCATGACTTTAGTGGACAACAGATCACAGTATGTGTTATTTCTCGCACATATATAACATGCTAGGTGTGGTATGGAATTTGTACTCGGGCCAAAACTATCTCAACCATTTAAAGCTTTATAACTCAATGCACATGATCTCATTTGAGTGAGTACAAAATAACTATTTTGACACTTTGATCTTCAGATACTCGAAATAGTGTAACTTTACTTAACGATGGTACAAAGAGTGGTGCTTGAGAAGAACACAAATAGTTAAATTGATCATCACTTTGTATGGTTTTATATGGTTTCATATTTCATATTCAGAAATTAGAAGCATACTTTAGAACACGTATGCTTTGTGATCGTTGCAAAAGCCGTTAAACGTCACTTTTTATTTATGTTTCCAACCTGCTTCAATCTGCAAGTTTAGTAGATTGCCCTATTGGCATATACTTCTTTAGTTGGTGTTTACCGGCTTTGTCCATATTGGGTAAACACTGCACACCGACAACATATGCTAGATCTCATGAAATCTTTCATTTACTATTACGTGTTAAGCTTAATCACATGTAATAGGTTTTTGAGCGGCTAAACAACACCGAAATCACCTAGCTCGAAACATCATCTCTTAAATTAAGATTTGATGTCGACGGCGAAAAACGTTATTAAAAAACCATAGCAAAACGCAAACCCATCTTCTAGATCTAGAATACATGAGGGTGCCAACTAGTGTCACTGGTGAAGTCATTGATAATCACATGGTTTACTTGAAGTCGAGAACATGCTTATCGACTTTAATTTTTAGGACATTAAAGTCATAAGGACAGTAACCTCGTCTCTTTTAGTCCATATTCCATAGTTGTTATACAATGGGTGTTTAGCCGTTTGAATAGTCCAATCAAAACCACAGAAGAGTCGAAAAACATATGAAATATAAGTAACAAACGTACCCAATAAGGCAAAAGTTCTGCACGCAAGACACAACGATATCAACTTTCTCTAATTTTAATCGTGTTTTAGACGAGGAACTAATTTCTTATAGGTAACAAAGCTATCGCACAAAAGTCAAAAAACAGATGAAATATAAGTAACAAACATACCCAATAAGGCAAAAGTTCTGCACGCAAGACACAACGATATCAACTTTCTCTAATTTTTTAATCGTGTTTTAGACGAGGAACAAATTTCTTATAGGTAACAAAGCTATCGCACAAAAGAAAAAAAATAATTACAAGTCGATACTCGAAAAAGCAAACAATACCGTACTGAATAACAAATCAATACATATTCGTCATACGGTATTTTTTACTTATACTGTAAGCAAAGAGTGGTGGTTATATATTGCTCTAAAGTTTGTTAACTCAATTGTGGGACAAAGCAAATCTTTAAGCTTTTGTATTATTTCAATTGTGTATCACACTTTAGTCCGTCATACATAATTTCACAACTTTTGACCTTTAAGTAGTTATCATCTCATTCAATTAAAATTAGTTATTTACCTAAAAAAAGAGCAAATTGCACCTGAGATTTTCTTATTTCTTTGAAAATCGAATGAAAAAAATGAACTTTAAAATCCATAGTGAAATCAATTAAACGAGAGTAAAATCAAAGAACATAACAACCAAACATATAGAATTTGAATACATTAAAATTAAAAAAAAATATTTCTTAGAAGTAACGAATATATGTAAGAAAATTCCAAAAAAAAAAAAAAAATATAACTAACAATCTACCCAAAAAAAATCGAAATAACAGATAAAGTATAGGTAACAAATAAACCCGAAAAAACAAATGAAATACCCATGCGTTGAACATGTAATGATTTCCAACGAGCTGCTGAACAGGTTTGCGGTATTTATTTGAGCGACAACGGCTTACTTTCGTGTTGGTTGCAATGCTCGAAAAGCAATTGTAAGTATCGTCGATAAAATAGATTAAATATCATTAATGAGTCTACCAAAAATGTCAATGGAATACCCATACACTTAAGGTGCCGTTTGGTTGGGCATATTGGAGAATATTGGAGGATATTCAAAATTTTGACATTTTAATTTCCCCAAATATTGTGTTTGGTATGTCTAAGGAAGGAATTTACAATTCCCCGAATTCCTAAAATGAAGGATATTGAAATTACTCTAAAAAGTAAGGAATTTTAATTTACTTGAAAAATTTATATTATAAACTTTTTTTCTAATCATTTTTATTCGGGTTTTTATGTTATATAAAAAACTATAAAATTAAAAAAATTTATATAAAAATTATTTTTTCGATTTTTACTCTTTTAAATAGCAAAAATAAAATTTATATTAAAAATTTATAGAAATTGTTTATAAAATTTATAGAAATTTTTAATAAAATTTATAGGAATTTTTTACAAAATTTATATAAATTCTATAAAAAAAATTATTGAAATTTTTTATAAAATTTATAAAATTAAAAAAAAAAATTAATATAAGTTTTTATAAAGTTTATTGAATTTTTTTATAAAATTTATATAAAAATTTTATAAACTTTATATAAATTTTTTATAAATTTATTATAAAATTTTTATAAACTTTAAATAAATTTTTTATAAAATTTATATAATTTTTTTATAAAAAATTTATAAAAAAACTATATAATTTTTTTTTAAAAATATTTATAAAAAGTTAAAATTCGATTTTTAGTTTTTCAATAATATTTTTATAAAAAATATTTATTCGTTAATTGGTTTAATACAAATTCAAGAGTTCAAAATATTACAAATTTCTGTCAACCAAACAGGATTAGGCATTTTAAATTCTAGAATTTTAAATTCTTAGGAATTTTAATTTACTAGATATTAGAATTTCAGAATTTTAAAATGTTGAACCAAACGGCTAAGTGCATTCTGTTATTACATTCTGTTATTACTTTGTCAGCTCGTCGATGTGGGACAAGACATCTTTAAGCTTTTGTTTGATTTCTATCGTTGCATATGTTATCAAGATTTCCTCATTGCTTAGAAAATAAAATTAACATTTAGGATAATCTCAAATCCGATACTTTTTTTCTAACTAAATATTGTTTTAGATGAGGAACAAATCTTAAATAGGTAACCAAAACTATCTCAGAAAAAATAAAAAGAAACCATCAAAAGTTTTGCACAAGGCGGATAGGGACGGAGTGAGGGGTGTCTCGTGGGTGCACGTGACACGTATGAATTTTTTTGATTTAATGTTAATTTTCGAAAAACTCATTGATTTCTTCTATTTGCATCTTAAATGCACCCGGTAATTCGAAAATGTGTTACTAGTCTTATTTAATTAGTATCCTTACAAATAAAAACAAATATTAACTTTGCTAAATTACGATTTAAAAAATTTTGTACACCCAGTCATAAATGGTCCTGGCTTGGCTTCGTCCCTGACGGTATCTCAATAGTGATAGCATCATATGTAATTTAGCAACTCTAGAGCTTCAACAAGTGATATTCTACTCTGTCATATGTAATTTAGCAACATGGTATGTCTATTTAATTTTTAGAAATTTGCAAATTTTACTGACATTTTCTCATTGTATATTATTATAGACTAGTACTTCTCGTTTCATATTAAATGTCCACTTTAACATTTTTTGCTCTTACTTTTTAAACTTATGACTATAAATCTTTTTATTTATATTATATATTATTTGATAAAAATTATATTAATGATAAACAATTTAAAACTCCATCTATCCATATATTTTCCTACAAGTATTATACAAAACAACTAAAAATATTTATATTCAAAGTTGTAAAAAAAACCGAAAAAATTCAAAATGGTAATTTAACTTATTTATTGCCAGCCGAGCAGTGATAAGAAAAAGTGACATGGCACAATATACACCGTATAAATTGATATAGAAATCAATTTGGACCACTTAAACTCATGCTGCATTTCAGGCTTCTCAGTTGGGAAGATATGCATGGAATTATAGCACGTTTTTGTGATGATAAGTAAACATAATCTATTGACAAGTCACTTTTACCTAACTTAGCAAAATATCCGGATAATTCTTGAGTGATACAGTTTAAATAAGTAGCACCTTTATTATTCCAGCAATCATCGGTAGTTTTGTACTCTCAATAAGTATCTCTCACATTCATCTTCTTCTTCAAATAAACTTTACCACCATTTCCATAGATATACCACACCACAAAACCAATGAATTCCGAATCGACGAACTATATCTTACCGTTGTACATCTCGAGATGGCTTAGATTGGTTTTCTTTAGAATGTATTTCATACTGTACTTGGTTAAGTGGTAATCACATACTTACATTATATCTAAAAAAATGTTGTGAAGGAAAGTTATATAATGTGAATTTTGTATGTTTTAATTATTGATGATAAAAACGAAAGGGTGATGTTACTAATACCCTCCTTAGCCTCACAAAAGTACAAAAAAATTACTTCCAATACCCCTTTTTTGTCCTCCTTTAACTGTACATCACAGTTTTCTGTCAGTTTTTTTTCGTATTTTTTGACAGTTTACTATTTTTAACATGTTAAACTTTATATTTTTTATTCCGTATTTTCCGTTTCACAGTTTTATAACAAAAACAAAATTAAAAAAATTTTAAAAAATCAAAAAAAAAAAAATCAAAAAGTTAGGAGGGGTACCAATAACGCCCCCAAACGAAAACACAAGTTCACTGTCAGTGGATGTATTTTTAATCAATAATAATGTCAAGTGGTGTTTTGATAGTGTGGCATTGGAAGTATCGAGATAAAGAGATCATTGTGCATCTTTTCATATTTCTTTTGTCTAAAACAAAACTAAGGTTTGTAATCTAAATGAGCAGTGGACATGACGGGTTTGGCTAAAAATTGTCATATGAGGCGATAGTTTTTCACTTTTTGTATGGCGAGAGTAGAAATAAGTGTACTTTTGCGTTACACGGATAAATGATTACTTTTTCTGTCCCATATTAACAGTTTATGTTATTATTTTTGGACGTCCCATATTAATAGTTCAGTCTAAAAATAGATAAGAAATATATATTAAGTTTACAATATCACCCTCACTTGAATGTATTTGTTGGAATCAACAAACGATAATCAAAGACGAATTAAAGACAAGAAACAAGAAGATGCGATTTTGCGGAAGCTTTTCTCATTATCAAATCAAAAATCAAAGGTGCAAAGTTCTTAACATATGAATCCCTATTTATAAGCCAAACCAAACCGACTTATACTATTACTTTTCTATTACAAAGATACTAAAAATATTAAACGGCCCATAGAAGTTTAGATCACATTCTTAACAATCTCCACCGTGATCGAAACTCCTAAGAAATACCAAAAACTCAAAAACAAATTCAAAATTTCAAATGCTAGAGAAACTAGCTTATTGCAAACAAACAAACAATCGATCGAATATGAAAACGATCAACCAAACAAACAAACAAACAAACGATCGAATCTGTAAACGATCAACCAAACAAACAAACAAACGATCGAATCTGAAAACGATCAACCAAACAAACAAACAAACAAACAAACAAACGATCGAACCTGAAAACGATCAACCAAACAAATCCATTCAAAGCAACTCACATTCGAAACTCGCGTAGCACGAGGTGTCATTAGCAATACCCATTACAAATTCCTTTTCTTTTAGCTTAGGACAATTGAGCTTCCAATGGCCTTCCTCCTTGCAATAATGACAAGTAACTTTGGGAACAAGACCCGAAAAACTTGATGATACTCCACCTTTATCTTTACCTTTTTCAAATCGATATCGACCCCTATCACGACTTGCGGTTGATAAACCCACAGAGTCAAACTCATAACTACTTCCTGATGCTTGTTGATGAAGCTCTTTCAAGGAAGAACCTTCTTTCATTCGAAGCACGAACAAACGTTGTTTTAATAACAACTTATCAGTCAACGACTTTGTCATATAAATTGTTTCTAATTTGTCCCATACACCTTTTGCCGTTTCCTCGTCACCAACCTCATAAAGAACTTCATCCGATAAACATAGCAAAATAGTCGAGTGTGCCTTTTCTTCTTGCAACTTATAGTTAGCATCACTCATGTCATCCGGCTTTGTGCCGGAAATAGATGCCCAAATGCCTTGTTGTTTCAATAAGGCTCGAATCTTAATTCTCCACAAGCTAAAATTACTTTTACCCGAAAACTTTTCAATGTTAGTGATTTGAGAATTCATGGTAAGTAAACAAATAGAAACCAAACAAATTAAAGTCCAAAAATAAGATAAAGCCCAAACTAAAAAGCCCAAGTGATCTTAACCAAAAAAACCTCGACTGTCTTCTTCCCCAAATCTGAGCAAACACAATCGAACCCTAAAAAAAACAGAGAACCAAACGAATCTACGAAACCCTAAATCGAACCTTCTTCCAATAGTCACAACGATCGAACCACGCTCTGATACCACTTGTTGGAATCAACAAACGATAATCAAAGACGAATTAAAGACAAGAAACAAGAAGATACGATTTTGCAAAAGCTTTTCTCATTATCAAATCGAAAATCAAAGGTACAAAGTTCTTAACATATGAATCCCTATTTATAAGCCAAACCAAACCGACTTATACTATTACTTTCCTATTACAAAGATACTAAAAATATTAAACGGCCCATAGAAGATTAGATCACATTCTTAACAGTATTATTACAAATAATAAAGAATTTGTAAATTACTTGGTTAAGGGTAAATTGTAATTGTGTAAAAAGTAAGAGAGAAACTTGAAAAGCGATGTTTTTATTAAACTATGTGTTTTTAGTCGATCGACTATTATTATGAGACGGATGGAGTATTAACGACTTTTCTAAGAAAATTAGATCATATAAAAGTTATTAATTAAAAAACAATCGTTTACCCGTGCAACGCACGGGTATTGTTCATGTTTAATATAGGATGGAGAAGAAATTCAATAACACGTTTGACGAGTAATAATCAAAGAAACCATCCTTTAAAGATTGTTTGTTTTAGTTAGGCACGATATGAGGGCACTAATTCACGGTTTTCCATTCTAGTGTTAACGTCTATCTTTATAGTCACTTTGTTTTTACATGAGATCAAGTGTGGGGATCAACTTTCACATGATCAGTTACCACTTGAACGGTAAAGTCATTAGTTTTTCATAAAAGGTAGAGTGCTGAAACCTCGTTAGATGTGTATTTTAGATGGTTTCCATGAAAAAGGTCAAAAACCGTTCGGAGAGTAATCTTACTTGGAGTATAACTATTTATGATAATCTCATCTGTGATTTTTTTTTCTTTAATTATAATAATCTTTTGAGATGAGGAATAAATCTCTTATAAGTGACCAGAATATTTAAGAAATATTTAAGAAATATCGAAAAGAGAAAGTTTTACACATACAACATGACCAATTAGGATAATCTCACTAGTAATGGCATTATTCTCTAATTCGAAGCATCTCAAGGAATAAATTTACTAAAAGAATTTATCCAAGAATGGTCAAAAAATTTCTCTACTTTAAATCGTTGATGAACCAATTTTTTTATAAGTAACGAATATAGTTGATTTTAAAAATTTGTAAATCTCACATAGGTAATGAAACTATTTAAGAAAGATAGCGGAAGTTTTGAACACTGAAACGTGGAAAGTTTCTTTACTTTTAATCATTTTTAGATGAATAACGAGAATGGTCGAAAGATTTCTATAATTTTAATTTTTTGAGATGAAGAACAATTTTTTTTTTAATAATAAACGAATGTAAAATTGATTCAAAAACGTTAAAAAGAACAAATGAACTACCCGTAAACTCAATATTTATTGATTTATCATTTAGCATATATGAGCACTACTTGTTTAATTGTTGGGCAATAGTACTAATAGTACTAATTATATATTGCTCTAATATTTCTTAACTCATCCGTGGGATAAAACCAAAATTTTTATATTGCTATATGATATTTTAGTCCGTCATATGTAATTAGCAACTTTCTAGCTTCAACATGTATTCATCACATTCGAATTGACACTAGTGATTGTATGGCATTCGTACTCGGGCTAAATTTATCTCAAGCGCCAAAAGCTTTATAAGTTAATGCACATGATCTCATTTCATTGACTACAAAACAATTATTTTGACACTTTGATCCTTAGATACTCGAAAAAGTCTAACTTTTCTTGACAATACTACAAATAAATTAACTTGCCAATCCATGTACTAAATATGTCGATTTATTATTTGGTCTCTGAGGAAGTCGTCTGTTTTGAATTTGTTAGCAAATAATTATTTTTTAAAATTTCTCTAATGTTTGGTATCTCATCGGTGTGAGACTGAACCAACAACCTTAAAGCTTCTGTTTCATTTCAATCGCTCCATATAATATTTTAGTCCCTATGTAATTTAGCAAATTTGAGCTTCAACATGTTATAAAAATCCTGATGATTTTCTCATTGCTTGAAAATCAAATGAACAATGTCAACAATAAAACGGAATGCAAACCAAAATCTAGAATATAAATTAAGAAAATAGTATGATCGTTGATTTGGAAATGGAACTCATACGTCCTAGCTTAGTTACAGAATTTACTCAACTCGTCCTTGACCCAAAATACACCATTAGTCTCAAAATCGAAATAAGTCTGTGAACCTTTAATTTCCTGCACTTTTCTACCTAAAAGTCCTGATCTTATCATTAACTTCACTCATGATCTTCCTAAGATTGCTACTGGGCCATTGTGGTCGAAACGGGTTAGGGTCGCGCCTAGGTGTATGGTGTATGGTGTATGGACCGTATATTTGCTAGTTATCATTCAAAACCCTAACTCGTCCTCTGAGCGGTGGATCTTCGAGTGAATGTTCTTTCTTCTAACGATGTTCTCAATATCTATATTGAAATTGTTAGGGTTTTGTTATGTCATTGTTCAACCTTGTATACTTTGAGATGTGAATGCAGTGTTGAAACAATGCAACATATCATCCTCTTTGTTGTCGTGTTGTTGGAATTTTTGCTAAGGTAATTACGTTTGATCTCTTTATTTATAATCTTAGTTGGTTTTTCTTTTTAATGTTATATTTTTCCTTGTCTTTCGACTTCTTTTTATTATGTAAGGAGTGGTATACATGATTTTTTTTGTTCAAACAGGTTTGCAGATGCGGACATATTGTAGGTGCTCTCTATAGACGTGGATGGAGAGACAAATGCAGACACATTGCGTATGTCATTTTTAACGTAAATCCTTCTGGTTGTGCCCACACTACAACCACACTAGTATGTCATTTTTATTGGTGTTTCTTTATGGTTGTAAAAAGTGAACTGATTGCCTCCTTTATAACATTGTTTTGTGTAATTTTGATAGAGATGGTGCAGTTCTTTAGTTCTGATTTATTATAAAGTTCTTGTGTATGATTAATTATATATGGGATTTGGAATATTTTCATTATATTAACTTGCTATCATGCTATGTAATATGCATATTCACATACTGATGTTTGCTTGAAATTTGATCAGAACCTTATGATTATTATGGGAGAAAAAGTAGAAATGAGCTTGAATCCATTACTGGTGCATCATTGAAGCGAGTCTGTTACACTTGCTAATATCAATAAAAACTTGATGCAGAAAGCATAGTTTCTGTATATATGTATATGTTGAAAACATGCGGAAAGAGACTAGCATTTTGTATTATGTAATTTTGAGCAAAGATTTTGTATTTTGTAATTAAGTCATGCTTTTTTGTTAATTGGGGTCCTTATCATCATAACAAGTTGTGTTCAGGTTATTTATACTAATGCTCAGTCTTTATAAAATTATTCTTAAATTCTGTTAATTACTTTTATGTTTTGTGCAATTCTTCTGTTTGTAGAAGAATGATTATTCTCAAATCATAGCGTGTTCGTTTTCCAAGACATTTTTATTTCCTTTAATAAAAAATGGTATTATATATACTCCACAAATCCATACACGACAAAAGATATTTCTTTAGCAGGATTTGTTCTATTTTTTTGTGATCAATATTTTTCAAATATATCTTATTTTTAACGAAATATCAATTCTTTAAATAGATGTTTATGTTTATTAATATTAGAAGTGTTAATCGTGTATTTTTTTTAATAGTTGTATGCAGAATGCATGAATGCCTAAAAATAATCTATTTTTAAAACCAATTTCGTCAAACTTTACAAAATTTCTTTTTTACATCTCCTTATCTCTATTTCTTTGCTATATCTATGTGTCTACTTCCATTATATCCATTATAATAAAAGGTTTACCATCCAAAATCGAATGTTAATATGTTGAAGGTTGAAAAATTTATCTCTACTACGAGGAACCTCGAAAACTTTAAAGTGGAAAGTCAAATTATATTTTAGCAAGTTGTGGAGATTGTTCTAATATCTACTCCATAACTAAAGCAGAGAAATCGTTCTACAATAATATTTTAGGAAGTTTCCTAAATTTTTATATTTTCACAGTAGGAAAGCATTGAAATATCTCACAATTATAAAGCACAAATGAAAATTATTATGGGTGAACTTTTGAATTGGTGGGAAGGTATTAAAGGAATTATTTCAATTAGGAAACCTCTTTAATCACACGTTTGAAATGAAACATCATATTTTAGTTGACTTTGAAGCTGCTAATCGTGTATATATCATGTGTATGTGTATATTATGATATGAATAATTTTTGTATTTATTTCAAAAATATTTGAAGGAATCATCTGCATAACCCATTCAAAATGCTTGAGAGTTATAACAAAACGTATAACACTCTACGTTTGAAAACATAGTATTCAAATGGTTGCAAGTGATAATAGATACTTGGCAACTTTTCAATCAGTCTATATATATTGATCCCAATACATTTATTTGTAACAGATCGAGGGCTATGTTACAACATTCGCACAATGCGTTTTAGTTTTTTCCATTAGTTTTTAGTGATATTGCCAAAATAAGGATTTCTCCATCCACCGCTTTTTGGCATCTTTGTTTTGAAAATGGGCGTTGAACACTATTTCAACCTTCGAGGTTATAAGCTTGAAATTATCCACAGGAAAACATATACCTTATGTTGTCAAAGATGAAAAGTTCTTCAGAAGAGGAAGTCCAGCAGTGCTAGGTGACGCGAGCGTTTATGCTACCAAAGTGAAGTAGGTATTAGTTTTTGAGGGGAAAGTTCCTACTTATCTACGTGAATACATATTTACTTGGGTTCGTCTTTATAGATAACGCGTTCAAACGGGTTAAAAAAGGTTACTAATAAATAGTAAAAGGGTATACATAACATTATAGATAACGAAAAGAATGTTGACAGGTTAAATCTAAGTTTACATAAATCGCCTTAGTTTAAAAGAAAGATGAGGACGGGTCAACCTAATTTTAAAAATAAAGTTCGATGAAATGGTTCACTAATTATCAATCAACTTAGTTTAATGCATTACTAATACTTTTGAGCTAGAACCAATCAATAGAATAAAGTGGAATCTATGGTTGAGCAACAAACATGAATGCACCAAAATCGTCTTTCATGAAACTATCTCTATTTGTATATCTCAATGTGCATGTAATGTGTCCCAATGAAATAGGACCTGTAGTTACATGAAAGGTTATTAAGAAAATTTATATGTTATTTGTTGTATGTTTATTTGATATTTTATCTAGAACCGAATAATCGCTTGTTACGATTACAATTTGATCTTATCACAATATAGCATATTGTTAATTATCTGTCGTTAAGTAATACGCCGCTATGCGCTGGTATTCGTCTAGTTTCTTATAAGTAACCAATGTATAAAAAAATAGTTACGAATGGTACCATAAAATTCGAGAAAACAAATATATACAAGAAAATTCAAGAATAAAAATTAGATATGAATTATAAGAGAAACAAATATGAATTATAAGTTACGAGTTGATAAAAAAAAACAATAATACCCGTACACTGAATAACAAGTCAATGCATATTCTGTAGTGTTTTCTTTGCTTAATTTCTAAGCATTTAGTGGTGATTATGTATTGCCTTAAAGTTTGTTAACTCACCAATGTGGGAGAAAGTAAATCTTTAAACATAATTTCGTTTTTATCACACTTTAGTCCGTGACAAATATGAATTAGGTAAAAAAATTTATATATATAATTTTTATTATATATTGAACATATAAACTATTTTCCAATAAATATGTGAAAATAAAATTACGTGACAAAATTACACCTAATTCACATGTTTTATTTGAGGTCTCAACAACTGCGTTGACTCGACTAACTCCAAACCCGACGATAAACAAAAAATTTATTAGACAAAGAACAAATTTTTTATTAGTATGAACCTATTTCCTAAATTTTTTGGAACAACAGACTAAAAGCTTTGCACACAAGCCATAATCATTTTAGGATAATCTGAGTATCGATATCATTTTTGTTTAAGTTTAATCATCTTTTGAGATGAGGAACAAAGTTCCTCAGGTAACAAATATATCTTATAAAAAATCTTCTAAGAAAAAGAACAAAATTTACACGCACAAGATAACCATTTTAGAACAATTTCGGCAACCATACCATTTTCCTGTATTTTTGTAACACCCCACTTGCATAAATGGACCGTTACGTGTATTTATGGCGTGTCATCAAAGCATAAGGTAAATGTCCTAGAACATTAACTGACCATAAAGGAAATACCGGAATCAAACTTCGGCAATCCAAACATAAGCCCAAAACATGAAATATAAAATACTGAATGAAAGGACTAAACAAAGTCCAAATAAGCAGAATAATAAAAGAAATGCATAAAGTAAGAATAGTCTGGATAGCTTCCATTCAAATGCACATGCTCTTAGAATCCTAAAAGCGTCCTGGTGTACCTGCCGTTAGAACATGAAAGGAACTACGCCTGAGCATAACGCTCAGTGAACGGATATAAAGCATGATAGGGAAATACTAAAATAAAACATATGATAAAATACTGGAGCTGTAAGACTGATAAGTAAAGTTGCAGCGAAAATCTGTGTATAAATCTGTAAAGCCTGATTTATAAATAATAAAGCTGAACTGTTATCTGTTAAATCTGAAAACATGCATTTTCTGTAATTTAATTGCCAGAGCTTACATAGGTCATGTGCTGTAACAACGTTGCATGAATAACTGGAGGGGTGACCTCGTCATGCTACAGAGGGGTGACCTCTAAATAACTGTGCTGGGTGGAGGGATCAGCTCCAATGTGAAGGATGTAGAGCACACACCACATTCACCTGCTAAACTGTAAACTGTAGCCTAGGATGCATCCATACGCCCCACTAATAATACTAATAAAATGGCCAAGCTGAGCTGAGTGGGACGATGCAGGATATCACTCTCCTGCATGTGAGTCACGACACCGGTGCCTCTAGTGTCGTGGTTACGGTACCTCCGTAACTAGTACATAAACTAATCATGCTTGTATATAATGCTCAGGCAATTTATTTTATTATTAACATGATTACTGATAAGCTTAAACATATACTGGAGAAAACATTTGGCTGCAGACGGGAAATGCTAATCATGCATAGGAGAAAGTCCTTACTGAAGGACGGGAAATCCGTACCTTAACCAATTCGACGTGCACTCGGTAATAATGATCAATCTTTCCTTCAAGTAATCTACAACAATTTTGGACTAATTATTAATACCACTATTATTCCAACTTGTTATTTGTTAAATGTATTGTTATGTATATTTGTCCTTAAGAACCACTTTTGTTGTATAAAACAACATGTCTTTACATGGGAGTGATAGCTCGTTTTACTTTTGTAAAGAAAATATCAAATACTCGATAAGGAAATCAAGTACAAAATAACTCGTTTTGAAAAGATGATTATTAACAAAAGTAACCTTAACAAAGTAAAGGATAATTTGGTAACCACTCCAAAATTACAAGGACCAAATTGTAAAAATTATATTAACTATCCAAAATATGTATCATCTTGTTCCTGTTATGCCATTGACGTACAAATTAAGAATCCGAACTCGATCATATCGGCTTATGAATATTTCATTTCGAAGTGTAAAGTATAATAGAGTATCTTTAAGAAACATGGTAACTTGTTATCATTATTATGTAGCAACGAAAAATATTAAGCCGCGAAAACTCGATTCACCGATCATACTTGACCATGAACATATTGTATCAAGCATGTTTTTATATAGTTAGTTACTTAATCATACTATTCTGTATATGAAAATAGCCATACTCGGCCTTTTATTACTAAGTGTACATGTTTATATCGAGTAATGACATATATATATATATATATATATATATATATTTGCAGAACCCATCTTAGTGACAAAACTTGCAGAACTCTTGTTTTTTAAGGCAAACATGTATGTCTGAAGGACTAAATGTATGTTTTTGAGAGCGGACATGTATGTTTTTGGATCGGTGCACATACATGCATGCGCGCTTTCAAAAATGTATGTTTTTGAATGCGTGCACATACATGCATGCACGCCCTCAAACATGTATGTTTTTTGATATCTTTTTTTTTAATTTAATTTAATTTTGACAAAAATAATTCAAATATGCTTCGTGAATACAAATATTCTTTAAAAACATACATGTACTCCTTCAAACACACATGTTTTCCTTCAAAAACAAGAGTTCTGCAAGTTCTGTCACTAAGATGGGTTCTGTAAATAAAGTTACACTATATATATATATATATATATATATATATATATATATATATATATATAGGGTAGCGATCCAGTAAGAAGAGAAATAAAAATAAGAAGAATAAGAAGAACTCTGTACCACACATTTTAAATAAGAGTGAGAAATTTAAGGGGAGATGCATGAGTTTTTGTAGGTGCATCTGAAATGAGTGGTTGTAGTTTCTTCTCATCCTTCTCATTTTAGTTAATCTTCTTATTAGATCCTAACTCTATATATATATATATATATATATATATATATATATATATATATATATATATATATATATATATATATATATATATATATATATATATATATATATATATATATATATATATATATATATATATATATATATATATATATATATATATATATATATATATATATACTAGTTGCAAAACCCGTCCGATGGACGGGTATGACTTCTGCTTGCGTTTAACTTAGTTTTAATTAGTAAATATTTGTTTGTATTGTCCGATTAACAGGTATGACTTATTTCGATAAAAGTGTGGCTCGTATTAATTTGTATACATATAACTTTTTTTTCTTTGATTTACTTTTATTAGTGATTTATATAGTGTGTGGTAACACCCAATGCTCTAAATAAGTTAAAAAGTACTTCAAAAGTATTTATATTAATTGCCAACACAAACAACTAAATTCTACTATTAAACATGGACATAGCAAACAATAAAAAAAGTGAGATATTTGAGTTTCTTGCATTTGAATTGAGGGAGTGAATATTTTTATTAGACTTTTACCTTTTCACAAATGATGTTTTATGTTAACCGAGTTTTTACTAAGAATTTTTACAAAACATATTCCCCAATATATTGTGATTAGAAAAACAGTAAAATTAAAATGCGAGTCTTGTAATTTGTCAAAAGTTTTAATTAAATCTCTGTAGTTTGTTTTTGTGATTATAAAATAATGCATCATACATCCTTGAGGGCATCCTTGAGGACGGATGGTGCATATAGTTGTCAATTAAGGGTTAAAGTTGTTTGTTACTTTATGAGTGTTTTAATCCTTATACATATGGATAATTTTTGCATTTCACTTTACCAAAAAAAATTAAGAATTTTGAAAACTGTTTTTTTGTTTGCAAACAAAATTCGAAAATGGTTTTTCTTTTAAAACAATTTGACAATTCTTTTTTTTAATTTAAGAATTTTTGTTTTAAAATTTACTTTTCTTGAAATAATTTTATTTGAAAAAATTTAAAACATTTTAAAATTTGAAAAGTAAAGATAAAATTACGTTTTTAGAAATATTTTTTAAGTTAAAATGTTCAATATTTTTCTTCGAAAAAATTAAAGTGTTTATACACCTTTACGTTTTTAACAAAAAAATATTTTGGTTTAAGTTACAAAAATAAAAAATATAAGTTTATGTTCGGGAAAAATAAATTATTTTAAAAGTTAAAAAAAAAAATATTTTCCTAGAAAAAAGTAAATTGATTTGAAGAAGAGCATACTTTCATAATTGATTTCTTGCGCAAAGTGCGGATGGTTTTAGTTGACATCCTTAAGTTTCTTAATCAATGAGTCTAAGAGACTTTTCCTCGGATTTGCCTTGTATTAGCGTGGTCTAAGATCTATCAGAAGGAAAAAACATGAATTTTCATCCGATAAGAGAATATCAAAGTTAAGTTTTTCGTAATAACAAAGTTTATGAATTTTCCGCAATAAAAATTATATGTTTTACAATTATTTGCTTAAGAGTAGATGGAGATTTTTTATTTTTTTTAGAACGGCAAATGTTAGTGGTTAGTGTGTCGAGTCGTGCAATGACATCCAAGCGGTAGAATGTCTTCTTCGAACCCTCGCCTAGTTATGTTAGACACTTTATCCGCTTCGCCTGAAAGAGTAGATGGAGATTCGACTGTCATGTTAATGGATGAACCGCCTATATTATTCAAAGCAGAAGTCGACATCGGAGGTGCTTCATTGGATTCTAAGGAAACTGCAGACGTACACCTTGGTAAACAACACCAAACATTACTATTTAACTGAACATACTTAAATTTATCCGTAAGAGTTTACTTGGAAAAAATTTCCAAAAATTTCCAAATTGGTAACCAACTAATGGAATATACAAATCAGAATTCCGAATTCTTGAATCATACAATTTCAATAACCACAGTAGTACCATGATATAGGTAACAAAGGGTAAGATAACGAAGGCAGGTTTGTGAATGTAAGTCAATTGGGTAAACATTTTATCATTCTCGATGGTAGCTGTATTTTGAAGCACGCTATGAGACTAACCTAATTGCAATTTCCCCTTGCTGAGAAACCATGGTTGCCAATTGCGTAAAGATGCCGCTCAACTCATGAATGGTTGACTCAACACTGTGAAGAGCTTCAACTCGGCTCTGCATGTAATTATCCTGCACTGGGACCACCTGTTTCTGCTCTTGACTTTGTTGATGTTGTATCAGTGGCTTAGATTCTACACCCGCCCTGCTTCCTGGAAAGTAAATATTTGACAACAAAATCAAGCGATGTAAAGTATGTTTCTTACTTATATCAGTAAAGAATATTACTATGTTATATTTTTTAAAGTCTGGCAGTATACAAAGACAGACAGATGTAATAACCACTAATTTGTACCTCAACACCAAATCTTTATTATTTCTCATATTGGCTTCTACCATTTCACGCGTTTTATTTCATAATTCGCTATGTTCAACAACATGGTTCACAGATCCCAGATTTTCTGTTCTCTGCGCAGCTAACAGGGCTACACGTGGAGCATGACATCGCAAGCTTAAATTTCTAACATAAATTGAGAAAAATAACTAAATGAATTAAACTCATGACATATGTCAGAAACTAAAAAAAAGTAAAGTGATGGTCATCAAATCTTCTTATGAGTATGAGTACACGTGTATATATGTTGAGAAATATTTATTGGATAGGAAATGATTAGCAGAGTTGCGAGATAAACTCAGGTCTCATAGCGCTCATCTTGTAAGATAGGTACAAAACACCTACCTACATCATAAACATACACATACAGTATTATATATTAACAGATTGCCAAAATAACGTAATATTTAAATGTTATAGCAGATTGTGAACCAAAATAATGTATACCTATTTTGTCCATCGATAGGTGGCTTGCCAAAATGTCTGTGATTGGGAAACCTGTACTTGCTTGCCGCCAAATCTGATTCTATTGAATTTTATAACAGTTGTGAACGTGTTTGGGATTTCTGATCAAGACTTTATCTGATTACTTGTAGATGAAATTAGAAAAGGAGCTCAAAGGTTGAATCTGCTACTCACAGGAGATAATTTAAAAAAGGCAAAAAGATGAGCATTTCTGATAATCAATCCCGAATACATAAGAATTCTATTCTAAAGGACTAAAATTACACCTATGCGCAGAATACCAGCTTCAGGCAGACTCGTCAAAGGACAAATATAATACAAACCAAAAAATTGAAGCAAGTTGAAACCGACAAATGAAGTAAGATATTATCGAGATCCTTGATTAAAACCGATACCACTGCTGTTTATGATAAGCTAGAATCTCCGGATTAAAAAACGTTTTATTCCCCCAATTAAAAGCCATTACATAATTTTTATCAGAAATTCAGAATAGATAAACACGTATCTTTTTTACTCGAATCAGGAGAATAAGCATGTTGGAGTGGGAGGTTGCTGGGTATGGTGGTATGAATGGTTTGATTAGGTTGAGGTTGGGTTATATGAATGTGGAGGATGAGGAGGAGGAAGGTGGGTCGAGTGAAAGTGATGTTGAGGAGCGTGTGAAGGTTGAAAGGAGGTTGGATCATGATGATTTGAGTCGGTTTCAGATTATTTACCCGAATTACTGAGTTGATCATATCATCATAGTAGCTATAATTTGGAGAATAGGGTAGCTAGAAGAAGATAATTTGTTATTGAAGGAGCGGATGTTTTTGATGGAACGTGAGTTTGATGATTTGAGGATGTGGTTGTAGCGTCTTGAAAGGGAGAGTCGAGGCGGGGATAGGCTTAATGAGAAGTTGTGAATAATGATTTTGAAAATGATAGTGAGAGAAGAGGATATGGTAGGTCTATTGAGGATAACAATGAACAATTAGAGGATAATAATAACGGAGCTAATGGGGAAATTAAGCATTCTGATATCATTGAAAAGGTTATACAGGACATGGAAGCCGACATTAAATTTGCGAATAATTAGGCCATGGATGAAAACGATAAGCAATCAGATTGTGTTGAAAAGGGTTTGCACTTTGCAGGCTATGAAAACGGTATTAATGTTGTGAATAATGACGTTATGGAGGAAAACAATGATGAGGCTCATGTTAAGCAATCTAATAGTGTTGAAAAGGGTTTGCAGGCTATGGAAGTTGGTATCAATGTTGTAGATAATAAATGAGGAAACAAAAGGTTTGGATGTAGAAACGGACGTGTGTATGGAAGAGACTGATTCAGTAAAAGAGATAGATGATGGGGCAGCGATCCCTTAGTTTCTAAGTGGGAGTATTTAAAAAGATATCTTTTAATAGTTTGCTGACATTTTGCTATACCAGAGTGTTTAGATATAGAGCAAATTAGTAAATATATAAACCACCTAAATCTCCCTATTAAGTGTGTTTGCTAACATAGCACTTTTGAGTAAGAATCTTAAAGTGCTTATTTCATATGAACTTAAATCACCTTTGTACCTCGTACTAACCTAAAAACACGTCATCCCAATCACCTTTCATAAAGCGTATATGAATCCAACATGACTACGTGCTTCTCTAAGAAGGCGTCCTTGTGTTCAGAACAAACTTTCACCAAATTTTTCCTGCAAAAAAGCAAGCATACAGCAAAATAAACAATATGACTCTTGAAACTTGAAATACATGATCAGCACCAAAGAGCTAAGATGGTACCTCATATCTCAAGTAGTTGCAGACCATTGGTGAGAAAGATGATTGACAGTGCTTGCTGGCTTATTATCAGAGGATTGACAGCAACATTTTTGTTAGGCCTAAAAATATAAGAAAGGTTTGTAAATAGAATAGAGTAACAGTAACCGAACCAAAACATACAATCTTATAAAACTTTTTTTAAAAGAAAATTAGTAATCCCAGAGAAATTAGTGACTTGCATTGTTAGAGCAGGAAGGTGTTTGCTAACATTAAAGATCGTCTTGTGCTCGAGTGTGTTGGGTAAACGACATTGGTGTAATGAGCGTTTATTACCTCTTTAATCATTGCTGTGGAAGGAGATGGATTCAACATCGTGTGTATGCAAACCCTCGGTGACAAGACCCCATGATTCTTCTAGAGTTGAAGTATTGTAAAATCTGTAAATATCAGTTATTTTTCCAATCATGTTTCCATTTATTTGTTTTCTATAGGGTTGAAAGAATATATGAGGACATGATAGGAAGTATAGTGAGAAGAACTATCCACAGTGACTTTTAATTGAAGAAACTGGCAATTACTATTCAGAAAGTTACGGTTGGAATTCTGGTACGTAATTAGCAAGAAAAAAACTTAGCCTTAAATAACACATTTAAGCTGTAGCGCATTCAATCAAAGAGCATGCACAATCAATATGAAAACCAATACCAAATAATACCGAAAACAAAAGTGTATGTGAATAATTAGATTTCAAACTGGTTCAACAGTGCTACACCTAGAAGATGAATGAACGCTTCATAATTAGATTTCAAGATTTAGGCACCCTCATTGTAGTGTATCTTGAAATTAAGATAGCTACTTGTTTTATCTTATGCTTAGTGACTTTCATACTCTTGTCTATTAAGGCATGTCCATTCAGCAAACCAACTATGCCTTCAAGTTCGGAAGCCATTACAGTTCTACACTTAAATAAAAGGACATTAGTTTTTGTGGATTAAAAAGTAAAAATAGTTACTCGACTAACTGAATTCTATTCATCATAAAACTTATCTTCTAAATATATCCAAAATCTCATGTTTTTATAGACACGTGACTATGTTCTTATTAAACTATGTGAACTGTCCTTGTGTCATTCCATCTACAAAGGTATTTACCTTTAATACACGCAGAGCTTGAATTCCTTCAATTGACAAAGGAAACTCTGAACGCCTTTTTTTACCTTTGATGTTGGTTGGATCAGAGAACTTTCTCTTTTGCCCATCAGAATAATAAGGCGACCCATCTGCAACAAACAGAGAAAAAAAAGCTAAGTACCATTAAAGCAGCAGAGCATTAGTAAACCAAGACTTTCGGAAGAAAAAAAACGCCACCTTCAAGAGGCAAGCTTCAAGATGGCTATGCATTTACTTAGAATTTGTTGTAACGATGTTTCCAGCACGTAAATCCTTTAGCGTTATCTTTAATATCAGTCATGGTGGACACACCAACGCCTATAACCACAGCCGCGACGGCAAGTTTGTCATCCTTTGAGTAATCTTTTTTGTGATGAATCCATTTTATGACACAGAGAATCATGCTGAGTTTGGAAACCTACATGAAATAAATAATTATTATTAACTATTTAATCATCCTTAAAACTCAGATTAAAGGAAGCTAATATATGTATCATTGTGATCCCTTAGTTTCTGAGTGGGAGTATTTAAAAAGATATCTTTTAAAAGTTTGCTGACATTTTGCTATACCCGAGTGTTTAGATATAGAGCAAATTAGTAAATATATACACCACCTAAATCTCCTTATTAAGTGTGTTTGCTAACATAGCACTTTTGAGTAAGCATGTTAAAGTGCTTATTTCATATGAACCTAAATCACCTTTGTACCTCGTACTAACCTGAAAACACGTCATCCCAATCACCTTTCATAAAAGCGTATATGAATCCAACATGACTACGTGCTTCTCTAAGAAGGCGTCCTTGTGTTCAGAACAAACTTTCACCAAATTTTTCCTGCAAAAAAAGCAAGCATTCAGCAAAATAAACAATATGACTCTTGAAACTTGAAATACATGATCAGCACCAAAGAGCTAAGATGGTACCTCATATCTCAAGTAGTTGCAGGCCATTGGTGAGAAAGATGATTGACAATGCTTGCTGGCTTATTATCAAAGGATTGACAGTAAAGTTCTTAGGATTATGATAATGTATTAGGTTTGAGTAATCAATTTCATACCATCTCTAACAAAATTAATTATCACATGTTACCATATTTACCAATGAGATATCGCCTATTACTATTAGATAAGATTGTTCTTCTTGGGTAATTATATATTTTACATTATCTGATGATTACAGTTTGTTAATATAAACCAAAAACTGTCATCTGCAACCTGTTTTAGTAAGACCAATTATCTGAATTTATTCATTTAATATTGCATAGTTAATTTCACGAAACCATCTCCAAACATCTTAATTTAATGTCTCAATTTTTAAATCTTTAGAAGGAAAAAGACGAATTATGATTGGAGGGAAATATACCACATGAGATAGCTGATAAACCTCTGATGTTGTTAGGATTTAAGAAGTTCGTCCAGTGTATACTTGGGCATGATGTATGCTACCATTTGTGCAACGGGTATCCACATGAAAAGGAGTGAAACAATCGATCCAGAATTCCACCCAACAAAGTAAACAGTTGCAAAAAACATGGCGGTTGACCTTCTTCAGGACTAAGTGAACCAAACCAGTGATATACTCACAATTGTACGCGGGAATATATTGCTGTCTGAAGCGAGGAAGTAGGTAATCCAAGATATTCTCGACACGTGCAAGCATAAAAATTTGTACCTTCTCTGCCATGACACTTGGAATATTCTCCTGAAGGAACTTTGATCACAATTTAGCAGTCACGTATGGACTGTTGGGTCTTATAAAACGAAGTAAGTCTTACTATAAGTTATAGCTATTAAGACATGTGGAACTCACTAAACTGGAAATACTCAAAAAGAACATGTAAAGAGAGTTTTATGTGGACAATTTAATCAGGGGCAACGTGCTCGAGTTACCTGGCATATAAAGAATATGATACTCCTTGACTGCATCGATAGAGAGGGAAGACAAGGATTCCGAACAGAATTATGCTCCAAGTAGCATTGCATCATCGTATTCATCTTGTAGATAATCACCATTGTCAAAAGATGAAGGATTAAAATGACTGAATAAAAAAAAACCTTTCACCCATGTCGTGCACATGATGGTACTTAGCAGACGAATTCAGAAGGTTTCACTTATGTGAGCCAGCGTGTATGTAATAGGACCCATAGTACAATTCACAACACTGGGACGGGAATGGATACATAATAGGTACAAAAGGTAAAAAGTGCAATTTACTGAAACAAAATGTTGCCTATTTTCGCTGCAACATATATGTGAGATTTAAGTGGTCTAGAATAGCTTAAAAATTTGTCTCGATCAGGATTATATGCGCACATATGAAAGGTGTTGAGTTTAATTTGGAATGGAGGGAGTAGAATTTTTGTACGCATAATATATTTAATTTGCCATATCTGTAAAAATAAAACATCATATTTGTTACACCCATGGCAATTTAGGTAAAAAAAATCTCAAATCCACATATCACACACTTAAATTCCTGAAAACATAGACAAAAGTCATATCAAATCTGTAAAAAAATATATAATGTTAATGAATGATTTTTAGAAGTTGAAGAGAAGAAACATTACCTGGCCAAGGCCATGAAGCTTATAAAGCTAGTGATGTATAGGTTTTCTGTTCCAAGCCGTTGCTCCTCATCATCGCTTTTAGCTTGAGGTGCTAATTTGGATTCCTCCCTTTCCACTTCCATTTCCTCGTATGTCTGTGCCTTTTTTCCTTTCTATATTTTCTTTTATTGTCTCTGACAATAAATCGCATAGCGTCTTTTTTATCTTGGCCTCCATTAAAGCAATCTATTTCGAATGATCATCTCTCTGTTCATGTTTTTGTGTACCCATGCTAAAATCCTTCTTATTTAGCTTTTCAATAAGTGTATACTTGGTAAGAAAAATCCTCTTTGTACGCTGTTGAACAGTAGCTCCCGTCTTTGAACATCGAAAGAAGTCAAAGGTGAATCCAAAAATGGCATACACATAACTGATGAATTCAAAAACACTTTTGACTTCAACCTTTATCTGAGATTCTGTACAGATAATATGAGCATCGTCTTGCTGACATCTCCGAACGCGTGTCAAACCGGTCAATGAACCACTGGCTTCATTGCGATGAACCGCTCCAAAGTTAGCTATACAAAGTGGAAGTTCTCAGTAAGGACGTGATCTGTTAGTAAAGATTACGCAATGGCCTGGAAAATTAATGGGGTTAAGGCCAAACTCAACTACGTAAATCACAGACAACACTTACCACCAACAATAAGCATATATGGACAGGTTATATACCTCATGCACTAATACACTTAAATATCTAGACTTAGTTCCAATTTTACGCCATAAATTCCTTGAATCTTCTGTGTGTTTTACTTAATTCTCCTGCAAATATAACCAAAAACTCAGTGGTCTAGAAAAATTGAGAACCGTGATAAGTAAACGTAGAAAACTGATTAAGGTTTGATTATAATAATGGTACACCTAAATCAAATATATATGTACCTTGAGTTGACCTTCTAAGTGAGCCCTGCCCTTTGTACTCGATCAAGTACACCAAGAACTGGTGAAATAATCCCTTCATCAAATATATCTACAATCTAAAATATAAGAACAATAACATTACTTCTTCACCAATCAGCTAAAGTTATAAGCGAAAACTTCACATTTAATTCACACTCTATTGAGAGATATATACCGCAACTATGAAGCTTTTGGTAAAATTTCAATGAACAACCTATAAATGGATCGAAGAAATTGAAGTATAGTGTAGTAGGCATACAAAACTATGAATTACTTACGCATACAGTCGAAGTTAACATGAGCAGTCACAAATTTAAGATAACGGAATGATGGAATTGTATGAACAGATGACGAGTAGGTGATAAGTTAAATGAAAGAAATATACAGGAGAAGGTTAAACTGGAGTCAATTTAAATTTACCTTTCTTTAAATTGGAACAGATGTCCTAGCAACTGGTTTGATGAAAAATTCCAATAATATAAATGCAAGGCTAAAACATTTTAAGAAATGATTAGGTTCTTTGATTATTTGAACTTCTGAACTGATGATAAATACTCCGAGATTACAAACTATTTAGCAGTTTTAGTAGGCAATCGTAAACCATGTAAGCAGTTTAATAAACAATTCCAAACAGCCCACATAAGCAGTTTTAATAAGGATATCAAAATAGAATATAAGATCTGTTTACGAAGGCAATGCCAAACAGCCCTACATAAAGTAAACTCTTCAGAATATGATTTTAACATAGATGTGAACTATGAGAATCTCACTAAATACATACCTGCTCGAAACCTGATTTGTTCATCATCACTGATCCACGTTTACTAAATGCATGGTTGAAACGTCATTTCTCCATCATCATTGATGCACGTATACTCATTTGATTGATCATGCTCGTTATTTATCACTTCGACACATATGCTTGTTCAAAGACTACAATAGTTCGGTCCTAATTGAGCCAGCAACTTTAGCGACTTCCACTCCAGCCTACAATCATATTAAGGTTGATAGTTCCCATCTAGGGAAAACAATTCCTCAACTTTCGTGAAGTGTCACAGTGAACTCCAATTGTTTAAAGTTTAAGAAACAGCGATTTTGAGAAATAGCGAACCGCGATCCCCGTTCTATATGACTACGGTTTAAACATGATGAAGGAAACTTATATAGAAATTAGAGGCACTTAGCACTTTTGAATGTGCTTCTATGCATGCCTAAACAATGGCCAAGGAGTGTGATCCTACGCTGTCTAAATAGTTTGTTGCTGATAAATGATACCTTTGACAGGTTTTGCAGGGAAGGAATATCTCCTACCTCAGACCCTACAAAGCCCGCATAAGGTTCTAAGCAGGCTTTATAGGCACTTAGCACTTTTGACTGTGCTTCGATGCAAGCCTACACTATGGCCAAGGAGTGTGATCCTACGCTGTCTAAAGAGGTTTTTGCTGATAAATGATACCTTTGACAGGTTTTGCAGGGAAGATCTCATACCTCAGACCCTATAAAGCCTGCATAAGGTTCTATGCTCAAACCAGCACCATAAAAAACTTTACAACAACCACCGGTTACGGAACCAACAAAACATGCCAAGGCTAAGTAAAAACCGCCATCACCACAACCAACAGCGAATGACAAGCAGCAGGAGTGCGTGTTTTTTCAAGGGAACATGGTTTTTCAACAGCGGGGTGGTATAATTGACAAGCCCTCTCCTGGCTCCACTGGCCTATTGGGTGCAGCCTTCGGGCTTTCACTGTCCTTTCGAATACAAAAATAGTATGTTTATAAGAGCATTCGAAGCATGCCATTATCATATTAACCAAACGTCTAAACACATATATGCACTTGACAAAATGTATTTTACTGTAACCCATTTAAGGATAAAAGTTGCATACCTATAAAAAAATCTAAGATTGCATAAGATTACTTACTATACTGCAGTAGGGGTAGTAGTGGATAGTTGCAGCTATGGAAATTGGCTCGATATATTAACTGTTACCAAAAACATATCTATTCTATATATCCAACAATGATTATTTACTATCGTGATTAAGAGTGGTAGATGAGTGTGTCCTCATATGGGTCAAAACGGGTAAAATTTGTAACGCGCTTATGTGATTCCAAACATGCTAAGATGCTTATATAGATCTTTTAAAATATTTATTTGATCAACTGAAAACGTAAGAAAAGCTTTGAAACATATTGGTGTACGTATTATTTTGAAATCATATTTAAAATAACAAATAAATACAAACCTGATGATAGCTATTTGCAAAAAAACATGAGATACATGACAGCTAGAGGTTTTGTTGCGATCACAACTGCTAGGTTTCAGAAGATTGTGCTAGTAAATAAAATAGATGATGCGCTTGAGTTCATATGTATACCTTGAACACACACAATACGAATTAATATGCAAAACAGGGTTTCCAAAAAGGAAGTTGTTACAATAGCAACAAAGGTAAGTAAGACCGAGATTGATGGCAACATGGGTCGTTTCTTTTAACGATCATATGCCGGAATTTTACGTCTAGGTTTTTTATTTTGGGGAATGAGGAGGCGTGATAAAATAAGTGACGTATATGGAGGATGTTTAGTGGGAGTTACTATCATTAGATATTAAATATTAATGTTAGTTTGACATTCGTAATCAAAAAATGTCGCTTAGTTCCATTGGTAGCCATGCTGGCTTCTTTTGATAAAGACCCAGGTTCGAATCTATCAAGTGATAGATTTTTACAAAATTCCGAATTTTCATGCGTATGTGTTCGGAATTTACATATTATAAAAATCCGAAAATTCTAAAAATAGAAAGTGATGACATGGATTTAATGACTGCTTATGTGGCATTTCCCTCCTGTTATATATAATGTAAAGATATATGTATCCCGATCCATGAACATGAAGGATTTTATTATGAACGAGATTATAAAGATTACCTCCCGAAGGACAACTGTTTGTGACCAAGAACGAACACGAGTAGTAGCACCGAATCAACCTCGAACACTTTTGAACTCAACCATTCAGAACTGATAACTCTTACGAATACTAATGGATGAACCCCAAAATGCAGCCTTGTCACAAACTATAACTCTCCACCGAACGAACAAACTCAATCACAGTCGGTACACCCATGGCAACTCGTGCTAATCTCTAACCTTCGAACGAACAGAAACCTAAACTAGAACCGCAATTGTAGACATCCTTTTGGTGGTTTAACTAGAACTTGTTTGTAAATTGCATTGATAGATAAGGAGATAAGCATGGAGCATATATATGTAAATAAAAAAGAGACGTGTTTATGTGGGCATTCTTGCCATGATTCATGCCGTAATAAGCGAACTTGGAGCGAATGAAAATGGTGCGTTTCATTTGTCCGAGTTTAAGTTGGTAGAAAAAGTCTTCTATTGTTATATGCAGATTTTGACGTGATTGATATCACATCTATATTGACTCGTTCCAAACCTTAAACTACACAATCATATGCATTTATTTTCATTAATAAATATTATATAGTTTCTTGATAATTCACTAACCCATATTAAATAAAATTAAAGGCTGTTTGAAACGTATAATTTATAAAAGTCTCATAGTTGGTATCGCTATTTTAAATCCCATCATTTAAAACTTCAAATGCCATATTCTTATATACTATCTTATATGAAAATTTATTTGGACTTCTTGTGTATTAATTATTCGTGACTTTAGTTCATGCTTAAATTCTCGTGTTAAAACTCTGAAATGTATTATTTATTTACTGAATAAATAAAGATTACGTGATACCTGAACAATTACTATTATTTATTATCTGAAATAAATAGTTACGCAACGTTTTAATTAAAGCTGTGATTGTATGTAATTAATGTTCATAGATTTTTAAAGCGGGTTTTACAATTTTAATCATTTTTTAGATGAGGAACAAGTTTCTTATTGGTAACGAAACTATCCCACTAAAGATCTTTTGAAATAAAGAATAAATTTCTTATATGTACCCAATCTATCAAAAATAGTGTTTACGAGTCGATACAATAAAATTACGAGAAAATATGAATTATAAGTTATAATTCGATACCAAAAATTCAAAAAAAATAAACAAATATTAATTATAAGTTACAAATCAATACCAAAAGATTCAAAAAAGCAATAATACCCAGACATTGAATAACAACCGGTCAATACATATTCATTGACAGAGCATCAATGCTTACGATGTAAGCAAATAGTGGTGATTATATATTGTCGTGAAGTTTGTTAACTCATCGATGTGGGAGAAAACAAATCTTTAAGATTTTGTCTCGTTTCAATTGCTCTAACTTTGTCAGTTCCTGGGTGTAGGACAGAACATAAAAAGCTTTTGTTTCATTTTAATTGTTCCATGTTATACGCCATTTAGTGACTATCAAGCTTTAACATGTTATCATCCAACTCAATTCACATTAGTGATTTCCTTATACAATGGTCAAAAGATACTGTGATTTTCTCATTGCTTTGAAAATAAAACTAAAAATGTTAACTATAAAATCAATAAATCATGTTTTTCCACTCTAGTGTTAACGATTTTTATGGTCAGTTTGTTTTGACTTAAGATTAAGTATGGGGATAATACGCACAAATATCTTATATCTATTTAGGATATATGTTTATGTTTTATGTTTATCTATTTAGTATCTTTTATGTTTATAGTTTATCTTATTGTTTATCACATAAGTAGTATTTAAGGTTTCAATGTAATCATACTACGAATAAATCAATCAAAGTTAAAGTTCTAAAAATGTCTGGTTTTCTAATATTCTTGTTAAGAAGCTAGCATCACGCTTGAAGAGGTGCCACTATCCCGATATTACCCGACAGGGTCGTATCAATTGGTGCTTTCATTGAGAGCCTTCAATTCGTTGAGGGATTTTGATCAAGGTTTCCAAAACAAAACAAAAAAAATAATACAAAAATTACTGTTCATCGGAAAGACTGTTCATCTGAGGCTACTGTTCATTCCAATGTTCATCCGAGGCTACTGTTCATCTTGTTACTATTCACTGTGGCTACTGTTTACCCGCGGCTACTGTTCATCAGTTGCACTATTCATCTGGTTACTATTCACGGGTACTGTTCACTAGTAAAAAAAAGGTTTATATTTTTTTTAATTTTTTCTTCCGATTTATTTTTCATGGCATCGAGCACTAGCGATCGGGATGCATTATCTAAGCTATTGCAAATGGGTACGGTGATCGAATACGAGAGTGAGTTTAAGACACTTGCAAGTTGAGTGACAGGAATTTCTGAATCTTTACTTACATGTTATTATATCACTGGACTTAAACCATCTCTACAATGTTTACTCTTGAGTCAAAGCCCACAAGTTTAGACGAAGCATTTTCATTAACCCGGGCAGCAGAAACACGGTTCACGAACCTAGAACTCTCAGAACTATTGAGGTCGAATCCTGCAACTTTAGGAGAAACGTTCTTTCGTGCTCGTATAATGGAAGCTCGTTTTAAGGCAACTGAAGAGAATGGGCATGCCATTAAGGAGGAAGAATCTGTTAACATTGTTTATCATCAAGAAGTTATGAAAAATCATAATGTGAATGATGACGATGAGAATGGGACAAAAGGGTTTAGTGTGTTTGCTCAGTCAGAGACAAATTCAAATGTTAACGAGGCTGTTAACGATGTTGATTTTCACGAACCCATGGATAATGGAGAACAAACTTGGGTGGAGAACAAACTGAGTTGGAGAACAATGTATGTGAGAGTACTACGTTTGTATCTAGGTTGGAGAACTATACGGGTGGAGAATTGCGGAAGTACAGGACTAGAGTACGGTACGATTCAAAGAAGATTATGGGATCCCAGAATCACGAGCTTTTCAAGATATCATCTTGAGGGTAAGGTGAAGTCGAAGGAGTGAGGAATGTTACACATGCATATCTATTATTTATTTAGAATATATCTTTGTGTTTTATGTTTATCTGTTTACTATCTTTTATGTTTTTCATTTATATTTGTATTTATCACACAACTAGTATTTAAGGTTTCATAATGTAATCTTATTATTATTCAATCAATAAAGTTAAAGTTAAACGAATGTTTGGTCTTCTTATCTCTATTTCTTAAGGAGCTAGCATCACGTTTGAAGGGGTTCCCTATCCCGATACTATCCGAGAGGGTCGTATTACGCATGCATATCTATTATTTATTTAGAATATATCTTTGTGTTTTATGTTTATCTGTTTAGTATCTTCTATGTTTTTCATTTATATTTGTATTTATCACACAACTAGTATTTAAGGTTTCATAATGCAATCTTATTATTATTCAATCAATAAAGTTAAAGTTAAACAAATGCATGGTCTTCTCATCCCTATTTCTTAAGGAGCTAGCATCACGCTTGAAGGGGTGACCTATCCCGATACTATCCGAGAGGGTCGTATCAATTGGTGCTTTCATTGAGAGCCCTCAACTCGTTGGGGGGGTTTTTTGATCTAAATTTCCAAAAGAAAAAGTTACTGTTCATTCGGTGCTATTGTTCATCAGACGGATACTATTCATCAGACGGGTACTGTTCATACGGTACTATTCATACGAGTTACTGTCATCCGAAAAAATATATTTTTTTATTGTTTTTCGATATGATATGGCATCGAGTAGCAACGATCAAGACGCACTTTCTAAGCTTTTGCAAATGGGTACGGTGGCCGAATATCAGAGTGAGTTTGTGATACTTGCAAATCGGGTAACGGGGATCTCTACAAACTTGCTTAAATGTTTTTATATCTCTGACCTTAAAGTGTCATTACAACGAGAATTGTTGAGGTTAAGGCCTACAACTTTAGAAGAAGCTTTCTATTTAGCCCGTATCTCTGAGGCTCGTCTTGAAGCAATTGCAGAATAAGAAAAAGAAAAAGAAACAGAAAAAGATAATGTTGTTGTTGGTGAAACTCAACTTGTTTTTGTTGAATCGCAACCTAATCTTAATGAATCGCAACGTGTGGTTGGTGAATTGCAGCCAGTCATTGGTGACTCGCATCATATTGTTTGTGAATCGCAGCCTGCTATTTATGAATCGCACCTACTATTTATGAATTGCAACCTGTTGTGGGTGAATCACAATCTATTGGTGAACCACAACCTAACAACGACACATGGTTTGTTTCTTCTGAATGGAAGAAGTGTAGAGCAAGAATTCATCCACTATTACTACTCGAGTCAGAGAACAAGTTGAAAAAGAGAATTCAAACGTTTATGAAACATTTCAAAATTTAGAACCCGGGAATCAAGAGTGTTTTTCAAGACGTCACCTTGAGGGCAAGGTGAATTCGAAGGAGTGAACAACGCACAAATATCTTTTATCTATTTAGGATATACGTTTATGTTTTATGTTTATCTGTTTAGTATCTTTTATGTTTATAGTTTATGTTATTGTTTATCACATAATTAGTATTTAAGGTTTCAATGTAATCATATTATGAATAAATCAATCAAAGTTAAAGTTCTAAAAATGTCTGGTTTTCTAATCTTTTTCTTAAGGAGCTAGCATCACGCTTGAAGGGGTGCCACTATCCCGATATTACCCGACAGGGTCATATCAGGGGATCAACTTTCACATGATCACTCACCACTTGAACGGTATTGTTTTTAGTTTTTCATATAAGGTGGAGTGTTAAGACCTCGTTCGGTATGTACTTTAGATGGTTGGCATGGAAAGGTAAACCGTTGGGAGAGTAATATTACTTAGAGCATACCTATTCAGGATAATTTCACCCGTGGTATTTCTTTCTCTAAGTTTAATAATCGTTTGAGAAGATGAACAAACCCCTTATAGATAACAAAACTATTTTAGAAATATAGAAAAAAAAACATGCCTAATTGACTCCGAAAAGAAGAAAAATCAACATAAAAGTCAAAAAAACAACTAAACCTATATGAGAATATATATGTTGATTTACGATTCATCACATAATGTAAATTGTTAATTTCTTAACATATAGTGATATTTATATATCGTTCTAGTGTTTATTAACTCATCGATGTGGGACAAATCTAATCTTAAAGCTTTTGTTTCATTTCAGTCACTCTATATAATATTTAACTCCGAAAGTTGCGAATTTGCATGTGATATTCTAGTCCGTCAAGTTAATGGGATGTTAACCTGTGATATTCTAGTCCGTCGATAGTATAATATTTAAGTCCGTCATATGTAGTTTAGCAACTTTCGAGCTTCAAGATGTTATATTTTAGTCCGTCATATGTAATTAGCGACATGGTGAGTCCATTTAATTATCATAAAATTTGTAAATTATATGGACATTTTATCATTGTATATTATTATTATAAACCAGTAATCCAATAACACGTTTGACGAGTAATAATCAAAGAAACAATCCTTTAAAAATTGTTTGTTTTAGTTATGCATGATATGAGGGCACCAATTAAAGGATTTTCATTCTAGTGTTAACGTTGATTTTTATGGGCACTTTGTTTTAACATGAGATCATGTCTAGGGGGTCAACTTTCACATGATCACTCGCCACTTAAATGGTAAGGTCTTTAGTTTTTTATAAGAGGTGGAGTATTGAAACATTGTTGGGTGTATAAGTTAGATGGTTGCTATGGAAAGGTCAAAAATCGTTCGAAGAGTAATCTTACTTGAAGCATAACTATTTTGGATAATCTTTTGAGATGAGGAGCAAATTTGTAACAAACTATTTCCAAAAGATAGAAAAAACATGCGAAAATTTTGCACACAGTGCATGACTATTTTAGGATAATCTGGCATAATTGTTCTCTAAGTTTAATCATCAAAAGGAAAAAGTTTATTGAATTTATTTCAAAGAAGCCGAAAATTTTCTCTAATTTTAATCGTTTGTTTTGAGATGAAGAACCGATTCTTTTATAAGTAACAACTCTAGAGTTGATCCAAATAAGTTGTGAACCTATGTAATGAAACTATTTCAGAAAGATCGAAAAACAGGCGAAAGTTTAGATCACAAAAACGTTCAAAGTTTTCTCTAGTTTAAATCATTTTGAGATGTAGAACATGAAAGAAAGTTTTCTCTAATTTTTATTTTTTTTAGATGAAGAACAAAATTTTTACATGTAACGAACGTACAATTGATTCAAAAATGTCAAAAATAAAAAAAACAGAGCTACCCATATACTCAACATTTATTGATTTAAATTTGAGCACCATGTGTTAATTGTTGGCGAATGTATTTATATATATCTCTAATATTTCTTAACTCATTGATGTGGGAAAACCAAAACTTTCGTATTGCTATATCATATTTTAGTCCGCCATATAGCAACTTTCTAGCTTCAACGTGTTATGAGTGGTATATATAAGATGCTAGTTGTGGTATAGCATTCGTACTCAGGCCAAAATTATCTCAACACCTAAAAGCTCTATAAGTTCATGCATATGATCTCATTTTCAGTGACTACAAAACAACCATTTCGACACATTGATCTTTAAATACTCGAAAAAATGTAACTTTACTTAACGATAGTACAAATTGTGGGTGTGGTCCTTGGTGATTTTAAGACCGTCTTAAAGAAGTTTTAAGTGGCAACTGAGAAGAACACAAAAAGTTACATGCATAATGCATCATATGGTTATTTTTCATGTTCAGAAACCAGAAGCATACTTTCGAACACGTTTGTTTGGTGATTGTTGCAAAGACCGTTACACATTAGTTTTTATTTATATTTTCAACCTACTTCAATCTGCAAATTTAGAGGATTGGCCTATTGACATATATATCTTTGGTTAGTGTTTACCGCCTTTGTCGATTTTGGGTAAACACTTGACAATTAAGGACAACATATGCTATATAATCGTATCTTGAGATGAGAAAACAGTTTCTTATAATTAACCAAATCTATCATAAAAAATCGTTACGAGACAGAAAATTCAAAAAACAGATATGAATTATAAGTTAGGAGTCGATAACAGAAAATTCGAAACAAACATGAATTATTAGTTATGTAACACCCCATTAGTTAAGATGGAATGTTACAGTAAATTATGGCGTGTCATCAAAGCATGCAAGGTAAATGTCTAAACATTTATGACCATAAATAGAAATACCAAAATCAAACATCGGTAGTCTAGTAACTCACACACAAGAAATATAAAGTACTGTAAATGAAAGGACTAAACAATGTTAAAAATGAAGTAAAGTCTAATAAAGTAGGAAGGAAATACATAAAGTAATGAAGGTTGGATAGCTTCCATCCGAATGCACATACTCTGAAGTTCCTACTTGCATCCTTAGGTACCTGCCGTTTGGGAACATGGAAAAGTAGATGGCTGAGCATAACGCTCAGTGCACGAATATACAATAAAACATGGAATACATAGTGTATGAAAGCATATAAGAGCATAAAGCATGAATAGCAGCAAAAATGAATAAGTCCCGGGAAAAACCTAGGCGTATAACATGTTTTACTGATTTTAGTTTTGAAAATATAGCTTATGTTTACTTGTAAAATCTGTATTAGTTCACCATACAAAATAGCCAATATAGGTCATGAGGTCAACAACGTGCATGAGTACATAGAGGGGTGACCTCGTCATGCAATTAGAGGGGATGCCTCTAATTATACTGGTCTGGGTAGGAGGGATCAGATCCTTGTAAAGGATGTAAGGCACACACCACATTCACCATGAAATCCTGACTGAAACATGTAACTAGGATGCACCCATACGCCCCACATGATAACATAATAAATATAATGGCCAAATAATTGAAAGGGACGCCACGAGCTATCACTCCGTCGTGGTGAAGTCATAACACTAGTGCCTCTAGTGTTATGGTACCTCCATAACTAGATGAAACTGGTCATACATATATATGGCTAAGGTAACTAATTAACATAAGCATTTAATCTGTAACTACTGGGAAAAAGTTGGCTGCATACGGGAAATTATAATAAAGGAAGAGATTGTCCTTACTGAAGGACGAGAAATCCGTAACTTATGTCCAGTAGAAGCTAATGAAAACGATGAAGACTAATCCGCCTCGACTGATAACACTACATAATAAATATGGACGTGTATGAATTATCTGAATTACGTATGTTTTACTGGTTCCGTGTGTTATTTGCTTCTTATACGTATCATGTCATGTTTTACTGTTTATTGTGTTAAATGTAGTTATTCTGATGTTCTGTTAAGTGTTAATCATGTAATAGTTATTATAATACTTGTATTGTAATACTAAGTAAGTTTCTAAAATAGCAGGTTTCCATAAATAGTAAGTTTCTAAAAATATAGAAAGTTTCCAAAAATAGTAAGTTTCCATATTTAGAAATAAGTTGGATTATAAATAATAAATAAGTTTAAATAGTATAATAAAAGTTATGGTTATAGCTTATTAATTAAATAACTGGTTAATTAATTAAACTATACGTTATATGATTTTAATTAAAATACATGTTTTAATTAAATGACTAAGTAAAAATACCTTAGGTTATACATAAAGTAATTAAATAAATGAATTTAACCTAAGGTTTAGTATAACATGACTTTAAAAATAGTTTTCATGAAAAACCCGGTCCCGAGCCCGTGTCTCATATAAGCCGAATCAAATAAGCCATAATCAAAGTCCCACCGAGACCTTGAAGGGGTCTCGTTTGACACTAACCAAATCTAACAAACATGTAAACATACCCCAACCTAAAGTCGGGGTCTTTTGGTCTCGGATCCGAACAAAAAAAACCAACCGAGCCCCATTGGTGTCTCGGTGGTGTCTCGGTTACACCAAACCGCACCAAAACCAAAACCTAAACCTACCCCGACCCTTGGTCGGGGTTTCTTGTTGCGTCCGAGCCAAAACCAAACCAAGCCGAGAGTCATGAGACTCTCGGTGGTGGTGAAGAAACAAAGCCGAGACCCTTGTGGTCTCGGGTGTGTCTCGGCCAAACAACAAACACCACAAACAACCCTTAATTCGTGTTTTAATTAACCCCACATATTTTTATATCTTTTTTCTATGATTAATTAAAATAATAACATGAATTCAATAAAGAATTAAAAAGAAATTCATTTACTATAACGTCGTATTACTTTTAGTCTCATTGACATGGGCTCGTCGCATTTTCGTTTCACAAAAGGGTAGGAGTCACATTTCCATAAAAGCTAAGAAAAATAGCACATTAGTTAGAGAATGAATAAACGAGGTAGTTATACTTACAGACCGGTTTGCTAGTGTCATTGATAATCAAGAACATTCTTATCTACTTTTAGGACATGAAAGATAGTACCTCGGTTTGTTTTTAGTCACAATCCAATGTGTGTTAGTTGTTTGAAAAGTTTGATCATAACCCCTTTGAAGCGCACCTGAATTACCTGATGATATTACTTTTATGACAGCTAGATTGGTTACTTGTAACAAATTTGTTCCTTATCTCAAAAGATGAGTTGTTCATCATCTACAAAAAAGTATAAAAAAATAGATGGACTAACAGATATACAAGTGTAAGTTCTACCCAAATACTGGTGATTGTATATTGCTCTAAAGTTTGTTAACTCAACAATGTGGGACAAAACAAATCTTTAAGCTTATGTTTCATTTCAATTGCTCAGTGTCACACTTTAGTCAACGATGAACATATGTAATATTCATAAAATGTTTGATCTTGATAAGCAAGGTAAGTAAGTTTATCAATTTCGTAATTTTGTAGCTCTTTTTCCATCTTATTATGAAATAATGGTGCGACTGTTTTTGAACTTATTAACAGTGAAATTGATAAAGATGAATTTAAGAAAGTCATGGAGTTGTGGATTTAAATTCTTGACGCCGGTTGCAAACGATGGGTTACGGGGGTATTTCTTCGGGAAAGACGGGAAATCGCGTCTCTTTCATGAGAAATTTGTTCAATTCTTGAATGATTTGTATAACAAGGTTCCTAATCCTGTTTTACCCAATGAAACTTGTACTAAACTGTGACAAATTCATTTGATCTACATTGTATTTTTGTCTCTATAGATTTCATCACCTGAACTTTTCATTATGACTACAAGTCAAGAGGCACGATACTGCTAAAGATTTTGTTATATTGATGGTAGCATCTGCTGAACATCAACAAGTTTCTTGATCGAGTTGAGAAACTAAAAGATGAACTAAATCTTGAAAACATTCGCGTTACATTCAAAGATTTCAAAAAGTTTTCCGCATTACGGACACAAATGAGACCTCTATCCCTTGCTATTTTTTATTTTGTTAAAGTGAATGGGATCCTTGCAACGAAGAATTTACAACGAGTAGCTGACCTTTAGCAAGATTTTTTTAGCGACAATGTGTTTTATATGACATTGTATATACTTAATGTAAATCTAGATAGAAGGTTGTGCTCTGCTAATGGGTAAATAGATACTTGCTTTGCTAAATTTTCACACAATCCAACTTTAATTCGTTTTACTTTGAATAAATTGGCCAAAAATGACCAATATTGGGAAAAAATGACCGAATTTAAAAACAATCGTCTTTTTCATAAGTGTTTTGACACGAATGTAGGTTTTCCGTTGGTGAGAATAAGATAAATTTTTACTCGACCATGCGTGTAGAGGGCTTAGCTTCGTTCCTTAACTAATATTAGGCTAAGTCTCACTGAATTGAGGACGAGTGTTATTTTACCGGGGTGAGTCCCCTTCACCAAAAAAAAATTTGAGGACGAGCAATAATAAAGTCAATTATAAGTTACTGTGCTAAACGTAGAGTATTCATATTCTTTCGAAAACTCATATGTTTTAATTAAAGCTCGTTTCATCCAAAGTCAAAGTGAATGTCTTAAAATTTTAAAGCTTTAAATATCCAAAATTCCTTTCGAGATGACGATATACGTTTATGCCATAATAAACACCTCATGGCGAGGTTAAATAAAAGGAAATTAAGTCAAGACCGGAGTCATAATAAAAGTTCTATGGTGGAGTTGAGTAAAAGACCGAGGTAAACCATGATAATTAAAGCCACCGATAATGAGGTGGGTCATAAAAATCATAGTAATAAGTAAAATTTTCAAATCCGTTACAAAACCGTGTTTATCGAATCTTTCTTGTCGACTTAATTTTTTAACATTGTCACTATTAGGAAATGTTACTAGTTATTGATCTTGATTACACAATTTTGACTCTATTTTTGGACCTTAATCTCTATTCACATAAGTAAAAAAGGAATCCTCGTGGTCATTAAGACAAAAATAAAATATAAGAGATACCCATTAGGAATAAGGGAGTCTAAGTACACGATTAAGGCATATGAGTAGTGTGAACATTATTAACTTAAAAGAAACAATGATCTTATCTCACGCTTAGCATTGAGTGAAAATCGAGGACGACAAAATTACTTCTATGAAGCATTCACGTGTTCTTATTCAATGATCTTAAAATTTACTTTTAAGTGATGAAAACAACATATTATCTCCAAAACGCATCTAGTTAAGTTTAATTTCAATAAATGTTGAATAAAAAAGAATTTTGGAAGTGCTACGATAGTTAATTCTATTATTGCGTGAGGACAAGACAATGGTTTAGTATGGGAGAATTGTTGAGACTCTAATTATACATCATTTCGTGCCCTAAATTGGACTTGGAATACGAAAAATATCATCAAATGCATGCAAAATACCCTTATTTTCTCTATTTGTGTGCAGGCTCAGATATCATTTATTCACATGGAAAACACAAAAGCAAGACAAAACAAACATTAGAATAGAATTCGTACAAAAGAACCGAAGGCAGATGTGGAATTACCAAAATACCCTTGAAGATATGAAGATTTGTAAGAACGGTCCCTCAACTTTCACAAGTTGTCACTTTATACCCCTCAAATATCACAGAGTTTAATAGGGTCCCTAAAGTTTGAAGAAAGTACAAGTTTAATCCTTGAAGTTTGAAGATTATTGAAAAAATGGTCCATATCCATGTTTTATAAAACACTAAGGCCAAAAATGCAATTCCCAATGTCAAAATACAAAGGAATTCGTTTTCATCAAAGAGAGGGGACATCGTGCCATTTCAGCAAGGTTATGCAGAGGGACTGAACTTGCCAATCAAGCCAAAGTTACATCATATCAGCTTTGTAAAAGTTATAGGGGCTTGGGAGTCATTTGTGAAGATTGCTTAAAGAAAGGAATTTGACGAAAAACGTTTACCAAGTTTGAGGGACGAGATTTGCTATTATCCAAAGTTTGAATTAAGTCAATTAATTTAAACGAGGGAAATATATTGGTTAGTACCAAAACAGAAATCACCACTATTTAAACCCTAATTTTTTCTTGTTTTTGAAGTTGCATTGAATTTCGAAAGTTTTGACTTACGAGCTCACTAATTTATTTTTCGCTAGTAAGACATAGTTACTTGACCAGTTAAGAAGTTAAACATAAAAGGAAAAATTAAGCCTAAATAGTAGTGAAGATGGTTTAAACAGAATACAAATTAATCTAGCATTTTTTGAAAAGAGTATATGTAATAGTAGTATTTTATAGATAACTAAATTGATAAAACATAATATGAAGGAGTATAATGAAACTTATTAGTAATAAAGTACAGTACCACCCATTAAAGAACACATAAGAAAGTCGATACCCACCAATCAAATACTTCATCCGCCTCAAAATAATGTCTTCTCACAAAAAATATGCAATGTAGAAAAAATGTATTTATTACGTTTTTCTCTCGCTTACTTTTTACCATAATGACAATTTTATTTTTAACTAATTAATTAGAAAAAATTTAAAGTTTGTAATAACAATTTAAATCAAATATAATATGGTAAATTTCATCAAACTTTCTGTTGGAAAGTGAGTTAAACTTTAGGGTTTGTTTAGTAAATTTGTTTGTCTTGTCCTACAAGTTTTATTATTTTTAGTATGTCTTTGTTTGATATGTTTTAGATCATTGGTTCCCTATAAATAGAGGCCAATGTTATTAGTTTTTATTGTAGCTTTCGATTTGTAACTTTGGGTATTGAATAAAAGCTTCCGCTTTGTTTGTTCGTAATTGTTAGTTTGTTCGGTTCGTTTAACTTATCCAACAAATGGTATCAGAGCTTGGTCGATTCGTGATGAAGAAGAAAAAGAGAAAAAAAAGTTCGTGTGATCGTTGTGCAGAATCGAGTTTGTTTTTTGTCGATTCGTTTGGAGTGCGATCATACGTGGGTTTGAGTTTGTCGATCGTTTGAATTGGTATTGCTAACTTTCGACGCTTCTTTGATTGGTTTGGTGCATGGTAAATTTGTTCATTCACGTGTTTGTTTTTTGTTTCACAGAATATGGTTTTGAGAAATTTGTTTGGTTTGGGCTTCTGATTAATATTGGATCGATCGTGTATTTAAGATTTTTGAATATAGTATTACTTTTTTGGGCAACAGTAAGTTTGGTATTATGACTTTGGTTTGAATACTGGTAGCTTTAGATTTGGAATTGTCGGTTACGGTGAAGTAACTGTTTGGAAAATTTGAAATCTTTGTTTGTCGGATTTTTTTGAGTTTTGTTGCTCGAATTTTAAGGTCTTCGGTGAAGATCGTTTGTTTGTTTATTTTTTGGTTTTTTGAATTGGCTAGTTGTCTAGCCCGAACTGAACCATAACATATTAAGAGTTATTCGTTCGTTTGTTTGAATAACATATTAAGAGTTATTCGTTCATTCGTTTGGTTGAATAACATATTAAGAATTATTCGTTCGTTTGTAGAATAACATATCAAGAGTTATTCGTTCGTTCGTCTGGAATTCCGAATTAAGACGGAATGTTCGTTCCGTTTGAAGTTTCGAATAGAGTTGAAGTCACGGTGGAGATTCTTAGAAAAGTGACTTAAACTCTCAAGGGGCGTTTGGAATTTGGTATTCGGATATTTGAATTTGAAGACCAAGATTCGTTTCTTTTGAAGTTTCGTATGAAGTTGAACTCACGGTGGAGATTGTTGGAAAGTGAGTTAAACTTTAGGTTTTGTTTAGTAATTTTGTTTGTCTTGTCCTACAAGTTTTGTTATTTTTAGTATGTCTTTGTTTGGTATGTTTTAGGTCATTCGTTCCCTATAAATAGAGGCCAATGTTATTAGTTTTATTGTAACTCTCCTATCTATTTTTAGAGTGGACAATAATTTTTGGACATCCCAAACTAGAAAGATAGATTATAATTTTAGAACGGAAGAACTATGATGTTGGAAATACGTTTTTACGTATTTATGAAGGATCGGTCGCCCCAACGATATATTAATGTAATGGGCTCGTGATCTAGTTATTAACATATAGTCCATATAGCCCACATGTAGGGTGGGCTATATATACCCCCTCCTAGCATGTTAGGAGGGGTTGGTGATTCACATTATTCATAATTCCATATTACTTTCTCTCTCTACTCTTCCCCCTTCTCTCCTTTCTCTCTCTACACCCTCATCTCCTTCATCTCATCTTTATATTATTTAATCAATCCCTCCACTTAATCAATCCAATCCCACATGTAGAATAAGCCAAGATTTCCGTAGACCTTCAATTGGTATCAAGAGCCAAGGTTAGATTGGTTTATTTCTTGCTTTTATTTTAACTGATTTTGGTGGGTTTTGATTTAATCAAGCTTAAATCTCAAAACGTTTGTATCTTTATTCCTTAAATCATAGTCAAATCTTTTGTTTTACATATTTTATACAAAATCACAAATTTTTCTAAATAAAAATCATGAACTTTTGTTATATGAATTCAAGTCTTTAAAAAAGTTTGTGTTTTTATAACAAGTTTGTGTTTTATCTTTTTAATTTTGTCTTTTTGATTGAAAACAAAAAGTTTTATCTTTCGTTTGATTAAATTTTTGATTAAAACTTTTTTGGATTGAACTTTTTTTTTATTAAGTCTATTAAATTTTTATTTTATTTTTTTATTTTTTTTCATTTTTTATCTTCATTTTTTTATATACAATTTTTTTATTTTTTTACTTATCGTCTCCTTCATATCGTCACCTTCATAGGTCTCTTTAATTTAAGTCTATTTAATTTTTTATTTTTTTATTTTTTTAATTTTTTATTTTCATTTTTTTAAGGTTTTACTTTTAAGTTTTTTAATGTAGTTTATTTTCTTTTAATTTTAACTTTTTAACTTTTATTTATCGTCACCTTCATAGGTCAGTCCGTCCTCGTTTTTCCTTTTTCAAGAATCAGTTTTTCTTTTCTTTTCCGAGTCTACAGTTTTTCTGAGTGAACCTGTTTTTTCCGAACGAACAATAGTCTTTCCGAACGAAATTATTCCGAACGAACCATTATTCCGAGTGAACAGAATTATTCAGGATGAAGGAATTATTCTGGATGAAGGGTTTTTATTCTGGATGAAGGGTTTTTATTCCGGATGAAGGGTTTTTATTCAGGATGAAGGGTTTTTATTCTGGATGAAGGGTTTTTATTCCGCATGAACGGTTTTATTCCGCATGAACGGTTTTATTCCGCATGAGCGGTTTTATTCCGCATGAACGTTATTCCGAATGAAGGCGATTCAAACACAATGTTAACTCGGCTCCAACATCTCAACAACAACAGACTCGACTCTCGACCACCAGTCTCGACTCCCTCACCCAAAAACCTCTCAGCCTCATAACACCCTAGACCCTCGACTCCAACTGACCTAAACAACACCCTACAACCGAAAACACACCTAATCTCAACCTCGACTCACTCACAAGACTCTGACTCCAACTCACACTCGAACAAAACACAACAGTTCACTCACTCACGCAAACTCTCGGCCCATCAACAGACTCCAACACTCATTTAATCAACAACCAACCCTGACTCATACACACCCTCTTAAACATCAAAAGACTTTTTTAAAAGACAGACTCGAACGACTCACACCCATTCTCTCGACACACACTCTGACACACAAACACCAAAAGTACGCAAGATCTCTGTCAAACGTTATCCATCCTTGATCCAGACTCAAAAAAACAAACTCAAACCAAAATTAAAATCAAGACAAGGAAAACCTACCCGAGACCTTCATTAGAAGATCTTGTAGCCGCTTCTTTTTTCTGCGTGTATGGGATTTGGATCACGAAGACAATCGAATTAAAACATCGCAGGACGATTTGTTTTGGGAATATTGGTAATTAGATTGGTATTCAGGTAGGATTGAAACAGAGATTTTTATTGAGGTAGAATTCAAACAGAGATTAGACGGTGGAGTGTAGATTTGAGGAGAGAGAGATAGGTTTGAGAGAAAATATAGAAGAGAGAGACGGAGAAGTATTATCTGGTGGAAGAGAGAAAAAAGTAAATAAAGGGGCGGAGTTTACAAAGTGTTTGAGTGGGATATACGTGTACTACCTAGGGCGGAGGAAACAAGAATCACGTTTCTTATTACTATCCATCTTGGGACACGTCTTATCATAGAAATCGAATCATTCAAAAAATATATCAGATTTTTTTTTACTTTTATTTTTCTTTTCTAATTTTAAGTTAACTTTTTAATTTAGGTTATTTAGTATTTTTGTCAATTAATATTTATCACTTTTGTATTTTAGTCTAGTAACTTTTGTTTCTTAATTTTTGGTACATCGTATTGAGGCGGGTATTCCGAAAAAAAACTAAATGGTAAAATATTTGACGTCCCGATCATTATATTTACCGTCACTTGGATTTATTCGTTGACGCGCTTTATTTTTAGAGTGGGCTGAGTTTGAATTGGTCTCCGTTTTATTTTATCATCGTTTGAGCCGACAACAATTTTTGAGCCGAGTAAAGAGTTACACCATCAAACGAGGATTGTGACGAAGTTTTACGGTTTTGGTTGGGTGTAAAATCTCGTAAAATCGACTTCACGATTTCTTCACGGATTGTAAAATCCCGATAATAACCTCATTCACATCATTTTTCATCGATATTCAATGGATTCGTTCGATTCGACATGTCAAAAGGTAGAAGCGCATAAAATGCAAGACAAAGTTAGAGAAAGTGGCATCACTTCATTTCGAATGCTTCAGTCTCATCTTGTCACTCTTTCATGGATTCAAGGAGGGAGCGAATTTGTGACAATCTTTGGTCAAGATCGTCATATATTCATCGACTCTATCTTCACCACTTTGACCCAACTCGCCGAGCAACTCAACCATGAAAACTTTAATCCCTCTGCATCGGCACTTGCATATAAGACTCTTGTGACACAACTCACGCCTTTCCTCCAATTCAATATAATCAAGTCTGAAAGTTCAGTGATTTGCCAATCATTCCTTCGAGATACACATACCGACCTTCGAGATTTCCGTGGTACAATAGTGAAACTCATGGCATCGGTCTCGTCTTCGATTTATGAAAGATCTCGACTTCAGCAAGCGTGTGATAATGGACTGCAAGAATCTATGATGCAAATGCAAGAGGAGAATGGTCATACGGTTGACAACTTGGAGCCTAACGACGGCAAGAGCAAGGAATCAGGAGGACAACATGATACCAGTGGCACGTCAGGTAATGTTCACGAGATCTCTTTTGATGACACCTTACCCGTTTATGATGAAGAGCCTGCTAACATGGTACAATGTAATGTTGTTTATAATGTATATGCTGATGTAATGCCGTATATTGAGCATTCTGAACCTAATTATGACAAACATGGGATGGAAAAGAGTGATGAAATACCACTTCTGATTCATCGGATGTGAGTCATAATGGGGGAGAAAGTGTTCAAAATGCTAAACATCATGATAATTGTCTTATAACGGCCTCAGTGACTGCTTCTGATTCCAAGATTAAAGAGCTCGAAACGATCGTAGCTCAGCAATCAAAAGATCTTGAGGATGCCAAACTTGAATTTTCTAAGAAAACGGACAAATTTGAAACATATTTTGAAAAACTTGAAAAGTCTAACGTTGTTCTTGAAAGAAAATTGGATCAAAGAGTTTTAGATTCTAAAGCTGAAAAGGATAATCTTTTGAAACAAATTCAGTTACTAGAGTCTAAATTGGCATCCCAAGATGAATTGCTCAAAGTAAATGAGATCTTAAAAGCTCAAGTTCAGGAAAAGGTTTTTGCTATAGCTGCGTTGAAAAACGAATTAAGGAAAAATAGAGGACCTAGTGTGGACACTAAGCTTGAAAAACCATCAATCTTGGGGAAACCACCTACAAATCAGTTCGTCAGACGACCGACTGTCAGACAACTTACTGCATTTAGATCCGAGCGACCACAATCCTCGAGACCGCGGTTTGCCTCCCAAGTTGACGTGGTTCATCTTTCTAGACCAGTCACTCCAGCAACTAGGCCCTATGTGACCAAAACAGCTTTAACAAGACCTAATAACATGATTGGCTCTAGTTTCCCTAAAAATACCAAGACAACGTCTAGAACTAGTTTAAATGACGTTTGCCATAAATCTGGTCTAAGGGAAGCTATGCAAAAGACACATGTAAGAGATAGCAATGTCAAACCTAGTCAGATGCCTTCTAGATAACCCAAAACTGCTAACCGTATCATGTCATCTCCTAGGAGCATCGATCAATTATCTAGGAATTACTCGGACATTAAATATGCTACTTGTAAAACATGTAGAAAATGTGTCTTTACGGCAAATCATGACTCCTGTGTCAAGAAATTACTTGATGAGGTGAACTCCCGTGCTAGAATTAAGTCCTAGTGGATAGCTAAAATCAAACACTTTGGTAAAGTTTGTCGTCCCACTGGTAGAACTTTTACTCTTGTAGGAAACGAGTGCCCTTTAACTAGGATAGTCTCCGATTCTACTAAGACTACTAGGGAGGAAATTGATAAAGATGATACTTCACTTAAGCCTAAACTTAGGGTTTTCTATAAAAGGAAACGTTTGCCAGCTAAGATAAGTGAATCATCTACTCAGGTCGCCTCTGACACAAGTAAAGCCAACTGTGAACCCCCATGTGCTTCTATAATTGATATCGCTAACCCACGTCAAAGCATGCAAATTACTAATGAGAATGCAGGTACCAAAGTTGATGTTCCAAAAAGAACGAAGCGGTTCAATCATTGTGTACCGTTCAACAAAGGATACTCTCAGGGTTTGGTTGCTGAAGAAGCAGATATCAGAGAAACAAGTGTCTTAGGGGATTCATGGTTAAGCTTAACATAGAGGCTTATAGATAAATTACAGTCTGTAACCCGTGCTTCAAATAAAGGAAAGTTTATCGCCGATAATAAACTTATCCTAACAACGAGAAATTAAGTTTTCTCGGGCATGAGCTAATATTAAAAACATTCGAAGTTTTTAAGCTCATGCACAATGGCGTATAATCACATCACAGTTTATGCCCCAGACTTCAAAGAAAGGAAAGTTTATCGCCGATGATAAACTTATCCTAACAACGAGAAATCAAGTTTTCTCGGGCATGAGCTAATATTAAAAACATTCGAAGTTTTTAAGCTCATGCACAATGGCTCACAGTTAAATGACAGATTGTGACCCGAACTTCAAATAAAGGAAAGTTTATCATTAATGATAACTTATCCTCATAACGAGAAATTAACCTTTCTCGGCCATGAGCTTGTTTTAAAATATTCTAAGTTTTAAGCTCAGAAAGGAAAGTGTATCTTTTAATTAAGAGAACTTTTCCTCATAACGAGAAGTTAACCTTTCTCGGTCATGAGCTTTCCGTTAAAACAGTCAAAGTTTTCAAGCTCATGAAAACGACTTCTAAGTAAATGTCAGCTTAGGACTCGTCCTTCAGATAAAAGGAAAGTTTATCGCCGATGGTAACTTATCTTTACAACGAGAAGTTTACAACTTCTCGGACTTGAGCTTTCCGAAGATATTCCAAATCTTAAGCTCAAGTAATTGGTTTTCAAAACGTTGAACACAATTTTTCAAGAATTTTTCAAAGGTTTTTCTAAATCTTTCAAAATTGTGTGTTCAAATATGTTTTGATAAAAAGAGCATGTCTTCTAGAATCGATAATATTTACGATCCTAGAAATGTCGTTCAATAATGACACAGGGTTGTAAATAAAGTTCGAGCAGAAGTTTAAATGATTTAAAACATGCTCAAAATGGTTTGCTATTATTTCCGATAGTAACCCGCTTTTCACATTGAAGTCAAGCATTTCACCGGAAAGCTTTGACTTCAGAATCCAAAGTTATCAACTCCACAATCCGAAGTTCGTTGCAATTGATATCTACATACTAGACGATGCGACTACTCAAACGACGACTACAGCTATTTAAGTAGAACACGAGTCAACAATTGAGGGGGAGCAATTGTCAAGCGTTCAGACTCTTCGATGCCGAAAGTGCCAATGTTCACAAGTTGGTGTCAAAGACAACGATATCAATTGTCCATGTGGTGTAAAGGAGAAGATAATTTCAGAAGTTACGAGGAAGACCGACGTTCACAGACAAGAACCACGTGATCTTATCACATGATGTTCTCATCATTTCAGGTCCTAACTCGTATACTATAATTTTTTGAATTCATTTTTATATATGATCTTTGCTCGTGAAGATTATTATTTGCGAATCAAGTGCACCCTTATTAATTTGAGGGGGGATCTTGTAAAAAATCATAAAGATAAATGGACTTAATTGGATTTGCATTTTTCTTCCCAATTTTTTCTTAAAACATTATTAAATCAATTGATATTAAAAACATCGATTGGGTTAATATTTTCAATATGGGGGAGAAAATGTGATTTAATACGACTCAATGGTTTGACTTAATGTGCTGGCTCATCCCGACATGTGCGAAATGTTTTCGAATATCGTGGCATATGTTAAGGGGGAGCAAAATAGATTTTATATTCAAATGGATTTCATGGTGACGTTACTTACCCATACCATATCTATTTCACGACGGTGACGATTGTGGTGACATAAGGATGGTAGGATAGGTTAAAGTCCAATGATTCTTTCATATCCAGAGGAATCTTCCCAAGGACATTACATAGCTAGAAATAGTAGTTCTTAGGAAAGATGGAGAAAGATTGTGAACGTAGCTGAATGCCGACCAAGTACTTAAGTTAGCACTGGAACAATCACAACAAGGTGCTAGTTATGACGTATTGGTAAGCATTGAAGGGGTTGAAGAATGAAAAAGAATTGTAAAGATAAAGGGTGTAAAGAAAGTAGCCCTCCTTACAACTTAGGCAGAAACCGGGTCAATTCATATGCTATTGAGATCATTTTTAATGATTCTTGATATTGAAGATAAACATCATGGACCCAGTGATGCAAGGCACAACCCATCCCAGCTAACTCAGATATCTATTAAAAGATATTTGTTTCAATCACACGGAGACAACACATTATCTATTGATTTATTCACTCCGAATAAATTGGTATTGAAAAGGTGGCACTCCTCTCCAGCCTCTGATCACTAAAATCCAAAATTCATGATCGAGTCTAGAGCCATTTGAGATCATCAACTCCGATCACTAAAATCCAAAATGCATGATCGAGTCTAGAGCCATTTGAGATCATCAAATATCTCATTAGGACACACTTTCATCATTCCTTGCTTATTCACACAATGTGAAAAGTAAGAAAGATATTTAGAGTCTTACGCAAAATCTTCATGATCTTGCCTGAACATCCGAGTAATACGAAAAGTATTTACATTGAAGATGGAAATCCTTCTTGAGCGAACGTCAAAAATCTCATGGTAGGTGCTTGTGCGATTCTTTATGAATCAAACTTGTGATAACTGGAAAGCAACAGTGGTTTAAACTCTTAAATGAATTTAAACACGTTTCAGGCCTCTACGCTATATCTTAGTGATCTTGCCAGAACTTTCAAAGTAATACTATTAAGTATTTACAATGACGAATGGAAATCCTTCTAGTGTTAACATCAAACAGCACTTGGTAGGTAACTTGCAAGATTCTATATGAATCAAGCTCGTGACAACTGGAAAGCAACGATTGTGCGGTTCTTAATTGAACTTCACTTGTTCCAGGAACATGAATTGACGGCTTCAAGTCATGCGGATAAATTTATCCAAATGATTCACTCTTTACGTTCGCAGTCAGCTTTGGACGGTCGAGTAAAGAGAACGGGTTTACCCGCGAAATCTTGTCAAGGAGGTTCTTTATTGAAACTACCTGTCACAAGTACGATATCTAATATCGTCCAACGGTCTTCACCGAACGGAGGTAAAATGCTACCGAATTAGAATGAAATGTTCATGGCCATTTCATCTGTGTATATGTTTTGTTGCTAACTGTCTTATGCAGAGTAACAAGAAGGTGGCATTGCGGTGTACAATCCAGAAGAAGTCGTCACCACATGCTTATACTACATGCACTTAGTACTTCAACTAATTCAAGAAAGTCTGAAGATCAAGTCTTTCGCTGTATCAAACTCTGAAGCTTTCAAGAATTATAAAGGTATAAGTATGTGGAACATGAAGTCACGAAGAGGCGAATATCACAAATGATGAATGCACAAGGTCAAGGCAAGGAAACATGCTCAAGACTTAAGTCAAAGATCACATGATACCAGTCGCACGTTAAGTAATGTTCACGAGATCTCTTTTGATGACACCTTACCCGTTTATGATGAAGAGCCTGCTAACATGGTACAATGTAATGTTGTTTATGATGTATATGCTGATGCAATGCCGCATATTGAGCATTCTGAACTTAATTATGACAAACATGGGATGGAAAAGAGTGATAGAAATACCACTTCTGATTCATCGAATGTGAGTCATAATGGGGGAAAAAGTGTTCAAAATGCTAAACATCATGATAATTGTCTTATAACTGCCTCATTGACTGCTTCTGATTCCAAGATTAAAGAGCTCAATACGATCGTAGCTCAGCAATCAAAAGATCTTGAGGATGCCAAACTTGAATTTTCTAAGAAAACGGACAAATTTGAAACATATTTTGAAAAACTTGAAAAGTATAACGTTGTTCTTGAAAGAAAATTGGATCAAAAAGTTTTAGATTCTAAAGCTGAAAAGGATAATCTTTTGAAACAAATTCAGTTACTAGAGTTTAAATTGGCATCCCAAGATGAATTGCTCAAAGTAAATGAGACCTTAAAAGCTCAAGTTCAGGAAAAGGTTTTTGCTATAGCTGCGTTGAAAAACGAATTAAGGAAAAATAGAGGACCTAGTGTGGACACTAAGCTTGAAAAACCATCAATCTTGGGGAAACCACCTACAAATCAGTTCGTCAGACAACCGACTGTTAGACAACTTACTGCATATAGATCCGAGCGACCACAATCCTCGAGACCGCGGTTTACTTCCCAAGTTGATGTGGTTCATCTTTCTAGACCAGTCACTCCAGCAACTAGGCCCTATGTGACCAAAACAGCTTTAGCAAGACCTAATAACATGATTGGCTCTAGTTTCCCTAAAAATACCAAGACAAAGTCTAGAACTAGTTCAAATGACGTTTGCCATAAATCTGGTCTAAGGGAAGCTATGCAAAAGACACATGTAAGAGATAGCAATGTCAAACCTAGTCAGATGCCTTCTAGATTACCCAACACAGCTAACCGTAGCATGTCATCTCCTAGGAGCATCGATCAATTATCTAGGAATTACTCGGACATTAAATATGCTACTTGTAAAAATGTAGAAAATGTGTCTTTACGGCAAATCATGACTCATGTGTCAAGAAATTACTTGATGAGGTGAACTCCCGTGCTAGAATTAAGTCCCAGTGGATAGCTAAAATCAAACCCTTTGGTAAAGTTTGGCGCCCCACTGGTAGAACTTTTACTCTTGTAAGAAACGAGTGCCCTTTAACTAGGATAGTCTCCGATTCTACTAAGACTACTAGGGAGGAAATTGATAAAGATGATACTTCACTTAAGCCTAAACTTAGGGTTTTCTATAAAAGGAAACGTTTGCCAGCTAAGATAAGTGAATCATCTACTCAGGTCGCCTCTGACACAAGTAAAGCCAACTGTGAACCCCCATGTGCTTCTATAACTGATATCGCTAACCCATGTCAAAGCATGCAAATTCCTAATGAGGATGCAGGTACCAACGTTGATGTTCCAATAGAACGAAGCGGTTCAATCATTGTATACCGTTCAACAAAGGATACTCTCAGGGTTTGGTTGCTGAAGAAGCAGATATCAGAGAAACAAGTGTCTCAGGGGATTCATGGTTAAGCTTAACATAGAGGCTTATAGATAAATTACAGTATGTAACCCGTGCTTCAAATAAAGGAAAGTTTATCGCCGATGATAAACTTATCCTAACAACGAGAAATTAAGTTTTCTCGGGAATGAGCTAATATTAAAAACATTCGAAGTTTTTAGGCTCATGCACAATGGCGTATAATCACATCACAGTTTATGCCCCAGACTTCAAAGAAAGGAAAGTTTATCGCCGATGATAAACTTATCCTAACAACGAGAAATCAAGTTTTCTCGGGCATGAGCTAATATTAAAAACATTCGAAGTTTTTAAGCTCATGCACAATGGCTCACAGTTAAATGACAGATGGGGACCCGAACTTCAAATAAAGGAAAGTTTATCATTAATGATAACTTATCCTCATAACGAGAAATTAACCTTTCTTGGTCATGAGCTTGTATTAAAACATTCGAAGTTTTAAGATCAGAAAGGAAAGTGTATCTTTTAATTAAGAGAACTTTTCCTCATAACGAGAAGTTAACCTTTCTCGGTCATGAGCTTTCCGTTAAAACAGTCAAAGTTTTCAAGCTCATGAAAACGACTTCTAAGTAAATGTCAGCTTAGGACTCGTCCTTCAGATAAAAGGAAATTTTATCGTCGATGGTAACTTATCATTACAACGAGAAGTTTACAACTTCTCGGACTTGAGCTTTACTAAGATATTCCAAATCTTAAGCTCAAGTAATTGGTTTTCAAAACGTTGAACACAATTTTTCAAGAATTTTTCAAAGGTTTTTCTAAATCTTTCAAAATTGTGTGTTCAAATATGTTTTGATAAAAAGAGCATGTCTTCTAGAATTGATAATATTTACGATCCTAGAAATGTCGTTCAATAATGATACGGGGTTGTAAATAAAGTTCGAGCAGAAGTTTAAATGATTTAAAACATGCTCAAAATGGTTTGCTATTATTTCTGATAGTAACCCTCTTTTCACATTGAAGTCAAGCATTTCACCGGAAAGCTTTGACTTCAGAATCCGAAGTTATCAACTCCACAATCCGAAGTTCGTTGCAATTGATATCTACATACTAGACGATGCGACTACTCAAACGACGACTACGGCTCTTTAAGTAGAACACGAGTCAACAATTGAGGGGGAGCAATTGTCAAGCGTTCAGACTCTTCGATGCCGAAAGTGCCAATGTTCACAAGTTGGTGTCAAAGACAACGATATCAATTGTCCATGTGGTGTAAAGGAGAATATAATTTCAGAAGTTACGAGGAAGACCGACGTTCGCAGACAAGAACCACGTGATCTTATCACATGATGTTCTCATCATTTCAGGTCCTAACTCGTATACTATAATCTTGTGAATTCATTTTTATATATGATCTTTGTCGTGAAGATTATTATTTGCGAATCAAGTGCACCCTTATTAATTTGAGGGGGGATCTTGTAAAAAATCATGAAGATAAATGGACTTAATTGGATTTGCATTTTTCTTCCTAATTTTTTCTTAAAACTTTATTAAATCAATTGATAATTTTTTTCTTAAAACATTATTAAATCAATTGATTGGGTTAATATTTTTAATATGGGGGAGAAAATGTGATTTAATACGACTCAATGGTTTGACTTAATGTGCTGGCTCATCCCGACATGTGCGAAATGTTTTCGAATATCGTGGCATATGTAGCAAAATAGATTTTATATTCAAATGGATTTCATGGTGACGTTACTTACCCATACCCTATCTATTTCATGACGGTGACGATTGTGGTGACATAAGGATGGTAGGATAGGTTAAAGTCCAATGATTCTTCCATATCCGGAGGAATCTTCCCAAGGACATTCCATAGCTAGAAATAGTAGTCCTTAGGAAAGATGGAGAAAGATTGTGAACGTAGCTGAATGCCGACCAAGTACTTAAGTTAGCACTGGAACAATCACAACAAGGTGCTAGTTATGACGTATTGGTAAGCATTGAAGGGGTTGAAGAATGAAAAAGAATTGTAGAGACAAAGGGTGTAAAGAAAGTAGCACTCCTTACAACTTAGGTAGAAACCGGGTCAATTCATATGCTATTGAGATCATTTTTAATGATTCTTGATATTTAAGATAGACATGATGGACCCAGTGATGCAAGGCACAACCCATCCCAGCTAACTCAGATATCTCTTAAAAGATATTTGTTTTAATCACACGGAGACAACACATTATCTATTGATTTATTCACTCCGAATAAATTGGTATTGAAAAGGTGGCACTCCTCTCCAGCCTCCGATCACTAAAATCCAAAATGCACGATCGAGTCTAGATCCATTTGAGATCATCAAATATCTCATTAGGACACACTTTCATCATTCCTTGCTTGTTCACACAATGTGAAAAGTAAGAAAGATATTTAGAGTCCTACGTAAAATCTTCATGATCTTGCCTGAACATCCGAGTAATACGAAAGTATTTACAATGAAGATTGAAATCCTTCTTGAGCGAACGTCAAAAAGCTCATGGTAGGTGCTTGTGCGATTCTTTATGAATCAAACTTGTGATAACTGGAAAGCAACAGTGGTTTAAACTCTTAAATGAATTTAAACACGTTCCAGGCCTCTACGCAATATCTTAGTGATTTTGCCAGAACATTCAGAGTAATACTATTAAGTATTTACAGTGACGAATGGAAATCCTTCTACTGTTAACATCAAACAACACTTGGTAGGTAACTTACAAGATTCTATATGAATCGAGCTCGTGACAACTGGAAAGCAACGATTGTGCGGTTCTTAATTGAACTTCACGTGTTCCAGGATCATGAATTGACGGCTTCAAATCATGCGGATAAAGTTATCCAAATGATTCACTCTTTACGTTCGCAGTCAGCTTTGGACGGTCGAGTAAAGAGAACGGGTTTACCCACGAAATCTTGTCAAGGAGGTTCTTTATTGAAACTACCTGTCACAAGTACGATATCTAATATCGTCCAACGGTCTTCACCGACCGGAGGTAAAATGCTACCGAATTAGAATGAAATTTTCAAGGCCATTTCATCCGTGTATATGTTTTGTTGCTAACTGTCTTATGCAGAGTAACAAGAAGGTGGCATTGCGGTGTACAATCCAGAAGAAGTCGTCACCACATGCTTATACTACATGCACTTAGTACTTCAACTAATTCAAGAAAGTCTGAAGGTCAAGTCTTCCGCTGTATCAAACTCTGAAGCTTTTAAGAATTATAAAGGTATAAGTATGTGGAACATGAAGTCACGAAGAGGCGAATATCACAAGTGACGAATGCACAAGGTCAAGGCAAGGAAACATGCTCAAGACTTAAGTCAAAGATCACATGAAGCATATCCACAAGAACAAGATCGAAGACTCAAGCATAGATGCTAGGTTTAAGATTTGGTAAAAAGATGTGACCTGCCTTAGGGGGAGATTGTTGGAAATACTTTTTTCCCAATAAAGTCTCGGTCACATCTTAGTTAACATAGATCACGAGATATAGAATATTTAGAACTTTGTCTCTTGGAGCGACCTCCCTTTGGGGGAGATTGTTGGAAATACGTTTTTACGTATTTATGAAGGATCGGTCGCTCCAACGATATATTAATGTAATGGGCTCGTGATCTGGTTATTAACATATAGTCCATATAGCCCACATGTAGGGTGGGCTATATATACCCCCTCCTAGCATGTTAGGAGGGGTTGGTGATTCACATTATTCATAATTCCATATTACTTTCTTTCTCTACTATTCTCCCTTCTCTCCTTTCTCTCTCTACACCCTCATCTCCTTCATCTCATCTTTATATAATTTAATCAATCCCTCCACTTAATCAATCCAGTCCCACATGTAGAATAAGCCAAGATTTCCTCCTTAAAACCAAATGACCTTCAAACTCCATTAAAACAACAACGTTGTTTTCTAATTGTAGCTTGATTTTCGAGCATCTTGTCTTTCTTTCTTATACACATATACCTTCCAGCCCCCCTCAAGTACTTAAGCTTTTTCTAAGAACCGCTCAACCACGGGTTCAGGGGAGGGAGGGGGGGGGGGGGTGTGCGACGAGCACCCTTCAACCTTCCGTTGATAAAGAATGTAATAATTTTAACTTATAATATATTCTTTTTTTAATTTTTATTTAATGTATAATATATCTTTAAATATAAATTTCTCTCACCTATCTAAAAGATACCTATATTCTAAACAAAATTAAAATCAAAATTCAAATTTTAATTCTAAACCAATCTACAAACCAAACACGTCTTTAGTTATTTACAAAAGGTTGTCATGAAAAGATCAAAATGGTTCCAAGAGTAATCTTAATTGGGGCATAACTATTATAGATAATCTCACCTGTGATATTTCCTTTTGTAACGTTAATAGTCTTTTGAGATGAGGAACAAATATTTAACAGGTAACGAAACTATTTTAAAAAGATCAAAAAACAAGCAAAATTTTTGTACATAATGCATGATCATTTTTGGATAATCTCGCAGGTGACGACATTGTTCTCTAATTTTAATCATCACGAGGAACAAATTTATTTGAAGTAAAGAAGTTGAAATTTTTCTCTAATTTTAATCGTTTTAAGATAAAGAACCAATTTTATTGAAAGTAACATATCTATAGTTGATCCAAAAAAACTCGTGAATAAATGAAACGAATTTAGAATACGAAAAAAACAGACGAAAATTACAAAAAAAACATAGAATTTGCTCCAATTTTAATCGTTTTGAGAAGTAGAATAAGAAAGGGTTAAAAGTTTTCTCTAAGTTCAATTTTTTTTTTGGTTTATTTGGATTTTTACTCGGCATGGCGATTTTTTTTTGGATAAACAGAAGTCGGTGCAAATCAATATTCGTGTGGACCCCAAATATACAGGCCTAACAAAATTTGAACACTTGAGCTCTTGTTGAAAAATAAAAACATGAGATTTTGAGCACTTGATCTGTTATTCAAAAATCAAAAAGCAACTCAACTATCCATCTATTATCTAAATTTTAGGTCTTTAACTTTTAAATGCAGGAGTACATTAAATGCCAAAAATATTTTTCTTCTATATTTGAACTTGAATTATATTTAGAATGCTAAATATCGTGGCATTACCTCTAGTAATTAGGGGTGTTAAAAAAAACCGACAAAACCGACGAACCGAGCCGAACCGTTCAATCCGAAACCGAAAAAACCCGAAACCGAAAAAACCGAACCTGAAAAAAACCGAAACCGAGAAAACCCGCTTATAACGGTTCGGTTACGGTTTTCATTTTTATATATCCGTGGTTAACCGAACCGAACCGCACATATTATACTTGAAATTTTTTAACTAAATATTCAAATTATAGTACATGTATTAATTGTATTAGTACCCTACTTTTATTATACATGAATTTTTTTAACTAAATATTCTAATTATAGTACATGTATTAAACATGTATGTGTAAATTTAATTAATGCGATCGTAGCTTATAAATATCGAATAAATATTTTTTAGTTAATATGTTATTTATGAATATTTTAATACATTTTTTTATAACAAAATAATTTTTATATGATTTTTATCTATTTAATGTCGTTGAATTATACGAAAACGACATTCTATGTTCTAAACCATGTTATTATTTATAAAATAAAACTTTTATGAAACTTATTTAATGGTTAACCGTGACCCGAACCGTGGGTAACCGCTCATTTCGGGTAACCGTATGTCCGGTTAACCGCCTTGTACGGTTGGGTTACGGATAGTAAATTTAACTAACCGAACCGCGATGGATAGTCAAAATCGTCTAACTAACCGAACCGAACCGACCCGTGAACACCCCTACTAGTAATTAAGTAAGAATACACACCATGTTAACACTACGGAATACAAAGAGATGCTAACTGAAGTTAATTAAGGCTGTGTTTGTCTTTGTTTAAAATCTCTAATAACATCTGATGTCTGAATCGGTCAGACATATGTGTATATAAACTGCTTGTTTTTTTTTCAGATTTTGTTGCCTAAATTATTTTATTAGAGTCTGATTTAGTTATATGTTACATACAATCTGATTAGGTCCGACAACTTTATTAAAAGGGAAACAAGTTCATGCACTTTACGCCACTCACTTTGTTCATTTCTCCATTAATGTACATACCCACCCATTGACTTTTTATTACTTTTTTCTATACATATTATTTTACCCAATACATTAATTACTAGTACTAACATTTTTATTCATTGTCTTATATTTAATGATACACTAACCACTCAATATATTCATTTATTAAATATTAAATTAACTTCTTTTATATATTTTTTAGTTACATGATATTACAACTATTATTTTCATACGTATTTTTTTAGAAACAAAATGAGAATTAAAGTATTTTCCTATTATAAGTTACTTTATTGAAAGTTTTGGCTCTTGAAATATTAATTTATATCTTATTTAATAATTATAACTTAGATAAATAAACGGAAAACAAGCTAGTCGTAAGCTTTTTTTCATAGCAAAATCAAATCTATTATATACAACATTTGTGAATTTATGCATTTCTATAATTATTAACTATTAACCAAGTCTATTAGATGTATCTTAATAATTATTCATTCTTAATCAAATATTATATGTATTAAAACGAAGTATTAGGTGTCGGCATGTTGTTTTCGAGCCTAGTATTTAGCCTAGTTTAGTGTTTAACGACATTGTTTTGACACATTAAAACCCACATTTATCGGCTTTGCTATTTTAAAAATCGTTATTTCCTTTCTTGTGCAAAAAACATTACGAAGCAAATAAAGAAACAAATTTACCGTAAACTTTTCGGATCATTTGAATAAGATAAGTTGTTTATGTATAAAAAAATAAGGATCAAATAAATACTGTATCAAATTTACGGATATCGCAAATATGGTTCTGGTTTTCTTGAATTAATTGTAAAAGGTAATAAATGAGCTGATCTTAAATTTATTAATAGTCAATAATTAGGTAATTAATAGTTAATGATGACTTAATTAATAATTATATTTAAAGGGTATGTGGATATCCTAAATAGGGTGGGTGTGAACCCATGGAACCTACTTTTATTCTTTTTCAACATTTTGTTGCAATTTACTACTCATATATTGTCAACACAATCTAATTAGTGCTTTTCAACTTTTTTTTATTAGAAGTACATATAAAAGGGTAACGTTTTACTTAAAGAAACTTTGAACATTTGTAAATGTATATTAACATTAGATTAGGAAATGAACTATAACAAATTTGTCAAATAAAAATATTCAGACGTTTTAAAAAAACAAACAGTCTTACATATTTCAGATTCAGACTTTTCAACCACTTTTATTATTCAGATACGTTAATCAGATTCAGACTTAAAATCTCTGAAAAAACAAACGCAGAATACAAACCATGTTGCAGTTATAATATGTTAATTAATTTTGTCATTAGAGAATAAAGAATACAAAAGGATTCTGAAGGTGGTTGCAATCTATAAATACTATGTCTAATAGTTAAGCATCCCACACATTATAAATGATTCTAATTCAGATTTCGGACATCAAGGCTATGGGCAGCTCAAAGAAGGGTGACAAGTTTTCATCAAATAAATCTCTCATGGATTTTTACTAAAGGATCATGTCTTAGATATCCATGGAGTAGGCCACATAGGTGTCTCAACATGTTCTGGACTTCAGTTAGAACTCCATGTTTTGGATGAAACTTCTCATGTTGTCGTTTTGTTGTTTGACGAGACTGCAAATTGGTTATGTGAGGCGAAGATGAGGTGCGTTTATAACATTTAACACGAAGTCAGAAGTACTCTTTTATCACTTCCTGTACAGTTTTTAGACGACCACCCGGTATTGCCTCACGCGATAGAAAATTTCTTTAGCACCACCTACATTTTGGTCCCAAAGTCGCACACTTATTATGATGATGTAACTTTGAAAGCTTCACCTGTGATAAGATTTTCCCAACCTAGAACAACACCAGCCAGAGGTCAATACCGACGGCCTTTGAAACGCTTGTGGTTAATAATGTTGAAAATCCATTGCTGAAAAGACTGTCAAGAAGCTCATCGATCTCTACTCCATAGAAACCTACCTAGGAACATAAAAGAAAAGGTAATAAACAATTTAAGCATTCACATCCAGTACCATTATAAAAAGTTCAACTCTATTGGTTACTCCGAGAATCACTAACATGTTAATTATGGCAGAATATTTTAGGTGTCGAAGATTGGGACACAAAGGCTGCATAGAGTGTACATGAGAGACCAAAAGAGCACAAATTGGTGGGACTTGTGACTAGGGGTGTGATTCGGGTTGACCCGGTCGGGTTCGGGTCAACTCGGGTCGGGTCAAGTCGGGTCAAAAGTAAAAAATATATAACCCGAACCCGAGCCTAATTAGAACTCGGGTCACTCGGGTTCGGGTCAATTCGGGTCGGGTCAACTCGGGTCGGGTCAACTCGGGTTCGGGTCAACCCGAGTTTGAGGAAAAAGTGTAAAAAGTGGCCTAATTTTGTACTAAAACAATGTAAAAAGTCTAATTTTAGTCGGGTCAAGTCGGGTTGGTCGGGTTCGGGTCAACTCGGGTCGGGTCAAGTCGGGTCAAGGGTAAAAATATATAACCCGAACCTGAGCCTAATTAAAACTCGGGTCAATTCGGGTCAACCCGAATTGACCCGAATACGCTTTTGGACCCGAATGACCCGACCCGAATATGATTATTCGGGTTCGAGTTCGGGTCGGGTCAACTTTTTTGACACCCCTACTTGTGACCATAAAAAATCAAAGGTCACGCCACAATATAAATTTCCGACTAAACTAATAGTGTGCCAAATAATAGCAAGTACTTTTTGTGTCAAATAATTTCAAATACTTTGTGGAAGAATCTGGCACGAAATGGGTGACTCAAGTTCAGAAAGTTCTAAGGGTCAACTATACTAATAAACATGATGATTAAAGCGTTTCACAAATAAGTATGAAAAAAATAAAAGATGAATCATGAAACTTTGTTAGCATTGTGTAGTTTTATGCAACACTCATAACATAAACCATGTTTGATTGTGTTTTTATTATATGAATATACATGCTGTTTTTCTTCATAATTTATCTTGCAAATTGAACTTTTCTTGGATTTACAACACCCATCAACTTTCACTTGCCTAAATCTAAAACCTTAACAAAGTGAATTTTGTTCATCTTAAAATGATGATAAATGTTTTTTTTTCATTTGCTTCGATAATTTGTCTAGCGTTGTCCCAAGCTTTTATCTAACTTCGATCTTACAGGCAATTGTACCGATGCCTATAAAAAACAAACTAGCATGGTATCCACGCGATGCGGCGGCGGGTACCCTGTGACAAAATTTTATGGCGAACAAATGTTCTTTGGTTATTCGTTTTTAACAGTTGTCACGTCCCAGAAAAATCTATCATTATCTTCCCAGAAAACCACATCACAAGGACCACAACAATCGTAAATTACTTATTGATATGAGTTATTTTAAAGGTATGGATTTTTAAGTGTGTTAAAAAAATGATTGTTTATATTTCTCATGTTAATAAGGTTTTTGATATAGATTGGTGTTCGCGTCGCCGACTCTGCCGATATGTCACAGAATCTTGGTGTTGCCGCCACTTTTTAGGTTTCGTTTATAAATCTATGTATTTATCACGTTGGTGAAACATATCTAACTTATTGTTGTCAATCTATGATAGTTATGTGAACATTGTTTGGAATAGAAAAAGCTCACGATTGAGTTGTACATTATGCTCTTTATGTTGTAATAGAAGGGATTATGGTGTATTTATGTTATCATTAATTATTTTTTTTCTAGGAAAAGTTTGGATTGTAAATCATGTTCTTATAAATTGTGTAACTATGCACATTTATGTAATTGGGCATATTAAATATGTGTATTAATTATACTAATTATGTATTTAATACGTATATAAGCTTTTCATTGTTGTAAAGTGTGTAATAATAATTGTACATTTAGGTAATAAGGTATATTAATTATTATAATTATGAGTTTTAATTATTCTTATGTAGTATAGTTGTGCAAGTTGTACATATGCATTAATATCTTGTATTATTTAAATATGATTTTCTTTATGCATTAATATGTTGTAAATTGTGCTTGGATAATTATACCTCTTAAAAATTGAACATTTAATGAGGAGAGAGATACTAATCTCTTTTATATGTAGTATAGATACCAATAGTACTCGAGTAAACACCAATACCATGGTATCTTTAATTTGTGCGTACGAATACATTTATAGCCATATATGCTCTCTAATATGAGATTTGGTGTATTAATAATCAACACCATTCATCAAAGTTTTTTTTATTTGAAGTCTTATAATCTTGCAACATTAGACTAATTATTATTCAATCAATTGTTATAAAATAAAAATAACATCAAACTTATCGAATTAAAGAAACAGAGTCAAAATACCTTCATCAAGTATGCTGAATTTCTTTCATATGAGATTTACTCTGATTTATTTGACAGAATTTGATGATTATGTTTTTTTTTTTTCAATCGAATCTGGTGGGGAAATGAAAAGGTATGAAATGAAAACATATACTAGGGTGAGTATATCTTTACCTTTTAAGAATACAAAAATAGAAAAAGAAAGAACACGGCCGGAATTTCCCACCCGGGGTTGAGCCAGATTTTTTAACCGGGTCTCAGTTATTTATGAAACCGGGTTGTTTTAACTCGTTTTTAAAGTCGGAACCCGTTCAATCAGTTGACCCGATCGGGTCAAACGGAGTTTTAGAACATTGGGTTAAAAAGGAAAAGAGGATATATTTTTTATTTTGAAGGATAATTTTTGTAAGTGTTAACTAAAAAAGTATCACTTGATAAAAAAGAAACTAAAAAAAATATTACGTGTATATCTAGAATTTTTTTAGTAAAATTTAAAATAGAATTAAAACTATTGTTTTGCCTGTACATAATCCTCTCAGTGATGTCCGGAATATTATTTTACCCATTTCTTTGGTCAAAATTTGCATTCCAGTTACTCAACTTGAATACAAAATCTAAAACATGTTCATAATATTTAATATATAACATATATATATTCATATGTGCAAAGGGTGCTTTTATAGCATAAATATAAGGCAATTGTTTTAATAAATTATTTTTATTATGTACGATTCAACACTAAATCTGTGTGCATGCTTGGTACATCGCACGTGTTATCAAATGCTAAAAATACATGGTCGAAAACATTTTTAACATAATTATACCTACTCGATAAGTGGAACATAAAGCAATAAAACCATGTCATCAACCCGCGTACAAGGTACATGGTCAGGAACATTTTATACATAATTGCAACTACTCGATGAGTGAAACATTCAGCGATAAAACCATGTCATCAACCCGTGTGCAACGCATGCCTCATATACTTAATATTTATTGAAACGAGTTCAGAATACCAAAAAACAGACGAAAATTACAAAAACGTAAAATCTGCTCCAATTTTAATCGTTTTGAAAAGTAGAATAAGAAATGGTTAAAAGTTTTCTCTAAGTTTAATTGCTTATTTTGGTGTATTTGGATTTTTACTCGACATGGCGATAATTTTTTTGGATAACGAGAAGTCGGTGCAAATGAATATTCGTGTGCACCCCAAATATACACGTCTAACAAAATTTTGAACCTTTGACCTCTTGTTGAAAATTAAAAACATGAGATTCTGAGCACTTGATCTGTTATTCAAATCAAAAAGCAACTCAACAACATATATACTCAATATTTGTTGATCTGTTATTGAGCATACGAGGTGTCCGAATTGATATGTTCAAATAGTACAGTAGTATTTATATACTGCTATGGTACTTCATAACTTGTCGATGTGAGACAAAATCAAACTTTAAACTTTGTTTCATTCCAATTGCTATATTGTATTTTTGTTTGTCATATGTAATTTAGCAAGTTTGGAGCTTTAACATGTTATCATCCCATTTGATTAACGTTAGTGATCGAAATAGCTTGGTGATTTTCTCATTGCTTTGAAAATCAAATGAAGAATGAGAAATATAGGCCCGTTTGTGAAAAATGATTTTTCCAGAAAATTGTTCATTTGAAAACTAAAAAACAGAAAAGTTGTTTAATAGCATCATTTTCCGAAAAAAATTTAAAATTTTAAAATATCCATTTTCCGAATTTATATAGAAAATTGGAAAACCCCATATTATCATTTTCTAAATTTTTAAGTCTTTTCTTGAAAAAGAAAACTCCCCTCTATTCTAAAAATTTGGAACCATAAAATATGAAAAATTTTCCACAACTAAACACACCCATAATTTTGTATGCAAAACAAAATCTTGAATATAAAATATTAAAATAGTATGATCCCCGATTTGGAAATGAATCTCATCCGAGTTACAGAATTTACTCATTAACAAAACACTAATGATCTTCCATAGATTGCTACTGGAGCCATTGTGGTCGAAACGGGTTAGGGTCGCGCCTAGGTATAGTATATGGATCGCATATTTGCTAGAAACACATATTCAAAAGTTCCTCTAGAGTTTCCAGCATTCTAGTTTTGTTAATAGCTGAAACAAGCTTAGAGAAATGGTTTTTGGGACATCCTGATAGATTATTCTTTAGTATCTGATAATCTGAAGCCTATATGTGTTGGGCATCGAAACTTCCATGCTTTGAAGAAACTCGTTGTTGAAGTAGTTCGTGTCTCCTCGTGTCGATATTGGTTTTTGATTACCATGAGTACCAATCCATGGCTACCATGAGTTTAATGGAAAACATATCACATTAAATGTTATTACTCGTACATATAAGATGCTAGATGTGGTATGGGATTTGTACTCGGCCAAAATTATCTCAACCACATATGATCTCATGTATGTTTGGTCAATGTTACAAAAAATCATTAAACGTCCTTTTTATTTATGTTTCGCATTACTTCAATAGCTAGATTGGTTACTTATTACAAATTAGATGATTTGTTCCTCATCTATAGAAATGTCGAAAAAATAGAAAAGAAGTTTTGCAAACGGGATATAAAAATGTTTGAAGCTTTAAAAAATGTTTTTTTTTCTTTTTATATAATAATATAATAATTATGTAACATTGTATTCAAAAAAAAGTTTTGGATAATGTCACCAGCGAAATCATATTTTTTCTAATTTTAATCATCTTTTGATGATGAAGAACAAATTTCTTATCAGTAACCAGTGTATCATAAAAAGTGGTTACAAGTGGATACCAGAAAATTCAAGAAACATATATGAATTATATAGGTTACGAGTTGATAACAAAAAATTCGAAAATATGAATTATAAGTTACGAGTCAATACCAGAAGATGCGAAAAAGCAAATAGCATCCCATGAATTATAAGTTATGATACCAGGAAATGCAAAAAAGCAAATATCCCAGTACACTGAATAACAAATCAATACATATTGAGTGTACTAGTTACTGAGCTTAATTTATAAAGAAATAGTGGTGAGTATATATTGCTCTAAAGTTTGCAAACGCACCGATGTGGGACATTTTAGTCGGACATAAATAATTTGGCAACACTTGACATGTTATCATCCCATCCAATTAGCTTTTCAAAATGTTTGATCTTGATAACAATTTGTAAGTTAATTTATGGATTTTGTTATTATGTACGAGTAGTAATTATGTACGAATAGTAATTATGTACGCGTAGTTCTTTTTAATGTTTTTTAGAAAGTCATGGATTTGATCCGAGCTCAACATTGAAAAGGGTCAAAATATAAGAACCGGGTGCGTGGTGTGCTTAATGGCTAACACTAGTCAAAAACGATGGGTTACTTGAGTATTTCTTTGGGAAATACGGGAAATCGCGTCTTCCTCATGAGAAATTTTTTCAATTCTTGAATGATTTAATTTGCATAACGCGGTTCGTAATCTTGTTTCACGTAACGATATTAGTACTAAAAAGTGACAAATTTGTTTGATCTTTAGTGTATTTTGGTCTGTGTGTAGATTTTGTCACTTGAATTTTCTCATTACGACTACAAGTCAAGAGTCACGATATCTGCCAAGGATTTTGCGTTATCGATGGTAGCATCTGCCGATATGAAACACATTAACAACTTTCTTGATCGGGTAGAGCAATTGAAAGATAAACCAAATCTTGCAAACATTCGCATTACATTCGAAGATTTCAAAAAGTTCTCCGAGTTACGAACGCAACTGACACCTCCTATCTCTTGTTATATTTAGTTTCGGTAAAGTGATCGGGGCCCTTACCAAGAAGGATTTCCAACGAGCTGTTGAATAGGTTTGCGGGATTTCTTTGAGCGACAATGTGGTTGATATGATATACTACCTATTTGATGTAAATCGAGACGGAAGTTTGAGCTGAGATGGGCTTACTTTTGTGTTGGTTGCAGTGCTCGAAAAGAAATTGTTCAATGATACATTGATTTTGTATGGGTTCAGATTATGTCTCTCGATCCTCTCGAATTGATCTCGGCCTTAAGTGGAATGATTTGTTTTTGGTTACTAAAAAGGGGTTTTAGATTTCTAATCTACTAAAAAATTTAAATGTATTAAAATGAAAATTTAAACCAAAAACAATTAATTCAATGACAACTAACAAGACTAGAATTAAAATTAAAATTAAAATAAAGAAACAGTAAGAAACAGTAATACAGTAACTCTTAAAAATACTCAAAGAAAACTGATTCGGAAGTTTAACCTTGATCCGGAACTTTTCACCCGGAAGTCTTCATTCGGAACTTTTGGAAAATCCTTCACTCGGAACTTTCTTCGGAAGTTGATCCGGAACTTTCTTCGGAAGTTGATCCGGAACTTTACTCGGAACTTTCACTCGGAAGATTGGTTCGGAAGTTGATCCGGAACTTTGATTCGGAAGTTTATTCGGAACAATCAATTCATTCGGAACTTTTTAATTCATTCGGAACTTTTAAACAAAAAAAACTCATTCGGAACTTTTCTTAACATAAACTCATTCGGAACTTTTCAAAAAGTAGTTGATTCGGAACTTTTTTAGAAAACACTTTCATCCGGAACTTTTATGCTCATTCGGGAGATTATGCTCATCCGGGACTTTTTAGTTCACCCGGAACTTTTTGGTTCACTCGGAACCTGGGAAATGCACAAGAACAGTAACTTAACCCGAAGAACAGGGGAAATACGTTTTAGACCAAAAATCACCAAGTTTCTAACCAAAAATTTAAATAAACTAATCACTAAGCATCTACTAACCATAAACTACAAATCCCATCAACAAAAACACAAAACCCAACAACTTTTAAAGATCAAATCAATAAAATAAGAACTTGAAAACTTGAATAAAAAGATGATGATGAACAAGATGAAATTGAAAGATTAAACAAGAACTTGTATTGATGATTAATGTTTTAACAATAACAAAACAAGGATTAAAATTACAAGATTGAAAAAACAAAGATCAAGATCACCAAACACCCTAGTGGTGTTGGTGATGCTACGAACTAAAAGGGAGAAAAAGAAGGAGAAAGAAAAATTAAAACTCGATGCAAAGTGTGTGAGGGGAACCCTTTATATAGGTGTTCCCTTTGGTTGGTGAATGGGCTTTCTCCCGTTCTTCTTGTCTTCTCGTCTTTTCAGAAAATTTGACGTTTTCGATTCTGATTCGGGATTTGTCGTCGATTAAATTCAACTCGTCTTTTAATTTCTTCGTTAAATAGACTTGAGTTTCTTCGACTTATATAAATCTTCCATCTTTGGTCATTTTCTTCGATAAATCTTTGAATAGGCCCGGTGACTACAAATCTTTTGCATCTCTTGGACAATAGACTTTATCTTGAGTCTTTTTCTTCGGTAAAACCCGTGCAATCCCATGTTTTCTTTAATATTCATCCGGTTAGCTCTGAAAACACAATAAACACAAAAACCACGCATAATTCCAAACAAATGATATTAAATACGTGTTTTGGTCTTGTTTTAGTCATAATTAAGTGGTAAAAGGATGGGTGTTTACACACCTATCAAATCCCCTACACTTAACCATTGCCATGCCCTCATGCAATGCTTAGTGATAAAGCAATTTTACACTTTTCTCATAATTAATCAACCTTTGCCTTATTCAAATACAACTAAACAAAAATTAAAGTACTAAAAGAAATTAACCTTAAAGGAAACAAAAGAATGGAAATAACTTTCAAAGAGATCAATGACTTACATTAGGGCTTTGGTGCTGCGAAGATTTATCACCCTCAAGTTTCACGTTCCCTAAACTAAGCTTAAAAACGAGATCATTGTTATTATTAGTTAGTAAATCAAACACTTACACACATGGCTTAATTAAATGCTTAAACTCCCTTATTCCTAGGTGTATCTCTTATAGTTTATTTGTGTCTTAGAATGATCATGAAGATGCATTTTTGGACTTATTTCGATAGTTTATTAAGGCTGAAAGCAAAGTAGGACGATTTGATCAATAGTTAGCTAAAGGACAAAATCTCTTAAAACTGCTTCTCGGGATATCAAAAAGTTCATATCTTGGCATAACTTGGTTCACGATTTGAGACCTTTCTCGGGCCGATATTTGGCATGTACTTCATACTTCATATCTTGAGAGACGTGCTTGAGATAATGGTCTTCTCATCGTTCATAGAGTTTCTTCACTTGGAGACTTTTGAGAGGTACTCCAACTTTGTTGACCACGACTTCATGATTATTCTTCAATCTCTAATTGGGATTTTGAGATACAACGATCCGCCTCCTTTTCGGACTTGGATCTATTTATCCTCATACCTTGTTAGGGTCTTTTCGGATAGACTTCTCCATCATCTTTATGGGAGTTGATTGCTTTTCGTCGTGAGTCTTGATCCTTCATATTGACTTTGTGAATAATGCTTTTCACATCACTTTGGATCTTTAGCAATAAAATGGAATCCTCATGCCTTGTTAGGGCCTTTTCGGACTCACCAATCTTCGCGCCCCGCTTCATAAGTTATGCCTTGGCTATGAACTCTTATCATTACCGAGCAACTTTTAAACGATCTTGGGCTAGAAGCTAAGTAACTTTTCAAATCGTACGACCTTACTTATTGCAGATAAATTATTAGCAAGTGATGGGAGAATAGGCAAATAATTACACCAAGTGAGTTTGCGCAAGAATACCGACTTATAATTGACTCTATCATTTCTCGTCCTCCACAATTTAAAATCTCAAGTAATGAGACTCGTGGATACTTAGCCAAATAAACCAATTAAGGTTTACATGGTTAAGGATACTAGCTAGAATAAACTTGGATAAGTCTATTCGGGTTGAGTCAAAATAAACGCAACGGGCCTAATATGTCAAAGATTTCTAAACTAGCTACACCACTTTATTAATATTTGACTTTATTGCGGGATATATACATATGAAAGCAACGATAAAAATTTAAAAATTACGACTAAATGGCCAAAGTTAATAAAAAAAATTTGAAAAATGTTGAAAAATAGGATTTTCCGGTTAAATGAAGGCATTTTCATGGAAAAGTCCACTTAAAACTTCGATAGAAGTCCCCCCTACACTTAAGATAAACATTGTCCTCAATGTTTAAGCATGTGGGAAAAGTCTCCCCTACACTTATGACATTGTGCACGTTGGTTAACTCAAGTTAAGGAAGAGACGACTAAAGTGATCAATTTCAAATGTGAGTATGAAGAAAATTGAATCACGATAGTTGAGAGATAGAACCGGATTTCGGATAACACGGGAGCACGGTTCTTCAAAGATTCCAAGAGTGCACTAATCCCTGTAATCACATCACCACACACAGACAAACACCTATAGAGGTCCCCCTACACTTAGGAGGTGAAAACATAAAAGGATAGATACTCGGGCTGCCTCCCGAGGAGCGCTTGTTTTTGATAACCGAGTCACGAGCCTGACTCGACCCAAAATTAGTTCATGGGGAACGTGGTGAGGGATGGAATCATCTCTTGAGAGATGTCCTCACCAAAGTACAACTTCAAACGCTGGCCATTCACCTTGAAGTTGGGCCCATTTGGCTGAGAAAGCTCAATGGTGCCATAGGGAAAAACATTGGCGATGGTGAATGGACCAGACCAACGGCTCTTCAACTTGCCTGAGAAGATCTTCAACCGAGATGTTAGCCTCAAAATATTGAGTCAAACAAGAATGTTCGGTCATAGGTTTCTATTGTAATATTTATTAGAACGTTGTAATAGGTAGTTATTTAGTCGTGGTTCACGGGCTTGGATTTAAACTAATTAAAGTCCAAAAGACAAGCCCGACCCAATATATAGTCCATTAAAGCCCGCATGTGGGTGGACTATATATACTACCCTCCTAGCATGTTAGGAGGGTGGATGGTCATTTGTAACAACTTCTTTTCTTAATCTAATCTCACCAAGTTAATCATCTCCTCTCTACTTTCTCTCACTACTTTCTCTCTCTAGGAATTCATCTCTTCTTCATCTATTTTCTTTCTCTCTTCATTGCTTAATTAATCACAAATACATGGGACAACATTTGGTATCAATCGCCATGGGGTAGTTTTGTGATTCGTTGTTGATTTTACTTGGTTCGTGTGATTTTCTCTTATAATCATCTCGAATTCAAGATTCTTTTTGTGTTTCTATGCTCTAAATCTTGATATAAATCTTCTACATAGATGTGGTAGGGATTTGGTCGCATTTGGTTGGTTAAAATCGCGGATTTCTTGTCGAAAAATTCATTTTTTTACCCCAAAATCTCGTAACAGCACTATATATTCCGATCAGTGTAATCGGAAAAGGGATTGTGATTCCGATTACTCCAATCGGAAAAGGGTTTTAATATTCCGACCAGCTTTTCCGATCAACATTCCGATTGGACTTCGAACATTCCGATTGGACTTTGAACATTCCGATTGGACTTTGAACATTCCGATTGGACTTTGAATTTTCCGATTGGACTTCGATCATTCCGATTAGACATTCCGACGAAGGATTCCGATTAGTCATTCCGATCATACATTCCGATCATACATTCCGATCATACATTCCGATCAGACATTCCGACGAAGTGATTCCGATGACATGTTTTTGCTAATTGTTGTTTGAGTATTTTTTAGACTTAGCCACCATCTAGACTAGTTTCGGAATATCGTTTCCACGAAGATCAAAAAAAAAAAAAAGAGTTAACATTTTTTTGTCATGTAAATTCAAATTTTTTCCATACTAGTTTTAGGACATTTCTAGCTCGATTTCAAATTTTGGTGATTACAAAATTTTTTAGTCTACCGTTTTGTCGGACTGGAGAATTTATTGTCGGCCTGGAGAAAAATTGCAATTTTCGGAATTTAAACCACAACAACAATCACAACAAATCTACTTAAGATCCATATTCACTTCATCATTTCAGAGAATATTGAGATGGATTCTACTGCCGGATATCGTGTGACGAACAACAACATAATGGTGGCGGGTAACAAAGAGAGACCACCAATGCTTGTATCTGGTCGGTATGCTCAATGGCAATCACGTTTCATACGATATCTTGATACAAGACCTAATGGTGATGCCTTGAGGAAATGTATTACTGATGGACCATATATATTTAAGAAGATCTCAGTTCCTCCAAGAGCAGCCACAGATACTACTGATCCAATACCTGCAAGTGAACGTGATGAAACAAGAGCTGATCTCACACCTGAAAATTGTGCTTGGCATGATGCGGAGAAGGAAGCCATCTATATGGTTTTAAGTGGGATTGGAGATGATATTTACTCCACGGTTGATGCATGCCCGACAGCACATGAAATGTGGACTGCTATTGAACGCTTGCAACAAGGAGAATCACTCAACAAACAAGATGTCAAAACAAACTTGTTTTGGAATTTTTGCAAGTTTACCTCAAGGGATGGAGAATCAATTGACTCTTACTACTCCAGGTTTTATAAGATGATGAATGACATGACAAGAAATAATCTGCAAGTCTCCACCATGCAAGTCAATGTTCAATTTCTTCAACAACTTCAACCCGAGTGGACACGATTCGTCACTTTGGTGAAACAACAAGAAAAGTTAGACGGGGTCTCATATCATCGACTCTTTGACATCTTGAAGCATATTCAGAATGAAGCAAATGAGATTCGAACTGAACGTGTTGCCAAGACGGCTAACCCACTTGCTTTACTAACTACCACTCAACATGTTCAAGATCCTCACTCTCGTGCTCCTAAGCCATACTCCAATACATCCTCTTCACCACGATATTCCACATCATCTAAGTCTTCATCTTCAACAAAATCTCGAGGTAAAGCACCAAGAGCACCATCACCACCATCTGAGTCCTCATCTGAAGAAGATAGTGATGAAGACCAAGCTCAAAAGAACCGAGAGATGAAACAACAAATTGCTTACATAATGAAGACTTACAAGAAAATCTACAAACCCACCAACAACAATCTTCGCACATCATCTAACACAAAGAACCGATATGTTGAGAGTCCTCCAAGGTATGACACACGTCGACGTGGTGAAAGTCCTTCTAGGTATGATCGACATAATCCAACGCATGTTGAGGGTTCTGCAAGATATGATCGACAAACTGCAAAGTATGATACTCAGAGGATTGCTGCTGCTACTGGGAATAGGGAAACGGTTGGAAGTCAAGTGGTTCAGCAGAGTGGGATTCAATGTTTTAATTGCCAAGGTTTTGGGCATATGGCAAAGGAATGCAGGAAGCCGAAAAGGGTTAGAGACTCCAACTATCACAAGGAAAAGATGTTGCTATGCAAAAAGATGGAAGCAGGGGTTAAATTGTCAGCTGAAGAAGGAGCCATGCTTGATGATACTGATGATGAAGATTCTGATCAAGAGCTTGATGCACATTACTCGTACATGGCAACGGTTGAAGAAGTTCTCAAAGTCACTGAAGATGACAATGGCCCTATCTTTGACACTGAGCCAATCGATAAGGTACACACTACTGATGAATATAATGTGTTTGGTGATATTCCTGAGCATAGTGATCTACCCAATGCCATTAATGACACGTGTATGATGGAAACGGTTGATAGCAATACCACACCCGATTCATCAGACATGTGCAATAATGAGTCTGAGGATGATCAACATGCAAATGAATATGATGAAGAGGAACGTATTGCGCTTGCTAATTTAATTGCTACTTTACAAAAAGATGTCACTGAAAATAAAAAGAGTCAAAAGCAATTAAAGAAGGCAAACACTACGCTCACTCAAAGTTTTGAAGAATGTAAAGCTGCTCTTATCAAATCTACTGAGATGACTGAAAGCTATAGAGATGAGCTCCTTCAGAAAACCAAAGAGCTTGAGGGGTACAAGGGAAGTGCGTTAAAAGGTCAAAAGGACGATTTTGAAAACAAATATAATACCACTCTTGAGTTATTAGCCAAAGAGAAGCGTCAATATAATGTTTTCTTAATGGATGAACGTCAAAAAACGTACCTTGCCAATACCAAAGTTAATGAACTTGAACAAAAGCTCTCTATGACCACTACCGATTCTGCTAAAATTCTAGAGGATAAGAAACAAGAGGTAGATGCGTTAAAACAAGACTTCAAAAGTAGATATGATAAAGAAACCGAAAAAGTTACGAAACTAGAAGCACAAGTCGACTTTTTGAAGAACGTTGTTTATAAAACGCATGATTCTATTCAATCCGTAAGAATGCTAGCACCTCCATCGATGTTTAAGGGTCAAGCTAGCTTTGCAAGTCCTGAGTACCTTGCCAAAGCTCAAGCTGCGAACCCGCATCTTTATCTTGATGAGACTGAAAGGACAGATCTTGATTGCATGCCTGTCAGTGCCAATAGTGAAGAGACTGCCCTTTGGGATGCTGATAGTCAACCACTTGTTAATAAGGAGTTTGTGAAACCTTATAATTACGCTTATGAGAATAGTCTTTATGGCCTGTTCAACAAACAAACTCAGAAAACTCGTGAGGAAGTGTTCTTAGAATGCAAACAAAAGAGAATTCAATGGAAGAAAGCATTTGCCCCTAAGAAATCTAATGTTTACAAATACATAAACTACCTCCCTCTAGATGAATCTAAAAGCAAGAGTAGGAAAACATTAGGTATTCTTAAACACCACATAGATAATGTTAAATCTATTGTTGAAAGAGACTGGGCAAAACGTGAAAATGCTGAGTGGACACGTCCGATTCCTCACGATATTACCTTGCTTGTCAAAGAACTCTTAATTCCAAACACGGCGTTGATTAAAGAAACTGTTCTTCAACTTGAGGAGTTCATTCGGACTGAAATGTTTGATGATTTAAAATATGTTGAATCTATTGAGAAACACATTGATGATCTTCAAATGGAGAAGTCTGATTTCTCAGATGAATATGATTTACTCTTGCAAGAATGCGTTTCTAAAGATGTTATGTGTGCTTATTTTACATCTTGTGCTGATATTGATGAATATTCTGAAGTTGCAAGCGAATATCTTGATAAGATCAAAGAATGTGCACGTCTTGAAATTAAGCTTTCTAAACGTAAAGAAAATGTTGACAAAAAGGCTTTTGAGTTACTTCAACACAAAACTGATTTCCTTCAAAAACATTGTCATTCACTTGAACTTGCTTTGCAAAAAGACGTTGGTCGTTTTCCACAAGATAATAAATTTCAAGAAAAACTTTCCCAAACATTTCGAGAAATGAATGAACAGAATTTGGAAATTAAAGGGTTGAAAGCTCAATTACAAGACAGGGACAGAGCGATAGCAGAGTTGCAGAAACTCATTGCTAAAATGGGTGGGAAAATTGTGGAACCTAGCATTAAGAAAAATGTTGTTAGACAACCCAATGCCTCTAAAGAGAATAGATCCTCTATCTTGGGAAACCATCTGCTTTATCTAATTCCTCGTTTGCAAAACCTGTGTTTGCCCCCAAGATGGATGGAAAGGAAAGGTTACCACAAGCTCAACCCATAAGGAATCCTATAGCACCAAGCGTTAAGCACAATAATGTGATTAAACCAGGGATGTATAGAATGTCCACGAAGCCCACAAACAAAGATACTCACTCGCCTCAGACTTCTAGAAACACTAATATTCATGTGTCTTCTACTACAGGAATAGTCTCCACTACTAGTGTTAGCCGGCCTCAGCTTAAGAGCACTCAAGAGAATGATAAGGTCTGGAAACACAAGAATCAAGGGAAGATGAAGCAAGTAGAAGAACACCCTAGGAATTTGAATGTTTTTAAGAATAAAAAGTCTGTTATCGCATGTAATGACGATTTGAATGCTGTGAATGATTTGAATGCTATGAATGTGAACTTTGTTTGTGTCAAATGTGGCAAGTGTGCTAATGCTAATCATTCTATGTGTGCTATAAATAAAGTTAAAGGGTAGATACTAGAACTAAGAAGCAAGTTGCAATGCCTATTAGAGCTAGTAAACCCAAACGCAAAGTGAACCATTCTGGTGCAACCCCCACTAAGAATAGTAATGCATCAGAATCCACCACTAAGAATCCTAGAAGCAAAATTAAGGAATTATATGAGTCTGCTAGCAAGTCTTGGAAATGGTGGTTTGCTAATCAATGTCCTCCCGGATATAAATGGATACCTAAAGTTAGGACAGAAAATGTGAAAACGAGTGTTAGTTTGCCTCTAAATGTTGATAAGGAAACTAATGATTCTACTATCACAACTACTGTGGTATCCAATTTAGCAAATGCTCCATCGTGTTCTAACTCTTCTGCAGGTGATACAAATAATTCTCTTCATAATGGACTCCGGATGCACGAAGCACATGACGGGGAATCTCAAGCTTCTAATTAACTTCGTGGAGAAGTTCCTAGGTACGGTCCGATTCGGAAATGATCAATTTGCACCGATCCTAGGATATGGAGATTTGGTTCAGGGGAATATCACGATTAAAAGGGTATACTACGTCGAAGGGCTCAATCACAATCTTTTCTCGGTTGGTCAATTCTGTGATGCGGATTTGGAAGTTGCTTTCAGAAAGAAGACATGTTTTGTTCGTGATTATGATGGGAATGACTTACTTACCGGTACACGGGGTACTGATCTTTACACAATTTCCCTTCAAGACACAACTTCATCAACTCCAATTTGCTTCATGGCAAAAGCTTCATCGACTCAGGCATGGTTATGGCATCAACGTCTTTCTCATCTCAACTTTGATACCATTAACTTGCTTTCCAAGAAAGATATTGTGAGAGGCCTTCCAAGCTTGAAATTCATCAAAGATCATCTTTGTTCTTCTTGTGAACTTTGTAAAGCTAAACGAAGTATCTTCAAAACAAAGACCACACCAAGCTCTAAAGGACGGTTAGATCTTCTTCACATGGATCTGTGTGGTCCCATGCGTGTTCAGAGTATCAATGGAAAGAAATATATTCTGGTAATTGTCGATGATTACTCAAGGTACACATGGACTCACTTCTTGAGGTCCAAGGATGAAACACCCGAAGTTCTCATCAGCTTTCTTAAACTGATACAACGTGGTCTTAAAACTCAAGTTAAAGTGGTTCGTACTGACAGAGGTACAGAATTTTTGAATTCAAATCTGAGAAAGTATTTTGAAGCCGAAGGGATTGAACATGAAACATCTATTGCTCGAACACCCGAACAAAACGGCGTTGTTGAAAGACGAAACCGTACTTTAGTTGAGGCTGCTCGAACATTACTATCCGCTTCAAAACTTCCACTGTACTTTTGGGCCGAAGCCGTGTCAACCGCATGCTACACACAAAACCGCTCCTTAATTATCCCAAGACACGAAAAGACTCCATATCACATAATTCATGATCGAAAACCTTCACTCAAACACCTTTATGTTTTTGGATGTACTTGTTACATTATACGAGATGGTGAAAATTTGGATAAGATGAAAGAAAAAGGTGATGCATGTATTCTTGTGGGATATGCAACTCAGTCTAAGGGATATAGAGTGTTCAACAAAAGAACAAAATTGATTGTCGAGACAATTCACATACGATTTGATGAATCTCAAGAAATGGCACTTGAACAAAACAGTTTAAGTCCCGATCCACAACAACAAACGACTTCCGTTCACAACCGCACGGAACTCGGAACTCAAGACCACAGCAATGAGCCGTCAAGTTCAATGCTGGTTCCAGAGAATGTTCCTAGAGCTGATATGACAGTCAACACGACCATTGAAGAGTTGGAAATGTTATATGGACGAATGTATGATGAATATTTCACGGGGGAGAAACAAGTTGTATCGAAGTCTTCCGCTGTCACTCATGATAAGAATGATGATACCGATCATCGTCAACAACCAGATACAACTTCATCTACTTCAACACAGGTTGCTGCAGATTTACCTCCTCAGAATATCACTTCAACAATCGATCCTACAACATCCACAACTACTGTCATTGCTCCAGAGAACACAAATCAAGCAGACAATGCATTATCTGACGAAGACGAATTCATCAACCCATTCGGTACACCGGTACACGAAACTGGAGAGTCTTCTACTCGCCATGTTGATCCGTCAAATATGCATACGTTCTATCAACGACATCCTTCAACACATCATTGGACCCGAGATCATCCTTTGGTTCATGTCTTTGGAAACCCTTCACAGCCCGTTCGCACAAGACGACAACTTAACACCGATGCCGATGTTTGTATGTTCGCACTCGCCGTGAGTTCAGCTGAACCGAAAAACATCAAAGAAGCATTAGCTGATCATGCTTGGATTGAATCGATGACGGATGAACTTCAACAATTTGAAAGACTTAAAGTCTGGGAACTTGTTGACAGACCATACGATGTAACGCCATTAAATCTTCGATGGATCTGGAAAAACAAGATGGATGAAGAGAACACGATCATCAAGAATAAATCTAGGCTAGTGGCTAAAGGGTATGGACAGAAAGAGGGTATTGATTTCGAAGAATCATTTGCACCAGTAGCTCGAATGGAAGCGGTCAGGATTTTCCTTACTTATGCTGCACATAAGGGATTCATCGTTTATCAAATGGACGTTAAGACGGCGTTTCTTAACGGTCCTTTGAAGGAAGAAGTTTATGTCACGCAGCCGGAAGGATTCGTCAATCCTCATTATCCTGACAAGGTGTATCGTCTCCACAAAGCACTATATGGACTCAAGCAAGCTCCAAGGGCGTGGTACGACGAGCTCTCGAAATTTCTGGTCTCCAAAGGTTTCTCAAAAGGTTCCATTGATTTAACTTTGTTCACTTATAAATATGGGGATGACATTCTGCTTGTGCAAATTTATGTTGATGACATTATTTTCGGGTCTACAAACCCAAAACTTTCAAAATGGTTTGAAAAAGTAATGCACAACAGATTTGAAATGTCTATGATGGGCGAACTAAAATTCTTTCTAGGAATTCAAGTTCACCAATCCCCAAGTGGTATCTTCATTAACCAAGCTAAGTATTGTCAAGAGATAATCAAAAAGCATGGTATGACATCATGTGACCCCGTTGGGACACCATTATCAACCACATCCCTAGATGCTGATTTGGAGGGATTACCCATTGATCAAACGAGATATCGTTCCATGATCGGGTCCCTCATGTACTTGACATCAAGCATACCTGATATTCATCATGCTACATGTTATTGTGCACGATATCAAGCGCGACCCACTGAAAAGCACCTCAAGGAGGTTAAACGGATCTTTCGGTACCTTAAGAATACCATTCACATGGGACTCTGGTATCCGAGGGAAACCGATTTCTTTCTAATGGCCTATTCAGATTCTGATCATGCAGGGTGTCTTGATACACGTAAAAGTACTTCTGGTGGTGCACAATTTCTAGGACAAGATAAGCTTGTGGGATGGTCTTCCAAGAAGCAGGATTGCACGTCACTTTCATCAGCCGAAGCGGAGTATGTGTCTCTATCTGCGTGTTGTGCTCAAGTTCTTTGGATGAGAACACAACTCACGGATTATGGCTTCCATTTTGATAAAGTACCTATGTACTGTGACTCAAAGTCGGCCATAACCAGCTCCTGCAATCCGGTTCAGCATTCCCGTACGAAGCACATTGATGTCCGATATCACTTCATTAAGGAACAAGTTGAAAAGGGTATTGTTGAATTATACTTTGTTGGAACTGATTACCAATTAGCTGACTTGTTTACAAAAGCTCTTTCGAAAGAGAGGTTTGCGTATCTAGTTAGGCAAATTGGTATGAGATGTTTGACTCCAGCAGAACTGGAGGTTCTGGCAAAGAAGCCCGCTTGATTCATCTATCAAACATCTACCTGTAAATATTAATCAAAAAGCAAAATACAAAATTAAAAAAATCTTTGATAATCCAAAAATATTCTTCTCGACATGTCTTTCAGTATCGATAATATGGACGTACCTAGAAATGTCGCTCAATAACGACACAGGTGTGTACATAAAGCTCGAATGAAAGTTGTAAATATTTTTTCAAAACATGTCATTTCTATCTTTTCAAAAGGAAATTGTCTATTTTGGACAATATTTCCAACATCGGGTAGAGCAATCTATCTCGGGTTGAGCTTGTCACAAAACATTCAACGTTTTGAGCTCAACACAATGGCTTGTAATCACTTTCAGATTGCAACCCGGATCTAAATTGACGGGGGAGTGTACGCTTTTGTACTCTTACGCTTAGCAAAAGAAGTTAAATCTTCTTACACTTGAGTGGATTCGTCAAGACATTCAAAGTCTATGAACTCAAGTTTATGCTTTAGAAAAACCTTTTCGTCAAAAAGAATTGATTTTTCAAAAAGCGTTGAACACAATTTTTTCAAGAATTTCTCAATGATATTCAAAATCTTTCAAAAATTGTGTGTTCAACAACTCCTATCCTCAAAAGTTTAATGTGGATCAAATCCTCGTAATGACAATTCCATTGGATCAATTTTTGAGGGGGAGCAATTCAACTTCATGCAAAAGATTAACACATCTTTCTCCCGAAGATTTTCAAGACTATTTTTCAAAATATATTTTAATCAAATTTGGTATCTCTAATATCAAAAGATTTTATATATTAGAGATAGGGGGAGAAAATGTGATTAAAATGTGATCTATAAGACTCAAGCACTTTAACTCTTACCCACATGTGCGAAACACTTTCGATTATCGATGCACATGTGAAGGGGGAGCTTTTCTGAAACGACAAAACTAGCAAGGTGTTAAATGTTTTTCAAACACTTTGTTAGAATTTAAAGTGGTTTTCATGGTTACGATCAAATACCCACAACATCGTTAATTCACGACGTTATTGGTGTCAAAAGGGTGGTTAGGTTTAAGTCCTATGATCCAACCAGAACCGGAGGGATCTTCCCAGGGACAATCCAATACATTATTAGAAGTCCTTAGGAAAGATGGAGTAGAATGTGAACGTAGCTGAATGCCAACTAAGTACTGATGCTACCACTGGAACAATCACAACAAGGTGCTAGTAATGATGTCTTGGTAAGCATTGAAGGGGTTGAAGAATGAAAAAGAAATGTAAGGATAAAGGGTCTAAAGAAAGAAGCCCTCCATACAACTTAGGCAGAAACCGGGTCAACTCATCATGAAGACAAACTCATCATGGACCCAGTGATGTGAAGCACAACCCTTTCCTAGCTACTCAGACTTCTCTCAAAAGAAGTTTGTTTTATTGTCACGGAGATCAACACGACTTCTACTTACTTTCTCACTCCGAGATAGTTGATATTGAATAGGTGGCATCTGCTCCAGCCTCCGACCACTAAAAGTGCACAAATAGAGTCAAGAGCCAAGAGATCAATAAAATCTCGATAGGACACACAGATGAAGATCAAGAGAGTCCTACGCTATATCCTTGCGATATTGCTAGAACACTCAGAGTGATACTACTTAGTATTCACAATGATGAGTGGAAATCCTTCCAGTGTTAACATCAAACAGCACTGCGGTAGGTCATATGCAAGATTCTTTGTGAATTGAACATATGTAAAACTGAAAAGCAACAATGGTTTGATTCTGAATTGATTCAAACTCGTTTCAGGTTTCTACGCAATATCTTTATGGTCTTGCCAGAACATTCAGAGTGATATTTATTAATATTCACAGTGACGAATGGAAATCCTTCTAGCGTCAACATCAAACAGCGCTACGGTAGGTAACTTGTGAGATTCTTATGAATAAAACTTGTGTCAACTGGAAAGCAACAATGGTAAGATTCTTAATGAATCAAACTTGATCCAGGAATTTGAATTGACGACTTTAATCAAGCGGATATTTATCCAATTGATTCACTCTTTATGTTCGCAGTCTTGCTTTGAGACGGTCGAGTAAAGAGAACGGCTAGTACAGCCGCGAAACCCTGTCAAGGAGATTCTTAATTGAATCTACCTGATCACAGGTACGATATTTAATATCGTATAACGGTCTTCACCGACCGGAGGTAAAACGCTACCGATTTAGGACGAATGTCAAAGCCATTCAGTCCGTGTCTATGTTTTGTCTCGAGAAGGTGGCGTCACGGTGTACTAAGCAAAGTCAAAGATTCACAACCACATATTCATGCCCAAAGACTTATCCAACAATTGATAGTGTGAGCATGTGGATAAAGACACAAGATCGCAAGATGGCAATGACAAGTCAAGGATGATTTGAAGATCTCAAGACTTAAAGACAAAGTCGAAAGACAACGACAAAGGCTCAAAGATCACAACATGAAGGAACAAAACTACTGTTACACGTTCAAGACTCATTTATGACGAAATTCATAAATCTCCATTGGAATCCAAATATCAAAGAGGAATGACCTCACATTGGGGGAGATTGTTAGCCTCAAAATATTGAGTCAAACAAGAATGTTCGGTCATAGGTTTCTATTGTAATATTTATTAGAACGTTGTAATAGGTAGTTATTTAGTCGTGGTTCACGGGCTTGGATTTAAACTAATTAAAGTCCAAAAGACAAGCCCGGCCCAATATATAGTCCATTAAAGCCCGCATGTGGGTGGACTATATATACTACCCTCCTAGCATGTTAGGAGGGTGGATGGTCATTTGTAACAACTTCTTTTCTTAATCTAATCTCACCAAGTTAATCATCTCCTCTCTACTTTCTCTCACTACTTTCTCTCTCTAGGAATTCATCTCTTCTTCATCTATTTTCTTTCTCTCTTCATTGCTTAATTAATCACAAATACATGGGACAACACGAGAGTTAAAGAGTAAGACTTGATCACCAACGTGGAACTCTCAGTTCTTGATTTTAGCATCGTGGATCATCTTGGTCTTCTCTTTGTAGATCAATGAGTTCTCGTAAGCTTGATTCCTCAATTCTTGTAGCTCGTTGAGTTGAATCTTGCGAAAATCACCGGCTTTGTTGATGTCGAAGTTAGCCCACTTCAAGGCCCAGTATGCCTTATGTTCCAGCTCGATAGGGAGGTGGCAAGCTTTCCCGTACACAAGACGATAGGGCGTACAGCTGATCGGGGTCTTGTAAGCAGTACGGAAAGCCCACAGAGCATCATCTAACTTATCGGCCCACGCGGCGCGATGCTCTCCCACAGTACGTTCCAAAATTCTTTTCAATCCACGGTTGGATATTTCGGCTTGACCGTTGGTTTGAGGATGATAAGCGGTGGAAAGACGGTGATTGACACCATACTTCGCCATGACTCTTGCAAATTGATCGTTGCAAAAATGAGTTCCGCGATCACTGATAATAGCACGAGGAACACCGAATCGAGCAAACAATTGTTTCAAGAATTTACAAACCACCCTCGCGTCGTTAGTGGGTAAAGCCTTGGCTTCAACCCATTTGGAAACGTAGTCAACAGCGACAAGGATGTATTTGTTGCCTTTAGAAGAAGGGAATGGCCCCATAAAGTCGATGCCCCATACGTCAAAGATTTCACATTCTTGTATGAAATTTTGAGGCATCTCTTTATGTGTGATCTTGCCTTGTTTTTGGCAAGAATCACAATGTTTAACCATCTCATGAGCATCACGGTAAATGGTGGGCCAATAGAATCCCGAATCAAACACTTTTTTGGCAGTGTAGTTGGGACCAAAGTGACCACCGGTGGGTCCTTTGTGGCAAGCCTGGAGAATGTCCAAAGCGGCCGGTCCGTCAACACATCGGCGAATAATCAAGTCAGCGCATTGTTTGAATAGAAAAGGGTCATCCCAAAAGTAAGTCTTAACATCGTTCAAGAACTTCTTTTTTTGTTGGGATGTTAACCCTTGGATGAGAACACCACCCGCTAAGTAGTTTGTAATATCCGCAAACCACGGGGTGCCATCGAGATTGAGATCTATAGACATTAAGGTCTCAAGGGGGAAAGAGTCATTGATCTCTTTGTTCGGATGATCCCCTTGATATGGATCCTCAAGTCTGCTCAGATGATCCGCGGCCAGGTTTTCTGCTCCCTTCTTGTCACGAATTTCAATGTTGAATTCTTGAAGGAGTAAAACCCAGCGAAGAAGTCTTGGCTTAGAATCATGCTTTGTCATCAAGTACTTAAACGCGGAATGGTCCGTGTATACGATAGTGGTGGAAAGGACAAGATAGGGGCAGAACTTTTCAAAAGCATAGACAACAGCTAAAAGCTCTTTTTCGGTTGTCGTATAATGCAATTGTGCCCCCGTCATTGTCTTTCTAGCATAGTGGATTGGTTGGAAGTGTTTATTCACTCTTTGGCCCAAAACCGCACCAATAGCAAAGTCGCTAGCATCGCACATCAACTCGAAAGGCAGCTCCCAATTAGGGGTAACTAAGACGGGTGCCTTAGTAAGCTTATCCTTAAGCAAGTTGAAGGCTTCAAGGCACTCTTTGGAAAAGATAAAAGGAGTATCTTTTTCCAAGAGGTGGGTCATCGGGCGAGCGATTTTAGAGAAATTCTGAATGAATCGACGATAGAAGCCCGCATGACCCAGAAAGCTTCTCACACCCTTCACGGTTGAAGGTGGAGGTAATTTGGCTATGACATCTACTTTAGCACGGTCGACTTCAAGACCGGCTTTAGAGATTTTGTGTCCTAGCACAATGCCTTCTTTTACCATAAAATGGCATTTTTCCCAATTCAGGACAAGGCGAGTGTCTTCGCACCGCTTAAGCATACGTTCCAAATTGGCAAGGCAAGAAGAGAAGGAATCCCCAAAGACCGAGAAATCATCCATGAAGACTTCCATGGTTTGTTCAATCATGTCATGGAAGATAGCCAACATGCACCTTTGGAAAGTCCCGGGGGCATTACATAAGCCAAAAGGCATTCGTTTGTAAGCAAATGTGCCATAGGGACAAGTGAATGTTGTTTTCTATTGATCTTGGGGATCGATGGGTATTTGAAAATAACCCGAGAAACCATCAAGAAAGCAGTAATTTTCATTACCCGCTAAACGTTCAAGCATTTGGTCCATAAAAGGTAGAGGGAAATGATCCTTTCTTGTGGCATCATTGAGTTTGCGGTAGTCTATACAAACTCTCCACCCAGTGACGAGACGGGTAGGAATCAGCTCGTTGTTTGCATTGGGCACAACGGTGATGCCGCCTTTCTTAGGCACACAATGGATTGGACTAACCCATGGTGAATCCGAAATAGGGTAAATCATACCCGCATCAAGAAGTTTGATTATCTCTGTTTTGATGACTTCATGGATTTTTGGATTCAGCCTTCGTTGGCTTTGAATAGTGGGCTTAAAGTCGTCCTCCATGAGAATTTTGTGTGTGCAGAAGTGAGGATCAATTCCACGAATGTCGGAGATTTTCCAAGCGATAGCTGTTTTATGCTTCTTCAACACGGCGACAAGTCGGGCTTTTTCTTCTTCTTTTAGGTCCTTTGCGATGATGACGGGCGACTTCTCGTTGTCTTCAAGGAAAACGTACTCAAGATGAGGAGGTAGGTCCTTAAGCTCAAGAGTGGGAGGATCCTCAATAGATGGTGAAACTAACGATGGATCATCATTAGTCACCTCTTTAGGAGAAGGAGGAGCAATAGCAGTAGCCGTCGGAGATAGAGGAGAAAGATTGTCTTCTTTGAGAAGGTTTTCAATGAGGCGGAGATCTTCATCCCAATTGGTAGTAGAATCGGCATTGTCTAAATTCACATCTCCCATGGTGGCTTCCAAATCTTTCCAAAGGAAATCACTTTCTCCAAATAGAGATAATGATGAGTCGATAGAGGAAACGGTCTCAACATTGGGAAGAGAGGTAGGAATACTTTTACAAGCATCTTTGAAGTGTTCTTCACAAGCCTCATCAAGAACGTCAATACAATTAACACTCTCGTATGAATAAGGCTGTTTAGAAAGCTTTCCCATGTTGAAGACGATCTTATCGTCACCCACTCTCATGATAAGCTCACCAGCTTCAACATCTATTAGAGTGCGACCGGTCCTCAAGAATGGACGACCAACGATCAATGGCACACGAGGGTCCATGTCGTAGTCAACAACGACGAAATCAGCAGGAAAAGTGAATTTGTCGACTCCTACAAAGACGTCTTCGGCTATCCCCACTGGATAAGCAACCGTACGGTTAGCTAATTCCAAAGTCATTTTGGTGGGGACTAGCTCAGGGAGAGATATATGCTTCCAAACGCTTAGAGGCATTAGATTAATACTGGCACCTAGATCGGCTAGGGCCATGCAATTCTCTACTCCCAGGAAGTTGCAAGGGATTAAGAAACGACCCGGATCACCAAGCTTGGTTGGCAATTTCCTTAAGAGCACTGCAGAGCAATTCTCATTAAGTTGGGTGTTAGAAATATCAAGAAGCTTCTCCTTGTCGTTTAGAAGATCTTTAAACATCTTAGCGTATTTGGGCATGTGAGCGAGAGCCTCGGCAAAGGAGATGTTAAAATTCAATTGTTTAAACATTTTGAGAAAGTTTGAAACTTGAATATCATCCTTGCTCTTTTGCTTCTCTTTCCTCAACCTTGAAGGATAAGGTATATTGGATGAAGAAGAAGGCTTTAGGGGAATAGGATCACTCACAACCACGGGTGGAGGAGGGGTAAAAGGAAGAGGTGGAGAAATTGGGGAAGGAGAAGGATGAGGAATAGGAGCAGGTGACTCGTTCTCCTTAGTCACAACCACCGATGGAGGTATAGGAAGCTCGGGTTCCTTGGTACCTTTGCCACTGCGAGTGGTGATTGCTTTCATCTCCCCTCTTGGATTCGCAACGGTGTTACTCGGAAGAGTACCCGAAGAAGAGGGTTGATTACCTTGGAAGAAACTAGCCATCATGTTCTTCAAGTCATTAGTTTGGCTATCCAACGTATTTCTCATGTCGGCTCTCAAATCGTTTCCTTGTTTGACCAAGTCTGCTTTAAGGTTGAGCACTTCTCTCTAAAGATTTCCCACTATCACATCGTTAGTCCTCATATAAGTTTCCACTTCTTGGTGAAGAGCGGTGGGTTGGTTGGGAGGAGCATTGTATGCGGGTGGTTGATAAGCAGGTTGCTGGTAGACTTGGTTGTTTCGTTGAGGTGGTTGTTGCTGCTTGTGAGGAGGGATGTATGGTGTACGAGGTTGTTGTTGTTGTTGAGGAAGGCGATTAAGGTTTTGTTGTTGGTTTGGGTTGTTTGGGGTAAAACCGGGTGGTGAGAGGTAGTTGTTGGAGCGGTAGCTAAGCAAATTACGGTCACCTTGAGGTCTAGCTTGATAAGCAGGTTGAGGATAGGTGCCATATGCTGCATTCACATTCTCAGTAGGGTAGTCTTGGGTGGCGGTACAAGTGGTGTAAGAGTGAGGACCCCCGTATATCTCACAAGGTTGGCTGACAGCATTGACTTGAGCGTTTTTAGCGTTGTTGCTGTTGTTGTTGTTGACGGTGTGGGTAACAAGCGATTCAAGAAGCGTAGTTATTTTGTCCAATCGCTTGTCGCTGTCACTAGTGCTAGCACTAGCGACATTGGTCCGAACACTCTTGGTTTGCACACGAGACTTGTTCTCAATGATATCCCAAGCAGCATTGGAAGTCTTAGCCAAAAGATTACCCCCCGAGGCACTGTTTAGTGAATCTTGGTCACTCATGCTTAAACCATTGTAAAAAGTATTAATTTGATGTACTTTGGTAAAACCATGTTGTGGGCATTTTCTTAAAAGATCTTTAAAACGATCCCAAGATTCACTTAACGACTCATCGTACTTTTGTTCAAAATTTATGATTTCATTCCGCAAAGCGGTAGTACGAGAGGGTGGGAAAAAGTAATTGATAAATTTGGTTTCCAAATCCGTCCACGAGAGAATACTCTGTGGCGGTTCCTTAGCAAGCCAATGTCGGGCTTGTCCCTCTAAAGAAAAGGGAAAAAGTTGTAACCGGATTACCTCTTGTGGAACACCATTGAATTTGACCGTGTTGGTGAGTTGCAAGAATCTCTTGATATGGTCATGTGGGTCATCAATGGTACGCCCCAAGAATGGTTGAGCGGAGACCATCTGGATAAAGCCTGATTTTAGCTCAAAGTTGTTGGCGGCAATTGGAGGTATGACAATTGGATCATTGTTGCCGTCTACATGAGCTTGCAGCAGTTCAATCATCGGTCGATTATCCGGAAGGGGCTCATTGTTGTTGTTATTATTCATGTTGTTGAAAGGTGGGTTGTTGTTGTTATTATTGTTGTTTGGAGGTGGTATGTTGTTGTTGTTTTGTACACCGACCGTGTCTAAGTGATCGAGAGGCTCGGGCTCTTGATAAGACGTGGATCGAGTGCGCATACACCTGCAAAAGAACGAACAAAGAAAAACAAAACAAAAATATTTTTGGTTTTTATGTTTTTTTTAATTTTTTTGTATTTTTGAAAATTTTATATTTTTTAGGATTTTTGAAAATTTTTATGAAAAAGTAACGTTCACGGGGAACGGATCCCAAAATCCAAGTTCTCACAAAAAACTTTTGATCTTAACGAGAAGAGCCGGCAACGGCGCCATTTGATACATTGATTTTGTATGGGTTCAGATTATGTCTCTCGATCCTCTAGAATTGATCTCGGCCTTAAGTGGAATGATTTGTTTTTGGTTACTAAAAAGGGGTTTTAGATTTCTAATCTACTAAAAAGTTTAAATGTATTAAAATGAAAATTTAAATAAAAAACAATTAATTCAATGACAACTAACAAGACTAGAATTAAAATTAAAATTAAAATAAAGAAACAGTAAGAAACAGTAATACAGTAACTCTTAAAAATACTCAAAGAAAACTGATTCGGAAGTTTAACCTTGATCCGGAACTTTTCACCCGGAAGTCTTCATTCGGAACTTTTGGAAAATCCTTCACTCGGAACTTTCTTCGGAAGTTGATCCGGAACTTTCTTCGGAAGTTGATCCGGAACTTTCTTCGGAACTTTGAGTCGGAACTTTACTCAGAACTTTCACTCGGAAGATTGGTTCGGAAGTTGATCCGGAACTTTGATTCGGAAGTTTATTCGGAACAATCAATTCATTCGGAACTTTTTAATTCATTCGGAACTTTTAAACAAAAAAAACTCATTCGGAACTTTTCTTAACATAAACTCATTCGGTACTTTTCAAAAAGTAGTTGATTCGGAACATTTTTAGAAAACACTTTCATCCGGAACTTTTATGCTCATTCGGAAGATTATGCTCATCCGGAACGTTTTAGTTCACCCGGAACTTTTTGGTTCACTCGGAACCTGGGAAATGCACAAGAACAGTAACTTAACCCGAAGAACAGGGGAAATACGTTTTAGACCAAAAATCACCAAGTTTCTAACCAAAAATTTAAATAAACTAATCACTAAGCATCTACTAACCATAAACTACAAATCCCATCAACAAAAACACAAAACCCAACAACTTTTAAAGATCAAATCAATAAAATAAGAACTTGAAAACTTGAATAAAAAGATGACGATGAACAAGATGAAATGGAAAGATTAAACAAGAACTTGTATTGATGATTAATGTTTTAACAATAACAAAACAAGGATTAAAATTACAAGATTGAAAAAACAAAGATCAAGATCACCAAACACCCTAGTGGTGTTGGTGATGCTACGAACTAAAAGGGAGAAAAAGAAGGAGAAAGAAAAATTAAAACTCGATGCAAAGTGTGTGACGGGAACCCTTTATATAGGTGTTCCCTTTGGTTGGTGAGTGGGCTTTCTCCCGTTCTTCTTGTCTTCTCGTCTTTTCAGAAAAGTTGACGTTTTTGATTCTGATTCGGGATTTGTCGTCGATTAAATTCAACTCGTCTTTTAATTTCTTCGTTAAATAGACTTGAGTTTCTTCGACTTATGTAAATCTTCCATCTTTGGTCCTTTTCTTCGATAAATCTTTGAATAGGCCCGGTGACTTCAAATCTTTTGCATCTCTTGGACAATAGACTTTATCTTGAGTCTTTTTCTTCGGTAAAACCCGTGCAATCCCATGTTTTCTTTAATATTCATCCGGATAGCTCTGAAAACACAATAAACACAAAAACCACGCATAATTCCAAACAAATGATATTAAATACTTGTTTTGGTCTGGTTTTAGCCAGAATTAAGTGGTAAAAGGATGGGTGTTTACACACCTATCATTCAACGAGAATACTTTTTAAAGTTTCTCTGTAGCAAATGTACAGCGTGAACCGCGATCAATTCTATGTACAAGAAAATGACAATGCAAAAAAACTTTCACTACAACAAAATGATGGTTTAGGGTCGGACGATATTTAGGGTCGAAAATTTCGACTCTAAATTAAGGGGGGGGGGGGGGGGGCACAATTTTTTAACCCAAAAGGGCTGGTCAAAAAGCAGGTGGGGTCAAAAAATCTAGGGTCGAAATTTTGACCCTAAATTATTAAATATATTTTTAAAATTTTCTTTTAGTCTGAATCCTTTTAAAATATTAATATATGTATATATTTAAATTTTAATATATGTTTTTATTCAATGGTAATGTGTTTTAATTGCAAAAAATATTTTTTTGATAATTATTAAAATAATTTTTGAATTATTATTATTATTATTATTATTATTATTATACTTATATATAACGTATGTAACTTTTTTGTTAGAAGATACGAACAAAACGCCTAACGATACATTTTATTCGATACGGGAACTTAAAGTTATTAGACTTTACGAACAGTTGCGACGTTTATATAATAAAAATGAGACATTTATAAAACAAATATTTATTTATTCCAAATATTACATAAAACCTTTTGTAATATCACATGGGAGACTTACAGAGAAACACTCCTAAACATAATTTTATTCGTCACGGACACTTAAACACGCGCTTAATTAAACACGGATATTACTACGATATTAGACTCGTAAACACGGAAAAAACACATCACAAACTAGTTCAAACTAAGGTTCTCCATGTCATCATAAAGGTCGTGAAGTAGTGCAGCTGAATCCATTGTGTGCCTATCGGAATTTTTGTACAACTATACTGTACGCTCAAGTACCATTATCATTCCATTCAAGCGCACACAGTTTGCACACGTTGAAGAGCTTGGAGAAGAAATTGGAGTCCTTGGAGGTCTCAAAGAAGAGCTTTGAGGAGAAAAGCTCGTTGAAGGTCTTGAAGAAGAGCTTGGAGGAGAAAAGCTCATTAAACCTCCAAGAGAATTGATAAGTAGTCTGACTCATTCGTCTTTCCATAAAAAAATCCGCATCCATATGAAACTGAAGGTTGCACCTTTGAACGTGGACAAGCATAGTACTGTCTACCAAAGTTATCATCTTGCCACGATTGTCGAAGAACCACGTCTCCACGTCCACACGTACACGGAAAAGCTTCATGATTCAACATCTTCATAATAACAATGTGTTTGTGATGATAAGTGTGTGTGATCTGCTGGTGGTTGTGATGATAAGGAGTGTGTGTGGTTCTGCTTTTATGCTAAAAAAGTGAGGGACATTGTTAACATTTTCCCTCCAATTTTTTCCCTCCAAAGTTTTCCCTCCAAGGTTTTCCCTCCAATGTTTTCCCGCCAATGTTTTCCCTCCAATGTTTTCCCTCCACATTCACTCATATCATGTAATACAATACCATATTGACTCATATCATGTAATACGATACCCTATTGACTCATATCATGCAATACGATACCATATTGACTCATATCATGTAATAAGATACTCTATTGACTCATATCATGTTATACGATACCCTATTGACTCATATCATGTAATATGATACACTATTGACTCATATCATGTAATACGATACCCTAGTGACTCATATCATGTTTTATGATACCATATTGACTCATACCATGTTATATGATACCATATTGACTCATAATATGTAATACGATACCCTATTGACTCATATCATGTAATACGATACCATATTGACTCATATCATGTAATACGATACCCTATTGACTCATATCATGTAATACGATACCCTATTGACTCATATCATGTAATACGATACCCTATTGACTCATATCATGTAATACGATACCATATTGACTCATATCATGTAATACGATACCCTATTGACTCATATCATGCAATACGATACCCTATTGACTCATATCATGTAATACGATACCATATTGACTCATATCATGTAATACGATACCATATTGACTCATATCATGTTATATGATACCATATTGACTCATATCATGTAATACAATACCCTATTGACTCATATCATGTAATACGATACCATATTGACTCATATCATGTAATATGATACCCTATTGACTCATATCATGTAATACGATACCATATTGACTCATATCATGTAATACGATACCCTATTGACTCATATCATGTAATACGATACCATATTGACTCATATCATGTAATACGATACCCTATTGACTCATATCATGCAATACGATACCCTATTGACTCATATCATGTGATACGATACCATATTGACTCATATCATGTAATACGATACCCTATTGACTCATATCATGTTAGTGATACTTATTAATATTTTATGTAAATAAAATAATTTGTTAATATTTTATATAAATAATTTAGTAATTATAAACTCTATTTATTAATGTTTTAAAACATTTTAAAATTAAAATTATTCTAGTTTCGAAATTTACTATTTTAAAAGGTAACTATTATAATTTATAAAATAAATTTACATAAATAAAATATATTAGTGATACTTATTAATATTTTATATAAATAAAATAATTTGTTAATATTTTATATAAATAATTTAGTAATTATAAACTCTATTTATTAATATTTTAAAACATTTTAAAATTAAAACTATTCTAGTTTCGAAATTTACTATTTTAAAACGTAATTATTGTAATTTATAAAATAAATTTACATAAATAAAATATATTAGTGATACTTATTAATATTTTATATAAATAAAATAATTTGTTAATATTTTATATAAATAATTTAGTAATTTATAAACTCTATTTATTAATTTTTTAAAAAAATTTTAAAATTAAAGTTATTATAGTTTCGAAATTTAGGGTCGAAATTTTCGACCCTAAACTGGCACCAAAAGTTTAATTTTCAAAATTTTTCACAAAAAGTTTAAAATTTCACACCAAAATTAAAAAAATTCGCGGTTTATATTTATGGTCGAAATTTATGGTCGAAAATTTCGACCCTAAATATTAATGTAATTTAGGGTCGAAATTTTCGACCCTAAACTTCGACCGTAAATTCTATCCAAAACTACAACAAACAGACGACCATCATTCCATCTTTATTCATCTCATAAAAAAAACGGGGCATCTTCATCTTCATCTTCTTACCAATCCGTCCCACCCATCCCACCACCGTCTCATCCAACCACCACCCCCTTCATCTTCATCTTCGTCCCACCCATCACCACCACACTCGCACATCACCAATCCGTCCCACCCATCACCACCACCACCAATCCGTCCCATCCATCACCACCACCACCAATCCGACCCACCAATTTATATAAAGGTAATTGATAATTTGTTTAAATTTGTTATAATGATAATGATAATTTGTTTAAATTTGTTATAATGATAATGATAATTTGTCTAACTTTGTTATAATGATAATGATAATTTGTTTAATTTGTTATAATGATAATGATAATGATAATGATAATGTCGGCAACAATATCACCACCACCACCGGCGGCAACAATACCACCACCGACGGCAGCAATAGCAACCACCACCGCCGGCGGCAGCAGCAGCAGTAGCCACTTTTACTAAAGGTGGGTGTTTATTTTTCTTATATTAAAACGTATGAGCTAATTTTTTAGTTGTTTTTTGCTTATTTTGGCTTAATTGATTTCGGGTTATATTTAGGCTTAGTTGATTTCGGATTATATTTAGGCTTAGTTGATTTCGGCTTATTTAGGTTTAGTTGATTTAGGCTTAGTTGATTTCGCTTAGTATATATATATAGTTGATTTTGGCTTAATTCTTTTAGGCTTAATGGATTTCGGCTTATATATGCCTTAATATTTATTTAGGGATTTCGACTTATATATATATATATATATATATATATATATATATATATATATATATATATATATATATATATATATATATATATATATGCACGAGTTTAATTTTTTATTATGTTTATCGTAGCCATGACCCGAGTCATAGCCGAGAACCGAATTCCCGAATCACAGTCGTATAAAAGGTAATGTTCTTTTGAAATTGTTTTAGTGTTTGTTTCAAATTAGATAAAATCTCGGAAACCAACTAATTTAGATTTTTTTATTTTATGTTTGTGTTTGGTTAGCACCGGGACAGGGACAGTCAGGACAACTTCCTCATCCGGACCTTTTTTTCTATCTTTCTATCTTTGTTTATTTCAGCCGTGACCGAGGTGTGTAATTAATATTATGCATATGTTTATTATATTATATATTGTTAGTCTTTTGTAGTAAATAAGTTTAGGATTGCTTTAGGATTCTAGTCGATTAATTTTAAAAAAGCCCCGTCCGAAATTAATCAACCTTAGAAAACCCGTCCGAAATTAATTTATTAGAAATTAATTTCGGAAAGTCCCAGTTTTGGGACTGCTTTTTGAATGTTTTGTCTCATTTAGGATATGAATGCGTATAACTGGTTTATATTTGAGATGATTTCGACAGTGTTTCTCCTTTACTCCTACGAATATGTCTTTAAACACATATTTGGGGAGTAGAGGGGAAATGCTGCCGAAATTTTCTCGAATAGTAAATCAGTTATACGCATTCATATATGAGACGAAACATTTAAAGAGTGGGTTAGGATTGCCTTACATAGTGCACTAGTAGGTGAAAAGACATTCCTGATTATTTGTTTTAAGGTGTTTAATTAAATCATTTATTTGAATAATGTTTATTTGCAACGCAGTTATGATAATTGATAAGAGTTGGACAACTATATCCAATCGTAATTACGATGAATTTTTATATGGTCTTTTTGGATTCCTCGAGCATTGTAAGACATTTGTGCACCCCATCACACAAATATCCGTTGCCCATGTAAATGTTGTTGTATCTGTGAGAGATTGGTTGACCTCCACACTCTTGAGGTACACTTATCCCAACACGGGTGGGATGAATATTATACCACTTGGAAATATCACGGTGAACCGATTCTTCCGCTTCCTACACCAGTATCACATTCACCTGAACATCTTGACATGAATACGTTCTTAGAAGATATTTCTGTAACTAATGTCTAAACTCCACCGACTCAAACTCCTCCGACTCAAACTCCTCCGACTCAAACTCCTCCGACTCAAACTCCTCCGACTCAAACTCCACCTAATCAAAAAACGGGTCCTAATAACGAGTTTGAAGAGTTACTTAGTAGGTCCACCCAAAAGTTGCACACGCTTACCAATTTGACTACATTGGAATTTACAACAGAGATTGCACACATCAAGATTTTAAATAAAATTAGTGATGTCGGGTTTAACCAGATTTTAGCTTGTCTCTAGAAGTTTTGTACCCGTAGTCAAGGTTTCAATTTCCCATCATCATACTATGAAATCAAGAAGACATACAGAAAGATCGGGTTAGGATACGAATCGATTCATGCTTGTATAAACGATTGTTTTTTATATTGGGGATCAGAGGATAACAAAAAAAGGGATAATTGTCCAGTCTACGAAGAGAGTAGATATAAAGACCCAAAGAAAGCAAAGGGGAAGTTGGTTGCAATCAAGGTGGTGCGTTACTTTCCATTAAAACCTAGACTTCAACGCATGTTCAACACAAAACACATAGCAAAGTGGATGACTTGGCATGCTACTGGACAGTCTAAGGATGGCAAGTTATATCACCCATGTGACGGTAAAGCATGGAAACATTTTCACATGATGCTACCTGATTTCTCTAGTGACCCTAGAAACGTTCGATTAGGGTTGGCTGCTGATGGTTTTAATCCTTATGGCATTATGAGTCAAAACTACAGCATGTGGCCGGTCATATTGACAGCATACAACACACCACCGTGGATGTGTATGAAAGAAACTTCTTTAATGTTGACGATGTTAATTCCCGGCCCTATATCACGTGGAAAAGATATTGATGTTTTCTTGGCGCCTTTGATTAAAGAACTCAAAGATTTATGGAAAGGAGTCAGGACGAAAGACGCTGCTATAGGTACTTATTTCGATATGAAAGCGGCGCTTTTATGGACCATCAATGATTTTCCAGCTCGGGGTAGTCTTTCTGGGTGGGTTGGGCAAGGCTACTACGCATGCCATACTTGTAACAAGGACACTCCATCGATGGCTATCAAGAACAAAATCGTTTATGTTGGTCATAGAAGATGGTTAAGAACAAATCATTATGTAAGGAGCAAAACTAAGCAATTTCATGGTAAAGCCTAACGGAAGCCTAAACCGGGAAAGTTTACCGAAATGGATATTTAGTTACAAATTAATAGCCTCTTGAAACATAGGCCGGGGAAGCATCCAGAAATTAAGAAAACCAACCCACCTCCTAATAGAAATGTTGAATTGAATTGGACTAAGCGTTCTATCTTTTGGGAGCTTGAGTATTGGCCCTTTCTTCTACTAAAACACAATTTGGATGTCATGCACACCGAAAAGAACGTGCTTGAGGCAATACTGAATATCTTGTTACAAAACGACAAATCCAAAGACACGGCAAAGGCAAGGCAAGACTTGGAAAAATTGGGAGTTCGACCAGAGTGGTGGTTAGTTCCAAAAGGAAACGGGAAGTTTGAGAAGCCTCATCCAAATTACTCTTTCACCAAAGCTAACAAGGAACTTTTTTGTAAATTCATCAAAGGAGTTAGACTACATGATGGGTTTGGATCCAACTTTAAGCAAAAAGTCACCGCTAATTATGACAATATAACGGGCATGAAATCTCATGACTGTCATATAATGATGCAACGGTCACTTCCTTACGGAGTAAAACAATACTTTCCCAAAAACATTGCAGATCCTATAATCCAGCTTTGCTTGTTTTTTAAGCAGCTTTATTCTAGACTTTTGACAGAGGAGGACATGGTAAAAGCTAAAAACCAATTGATCAGTGTGATGATTAATTTAGAGCAAATCTTTCCTCCTGCTTTTTTGACATAATGCCTCATTTGGTTGTACATCTACCCGATGAGGCTATACTAGGTGCCCTCATTCGCTGCAGGTGGATGTATCCATTTGAAAGATACAAGAATAAGCTAAAGAATTATGTCCGAAATAAAGCAAAGCCTGAAGGTTCTATTGCGGAGGGTTATGTTGCAGAAGAAGCATTATCTTTTTGTTCGCGTTATCTTGCTGAGGATGTCTAGACGAGATTTAACCGTCTTGACAGGAATGACGACGGTTTGCCTGAACAAAAAGATAAATTCCAGGTGTTCCGGTCCTCATGCAAACTGATGGGTAGAGTCAAAGATATTCATATGAGTTTAGATGTTACGCGGGCCAGTTGTATGGTATATACTTAACAACAGTCCTGAAATCAAATCAGACATCTTGGCTTACAAAGAGTATGTTTCTTTCTTATCTATATTTTAAAAAATCTTCTTTCGGGATGACTTATCCTAATATCATGAACTTTTGCAGAGAATCGCCTGATAACGTGGAAACGAGGTTTCCCACCTAGTTTAGTCACAAGGTAAATACATTAGATATATTATGTAACACCCCATTTTGATAAATGGAATGTCACGCGTAATTATGGCGTGTCGTCAAAGCATGCAAGGTAATATGTAGTAAAACATACATGACCATAGGGAAAACCGGAATCAAACATCGTTTCCCAAACATAAGCCCAAAACATAATAAAGTAAATGAACTGAATGAAAGACTAATCAAGCATAAATATATGAAGGAAAAAGGAGAAGAAGTCTATGGCAGCTTCCATCCTATGCACGTCCTCCAAATGATCGAGTCCTGGGTACCTGCCGTTTTGGGAAATGGAAAGGAAAGTAACGGCTGAGCAAAACGCTCAGTGCACAGATATACAATATAGCATGAATAGGATAAGCATGTAACATATAACAGCGGAAGACTAAGTTTTGAATAACCTGGTTAAGAATTGAGAAAAACTGGTTTTATAGTTTGAAAAGCCTTATGTTTATCTTATGAAATCTGTTTTAACATAAATATACCATAGCCCATATAGGTCATGAAAAGGTCACGTGCATGAATACTTGGAGGGGTGACCTCATCATGCTGATTAGAGGGGATGCCTCTAATTAATATACTGGTTTGGGTAGGAGGGATCAACTCCTTGTGAAGGATGCAAGGCACACACCACATTCACCATGAAATACTGAATAAAACATGTAACTAGGATGCACCCATACGCCCCGCATGATATAATAATATGGCCAAAACTGAAAGGGACGCCACGAGCAATCACTCCGTCGTGGGGAAGTCATAACATTGGTGCCTCCAATGTTATGGTTATGGTACCTCCATAGCTAGGTGAAACTGGTCATGCTTGTATATGGCTATAGATTATGCTAATTAAACATAAGCAGTTCAAAACAATAAAACAATTACTGGGGAAAACAATTGGCTGCATACGGGGAAATCCTAATAAGGAAAGAATGTCCATACTGAAAGGACGGGAATCCGTACCTCAAGTCCAGTGAATGAACAGAAGAAAGACTCCTACTTCTGGATCACTAACGCTACATGAATACACACGTGTATAAGTATCGAATCACTGAATACGTACGGGGTTTCATGTCTTGTCTTAACTTATTTTATATGTTTTAAGTCATGTTTTACTGTTTTAAGCTTTAATATGAGTTTATCTTATATTCTGGTTAATCTGATTAAGTATTCCTGGTATTTCATGTATTATTATGCTTACTGAGCAATATTAAGTAACTTTCCAAAATAGCAGGTTTCCAAAAATAGAAAGTTTCCAAAAATAGAAAGTTACCAAAAATATAAAGTTTCCAAAAATAGAAAGTTTCCAAAAATAGAAAGTTTCCAAAAATAGAATTACTGCTTAAAATAGATAAGTTTATAAAAAAATAGAAAGTTTCCATAAATAGATATAAGCTGGTTAAATAAGCTAATAAATAAGCTTAAGTGTTTACTGATTAATATTCTGAGTCATAATGATATAATGTATAGTTTATACATGTCATATAAATAAACTATAGGTTAAAGGTATTTAATTAAATATAATGTGATTTAATTAAATAAAGATATAATTACTTAGGTTAAAACATGCATTATTAATTATATTTGTATAACCTAAGTCATGAGAATTAATTAATTATAGGTCATAGTTTCAATAATTAATTAATTAGTTAGTCTAATTTTTCATGATTAAAAATGCTTAGTTTAGCTATGTATTAATAGTAAAATAATTAACCTAAGTCATGATAATTAATTAATTATAAGTCATGTTTAATAATTAATTATTCACTATAGTCTAAATTAAATAGATCAAAATACTTAGGTTAAATCATGTATTATTAATTATTAATAATAACCTAAGTCCATGTTTTAATTAAATTAATTATATAGCATGATAAATTAATTTAATTAACTTGAATAAATAATCTTGTAACAATAAGTCGTGTCTTGTTAATTTTATTTACCTTGAAAATTAATATACATGTCATGGTTAATAACTTGTAAAATCATAACCCGTACTAAAGTATTATTTTATTAAAAATATTGTCGTAAAACGAACCCGCGAAATCCCGTGAAAATGTGTGTGTATTTATATAATGCCGAACCAAACAGCCCCTTAAAAGTTCTTAAAACAGTTTGCCAAACGCACCCCTTTAGCCTGTTTAAAAACCCACTGCCAAACACACCCATAACTGCCAGTTTTCCCACTGGCAGTTACATACTTTCCCCCGTCTGAGGTTCGTTTCCCCTGCTAGTACAACACCTCCCCCTACCTGCCGTTGCCACTGGTAGGCCAAACGCACCCCTGATGGGGTTGTGTTTCCCCCGTCAGCAGTAACCAAGCCAAAACCCTAATTGGGTGGCGGCTGGTGGAGAAAATACCACCGAGACTCATATGAGTCTCGGTTTGTGTGCTTTTCGAACCCAGCATCCAAACAAAAACGAAACCCCTTTCACTTATGGTTATATGAACGTGTTTTTAACACCTTAAAAAGGATCAGGTTGAAGATCATAAAAGAACCTAGAAAATGAATTAGGGTTTACCTTGTTTTAGGGTTTAAGATATCAACACTTGCATTCCTTGATTCCTGGATTAAACACACGATCTATCTTCTTGTTTTCCTTGGTGTTGGTCACGGCAGAGGAGGGAGAAAAGAAAAAAAATGGCGGCTTGTATTACATTTTAGGGTTTCCTGTGTGTGTTTGTGTCGGCAGAAAATGAAAACAAAAGACCCCCGTCTCTTTTTTTTGTTATACACGGCCAAGAGTGACAAAAACACTTGCGCCTTGAGCCCAAGTCATTCTTTATTCTATCTTGTCAAAAACAGCCCCAAAACCTTATTCGTTTAATAAAACGTACGCGTTTAAATAAATACGTATTCGGTTTCTCGTAAAAATTATGCGTTAAGTATTTTGTAATAACTTCATGTTTATAAGTAATATTGATTTACGTAGTACTTGTCGTATAAATTTAATTATATGTAATAAGAATAAACGTGTCTCATGTCCATGTTTACGTGTTACGTAGTTTACGTAATTTAGTTAGTTTCTGATCGTGACTAAATATATCATTTATTCATGTTCGTATAATTATATATATACGTAATTAATATTAGTTCGTGTTTTAATTACGTTTATGATTAATTATTGTTAAGTACTTATCATGTGTTCGTACGTAATCGATACTTATCGTGTTCATGCACATATGTAATACTTAAATAATAGCACGTGAATGTGATCATACTATAAAAGGAAAGTTTTTAATCTGCGACGTACGATCTTAAGGTAATACCTTGGAGTTATTGCTCATATATCTAAATATGTTTGTATCTCTTTCGTAGATTCGTGAAAAAAAAGACAGGCGACTGTAATGAAGAGTTATTCTCTTTGGCATGTGGACATACTAGTGCATGTACATACCCCGCTTGTGTAGTTAACGGTGTGAGGTTTGTGATACATGAACGCGATAAACTTCACACCACTCAATCAAGCGGTGTTTCAACAGTCGGGCTGGATGGAGAGATGTATTATGGTCAACTCGAAGAAATTTTGGAGCTCACTTATATCGGCAACCGCAAGGTTGTGTTGTTTCGATGTAAATGGTTTGACACCATTAACCCCCCAAATTGTACGAAACGCAATAGACGTTCTTACATTGAGCAGGGCATACATCATATTTTGACTAATATGGAATTTCACAAAAATAACCAATACATTCTTGCGACACAAGTATCACAAGTATTTTACCTTGAAGACCTTGCTAGAAAACCGAAGGGTTGGAAGGTGGTCGAACATGTTTATCATGGCGATGTTGAAGAGTCCGATCAAGATGTTATACATGGTAGCAGTTCATCACATTTTACGCTGAATGTTGGTTTGACTTGTTTGGAGGATACAAATTTGAGTTTGAATGATGAATCGACAGAAGTTTCCGCCACACAGGTTAATGAAGACGATGATGATCTAATGAATAATGAAGATGATGGCGTTGCACATGCCCTTGATGATGATGATGCTGAAATGTCTGATGATGATGAAGTGAACCCTAATAATGTTGTTGACGAAGTTTTATCTAGCGATGATTCAGATTGTGATAATTGATCTTAAGTTGTAATTTGAATGAAACAATGAATTAATCTTTAGATGTGTAATTTTTTAATGGAATTGTTCTTATATGTTTAAATTTGTAAATTTTTATGAATTTGTGTATTAGCATTAACCGGTCCACGAAATTGTGTGTTCATGTACTTGTTATATTACAGATGGCGTGTGTAGGTGGTAGATCACACGGTGGGGATGCTGGTGGTACTCCACCTAGACGACCTACAAAGTCCGTATCGAGTTCTACATGGGGCAACAGATCAGCAGGGGAGTGGCTTGATTTGTGTATTGGTCCCACCCGAATCGGGTGAGGAGAAGTGAAGTTAATACAGTTAACCGCTCGAAAAACAAAGTTTCTACACATCAAGGGAAAAAATCATTCGCTCAAGGAAGGAACGAATATGTAAGAATCGTTATAGTTTTTGTGATCATTTAAAAGTTTTTATATTGTTTATTTGTATCTTGTTATTAATTTTTTTGGTAAAGATCTTGTTATTAATTTATTTGATATTGTACAGAAAGTCATGCATGGGGCTTACGAGGACCTTATACAAACTTGGAAGAGGGCACGCACAAACAAGAATGGCATTATGTCTGAAGAAAATCAAGACAGATATGTAAGTAATTTAATTTATACATGCTTTAATAACATATTTTTATTTATTTTTAACTTCTTTTTTTCTCTTTCTTTTTCACAGTCGAAAATGATGGCCATAAAAGAAGCGATTTCCTGCGGTGCTGAGCAGTACAAAAGTGATCAAGAAATAATTGATCTAGTAAATCCTAGCCGCAACACTCAAAATATCGTCGGTAGGGGCACGAAGTTGCCGGGTGGTGGTACCTCATATGGATGCGGGAGTAGTTCTTATAGTGAGGGAGTGACTCGAGAACAACTCTCGGAGGTACTTAGGATTCATGAGAAAGAAAAAGAGCTGTTGAGGAAGCAAACGGAGGAGGCGCAACAACGGGCTAATTTGGCCCATATGTATGCTAGTGTGGCGCAACAAAATGCTGAGGTAAACAACGCCCGCCTAAGTCATTTAATTTCTCATTATACTTCACATGACATGGGTCGAGGGTATACCGGACCTAATAACTCTTTTGTACTGCCACCCCAATTCTCTTCTATGCCTGGCATGTCTGAGTTCCCTGGTATGCCTCAGTTCCCTGGTATGCCTCAGTTACCTGTTATGCCTCAGTTCCGTGGTATTCCTCCCCCTCCCGGATTTCCATATAATGCTCCACTCAACCCACTCCAACCTCTATTTACCCAAAATAACAGTTTCAACAACTGTAATCGACCCATTGTCAACACCACTGGCCCCTCGAGTTCTAACTTTTGAGAAAGTCCCAACTATACCGTCAGCCTAAATCCTCATCAAAATGATACTCGGATCATCGACGAGTTGACTCAAGATCTTGAGAATGCCAACAACATGTCCGATAATGAGCTAATTAACTCGGATGCTGATGAGGGGGATGATGATGAGGCCGGAGACTATTCAGATTAGGAGTTGTTGGTTTTAGACTTTTTATTATGTGTAATAACTTTAGACTTGTTAAATTGTGAAACATGGATTTATTGTGATGTGTAATAATTTTAGACTTGTTACATTTGTGAAATAAGGATTTGGTGAAATGTATTCTAACGTTTTGGCTATTTATCGTATTGTAGATTATTAGTATTGTACCGTTTAGTGATTTGTAATATTGTGGATTTGTTGAAATATAGATTTTTTCCGGAAAAATACCGGAAAATAATCTGGAAACAAGCTGCTTAATGCAGTTTTTTTTTGCCCAGGCAACATTTAGGGTCGAAATTTCGACCCTAACTATATGCTTAGGGTCGAAATTTCGACCCTAAAACTTAGGGTCGAAATTTTCGACCCTAAAGTCAACTCCAAGTTGAAACCTGCACACATGATTTCGTTATTAAAATTAATATAAAATGTTTAGGGTCGAAATTTTCGACCCTAAATTTGAAAGAACGTTTCGACCCTAATTTAATAAATTAAAATAAATAAAAACATTTTCACAATGTTTTTTTTATTTACACGTGGATAATATTTAGGGTCGAAATTTTCGACCCTAAATTACAAAGGGTTTCGACCCTAAATTTTGGTCAAAAACTTGGCTGAAAAGTGGTGGGCCCCGATTTTCGACCCTAAAATACATAGTGTTTTTCGACCCTAATTTTTTAGGGTCAAAAGTTTTTGGTCGAAATTTTAGGGTCGAATATTTCGACCCTAAAATTTAAGGTCGAATACCCTTCATATTTAGGGTCGAAATTTTCGACCCTAAACATGGATTTTGTTGTAGTTTACGCACCATAGAATTGAGAAATTTGTTTCACGAATTGTAAAATGACCATATAGATTCTGTTTGATTTGTCTGTAAAATAGTTGCAGTATTATGATTCATATCATTTTTGCATACATGTCGTGAAACACAGAGAGTACGCGCCTAACCATCTGTTTACACGCTTCAAAGCACAATTGGTATATGGTACTATGCTTGCAAATAAAACAACATGGTGCAATAATATTGAACTAAAATCCCACAACATAAGGTCTGTTTGCATAAACTTACACTAGTTTACTATATCATGTAAAAACACTGTACCTCAAATTGGCGATAAATCAGTAAACTATTGGAGCACAACCAACATACCACTTTGTTAGCAAATTTTATGTGAAAATGAGTGTGGAACATGCATAAATCTTTATGTAGCGTATTCTAAAGAATCAGGTTGTGCTGATTGTGATGGTGTTGATATTTTGTAATCGATGACAATCTTGTGTTATTGTACAACGTCATCATCTATTTTTGGTTGTTTGTAGTCTTTTGGGAGTGAGTTACAATTGATTGTATATGAAGCTGCACTACAACAATACTGAGTTTAGGGTTGCCCTTTTTCTAGGGTCGACTTAGTCGTCCCTTAATTAAGGGGGGACCCACCAGTTTTACAAGAAAACCTTGGTCAAAATGGCTGTGGGGACAAAGTGGGGACCACACGTCGTCCCTAGGTGAAAAAATATATATTTTATCTCTTTTAATTGTATAAAATTATTTAAAATTAATATAAATATTTTTTTAAAAAAAGTATAAAATGAAAGTGAGACCCACATAACCTAGGGACGACTAAGTCGTCCCTAGGTTAAGTAAATTTATTTTTTTCAGTTTTTTTTATCTTTTTTATTTATTTAAAGTTAATATAAATATTTTTTTTTAAAAAGTTTAAAACAAAGGTGGGCCCCTTGTAACCTAGGGACGACTAAGTCGTCCCTAGGTGAAGGAAAAATTATTTTTCCCTTTTTTGGCACTTGTATTTATTTAAAATTATTTAAAATTAATTTAATTATTTTATTTAAAAAAAACTTTATTATAGTTAAAAATAACTTTATACATATTTAAAAAAAACTTTATATATATTTTAAAAAAACTCTATATATTTAGAAAAAAATTATACATATTTAAAAATAACTTTATACATATTAAAAAAACTTTATACATATTTAAAAAAACTTTATACATATTTAGAAAAAAATTATACATATTTAAAATAACTTTATACATATTTAAAAAAAAACTTTATACATATTTAAAAAAAACTTTATACATATTTAAAAAAACTTTATATTTATTTAAAAAAAACTTATACGTATTTAAAAAAACTTTAGATATATGTTTAACACTTAAACACGCGCTTAATTAAAAATATATATTACAGCGATAATAGATTCATAAATAAGAAAAAAAACACATCACAAACTAGTTAAAACTAAACATACAGATTAACACATAATAATAAAATACAAATTAACACATTAAAATAACAAATAGATTACTACTCAAAGCTAAGATTTTCCATTTCATTTAAAAGCTCATGAAGTATTGCAGCCGATTGACATGCGTGGTCTTCAGGATGCCTTTCCATTTCTAGTCTTGTCTCTAGCATCTTTATCTTTAGATCTTTGATCTTGCAATTAGAGCACTCAGTGGGTGCAGATTGAGAAGGACCTGTAGAAGAACTTGGTGTGAACCTTGAGGTGTTGAAGATCCAGGGGAAGATTACGGAGTTCGAGATCAAAATCATCCTTCCATTTAAAATATTTACATCCATAATCATATGTTTTTGGCTGGTACAAAGTAAACAAATAACATGACATGTCATTTTAATAATCACACGTATTACATAACTAAAAAATTTGATTGTTTACCTTCGAAAGAGGACATGCATAGTAAAGTTTACCAAAGCTATGAGGTTGATGTGATTGTCTCAACACAATATATCCCTTTCTACATGTACACTTATAAGCTTTAAGCGGATCCATCTTATGCAAAATCGGGTGGTGGTGGTGGTGAGTTTGGTATGAGAGGATAAGAGTTTGTGAGGATAAGAGCTACCATAAATAAAGATAAAAATTTAGGGTCGACACATTTAGGGACGACTTAGTCGACCCTAGCTTTCCCGCCAACATTTTCCCGCCAGCATTTACCGCCAACATTTCCCGCTAATATTTGATCACTTAAACATGCTTAAGCTTAGTATTTTTAGCTTAATGGTCACCTCAGAGCAATAATAACATATTGTATTACACTCTTACTGTATAATCATGTTTTATCAAATTATTTACAAACTATAACTATCTTTGAGACACACAATGACTTAATACTTAACTTGAAGTGATCATTGTGTGAACCTATAATGTATAACCCTAACATATCGACTCATCGGTTGAACCTATAACCTATAACCGTAACATATGGACTCATCGGTTTAACCTACAACGTATAACCCTAGCATATGGACTCATCGGTTTAACCTATAACGTATAACCCTAGCATATGGACTCATCGATTAAACCTATAACGTATAACCGTAACATATGGACTCATCGATTTAACCTACAACGTATAACCCTAGCATATGGACTCATCGGTTTAACCTATAACGTATAACCCTAGCATATGGACTCATCGGTTTAACCTATAACGTATAACTGTAACATATAGACTCATCGGTTTAACCTATAACGTATAACCCTAGCATATGGACTCATCGGTTGAACCTATAACGTATAACCTAACATATGGACTCATCGGTTGAACCTATAACGTATAACCGTAACATATGGACTCATCGGTTGAACCTATAACGTATAACCGTAACATATGGACTCATCGGTTTAACCTATAACGTATAACCCTAGCATATGGACTCATCGGTTGAACCTATAACGTATAACCGTAACATATGGACTCATCGGTTGAACCTATAACGTATAACCGTAACATATGGACTCATCGGTTTACCCTATAACGTATAACCCTAGCATATGGACTCATCGGTTGAACCTATAACATATAACCGTAACATATGGACTCATCGGTTGAACCTATAACGTATAACCGTAACATATCGACTCATCGGTTGAACCTATAACGTATAACCCTAGCATATGGACTCATCGGTTGAACCTATAACGTATAACCGTAACATATGGACTCATCGGTTTAATCTATAACGTATAACCCTAGCATATGGACTCATCGGTTGAACCTATAAAGTATAACCGTAACATATGGACTCATCGGTTGAACCTATAACGTATAACCGTAACATATCGACTCATCGTTTGAACCTAAAACGTATAACCCTAACATATGGACTCATCGGTTGAACCTATAACGTATAACCGTAACATATGGACTCATCGGTTTAACCTATAACGTATAACCCTAGCATATGGACTCATCGGTTGAACCTATAACGTATAACCGTAACATATGGACTCATCGGTTGAACCTATAACGTATAACCGTAACATATGGACTCATCGGTTTACCCTATAACGTATAACCCTAGCATATGGACTCATCGGTTGAACCTATAACATATAACCGTAACATATGGACTCATCGGTTGAACCAATAACGTATAACCATAGCATATCGACTCATCGGTTGAACCTATAACGTATAACCCAAACATATCGACTCATCAGTTGAACCTATAACGTATAACCGTAACATATGGACTCATCGGTTTAACCTACAACGTATAATCCTAGCATATGGAATCATCGGTTTAACCTATAACGTATAACCGTAACATATGGACTCATCGGTTGAACCTATAACGTATAACCGTAACATATCGACTCATCGGTTGAACCTATAACGTATAACCCTAACATATCGACTCATCAGTTGAACCTATAACGTATGACCCTAACATATCGACTCACCGGTTGAACCTATAACATATAACCGTAACATATCGACTCATCGGTTGAACCTATAACGTATAACCGTAACATATGGACTCATCGGTTGAACCTATAACGTATAACCGTAATATATCGACTCATCAGTTAAAAATATAACGTATAACCCTAACATATCGACTCATCGGTTGAACCTATAACGTATAACCCTAACATATCGACTCATCGGTTGAACCTATAACGTATAACCGTAACATATCGACTCATTGGTTATTAATTATTACAAACTAAGTATAACGTATATTTTAATATTAATTATAATAATTTATATTGATTTTTATTATTAATTTATATTATTAATTTTATTACATAGAAGGTATAATGTATTTTAAATGTATGAAAAACACCTAGGGACGACTTAGTCGTCCCTAAATATCAAAGAAAGTCGTCCCTAAAAAACCCTCCAACACTTAGCAAAATTTTGAGAAAGTTGAAATTTTTGGTGAAAATTTAAATAACCCGCTTTGGGTTTGAGTTTTCCCGGTATACACCTAGGGACGACTAAGTCGTCCCTAAGTTTCAATAATAAACGAAAAAAAAAATGTTTATAATTAACCTAGGGACGACTAAGTCGTCCCTAAGTTACAAAGCTTAAGTCGTCCCTAGGTGTAAATTTCAGTATACCTTATCTTCATCTATCTCATTCGTTCACTGTTAAATAAAAAAAAACGGGGACGAGCACATTACCACCATCTTCATCTTCATTCACCAATTCGACCACCCACCACCAATTCAACCAACCCACCACCACCACTTTCATCTTCACCAACCCACTACCACCATCTTCATCTTCATTCACCACCAATTCGATCCCATCTGTCTCATCCCACCATCCAACCCACCACCATCAACCATCAATCGAACCACCATCTCATCTCCACCGCCAATCGAACCTCCGTCACACCCAACAATCTATATAAAGGTAATTTGTCTAATTTTGTTTAAATTTGTTATATTTTATATTTTTTATGTTTAATTTTAGTATAATTTTTAATTTTTGTATAATGTTTAATTTTTGTATAATTTTTAATTTGTTATAGTAGCAACACCACCACCACTGCGATGATGGCGATATAGTCAGAACCACCAACAGCCACCCACCACCACATTATATTTTGGTATAATGTTTAATTTTGGTGTATTTGATTTTTCTATGTGTATTTGGTATAATGTTAATGTTTATTGTTTATTGACTAGCACCCACCCACCACCACCGCCGTTGCGGCAGCAGTAGCAATCACCACCATCAGCAGCCACCACTGCCGGCAGCAGTAGTAGCCACCACCACACATTCCCACCAATTTTCATAAAGGTAATTGATTTTTCTATGTTTAATTTGCTAATTATGATTGTTTATGTTTAAATATTGTTAATGTTTATTGTTTATTGACTAGCAACCACCCACCACCACCGTCGCTGCGGCAACAGTAGCAATCACCACCGTCAGCAGCCACCACTGCCGGCAGCAGTAGTAACCACCACCACATATTCCCACCAATCTTCATAAAGGTAATTGATTTTTCTATGTTTAATTTTGGTATAATGTTTAATTTGGGTGTTTGTTTGTGAGCTTATTTGGTTTCGGGAATTATGAGTTTATTTGATTTCAACTTATACATAAGAAAGGTGTGTTTAAAAAGTGTGTTTGTTTCGATAATCTTATCACGATATGCGCTTATGAGTTGATTTCGGATTATATTTAAGCTTATGATTTCGGATTATATTTAGGGCTTAAATGATTTAGGCTTAATAGATTTCAGCTTATATAGGCATAAGTTTAATTTTTTGATATGTTTGTCGTAGCCGAGACCCGAGTCACAGCCGAGTTAGCGGGGAACCGAGCCGAGAACCGAGACCCGAGTCACAGTCGTATAAAAGGTAATGTTTTTTTTAAAATTGTTTTGGTGTTTGTTTCAAATTAGATTTTTTTTTGGAAACCAACTAATTTAGGTTTTCTTTATTTTACGTTTGTGTTTGGTTAGCACCAGGACAGTCGGGACAACTTCCTCATCCGGACCTCTTTTTCTATCTTTCTATCTTTGCTTATTTCAGTCGTGACCGAGGTGTGTAATTAATATTATGCATATGTTTATTATATTATATATATATATGATATATGATTGTTAGTCTTTTGTAGTAAATAATTTTAGGAATATTTTAGGATTTTATCGATTAGTTTCGGAAAATTCCCGGCCGAAGTTAATCAACCTATAGAAAACCCGTCCGAAATTAATTTATTAGGAATTAATTTCAGAAAGTCCCCTGTTTGGGACTGCTTTTTGATGTTTCGTCTCATTTAGGATATGAATGCGTATAACTGGTTTATTATTTGAGATGATTTCGACAGTGTTTCTCCTTTACTCCTACGAATATGTCTTTAAACACATATTTGGGGAGTAGAGGGGAAATGCTGCCGAAATTTTCTCAAATAGTAAAACGGTTATACGCATTCATATATGGGACGAAACATTCAAAAGGTGGGTTAGGATTGCCTTCCATAGTTGCACTAGGAAGAAAAAAAAGAGTTCATATTCATTTTGTTAGTATGACATTTTACGTATAAAAAAAATAATTTATCTGAGTATGTTTATTTGCAACGCAGTTATGAGAATTGATAAGAGTTGGACCACTGTAAACAATCGTAATTCCAATGAGTTTTTAGATGGTCTTTTTGGATTCATCCAGGATTGTGAGAAAATTTTTCACCCCATCTCACAAAAGCTCCGTTGCCCATGTAGTCGTTGTTGTAACCGTGAAACGTTGGTTACCCTCGGCCAACTTGAGGCACACATATCCCAATTCGGGTTTGACAAACGTTACACCACTTGGATATATCACGGTGAACCAATTCTTCCGTTACCTCCACTATTACCACATTCACCTGATCGAATTCACATGGATGCATTCTTCGAAGATATTTCTGCAAATAATATTCCAAATCCACCATCTGAAACTACACCCTCTCAAACTCTACCAACTCAAACAACCGGTCCTCAACCAACCCAAACATCGGGTCCTTGTAACGAGTTTGAAGAGTTACTCGCTAGGTCTGCCCAAAAGTTGTACTTGGGTTGTGATATGACCACATTGGAATTTTCATCAGAGATTTCGCACATCAAGGTTTTACACAAAATAACTGATGCCAGGTTTAACAAAATTCTAGCTCTTCTCCAAAAGGCATGTTCCCCTACTAAAGGATAGAATTTCCCGTCTTCATAGTATGAAATAAAAAAGACATACAAAAAGACCGGGTTAGGATACGAATCGATCCATGCTTGTATAAATGATTGTTTTTTATATTGGGGATCACCGGAAAACAAGGCGAGGCACACTTGTCCAATCTGTAATGCGAGCAGATGGAAAAACCCAAAGAATAAAAAGGGGACGCAATTAGTTGCCAACAAGGTGATGCGTTACTTTCCGATAACACCTAGACTACAACGTATGTTCAACACAAAAGACATAGCAAAGTGGATGACTTGGCATGCGACCGGACAGTCTAAGGAAGACGGTAAAATGAATCACCCCTGTGACGGCAAAGCATGGAAATATTTTGACATGATGAAACCTGAGTTCTCTTGTGACCCTAGAAATGTTCGATTAGGGTTGGCTGCTGATGGTTTTAATCCTTATGGCATGATGAGCCAAACTTACAGCATGTGGCCGGTTATATTGACAACATACAACACACCACCGTGGATGTGTTTGAAAGAAACTTCTTTAATGTTGACGATGTTAATTCCCGGCCCTAAGTCAGCTGCAAAGGACATTGATGTTTACTTGCAGCCTCTAATGAAAGAACTCAAAGATTTATGGGAGGGAGTCTGTACGAAAGACGCTGCTACGGGTACTCATTTCAAAATGAAAGCGGCGGTTTTATGGACCATCAATGATTTTCCAGCTCGAAGTAGTTTGTCTGGGTGGAGTGGGCAAGGGTACCTCGCATGACCTACTTGTAATGTTGACACTCCATCGATGCGTATCAACAGAAAAATCGTTTATGTTGGTTACAGAAGATGGTTAAGAACAAATCATCCAGATCCGAAAAAATCCAAGGAATTCTACGGTTTTCCCGAAAATAAGCCTAAACCAAGATAGTTTTCAGAACTTGATATCCAATTGCAGATTAGTAAAGTCTTTAAACGTAAACCGGGGAAACATAAACCAATTCTCAAAGAGAACCGCCCCCATAATCGAGATGTTGAATTGAACTGGAGTAAGCGTTCTATCTTTTGGGATCTTGAGTATTGGCCCTTTCTTCTACTAAAACACTGTTACGATGTCATGCACATGGAAAAGAATTTCCTTGACGCTTTACTGAATACCCTGTTACAGAACGACAAATCCAAAGACACGCCAAAGGCAAGGCTAGACTTGGAAAAAATGGGAGTTCGAAAGGAGTTGTGGTTAGTTAAAAAAGATAACGGGAAGTTCGATAAGCCTCATCCTAAGTTCTCTTTCACTCCAGAAAAAGAAAACTTTTTTGTAAATTCATTAAAGGTGTCAGACTACCTGATGGCTTTGGATCCAACTTCAAGAAAAAAGTGACCGCTGATGATGACAATATAACGAACTTGAAATCTCATGACTGTCATATAATGATGCATCGGTTACTTCCTTATGGAGTGCAACAATACTTGCCCAAAGACGTTGCAAAACCTATAATCGACATTTTCTTATTCTTTAAGCAGCTTTGTGCTCGAAGTTTGACTGTGCAAGACAAGAAAGAAGCTAAAAACAAATTGATCATTATGATGGTTAATTTAGAGCAAATCTTTCCTCCTGCTTTTTTTGACATAATGACTCATTTGGTTATACATCTGACCGATGAGGCTATTCTAGGTTCCGTTACTCGCGGCAGGTGGATGTATCGATTTGAAAGATACATGAAAAAGCTAAAGAATTATGTACGAAATAAAGCAAAGCCTGAAGGTTCTATTGCTGAGGGTTATGTTGCAGAAGAGGCATTAACTTTTTGTTCGCGTTACCTTAAGGATGTCGAGACGAGATTTAACCGCCTTGGCAGAAATGAAGACGATTTGCCTGGACAACCAGATAAATTTGAGGTGTTCCGGACCGTATGCACACCGACGGGTGGAATCAAACCAACTCGTATGGCTAATGACGACATGCAGGCAGTTACGTGGTTTATACTTAACAACAGTCCTGAAGTCGAGGCCGACATCTCGGCTTATAGCGAGTATGCTTCTTCCTTATTTATAACTTTGAAAATTCTTCTTTCTCGATGAGTTTTGCTAATATCATGAACCTTTGCAGAGAGGCGCCTGATAATGTGGAAACGAGTTTTCCTACGTGGTTTAATAACATGGTAAATACATTAGATATATTACCTTGGAGTTATTCCTCATCTAATAAACCTTTTTGTATCTCTTTTTTGTAGACTCGTGAAAAAAAAGTGAGTGTGGGCTGTAGTGACGAGTTAATCTCTTTGGCATGTGGACCTATTAGTTCATGTACATACCCCTCTTGCATAGTGAAAGGTGTGAAGTTTGTGGTACGTGAACGCGATATACTTCGTACCACTCAATGCAGCGGAGTTTCAACACCCGGGGTTGATGGAGAGATGTATTATGGTCAACTCGAAGAAATTCTGGAGCTCACTTATATCGGCAACCGCAAGGTTTTGTTGTTTCGATGTAAATGGTTTGACACAATTAACCCTACCAATTGCACCAAACGCAACAGACGTTCTTACACTGAGCAAGGCCTACATCATATTTTGACCGATAGGCTATTTCACCAAAATAACCCATACATTTTCCCGACACAAGCAACACAAGTATTCTACCTTGAAGACCTTGCTAGACGACCGCTTCATTGGAAGGTCGTAGAACAGGTTTATCATCGAGATGTGGCAGAGTCCGATGAAGATGTTATACATGGTAGCAGTTCATCAGATGTTACACTGTCTGTTGCTTTGCCTAATTTGGGTATTACGGATTTGAGTGTAAATACTCAACTAACGGAAGTGGGCGCCCCACCGGTTGATGATGATATTATTAATATTGAAGATGAGGTAGTTGCACACGTCATTGGTGATGTTGATGATGATGATTTAGTGTCGGATGATGATGAAGTGAACCCTAATAATGATGTTCAAGAAGTTTTATCTAGTGATGATTCTGAAGATGACAATTGATATTAAGTTGTATTTTGAATGAAACAGTTGTTATATGCTTTAATGTGTAATTTTTTATTTGTAAACGATTGTTATATGCTTAAGTTGTAGTTTGAATGAAACAATTGTTATACGCTTAAATGATGACGAGTTGTTTTTATTTGTTTAAATGTGTGATTTTTTATTTTAATGAAAATGTTTTTATATGTTAAAATGTGTATATTGATATGAATTTGTGTATTAGTATTAATTGGTTAATTAAATTGTGTGTAATTTTTTTTTTATGAAAATGTTTTTATATGTTAAAATGTGTATACTGATAAAATGTGTATACTGATATGAACTTGTTATTTTACAGATGGCATGTGTAGCTCCTAGATCACACGGTGGGGATGCTGGTGGAAGTCCACCCAAACGGCCCACACGTCCTGTACCGGCCGAGTGTCAGCGTAAGAAATCATTATATTTTTTTATAACACTGATATTTATAATTTATGTCACTTGAATTTTTACGAGTAAATAACATATCTTTTGTAGGTTCAAATCAACGCTTTGAGACCAACCTAGGAAAATGAAGGAAGGCGTACAGAGATAATCACGAAAAACCTTTGACAATTGGCTTTGAATTTAAAGATCTGCAAACCTTCCATTTTCTGGGGAATTATGCATCCCTGTTGTCTCATCTTATGGGGGAATTAGTCCGGAGACTTCCCCTGAACTGCGAATGGGAAGAAATTCCAGAATCTGATAAAGCTCATATTTATCCTACAATTAAGGTCAAAATTGTTTATTTTACTTATATTGTTATTGTTATCGACATTTAGATATGTGTGTTATGTTTAATTTGTTTGTTTATTTAAATTCATATGTTTTTATGTAGACATATTTCGACCTCCAGCCATGGTACAATGATCGTACTGAGGTGGTGTGTGGCAATGGTGTGTATGAGGTGTCGACTCGGTTTAGGCTTGCGTTGGAACTCCAACTGAGGTTGCTGTATAGAAAATACAAGAACAGGATCAAGAAAGATTTTTATTCAAAATATGAGACGCTCGCACTGGCACAAGAACATGTACCGCCGGAGAGTGTGTGGGACAATAGAACCAAAGGTGATTGGGCTGACTTGGTTGAGTGGTGGTCAGAGCCAAAGAGGGTGGCAAGAAGTCAGGTTAATACTGTTAATCGTTCCAAAAACATGGTACCGACCACTCAAGCCAAAAAAACATTCGCCCGAGGAAGGAATGAATACCTAAGACTCTTTATAATTTTTGTGATTTTATTTAAAAGCGTTTATATTGTTTATTTATTATAGCTCGTTATTCATTTATTTGATATTTTACAGAAAGTCAAGGAAGGGGTCTACGAGGACCTGGTTGAAACATGGAGGAAGGGACACTCAAGTAATGGCATGTTTAAAAGTAAAGAAAACGAGGAAAGATATGTAAGTAATATATAACTCTTTACATGCCTTAGTAACTAATTTCATTTGTTTTAAACCGTTTTTTTTCTTTCCCAGCAAAAGATGAAAGCCCTCAGTGACCAAGTGAAAGCCAAGGTCGTCCCGCACATGTCTGATAAACAAATAGTGGCTGAAATCATGCCAAGTCAAAATAAGCAAAATGTGTCGGGACAAGGCAGAAAGTTACCGGGTGGTGCCAATAACACTTATCGCAGGTTATATATCCTCAATAAAACAAAATGTAAATCAGTTGTTCATATTTATGTCTTGTTGTATATAATGAAAAATTGTTGTTGTAACTTATCGCAGGCGGGGTGCTCCAGCTCGGCCAGATTTTCCCTCTCGTAGTGAATTTCAGGAAATGATGGAACGACATGAGCAACAGATGGAGCTGACGAGGAAAGAGAATCAGGAGGCGCATCAACGGGCTTACTTGGCAGCGTTAAAGGCAGATGCGGCGCGACAATATACTCAGACGTCGTACCAGCATATGGCGCAATATCAAAGTCAATTGGGTGAGTTTTTTCAGAACTACAACTCATCAAATACTGATCACCCAATTAACCCTCCTACTTTTGTACCCCCGCCCCGACCCTTTGTTATGCCGACCTTAGCTCCTGATTGGGCTCATTTAGTCCAACCCCCTATCCTTGGGCACAACCAATGCAACCTCCTTCCATCGACCCATACCGACCATCTTTGCCCGACCATCTCTAACCACTCCAACCTCCCTATACCGGCACTTATCCTATTGCTCCCGTCACCAACAACACATTTAACCATTGTTATCGTCCCACCACACACTCGACTCATGAGATCGGCTCTACTTCACAATCCATACCCAGAGGTTCTCGTGTAATCATAAATCCCCATCAGCACGATTACTGGTCCGTTGACAAGTTGGGTCGAGATAGGAATGTACAAAACAGTGGTGACGACTTATCAGGGGATGACGAGGGGAATGACGAGGGTTATGTCGAGGGGGGTGACGAGAGGGGTGACGAGGAGGAAGATGACTTTTCACCTAACGAGGATGCGTAGTAGAGGTTGTGGTAGTATTTTTCTTATTATGCATGTTTAATAAAGTTTGAGACTTGTAGCGTGTGAAACATTTGATTTAGGATTGAATAAGTGTATTGATGAATACTGTATCGTGATGTTGGATAATTTATCTTAATATGGTATTGTAACGTTTATTGATTTGTTATTATTCTGTATTTGTCGAATTCTACCATTTTGAATTGTGGATTTTGTCCGGAAAAAGTTCCAGAAAAAATCTGGAAACTGCAAAACAGCCCAGTTTTTTTAGCCCCAGGTACACCTAGGGACGACTTAGTCGTCCCTAGGTTAGCCAATTTCCACCAGGTTTTAACCCTAGGGACGACTTAGTCGTCCCTAGGATAATAATTAACTTTTTTTTTCTTCTGAAAATATTTTAATGAATTTGTATAAATAAGATTTTATTAAAAATAATAAAAAAAGAATTTCTATCAAAAACTTAAAAAAGATTATTTTTATTAAAAACTCAGGGTCGACAAAGTCGTCCCTAGGTTTCAAAGACAAGTCGTCCCTAAGTTAGTCAATTTATTCAACGTAGTGGGTTGTGGGACCCACCAAGTCGTCTCTAGGTTACAAAGGGTGGGTCGTACCTAGAATTCTAGAGACGAATTTTTAGGCACTAAATCCTAGGGTCGACTTAGTCGTCCCTAGGTGTTTAGGGTCGAATAAAGGTCCTACCTAGGGACGAATAAGTCGTCCCTTAGGCTTCAAAATTGTTGTAGTACTGGTCGTTCTTCTTGGAACAATCTGCAAACACGAAGCACCATTTAGGATATATAATTTTCGACATCCTTAAGAAGAAATAGTCACGTCAACCAGTGGTTACATACACAACAGAAAATGCAGAGGCAATAACTGAAAAAGAAGCACTTATGGGTGATAACTCGGTGATAGAACTAATGGATTGTGTGTGCATATTTGCACACTTATGGATTGTGAGTGCATATTTGCAAGTCCATAACTCGGTGATAGAACTAATCATAGCTCTAGGTTCCGAGCACATTAAATCTAACCTACAAATCATATCAACAAGCATAAAAACAAAACCAGGACGAGGTGAAATGACTGGAATCTATATACTATTGAGTATATCTGTCGAGTACATCATACCTCAGTTTGTCGAGGCTCATTTATAAGATCACAAGTAGTGGTCCCATTTTTGTATATACATAAGCATGATACATGCAATAAAAAACATATTCACAATACACCATTAGTTTAGTAACGTTCTAGAAATCATACGTAACAATACACCATCATTTGGTTTCACACTTATGGATTTTTCCACTTTAGGTAAGTAGCGAAATTATGGTAGAAAAGTCAATAAAATTGATAAAATGTCAGTATTGAGTCTACCAAAAAAAAAATAGATGTTAGAGCATATGCAATTGAGAAAGTCTTTAAAGACTTGATACTATTTTAAAAAGCTATTCTTAGTAGTTTTCACCATTGTAGCAAAAGCTTTTTGGACTAGCGACTTGGTGAATGCCAAGTCTTTGGTAAAAGCTTAAGTCATTGAATGAGTTTAGCATTTATAGCATTAAATGCATCAAGTCTTTATAACTTGATGCATTGTAGATGCTCTTAGTATATACCTAAAGAATCTACCAAAAAGTCAGTGAATGGGTGGTATTCATTTATTGTTCTAATTATATATTGTTCTAACATTGTTAGCTCGTCGATGTGGCAAAAAACATCTTTAAGCAATTTATCAACTATCAAGTATCAAGCTTCAGCATGTTATCATCCCATTCAATCCACATTAGCCATTTTCTTATAAAACGAGTAAATAATAGTGTGATTTTCTCATTCCTTTAAAAATAAAATAAAAAATGTGAATTATAAAATTAATAGCAATGTTTTAAAATTCGGGTTGAACTGGCCAGTTTAACCGGTTGAACCGAAAACCGATTGGAGCACCGGTCCGGACATGAACGGTTTTTTGTCAAATTCGAAATCAGATTAGACCAGCTGGTTTTCAATGACCCGGGTTGAACCGGTTTAGAAAACCCGACTAGGTCAACAGAGCTTGTATTTTCAATCTTGATAAATTGTGAAACGTTAGTGGTAGCCAACGTTGGTGACTCACGCGCGGTTTTCTGTCAAGATGGTGTGGCTGTCACTTTCTTTTCTCAATCTATATCTATATCTATACTATCTATCTATCTATCTATATCTAGAGGGATACAAAATGTTGAAAGTTGAAAAAATTCAACAAAGCTTCTCATGTAAGAAACATACAACTGGCATATTGAAAATTATGCTAATTAAGGAAATTGCTGAAATTTAATTGCATCATAAATATATTATATTTTGAAAGTAAAAAATTAGCTGGCATATGGTTTTAAGAAACCCATTAAATAAAATTCGTAGAAAACAAACACAAACACCTTATTTGTTTCTTTAAACCCTAAACTTCACGGTCGCCATAATCTTATAACCTCTCCGATCTGCCGAATCTGTCACCATCTGTCGGTGGTTTAGGTGGTTTTAGGTAGTTCTGGTTGGGGTATGGTTGCGGCGTTATGTAGTTGGTAATTTTTGGTGGTTATTCCAGCCACCAACAAACCTACGCCGCCGTCGTCCAGCGGGAAAGAGGCTGTCGCCGCCTCTGTAACTATGGGAGGGTTGTTTTATTGATCTATAAATTGTATTTAGATATGAGTTTTTATAAACTTTCATGCATTTTTTTCAGCCACCATATGCCGCTGCTTTTGTCTCGCCGGAGAGTGAAGAAAATATGGATTCCGAAACACAAATGGTTCGCAATCTATCTTATATCTCTAGAGAAGGGTGTGTGTTCTTTGATAAAAGGAGTATTAGATCTGGCGAATGAGCCATCACATCTATGTGTTGACGAGGTATTTACAATTTAATTCAGTTTCCTTTAAAGTTAAGCTATTTTACATTTTGGAATCCTCTTCAGAAACTCTTCAAACTCATGTTAAACCAATTTAAAGATATACATAATTTTGGATAGAAAGATGAACGAGAGGATGCTTAAAGCTGAGGGGTTTGGTAATGAAATATTTGGAAGTTAAAAGGCGTATAAGTTTGATGGTAATGATGTGTTGTCTCGTGAATGTGTTGGTTCAAGGTTGTGATGGATCAGGTGCATACGCACCATTGTCTATAACATAATGGTAGGTTCGGTTGCAACAAGATTAGAGCTTTTCTAGGACTAAAACAATGGTTTTTCTAATCATGAAGGTAAGTACTAATTCAATATAGATGTGGTTAATTCTATGACGAAACTTATTACTAATTATGAGTGAAAGGTTCATATGGATTGCTTAATTATCTAATGTACTTGATATTAACACAAATAAGCATGTAATATTCTTGAAATGTAACACTCTGATCCGTGTCGTGAATTTAATTAGGTGATATTGGATTGTAAAAGACGTCATTTTGTGTGTGTTTTAATGTTTGAAGTTGTAACAAAAAATAACCAAAATGCTTGAAATTTTTTTTTGAAATTGAGAATGAGGCGTCTCTTATACGGAGCTTTGGCCTGATGTTAATACTTGGGATGGCAATGATCCGGTGCTAGTACTGAGAATGACATCTCTTATATGCATGCAAATCTAAACACACTCGACGTAACATTACTAAAAGAATTATGTTGTATTTTGAATAGGCAAATGAGGTAATGACTTGCTAAATCAGTTACAGTACTATTTTGCTATATGCTTATGATAAGACACTTATGATTTATATCAATTTGGGTTGTGAGGTAGACGTTCGACTGTCGAATGTGGACTTGATAATTAATACATACTGATCAGGAGGATGTTTTGCTAAACAAGATGAGAGATCATAAGAGATGATATACATTCTAAATAAATTTGCAACAATTATTATGTATAATCTTGAAATTTTCATTTTTTTTCCTTTAGTTAGATAGAACAAGGCTAAAGCCATAAAAATATTTGGGTGCAAGACTATACAAGATGGGAATACGTAGAGCTCAAAACAGCATATCCAATGTAGAAATTGAACTGGTAGTTTTATTACACGTACATGAAGGCCGCTCGTTGCACTATCGAGTCCATTGTTTTTTCATTTATTAATGTTGGTAACATTTTTTGTGATGATTAGTATAAATGATAGTTTGAATGATAATTATCTTATAACGTTTAGGATCGAGTCGTGAGTAAATATGTAAGTTTAGGACCTTTAAAACAAAGACTAGCTTCGACTATTGTTGATAAGGACATCAATATTTACTAACAACAAAGATGTATAATTGAATGTGTAAGTTCTCTAAATCATACTAGACGAATACCCGCGCATAGCGGCAGAATTTTTTAGTGATAGATTATAGATGTTGGATGGTAATTGTATTTCCCCACTTATGTGGTCACTATCATATATTCAACAAGTATTTATCTAAGTTTGTAAAGGTTCGGAAGAAGCATAGAAAGATATTGTGTAAAAAAAACATGATTTGCTTTTAAGAGATGATATTATACCAACAATTAATTAAGGAAATGATTAAAGTATACATAATATTCATACTGTATAGCATTGTATATACTATATAGGCCATTGATTCGTAGATTACAATAATTGATTGAAACTCTAAAAAACATGCATTAATTGGGTTGTATTGTAAATGTAAACTGCTTATACGGTTTGTACATTAAGTGTCCGAATCAATTTTGTGAGTGTCCCCAATCAATTCCCAATGATGCGAATTTAATTGTCTTATGGGATTAACTACAAGCGATTTGTACAAGGTTTAAAGGGTTTCAGGTTTACAGTTACGAACTTTCGCAGTTCGTGGGTGTTCTAAAAACAATGTTTCGCTAGTGTATAAACATTACTAAACGAAGTAAAATCATACAACACTAAAAGTCGTTTAAAATGAAAAAGATGAAACTATTCGTATGCATTATGTCAGAAGTAAATGACCAAAATAATACTGTATGTATAGATTCTCAAGTATAAGTAGAAAGCAGTATTATACACATCTGAAGTGATTTGGTAGAAGTTTTCTAAGGAGGTTGCCTTATTTACATTAAGGTTGTAAAGTGTTAGTTGTTATCTTTCTTCCTTAATGTTGCATACATGATTTTTTTTAACATCAGTTGTCCGTTACAAATCAAATACAAGAAAGAGGCTAGTGGTGGAAGTAATGACTCAGGTCTATTTGTACGATGTCAACTAAAACGCGTGAAGTACTGCATGAAAGTAAAAAACCATAGAGGGTAAATGATACAAAAATCCCAAATACTTCAAATATCTTGAGTTCATTACAACTTTCGAATAACGAATGTTGACAATATAATATGGAGTGATATTTATTATTTCACCATTATGAACAAAATGAAATAAAGACACTAACATGTAGATGTTTTTTTATCATCCATCTGTTAACTATGAACTAAAACTTTTTGGTAGGTTCATTGACGTTGTTGGAGTGTAAAATATTGCGTCTTTTGGCAAATGTCAATAGAGCTCCACGTAACCAACCTAACCCATGCAACCGCAACCAAGGTACACCAATAGTGTAAAGTAGCAAAGAACCATGATGCTCTAGCAATGTTACAAGCAACATATCTTCTTTCATCTTTAGAATAGAAAGCAGTCAACAACGTTTTGTGCCAATATCATCGCCCTGACATCTGAAATCACCAGAATTTACAAAACACCTTAACATATGATTACCTACTAATGGAAACATCAAAAAGAGACAGCAGCGTTTTGATGAGAGAGTGGTAGCGGCGCAACAACTTTCTGTTGTAACAAAAAGCACAAAAACTAAAAAAACCCATATCTACTACGAAATTCATTGATATATTAATCTTCTAAACATGATCAATAATCATTGATCTCTTAAAAAGACTCGATTAAAAACCTACAAGTTCTTAGGCGATAACAAATAGGTTTCAGTTGGTAGGTTCGGTGATAGTAGGTCCCCACTGATGGGGTTTATGCTTGTATTTATAGCAGAACGAATTAAAAGGGGTGGTTTGGTCCGAATTTCACGAGCCTTCCTCCGTAAGTTTAGTAATTTTATAATATTGTATTAAAGCTTTCCTTTGTTAGTTTATATATTGCATTCAAACTTTCTCATGTTAAAAGTTTCATATGTTAAAGAAATCGTGCATTTTATTTTCGATATACATGCCTAATTGGAGATCTATTGTAACAGGGGTTTATAAAAAAAAACTAAATTTGGAATTATTGAAAATTCAACTTTTTCAACTATTTGACATTAAAATTTTCAACAATCCCATAATTACAAATTTTTCAACTATCCAGGGTTTTGTTAATAAAGTAAATAAGGAAATGTTGAAAATTCAACATTTATTAACTTTTATAATTGCTCCATTATAAGGTAGTATAGATTGAAATATGTAAAGTCTGTTTCCATTATGTAAATGGTACTGAATGAACCACTTGAAAATACATCCCATGATCTTGGACAGAAAGGGAGTAGCCTATCAAAAGGCATCTTTTTGTTTCACATAATATAGAGTTTTACTTATATGTTATTTGCGTTTAAACTACGGCGTATTAGCTTCTGTCTTTGGTAAAAGGTCTGATGGTGTATGTCACTTGGTGGTTCCTTCATGGTTCTTTGTTTATTGGTTGGATTGTTGATGAATTTGGGCATTGCACGAATTCCAATTCTGTGCTTTGCCTATGATAATTGGTGCTCCTTGTATCTAATAATGTATTTATAAGAATGAAAGTGTTTGGCTTCACACATATGCTATTATAAAACTATATGATTGTTTCTTAACAAGTATTCGACTGTAGTTATATTATTAATGAGTAATATCAGATAATTTTTACTAACGGGGTAAAAAGAATAAAGCATGTAAAAGTATGACTTTTTATATTCATGCATACACAAGAAATCCCCTGTCTAAGAAAATTGGCAATACCAGATCATCTTACCTTAAAATTTATAAAAAGTTGTATATAAAGATGCTAATTCATTCTTTTTAGTGCAACAACCGGTGACAGGGATGCTAATTGGGATGTTTTTTGTTGGAATTAGGATGGGTATTGGTCCTCATGTTGCTTCTCTCTATATCACAATGACCAAGTAACAGTACTCATTGTTTAGATGTGGGTATGCATTAGGGTATGGCAAGTCGCAAAACATGTCAAAATGGGTGGAGTGAATTCTCCTAGAACACTACCGTAAAATGGGTGTTACTTGACCATTGTGATAAGGTTTTTGGTTTCTAAATCGAAATAATATCATCAACACATACTTGATTTGTATCAATGGTGACTTGAGTCTTGCAACCTCCCAATAATAGTTAGATTATGTATGTTACGAGCATATACGTTTTCTTACCAAATGTGATGCATGAATATCTTTTTAGGTTATTAGCACTTCAGCGTTATGTCCCGTTAAACATTAAGGATAAGTTTTTTTGGCATCATGACATGAGATCAATGCTGGATATACGAAATACAGTTTTTAGAACAGAGCTTGTTTGCGATGACATTTTTTTAACGTGAACACATATAGTTTACGGAGTGACGGTTTTTTGTTGTTTGTAAAGGCATAGGAGGCCTTCTATAAAAGCTGTAACAAAACAAAATTCAGTTCATAGATTAGTCAGTTCACTGTAAATTTCTTAAATCTGAAGTCAGAAAATGTTGGTGTATAAACTTCTTATTTAAATAAACCTTACTAATAAAAATGGTCATTGCTTGCGTCTAAAACATGTTAGAATTTTCCAAATACCTTAATATTCTGTTAGGTTTAATTAATATAAGAAAATGGCCGTAGAAGGCAATAATTATAATAAAAAGTCAACATTTAATATATGGTCATGGTTGGACTATCGGGTCAATGCGGTTGAATTATCGGGTTACAAGTTCAATTACCGGATTGACCTATCGAGTCAATGGGTCAGGGGTTTGACAATAGGATTAATGTGATCGAGTCACTGGATCACGTGTATTCAATGTTAAATCTGGTCGAATCACCATATATACTAGGAAATGATTATGTTTTCTATAATATGTCAATTATTCTTAATAATGTTGTCGGTTGGCATTTAAATTATGTCTATATTTCGTTACAAGTTTTGTCATTTTGTTAGTAGCACATGTACTGTTTTTTGTTTTATAATTGGTTTAATTTAAAAAAAACACAAATAAAATTTCGTTAAATTTCACGTATCAAGAAGTTGCATGTGACGAGTAACGCGCGTTATTAGTTTTTATGTCCTAATTGATGTAATGTTACAATAAATGTTTTACTATATTGTACCATACATGTTAAAAATTTTTGTTGGAATTGAATATCGCTAGTTAAAACCGTTTGCAATATATTTTGATCTTTTTACGTTTTATTTTAAATTTTCCGAAAAACAATTACCACAACATCATATATTGTTAATTATTTACCGCTAGAAATTTCCGCCGCTATGTGCGGGTACTCGTTTATAAGAAATTAAATGTCAGCACTTTCTTTTCCCAGATACACGTTTACACTTTTTATTTTTCCTATGCTATCTTTTCTAAGGATGCGTTTGGTTAAGGGATGTCCAACTGTTGGACTCGAATGATTTTATAGAAAGATAGTTTGGTTAGCCCATTTAAAATCAATAGTGAATATTTAAACCAAAATTTCATTCCACAATAATTTGGTATCTTTCAGATAATGAATCAACTTTTTCATTTGGCCCTACCTATCAATAATTTTGGACCACAAGTTTTCTACAAAAAAATTTATTCCCAGATTTATTTTATAAATAATAATGTAAAATTGAAATAATATTATATATCTATTTATTTTTGATTGTATATTATTATTTAATTTCTTTGATACCATTCCTAAATCTGAACTTGATTCTAAACCCACTTACAAACCAAACGGACCCTAAGTTCCTTAAAAACATTGAGTACCTATTAAAATATGTTATATTTTCTTATACGTATTTGTACCAAATATTATACTCACATAAATAGAATTAAACAAATTTGCAACTAGTAGAGATATATGTAGGAGCATGCCCAATGCAAACAACCTATAATGACTTTTTCTCTTAATTATCAATAAATTTTTCATATTCAATCTTTCAAAAAGCCATTTCTAAAAATCCTCTTTCAATGCAAAAAAGTTTTCTAAAAGCTTTTTTACTTCTTCATTAAATGGTAATGACTTGTTATATTTTGTGTCAACCACTTGATGTTTACCAAGCTTTAGTTCTCAAAGTCTTTCATCAAGCTTATCTCATAATAGAGCAAGTCATTCAAAAGACTTGAGCAAATAGTAAAAAGTCTTTAGTCAAGTTAGCATTGTGGTTGCTCTTAGATAGTTAGAAGGTTAAAAATTACCTCAGTGGATAAAAAACATAACATTTTTTTCTAATTGAAACCAGCTCATAGGACATAATAGCTATGTTTTAGAAACCGGTTTAACCCGGTGGTTAAACCGGTGACTCGATGACCCAGTCACTTGACCGAGTCGATTAAAAAACCAGATTTTAAAACATTGATTAATAGTAAAACCAATTAAACCGTTGAAGTTAAAGAAGATAAGAGACAAACATATTGAATTTGAAAAAGAAGGTTAAGGTAGTGTTTAGTTGGTGACATTTTTCATGTTTTTCTTTTTTTAAATAACAAATCAAATGTAATTTTACAAATCATATGTGAATTATAAGGGCGTAATTTTAATCACTCGAAAAAGTTTGTTGAAACTAAATAGATTTGTCCCATTATATAGGCCGATGATTTGATTCTTGTCGTGACGATTCGTACACGTTACGATTAATGGTTCGTGAGATACTTAATTATTTTAAATAATACTAAATTATTTTTCTTAGGCTAATGAAAAACGAATGAACATTGTTTGTCCATTTAACTTTTATAAAGTTTGTAAATAATATTGACCTTTTCTCATTGTATAATATTATGTGAATTGATAACTCAATAACACGCTATGGCGAGTAATAATCAAGCAAACAATCCTTTAGAGATTGTTCGTTTTAGTTAGGCCTTGTTCGGGAGCACTAATTCATGTTTTTCCACTCTAGTGTTAACGTCGATCTTTATGGTTAGTTTGATTTGACTTGAGATCAAGTGTGCGGATCAACTTTTACATGATCACTCACCACTTGAACAGTAAGGTCTTTAGTTTTCTATGAAAGGTTAAGTGTTTAAATCTCGTTAGGTGCATATATTAAATGGTTGTCATGGAGAAGTCAGAAACTATTTCGAAAGTCATAGAGCATAATCATTTAGGATAATCTCACATGCAATAATTTTTTTTTCTAATTTAATATTCTTTTGAGGTGAGGAACAAATCTCATTTAGGTAGCGAAACTACCTTAGACAAATGAAAAGAAATAAACGAATCTTTTGCACACAGTGCATGGCTATTTTAAGATAATCTCAGTAGTACGTGATAACATATTCTCTCATTTTAATTTCATCCAAGAAATTTATTAAAAAAACAACTAAAACCCATACGGGTTATTCATCACATAAGGTAAATTTATTAATTTCAAAACATATAGTAGTAGTTATACATTGTATTAATGTTTGTTAACTTATCGATGTGGGACAATTGTCATGTTTCATGTTGAGAAATCAGAAGCATACTTTATAACATGTATATATGTTTTGTGATCTTTGCAAACTTTTTATTTATGTTTCCCGCCTACTTCAATTTGAGAGTAGATTGGTCTATTGGCATATAGTACTTCTTTAGTTAGTGTTTACGGCTTTTGTCGATTTTGGGTCAACACTGCACACAATGAACATATGCTAGACCTCATGAAATCTTTCATTTACTATAACATGTTTAGTTTAATCACGTTGACATGGGCTCGTAGCATTTTCGTTTCACAAAATGGCAGGGTCACATTTCTAAACAAAATAAGAACAATAACACATTACTTACACAATGGATTAACCAGGTGGTTATATTCACAGACCAGTTTGCAGTACGAATCATAAGGGTGCCAACTAGTGTCATTGATGATCACAACATGGTTTACTTGAACTTAAGAACATGCTTATCTACTTTTAGAACATTAAAGATAATAACTTGGTCTGTTTAATCACAATCCAGGATCCATATTCCATAGTTATATAACCCCTTGAACCGCACCTGAATTACGTGATGATATTACTTAATTATATGGGTAGATTTGTTACTTATTACAATTTTAGTCCTTATCTCAAAAGACTATTTGTTCCCCATCTTTAGAAAGGTCGAAAAACAGACAAAAGTTTTAATCACAGACATAACCATTTTCGGATAATCTCAAGAGCGATATCATTTTTCTCTAATTTTAATGAGGGACAAACTCATTGGTGACAATCATCTGAACAAATATTTTATAAGTAACAAATTTATCTCAGATAAATCCAATAAATATATAAATTTACCTTTAGAATAGTTGGAAAAACGAAAAAACAGATGAAATACCCGTACACTGAACATTTTATCGATTTAGTATCCAGTGCATGAGTAAGTCATCCTGTTAACATGTTAGCAAATATTAGTAATTATATATTTCTGTAAACCCGGTCTTTAAACTTTTGTTATCATCTCATTTTATTGACATTAGTGTTTTATAAAACGGGCAAATAGCCTGATAAATTTCCCCTGCCTTTGAAAATAGAATGAAAAATGTGAACCAAAAAATTAGTAGGGAAACCAATTAAACTAATGTAAAAATTAAAGAACATAACACGCAACCATATGAAAATTGGATATACTAACATTATTCTTAAAAAGAGAAGCTAAATTGGTGAATTAAAAAAAAGTAAAATAGAATCTTGCATTATATATAATAAGAAAGTAGAAATCCTCGATTGGAACTCAAAACTCATCCGAACAAACCTTTTGTCTTTCTCCGATAGAAAATTTGATTTCAACCACGAAATCATTGTTGTTCATATTTAATGAACAACGGCGTTTATTCGAAATTTACGTACAAATAATTACATGTGAGTTTAAAATGACAAATCAACTATAGTTTTGCCAATCACATAATCACATGTGATTTTTAAAAGGGAAAATCACAAAAATACCCAATTTCCAACCTTTCTTCACAAAATACCAATTTTTTTTCTAAAAAACCAAAATACCTAAAAAAACGAAAAAGTAGGCATCCTTGAGAATTCTTGAGAAAAAAAAACGAAAATTTTCGAAGTTTTAGATTAAAATATCGAAAATTTTATCAAAAATTTCGAAATTTTTCGTTTTTTTTGTTAAATTCGAAAATTTAAAAAAATACCTAAAATGAGAACTAATAAGACACTATGAAAAAAGTCTCCATTCCAAGTTGACACTTATCGAGTGCCTAAAGTAATTACTGTAGGAAACGGTGTATACTTTTATTAAAATCAGGTTACAATTAATAAAACTAACAGAAAATAAAGACAGAAAATAATAACAGTAATCAAGAAAGCAGTAGAACTAAGACGAGGCACATGTTTAACACGCTTCCCTTAAAACAGATTCGCCGTCTGTTTCCCAGGGTACAACGTCTAAAGCTGTTGTACAGCCGGACTTAACAAACTTGCCTGAAAGATCACGGAAGCCTTGCGTGTTTCTGATCGACGAGCTGCTGGAAAACTGTCTGATAATGGAGTAAGGAAAAAGCTGCGTTTTTTTTGATGATAAAAACTGAATGAGAATGGGTTATATTTATACTGAAAACTTTACTTGTTCTCAAAGAAAATATATACCAAAATCTGTTATAACTAAAACAGATTTCCTGTCTGTCTTTTTAACACAAAATATTCTGTTTTTGTATCTATTCCTAAAATAGATGTACATAATTTTCTGGAAAAACAAATCGAATTCGCAGCAAAAAAGATACCGAAATCTGCCCGCACCCAAGCCAGTTTTCGGAGCTGCATTCGTGTCCGCAGGTCGCGCGCTCGTGCACAAGTTCAGTAGCTTCGAACCCATTTTTGGCCTAGAAATCCCACTTTCTGCACCCCCCCCCCCTGCGCGCGCGTAGGCGTGAGAGTAAAAACCCACAAATGAATATTGTAGGGTAGAAACTAGGATTTCCTTATAAACATGTTTTCACTTCATGTTTCAAGCGATGTGGGACAAACATTTTTCCAAATATTGTGTTTCACGTGACTCACTTTGAGACACGATATCTCATTCATATTAACTTCATATTAGGCATACTTTAGCTCGTTGCGAAGCTCTCTTCGAGGAGAACGCAAAGCTAATAAGTACTACGAATATATATAACATATACATATATAAAATTATGTCCAAAGTATTGCAAAAACCATATTTTGCAAAACATTTTCCAACAATCCCCCACATGAATGGGAATCGGTCGAAAACACACGAAAGTTTCGGCAAAATTTCTGCGATTAAGTCCTGCATAAGATAGGCAGGTGTAACCCTTTGAACCTTCCCTTGTGAGATGCACTTAGTCTCCTAGATCTGAGTAGACGCGATGTCCTTGAACTCAGCCTCTGTTTACGTAGACGACAATACACACTCACACAAGACTCTCCCTGACCTTGTCAAGTCCTCATAGTCGTGTTCGTTATGGTCATGAACACTCGCCTGGTTCTGCAAGATCTCTTAGAAATTGTGCCCCCACAATTTCCTTCGAAGCGACCCCACTTCTCTCTCACATAGGTGATTTCATCTTGAATCATTAAAAAATATGTTTTATGATTTCATCTTGAATCATTATGCTTTATGATTTCATCCTGAATCATTAAGCCATATGTTTAATCTCTCAACATGTCACATTGTTCTAGGCATGGACTAGGAAAGTTACTGTATTAAGTAACTCCCCCACATTGACGTGACTTCCCCCAAATTTCTATGATTAGGTTGTCCTATTGAACCCAGATCTTGGGATCTCCAGTCAACTGGGTTAGGGTTTCCTTCATAGAAACTCATTCCTTTAAGGGCTTTAGTCCCATTCCTTTAGACCACTTACTAACTAACTCTCTGCTTAAGCCTTTCGTAAGCGGATCCGCGATGTTATCCTTTGACTTCACATAGTCAATTGAGATAACTCCTGTTGAGAGTAGTTGTCGTACCGAATTATGTCGACGACGGATATGTCTAGACTTTCCATTATACATTGTGCTATGAGCTCTGCCAATTGCCGATTGACTATCACAATGTATACTAATGGCCGTTACCGGTTTAGTCCACCTGGGTATGTCCTCTACGAATTGACATAGCCATTCCGCCTCTTCTCCGCATTTATCTAACGCGATAAATTCTGATTCCATCGTGGACTTAGCTATTACAGTTTGCTTGGAAGACTTCCAAGATATAGCGGCCCCTCCCTGTGTAAACACATATCCACTAGTCGATCTAGAATCCTTTATGTCAGATATCCAATTTACATCACTGTATCCTTCAATAACAGATAGATATCTAGCATAATTCAGTCCATAATCACGACTGTATCTCAAATAATGAAGTACCCTAGTCATAGCTTTCCAATGTGCATCACTTGGATTATTAGTATATCTACTCAGCCTGCTAACAGCATATGCTAAGTCAGGTCGTGTACATGTCATCAAATACATTAACATGCCAATAATTCTTGAATACTCTAATTGGGCAACACCTACGCCTCTATTTTTAGATAGATGCAAACTGGTGTCTATTGGAGTTCTAGCTAGGTCGGAATCCCTCGCATTATGAGTATTAAGAATTTTGTCCACGTAATGTGCTTGACTTAATGCAAGTCCACTTTGCGTTCGTATGATCTTTATTCCAAGGATCACATCAGCCAAACCCATATCTTTCATGTCAAACTTTGATTTCAACATATCTTTAGTAGACTTGATCATCTTGTCGTTACTACCAACGATAAGCATATCGTCGACATAAAGACACAAGATTACATATCCACTATTTGTGTCTTTGACATAAACACACTTGTCGCATTCATTAATTTTGAATCCACCCTCTAGCATGGCGTGATCAAACTTCTGATGCCATTGTTTTGGAGCTTGCTTTAAGCCATACAATGACTTAACAAGCCTACAAACTCTACTCTCTTGTCCAGGAGCCATGAAACCCTCGGGTTGGTTCATGTATATTTCTTCTTCTAAATCTCCATTTAGAAAAGCCGTTTTCACATCCATTTGGTGAACTTCTAAATTTATTAATGCGGCAATAACAAGAATCATCCTAATAGAAGTTATTCGCGTAACAGGCGAATAAGTATCAAAGTAATCTAGACCTTCGCGTTGTCTAAAACCTTTGATCACCAATCTTGCTTTGTACTTATCAATGGTGCCATCAGCTTTCATCTTCTTCTTGAAGATCCATTTATAGGCTAGTGGTTTACAACCAGGAGGTAAATCCACGAGCTCCCAAGTATGATTTTGTAAAATAGACTCTATTTCACTATTAATCGCTTCTTTCCATCGAGGCCCTTCTGAGGAATTTACAGCTTCTTGATAAGAAGTGGGTTCATTTTCTACCATAAAAGAGACAAAATCGGGTCCAAATGATTTCTCGGTTCTCGCCCGTTTGCTTCTTCTAGGTTCAACCTCTTCTTCCTCGGGTTGATCTTGTCTCTCATCTTGGAGATCATTATCATCGCGTTGTCTCTTATCTTGGACAACTGCATCATCTATTCTAGATGTGCTTCCATTTTCCTTCTTTAAACAAGGAAATATGTTTTCAAAGAAGGACGCATTCCTTGATTCCATAACTGTGTTCTTGTGTATATCTGGATTTTTCGAATCATGCACAATGAGACGATACGCACTACTATTCTTAGCATATCCAATAAATATACAACCCACAGATTTAGGTCCAATCGTTTGGGCCTTAGGTGTCAGCACAGCTACCTTGGCTAGACACCCCCACACTCGTAAGTACTGGTATGATGGTTTTCTTCCCATCCATAGTTCATATGGGGTTTCCTCTTTATCCTTACGAGGTATCTTGTTTAAAAGATAAGTAGCCGTTAGAATGGCTTCCCCCCACATGTCCCGGCTCAAACCAGAACTTAATAACATGGCATTAACCATTTCTTTCAAGGTACGGTTCTTCCTTTCGGCAATACCGTTTTGCTGAGGTGAATAAGGAGCAGTAAACTCGTGTCTAATTCCATGTTTCGCACATAGATCAGCAAAAGGAGACACATATTCACCTCCTCTATCACTTCGTACAACCTTGATTTTCCTACCAAGTTGATTCTCAACTTCGGTTTTATATAGAACAAACTTGTCTATAGCTTCATCTTTACTTTTCAACAAGTAAACGTAGTAGTACTTTGTGCAATCATCAACAAACGTGATGAAGTACTTATTGCCACCTTTTGTGGGTAGTGATTTCAAATCACATATGTCTGTGTGTATCATATCAAGTGGTTTGGTTTTTCGTTCAACCGATTTGAAAGATGATCTTGTAAGTTTGGCTTCGACACAAGTTTCACACTTATAATTTGAATCAATATGAAAATTTGGTATGCCATTAAATTTAATCAAACGACGCATTGAATTAAATTTAACATGTCTAAGACGGCCATGCCACACATTAGAAGACTCAATCAAGTAAGCAGAAGGATTCATTTTATTGATAGCATTCTTAACAACTATTACATTGAGCTTAAACATACCATTCAGGGCATACCCCTTACCAACATACATTTGATTCTTAGAAAGTACAACTTTATCAGACTCAAAAACAAGACGAAAACCAAACTTATTTAAAAGCCATCCGGACACAAGATTCTTGCGAATCTCCAGAACATACAAGACTTTAGTCAACTTGAGCTCTTTCTCGGATGTCATCTTCAAAATAACATCTCCTTCGCCCTTGATATCAGCAGTTGCAGAGTTGCCCATGTACAGCTTCTCTCCATTGTCAACCGCTCTGAAAGAGTGAAACATACTCTTGTCAGCACACACATGACGGGTTTCCCTAGTATCAACCCACTAATCATTATTATTAGAACCTACCAGGTTAACTTTAGAGATCATGGAAATGACATCAGACACCATAGCAATCATGTCCACATTATCATTCACCATATTAGCCTCGCGTGGAGTCACCTGCTTTGGCGCTTTGCAATTAGCAGCACGATGACCTGGCTTGTCACAGTTGAAGCAATTTCCTTGGAACTTCTGCTTTGCAATTCCACCTTTAGGAGCAAGGTACTCAGACTTCCCTTTGCTCTTATTGTCATTCTTCCCTTTGCCAAAGCTCTTGCCTTTAGACTTTGAAGAAGACGAACCATGCTCAACCATATTTGCGTTGGCAGAATCAAGTGTATAAGTGTTTTTCTGAGCCAGCTTGTTGTCCTCTTCAATACGAAGACGAACAACCAAGTCTTCAACAGTCATCTCCTTTCGCTTATGCTTCAAGTAGTTTTTAAATTCTACCCAGCTTGGAGGTGACTTTTCAATGATAGCAGCAACTTGGAAAGTTTCACTCAAAGTCATACCCTCAGCTTGAATGTCGTCTAGCAAAACTTGCAGATCTTGAACCTGAGTTATCACACTCTTTGAATCAACCATCTTGTAATCCAAAAAACGAGCTACCACGAACTTCTTTGTACTAGTATCCTCGGTTTTGTACTTGCGTTCCAACGACTCCCACAATTCTTTGGCAGTCTTAGTCTTGCAGTACACATTGTATAAAGAGTCCACCAAACCATTTAGAATATAGTTGTGACACAAGAAGTCTGAATGTTTCCATGCTTCAACAGCTTGCACGGCTTGTTGATTTTCGGGTACACCTTCTTTAGGAGGTTCCACCTGAGGTACAGTCTCCATTAAGAACTTCGCAAGGTTCAAAGTAGTGACATAGAAGTGTTGGGAATAAAACTATGCTTATTTGTTTCCCCTGCAAGTTGATTATTCATACCCCTGCTAGAGTAAGTTCCCCCTGCTAAATAACAAAGGCAGGGGGATCCGTTCCCCTGCTGGAGTCAAAGGCCCTGCCGTCAAGATAAACATGGAATAGATCTTTACGCGTTTCAGTTATTATTCCTTAATACTTTCCATAGTTTGTTAGTAGTGATCTTGTACGTGGGTTCTTGCATCTATAAAAGGACTCACTAGGTTAGCATGCAATGTGTGTCTTTCTCATTTCGTTTTTTCATTATTATTACTTTAAGGTTTTGTAAACCCTAATACCACTTTGGGTATTCGTATATCTTTGATATATTAAAGTTCAACGTTTGAATCTCATTTGTTCTTGTGCTAAACATTACATTCCGCATCTTGTTTAGTTACTTTGCTTTACAAAGTTTCTCTAGTGTTAGATTGAATTCTTTCTCTCTATCACAACCCTTAAACAAGCTATTAAGGTTTAAGATCTGACTTTGGGATCAACAAGTGGTATCAGAGCTTGTTGAGAAACTTTGTCTAAATCAAGAACAAAATCCTCATAGCAAACATGTCTTCAGATTCATCCACAAACAGCAACAACCACAATGCCCTCAAATTACCCATGTTGGATCCTGAAAACTTTGAGTTATGGGAATTCAGAATCCAACAATACCTGAAAATGGAACACTATGTTCTCTGGGAGATCATAGAGTTTGGTGATCAATTCAACAAAATGGTGGCAGTTGAAGAAGGCAAGGATGAAGGTGAAAGTTCCAAAGGTAAGGACAAGAAGAAATCTGCTGCTTTATGTGATAAGGAAATACTGGCTAGAAGGCATGATGTCAGGGCTCATAGCTCATTGCTGTTGGCCCTACCTGATAGACATCAACTCAGATTCAGGAAATACAAAACAGCTAAGGAACTATGGGAAGCCATAGGCACAACCTTTGGAGGAAATGAAGCCACAAATAAGAAGAAGAAGAACCAAATGCTGGATGATTTTGCTTCTTTCAAAGCAATCGGTGATGAATCAATTGGAGCTATTTACAATAGGCTTCAAGACATGGTGGCCCATTTGGAATTCTTTGATATTGAGGTGTCAAAAGAACAGGTGAATACCAGGTTTCTTAACAGCCTCCAGAAAGAATGGTTTGTCTATAAGGCAATCTGGCAGAATAAGGATGACTTGGATAACAAGAATATTGATGATATATACAATAACTTAAAAGTTTTTGAACCTATTGTCAATGAAATGAAGTCAAAAGGGACAATTCCCACCAACTCAAGTGGAATCGCTGATTCCCCTGCTAACATGGCATTCATATCACAAAGCAGTGGAATCTCCAAGAACAGTGGAATAGAAGTAGCCCCTGCTACTTATTCCCCTGCTACCAGGTCTGGACCTTCCTATGATGAAGAAAGACCAGCTACATTCAGCCTTGATACTGCATGTGCCTTCATAGCATCTCAAGGTCCACAAGGATCTACAGTGTTACATGAAGATCTGAATCAAATCAGTAAGCAAGCACTAGAAGAATTGGATATCAAGTGGAATATGGCTTTGCTAAGCATGAGAGCCAACAGGTTCCACAAGAAGTATGGGAAGAAGATCACAATTAATCCATCTGATGTGGCTGGGTTTGATAAAGCAAAAGTTGAATGCTACAATTGTGGCAAGAAGGGTCATTTTGCCAGGGAATGCAGAGGACCTAAGTCTAGAAATAGCCATAGAAAGGATGAGGATTCTGGTGCTAAAGCCATGGTAGCAATGCAGGGGATAGATGGAGCTAATGGATGGGACTGGAGTGCTATGACAGAAAGTGTGGAGAGAAATCAAGCTTTGGTGGCTGAGGAAAAAGAAGAAGACTTTGCACTTATGGCCATGTCAAGTTCCAGCTCTGACAATGAGGTATATGATGACTCGTACTGTACTAAAGCTTGTAGAAAAAATACTGAATCTTTAAATGATCAAATCAGAAAGGTAAAAGCTGATTATATCAATTGTGATAATGATCTTGATAATTACAAACGTGCTTTAGAACAGCTAGAGTCCACCATAAGAGAATATAGGCAAAGAGAAAGTGAGTATAGGGATCACATTGTGATTCTAGAAAGGGATGTCAAGGAGAATAACCAATCTATAAATGTTTTAACTGCTGAACTTGAAATTTTTAAAGCTAACCAAAAGATAGATGAGGAAACTGTTGAAAAATTTGGAAAAGCTTCAAAAGATTTAACCAAGGCATTTGAAATTGGTCAATCTCCTAAGGACAAAACAGGGTTTGGAATTAAGAACATGAATGCTACCATACCTCCACCCCCTGCTAACATCCATGCTCCCTATCCTAGAAAAGACTTGTCATGGACTGGTCTCCCTTGTTTTGAAAAACAGGATGACATTGAGTTTGACTTGAGTGCTTATATACCTAATAATCCTGATACAGAAGAGTCTCTAGTTAAAACTAGTATCATTAGGGATATTAAACAGGAACAGGTTGGCTTAAAACAAATTGACAATCCTGTTATATTTTCAAAAGAAGGAAATTCTAGTAGCAATCCAAACTCTAAGAGCAAGGCTAGGCCACAGTCTCCTAAACCTATCATTAAATATGCTGGTATGTACAGGGATGTCAAAGGTAATCAAAGAAATTGGAATGACCAAAAGTCTCATCAATTAGGAAAAGACTTTGTGATCAATACCAAGCCCTGCTTCACATGTGGCAGTTTTGAACACACTTATCAAGAGTGTAAGGCACCTATGGAGATGGTGGCTGCAAATCCCTTAAGGGATATGCAACCTAGAGCCATTCTTCTAAATGCAGGGGCAAAATCCTTTTCCCCTGCCAAATATGTTGCCCCTGCCTTGAGAAATAGAGTAGCTGAGAAATATGTTGCTCCAGCTCTTAGAAAGGAAAAAGATGTTCACCCAAAACCCAATACTTCTGTGATCACCCCAACACCTTCTACTGCATATAGATCTGGCCCTAGACCTTACCAACACATGAACAGAGGCCAAAACAAAAGGTGGGTTCCCTCTGCTAAGCATAAGGATTCCCCTGCTAAAAGAGATGTGCATTCTAGGAATATGGGAAGATGGGGAAAAGCTGTGAAAGCCTCAGCTCGTTGGGTTTGGGCACCCAAAAGGGGTACTCAATCTAATGGTGTATCTCTAGTTTTTGATAAGCTATCCTACATTGATACACGAGGTAGATCCAAGTTTGTAATGGCTTGGGTCCCCAAGAAAAACTAATGTGTTTTTTCTTTTGCAGGTGACAAAGAAGACAAGGGATGATAGAGCATATTGGGATAGCGGATGCTCAAGAAGTATGACTGGACACAAAGCTTACTTGTCTAATTTTGTACCCCTGCATGAAAATGATGGTGTTTCTTTTGGAGATGGGCATGGAACTATAACAGGAAAAGGAACTATTGTCACAAATGGAATGACTTTTGACAATGTGTACTTGGTAAAGGAACTCAAGTATAATCTCTTCAGTGTGTCACAGATGACTGATAACAAGAATTTTGTCTTGTTTACTGACACTGAATGCTTGGTGTTAGGAAAGGAGTTTGTCTTGCCATCAGACACTCCTACTGTACTCAGAACACCAAGACAGAAGAACATGTACACAATTGATCTCAAGGATATCTCTCTCCAAGATAATGAAACACGTTTCATTGCCAAAGCTTCAGCAGATGAATGTAAGAAATGGCATAGAAGACTTGGTCATCTTAATTTCAAGAACATGAACAAACTGGTAAAGCATAATCTGGTTCATGGTCTTCCTTCCAAGTCTTTTGTCACTGAACATACTTGTGCAGCATGTCTGAAAGGGAAGCAACACAGAGCATCTTGCAAGTCAAAAACAAGTATGTCCACCACCAAGCCATTGGAACTACTACATATGGATCTTTTTGGTCCTACTTCTGTGGCAAGTATAATGAAGAAATGGTACTGCTTAGTAATTACTGATGATTTTTCAAGATTTACATGGACATTCTTTCTATTTGAAAAGAGTGACACTGCTGATGTACTTATTGGGTTCATCAATCAAATTGAACTGTCAAAAAGCATAAAGGTAGTTACCATAAGATCAGACAATGGTGGTGAGTTCAGAAATCACAAGCTGGATTCTTTCTGCATAAACAAAGGCATCAAGAGGCAATTTAGCATTGCTAGAACACCTCAACATAATGGAGTGGCAGAAAGAAGGAGTAGGACACTCATTGAAGCTGCAAGAACTATGCTGTCTGATTCCAAACTTCCAGTTATATTTTGGGCTGAAGCTGTATCCACTGCTTGCTATGTGCAAAACAGGGCTTTGGTGGTCAAGGCACACAACAAGACCCCTTATCAGCTGTTAAATGGGAGACCTCCCTTAATTGACTTTTTCAGACCTTTTGGGTGTCATGTTATGATCTTGAACACCATTGACAATCTTGGTAAGTTTAGTGAAAAGGGTGATGATGGATACTTTGTGGGTTATTCCTTAAACAGCAAGGGATATAGGGTCTTCAACAAGAAGACAAGCAAAATCACAGAAAATCTTCATGTGAACTTTCTTGAAGACAAACCTGAAGATGTTCAAACAGGTCCTGATTGGTTCTTTGATATAGATGTACTTTCTAAGTCCATGAATTATGTACCTGTTGTCTTGCAGAACACTAACATTTCAGGTACTCAAGAAACAATTGCTGCTGAGAAGTCACCACTGAGGTACATGAATGTACCCTCATTGTTTCCTAGTGAAGCTGATAAACAAGAAGATAACTCTACTTCAGGAAAAGAACAGCCAATCTCATCCCCTGCTATGTCTGAAGGCAGTGGAATGGCTGAAAGCAGTGGAATCCTGGATTCCCCTGCTAGAGGAATTGATTCCTCTCTCACAAAGGATCATGATGCTACTGAGACTACTGATGCAGAAAGAGAATCTTCACTCACCTCATCATCTACACCCATAAATGATGGTCCTATCATATCCAGCAGTGGAAGCAGAATCATCATGAGTGGAGGTCCTAGTTATTCAGAGCTTCATTCTGCTCACAAGCACCCATCCTTAGGTCATGCTGTCTCATTTGGAAGTTCCTTTGAGGATTTCTTTCCTAATCAAAACAGCCCCATCAATTCTGATTTGGAAGAAGATGAAACAGAAGTCATCATGCAGCCTACCTATAGAATCAATAAGGATCATCCTATCTCTCAGATCATTGGTGATCCTGAAGCTCCCAGACATACAAGGTATACAGCAAAGGAGCACAGCTTCATTGCTAACATCACCATGAAGTTCAATCATGACAACATGCAATGTTGTCTGTTTACTGCATTTTTGTCACAAGAAGAGCCAAAGAAGATTTTTCAGGCTTTAAATGACCCAAGCTGGGTTGAAGCTATGCAAGAGGAGCTCTTACAATTTGACATACAAGAGGTTTGGATTCTGGTTGATTGTCCCAAATGGGCAAGGCCTATTGGGACCAAGTGGGTGCTCAGGAACAAAAAGGATGAAAGGGGAATAGTTGTCAGGAACAAGGCAAGGTTGGTAGCACAAGGGTATACTCAGGAAGAAGGGATTGATTATGAAGAGGTGTTTGCCCCAGTAGCAAGGATTGAAGCTATTAGATTATTCCTTGCTTATGCCTCTTTCATGGACTTCACTGTTTTTCAGATGGATGTGAAAAGTGCCTTCTTATATGGAACCATTGATGAAGAAGTCTATGTCATGCAACCACCAGGGTTTGAAGATCCAGAACATCCTGACAAAGTATACAAAGTGAAAAAGGCCATGTATGGCCTTCACCAAGCTCCCAGAGCATGGTATGGTACTCTTTCCAAATATCTCCTAGACAATGGATTCAGCAGGGGGAAGATTGATCAGACCCTGTTTACAAAGAAACAAAAGGGTGACCTTCTGCTAGTACAAGTCTATGTGGATGACATCATTTTTGGATCAACCAACTCCATGCTTAGCAAAGAGTTTGCCAAATTGATGCAGGATAAATTTCAAATGAGTGCTATGGGAGAACTAAACTTCTTTTTGGGGTTACAAGTTCAGCAGCGGAAAGATGGGATATTTATCTCACAAGACAAATATGTAGCTGAGATTGTAAAGAAGTTTGGCATGTCTGATGGGAAGAAGGTGTCCACTCCCATGGACAAGGATCATCCATGGGGCAAGGATGGTCCTGGAAAGCCTATTGATGTCAGGAATTACAGGTCTATGATTGGGTCTCTTATGTATCTCACTGCTTCAAGACCTGACATCATGTTTGCAGTCTGCTTATGTGCAAGATACCAGGTGTCACCAACAGAGTGTCACTTATTTGCTGTGAAAAGGATCTTTAGGTATCTCAAATGTCATCCCACCCTAGGACTCTGGTATCCAAAGGAGTCACCATTTGAGCTGATAGCTTATTCAGATAGTGATTATGCTGGTGACAATAATGATAGGAAGTCTACAACAGGGGGATGCCAATTTTTGGGAAGCAGGCTTATATCTTGGCAATGTAAGAAGCAGACCATCATGGCAACATCCACAACTGAAGCTGAGTATGTAGCAGCTGCTGCATGCTTTGGTCAAGTTCTTTGGGTGCAAAATCAATTACTTGATTATGGGTACAACTTTCTTAAAACCAAGATATTTATTGACAACAACAGCACTATTTGCATCATAAAGAACCCTGTTTTTCATAGCAAAACCAAACACATTGAAATTAGACATCACTTTATCAGAGATTGTTTTGAAAAAGGACTGATTGTCCCTGAGAAAATTGATACAGAACTTAATGTTTCTGATCTTTTAACAAAAGCTTTTGAGGTAGGAAGGTTTCAGTATCTGGTTGCAGGTATTGGAATGGTTACTCCTTAAAATCTGATGTCTATTTGCGTCATGTGTAATCAGGGTTACTTCATTGCTGTTGTTGTATAATTGTTAGTCAATTTTACCATTTCTTTCATTCCACTGCTTTTTAACACTGATTCCCCTGCTTGGGGTTCATTCCCCTGCCAAGAGAATTTTTCTCTTAAGCTGGGTGTGTTCTGTTTACACAAGTGGTTTTATGTGGTTTTAGACTAACAATGCAGAGATTCATATGGTGCATACTACTCTCCTTGGTGGATCAGGTATATACTCTATGTTTCAGGGGAGGTTAGGTCAAACCTTTAGGATTCAGGGTATTCTTAGAATGCTCATATATGATCCTAGATCATATCCATTGGTGAGTGGGGGTTCAGAGTAATGATGACCTGCTGCACAGCTTGTCTAAACTCTGAAACCTTGAGGCACTGTAGTGTGTGTTTGCATTTCTTTATTCAAGCAGCTTGCTGTTCAAAATACAGATGTGTGACACACATTGCCAAGACTAACTAACCATAGGTAAGGGACAAGGTTGGGATGGTGACTGGGGTATGCATGATTTCTTGGGATTACCTGGTGTAGGGGGGCTTATGTATTAACTTTTTGTTTTGGGACCATTGCTGAATAGAGGACTCTTGAGATTCTATGTATCTATCTTGTGTATACAAGTGTGTGCATTAGAGCAGAGCTAGTTAGCATTAGTCCCTTCATGACTAGTTTAATACCCCTAGGAAAGTTTCCCCTGCTTTTATTTTTTATTCCCCTGCCTTCACAACATTCCCCTGTTTGACCATTGACCGACAATACCGTTACCCTGTTCATAGCCGTTGGGCCTGCTTGCATAAATTTTGGTTAGGGAATATTTTATTCTTTTTAAAAGATATTTAAGGCGCTTTCTTAGCTGATTGGTAATCTTTTCCTTTTATTTCAAATATATTAATTTTTATCAAGATTTATTCTTGATATTTTTGCAATTTGAAAATTTTGGTCCAATCACAGCTCTTCAATTCGCCTATATAAACTTAATTCCCTTTACCAGCAGGTCCACAAATCTCTTTCGACCTAATCCCACTTACCTCCCATCTCTATAAACCTTTAAACTATTTTCCAAATTCATCATGACCCTTAAAATTGCTCCTAATCATAACCAAATTTCTTTGCTTCATGATGAACCAGCCGAGTTTGCTGAGGCTGTGGCCTTTCTAAAGTCCTCGTACTTCAAAGTGGCCCTTCTCATCAATCCTCGCATTTATACCTCACACATTCAACAGTTCTGGTCTAAAGCCATGACCAAAACAGTGAATGGAGAGGTCATAATACAAAGCACAGTTGATGGTCATTCCAAGGTAATCTCACTTGCCTCCATTAGGGAGAATCTTCTCCTTGATGATGAGGATGGAATAACCAACTTTTCTGAGGCTGAAATTTTTGAAGGTCTTGAAAAATTGGGGTATAAACTTTCTGAAAATCAAAAATTAAAATTTGCTAAAGGCCAGTTTGCCCCTCATTGGAAACTATTGATTCATACTATTATGCAATGTTTGTCACCCAAAACCACTGCTTTTAATGAAGTTGGTAGTGAGATAGCTTCTGCCCTGATCTGCTTTGCAACAGGAAGGAAGTATTGTTTTTCTCAAATGATTTTTAAAGGCATGGTTAAAAATGTTTCAAGCACCTCAAAGTTTTGTATGTATCCAAGGTTTATAGAAGTTTTGCTGAATATGAGTGATCATGGTCCCATTACACACAGAAACTATTTCTCAGCAACCAAACACACAACCAAACTTTTCACCACATTACTTGCACCATCACCTTTGTTCTCTGGCAGAAACATTCCATTCACTTCAATCATGCTAGACCAAATAAGACGGGAAGAAGCCAAACATCAAACAGCCATAAATCCACCTGCTGAATCCCCTGCCAAGAACCTACCACCTGCTGATCCACACCAAGAAAGGCGTTCAAAATCCAGGTTTGCCAGGTCTCCCTTGCCTGGTGAATCTTCACAAGCAGCAGAGAGGAGAGTTTCCAAGAGTTTGGAGCAACCTGGGGGTTTGGCTGCCACTACTGTCTCATCCTCAAGGGGTGAGCAGGATAGTGACACCATCAATAAGTCCTCTCCCCCACTCCATGATATCCAACAAGGGGAGCAATCCCCTTCTAGGATTGAGAGCAGTATGAAACCTTTGACAAACTTGGAATTGACGAACATGTGCATGAGCCTGAAAAGGCAGAATGCACAACTTGTACAAGATGTCAAAAAGCAAGGTCTGGTTATCTCTCATTTGGAAACCAGACTTGCTACTCTTGAGGGGAGGAGAAAGCCCAGACTGATTCTTTCCACAGATGAGGATGCTTCCAAAGGGGAGGAAATTCCAACCAAAGAAGGATCTACTGAGTATTATTCATATCCTGGTAGGGAGCATGGAAAGATAACAGGTGACAAGGGAAGTGCTGATAAAGGAAGTGACAAGGGAAGTGCAACCAAAGATATTGCTCAAACATTGCTCACTATGGGCAATCAAGAAGTAGCCCCTGCTTCAAAAGTTTCCCCTGCCATTGCTGATCCCACTGCTGTAAGTTTATCCCCTGCTAAGAACATAACTCAAACATTTGTTAGGAAGAACAGAAAGCAACCAGCCCAGAAGGGGATAACAATCAAAGAACCTGCAACTAAAGCAAAACCAGCACCAGCAGTGGATCCAAAAGACAAAGGAAAAGGAATCATGGTGCAACAGCCCAAGAGAAAATACAAGCATCTGACTCCTGAACAGCAGAAGATCCAAGAAGCTCATGATGCACAAGTAGCTCTCAGGCTACAACAAGAGGAAATGGATATGCAGGATCAAAGGATGGAGAAGATGAGGCCCAAAGATATGCTAAAACAGGTTGAGATTATGCATAGGGAACTAGATGACAGGGTACCTCATGTTGGAGAGTTTCTTGATCAATGGGAGAAGGAGTTGAAAAATGCTCCTTTGGAAGACAGGTATGAGTTGACTTGCCTTGTTTACAAATTTCAAACTGATTATCTGGAAAGAAGGGCAATGGAAATTCAGAGTGAGAAGTATAGAACATCAGAGAAAGGGCAACTTGATCACTACAAAGTTCTGCTTAAAAGGCATAGAAAATGGAAGGATGGTGACTTCAGAGATATGAGCTTTGAAGCCATAAAGAGAGCAGTCAGACCAGTTCTAAAGTTATATGATGTGGAGGATTGGATGACTATCAACACTCCTGAGGAAGCTGAGTATCTTAGGAGACAAAGTGAAGTGCTACAGAAAGCTGGAGCAACAAAGAAAAGAAAAGCTGGAGAGACTACACAAGCAGGTGCATCATCCCCAGCAGGGGAATCATACCAAGCAGGTGAAAGTCTTCCAGAAGTACTTGAGAAGTCTGTACTTAATGCACAAAGAGCAGCAAAGAGACTCAAAAGAATGGAGCAAGTGGGCATAATCACTAAAGAGTCTCAAGGGCCATCAAATGATGAAATTGACAAACAGCTGATTTTACAGGAAAATGATGAAATCTCACCTAGTGAACTTGGAAAGAAGTTTGCTATTATAGAGTATGCTGTTTATGAACACAAAGGGAGAACTTGGTGGAAGCTTACAAGGGCTGACAATACAGCACAGATATTTCTAAGTCTAGATGTCATGTTTCAAATTTTGGATAGTGAAGACTTAGAAGATCTGTGGAAAATATTGAAGAAAACATTTGCTGCAAAACCTCCTACCATGGATGGTGTTGAGAAGGATTGGGTAATCTGGGAGTGCATGCATAGAATGTATGAACATGAATTATTTGATCCTCTATTTGATGCAGTGAACAAAGGAGATTTGGTGTATTGGAAGCTGTTTACAAATTCTGGGGTTTATGAGGTAGTAATGGAAGGTGTGAGTGTTTATTTACTCAATCATAGGTATTATCCTTTCTCTCAGGAAACCTTGAAGAAGTTAGCACAGGCTAAGTTAATTTTTGATGCCAAAAAGCCTGTTGCTTATGATCTGGTGAGAATGGTTCATAGTCAGATTTGGCCAGAGAGTTTGTAAGCATCCTCATCAACTAGCATTTATTCAGAAACTTGTCTTTAGGGGAAAGCACAAGTTTAGGGGAGGATTGTTGGGAATAAAACTATGCTTATTTGTTTCCCCTGCTAGTTGATTATTCATACCCCTGCTAGAGTAAGTTCCCCCTGCTAAATAACAAAGGCAGGGGGATCCGTTCCCCTGCTGGAGTCAAAGGCCCTGCCGTCAAGATAAACATGGAATAGATCTTTACGCGTTTCAGTTATTATTCCTTAATACTTTCCATAGTTTGTTAGTAGTGATCTTGTACGTGGGTTCTTGCATCTATAAAAGGACTCACTAGGTTAGCATGCAATGTGTGTCTTTCTCATTTCGTTTTTTCATTATTATTACTTTAAGGTTTTGTAAACCCTAATACCACTTTGGGTATTCGTATATCTTTGATATATTAAAGTTCAACGTTTGAATCTCATTTGTTCTTGTGCTAAACATTACATTCCGCATCTTGTTTAGTTACTTTGCTTTACAAAGTTTCTCTAGTGTTAGATTGAATTCTTTCTCTCTATCACAACCCTTAAACAAGCTATTAAGGTTTAAGATCTGACTTTGGGATCAACAAGAAGAACATCTTCTGCTGCCACCTCTTAAAATTCTGTCCATTGAATTTTTCTGGTTTTTCAACATGATTAGCAACTGTGTGGGTAACTGGCGCAGCTGTTACTTTCACAGTAGTAGTTGCAGGAGTTTCTGGAATGCTAGTAGACATTCTGAAAGATCAAAGAAGATCAAAACACAAACAGTTAGACAACTGTTATAAATCTGTATATAAGAAATTCAATCGTGATCTCTATATACTTATAGTGGATCTGCTTCAAAGAAACTCAATCGTGGTTTCGATGAATCAGATGCAATTATCAAATATATCAGTTTAACAGAAACACAATCTTTGTTTCAATAAACTGATTAGAAAAACTACTAAAAAAACGTTAACTGTTAATAAAATCTGTAAATTAAAACTGATTTCTAGAGAAACTCAATCCTGGTTTCGGCATAAACAGTTTATAAATAAATCTGATAAAATTATTAATCCGATTTAATAAAAGTTTTAATTCTGTTAAACAGAATCTGTTTTAAGATTGTAGGAAACGGTGTATACTTTTATTAAAATCAGATTACAATTAATAAAACTAACAGAAAATAAACACAAAAAATAATAACAGTAATCAAGAAAGCAGTAGAACTAAGACGAGGCACGTGTTTAACACGCTTCCCTTAAAACAGATTCGCCGTCTGTTTCCCAGGGTACAACGTCTAAAGCTGTTGTACAGTCGGACTTAACAAACTTGCCCGAAAGATCACGGAAGCCTTGCGTGTTTCTGATCGACGAGCTGCTGGAAAACTGTCTGATAATGGAGTAAGGAAAAAGCTGTGTTTTTTCTGATGATAAAAACTGAATGAGAATGGGTTATATTTATACTGAAAACTTTACTTGTTCTCAAAGAAAATATATACCACAGTCAGGAAAATCTGTTATAAATAAAACAAATTTCCTGTCTGTCTTTTTAACACAAAATATTCTGTTTCTGTATCTATTCCTAAAATAGATGTACATAATTTTTTGGAAAAACAAATCGAATTCGCAGCAAAAAAGATACCGAAATCTTCCCGCACCCAAGCCAGTTTTCGGAGCTGCATTCGTGTCCACAGATCGCGCGCTCGTGCACAAGTTCAGTAGCTTCGAACCCGTTTTTGGCCTAGAAATCCCACTTTTGCACCCCCCCTGCGCGCGCGTAGGCGTGGGAGTAAAAACCCACAAATGAATATTGTAGGGTAGAAACTAGGATTTCCTTATAAACATGTTTTCACTTCATGTTTCAAGCGATGTGGGACAAATATTTTTCCAAATATTGTGTTTCACGTGACTCACTTTGAGACACGATATCTCATTCATATTAACTCCATATTGGACATACTTTAGCTCGTTGCGAAGCTCTCTTCGAGGAGAACGCAAAGCTAATAAGTACTACGAATATATATAACATATACATATATAAAATTATGTCCAAAGTATTGCAAAAACCATATTTTGCAAAACATTTTCCAACAATTACACGTTGTTTTCAACAAAAATGATGATGGTCGGTAGTTTTTGAACAAGATCGTATTTCCAGTTGAAAACACAGTGACATGTTGTATAAGTTGCATAATTCTCCCTCGGAGAGTTACGATATTTATGTCATTATTAATGTCACAACGGGGAGAGCCCAACAATTTGGAGGTTCTGAAAAACCTAGTGACGGAACTATATGTCACTGTCAAAGTCTTTCAGTCCTGCAAATGCCAACGAAGAATCAACTTTTTCCAGAAGCTCTATGAGATTCTTCGGCTTGTGCTTTTCACCTATTTTTATCTAGTGAGCGCCCACCAATTCGTTTTCACCATCAAGATAGATAACAAAAGGACTGAGATTCGTATTTGGACTGTGTTGCGATCCCACCTCCGAGTCATTTTTTGGACCGGCAATTTTTTAAAACTCACTAAAATTATCTCACGAATTGTATCTCACATGGGAGACTTGAACCCACAACCTTTAGGTTAGAGGGTCACTCACATACCGTTGGGCTAAGTCCCTTTAATAAAACTCTTAATAAGCAACATAAAGACTTGATACTTTGATTTGTGAGCTAACTTTTTACCATGCTGACCACAATTGTTTAAGTCAAACATCTTCATTTGCCACACAAGAAGCTTCTTTATCTAGTAATTTTCCACACCTATCTTACCGGGTGACTTTTTTATTTTCTTTGGACAGCTGAAATTGATAGCCATGAACCATATATCTGTAGGTGAAATTATACCTATCCCTACCGCTATGGTTTAAGTTATGAGCACCATGGTAGTTGACCATTTGTAATCAGATTCCCCTTTGCAAAATTTGTAGATTTCACTATTGACAGGTTATAAGATGTGAAAAAAGGATTGTTTTCATTCATGTATAAATGGCTTTATTTATAGCTTACATGCAAAAGAACGTGGAACATAACTAAATTACTTCATATTCGGTCCACTACCCCATAATACTAGAGAACGTTTCCCATGCGTTTTCCACCTAAAAACTAGGTCAACATTACACCACATTTTACATAAAACGATTAATCCAACATTCACCCCTTTAATCGTTTTCGTCACAGAAACGTCTAAGACCTTTCCCGAAGACTCGGCCTTCACCTCGACACTTTCAAAGTCTTTCTAGCTCAAACCATTTTTATTGTCCACAACACTCGTAACATATACCATGGCATCCCGTTGGATACGTTCTACCATCTCGACTTTTCCCGGATCTCCGGTCTCATCCCGACCACATCCAAAGCCATCTCGGTTCGAACTACCAACACCATAATGTTAACACCGTGTTGTTTCTCCAACACCCAACCCCGACTGTTGTTGTCACCACACATAACCCGTCTTCTCACGACACATATGTGACATCCGAGAGCATTATTCCACCGATAAAAAAACAAAGCCATCTTCTCTACCGTTTTCTTTCACCCGCCAAACGAACTGATTCAACACCACCCGTGTTGAAATCTTCCCGCTCGTTTTTCCTGCAAACCGATTAATCTCTCCATTTCCGGTGACTTACAACCTGCCGTCGTACTTTCATTCTAATACCATAACTCCCTGTGATCACAACTGACAGGAACAAACCAATTTAGTTTATCACCGGTCACCCCCGTCGTCTTGAATGGTACTCCCTGTCTCCCTATGACAACGGTTGTCCTGAAACACACCTTATCCGTATTCTGCTGTAAAACCGTTTGATCAAGAGAAACCTACAGCTCTTACCGTCTTCACTAAAGCTTGTTCCAAGACACTTTTCCACCGATCAAGAAGACAAGGTCACGCCCGCCTTTACCGTCTTCCCTCATCCGCAAATCGAACTGAGTCAAAAGCTACCTGCTTTTCTTATTCTGATTCTTCCCGTTCGTTATCCCGCAACCTCGGTTAGTATCTTGCGACGAACAACCACAATCACAGACAAAGAGCTACAACACCAACCCTTTTTCCCATCAAGAAAACCCCACTTCCTTGTTGCGTCTGCCAACCCGTGTTAATCGAACTCAACTCTGATACCAAATGTAGATTTCACTATTGACAGGTTATAAGATGTGAAAAAAGGATTGTTTTTTTTCATGTATAAATGGTTTTATTTATAGCTTACAAGTAAAACAACATGGAACATAACTAAATTACTTCATATTCGGTCCACTACCCCATAATACTAGAGAACGTTTCTAATGCATTTTTCACCTAAAAACTAGGTCAACATTACACCACGTTTGACATAAAACGATTAATCCAACAAAATTTAAGAGACCAAGGCATCAAGTAGGTTCTGAGTATTGTCTCTACCAAGATAAGCGTGTTTAGGAGACAGAATGCACCTGAGGCTGTGCACGGTGCTGAGCCTCATATTATAAATTGAGGACCAAATGAATACGCTAGTATTTAATACTTTTTTAAATCTTCCCCGAGTCCTTCAGCTACTGATAAATGTTTCTTTCTCGAGCACTCGATATTTATCAGTTTTAGTTTCTCAATATATTTTATATCTGAGTATATTTTAATTGTAAAGCAAGTGTGCATAGTAAGGACTGGCAAAACATTTGATTCGATTGTCAAAACAATAATTAAACAAAATCAATCGGGCAAGTATGAAAATACAATAGAAACATAGTCATCTCAAACACCCTTTTCCCACATCGTCGAAACATTAAACCAAAATGCTCATTTTATAGCCCATTTGGTCACATCTTGCTGCCGAGTCTAGTAACGTGGGATTGTGACCCATTTGGGGGCATTAAGATTATTTGGATGGCTAAGAGCTAGGGGCAACTTTGTCTCGGTATCCTTGGATCAAAAGGTCCCGTGTCTTCATATGATGTGGCCACACACTGTCTCCTTGTGGAGACTAGGAAGGCCTGACACAATCTTCCGGCGGTGTGAGCCATTCACTCGATCAAAGTTGACCCCTTCTTATCCCGACAATAATCTTTTAATATTGAATCATTTTCCTATATAAAAACGGGATTTAGACAATTTACTCCATCATTTTTCTGTACAACTGAACAATAATCTCTCTAATATACTTTAGGCCTTCATTTACACTACTTATCAGTTTCTCTATTAGTTCTCTATCAATGGAGGGAATTGCAAGTGGTATGCTTGTTAATGTCACAACGGGGAGAGCCTATTTGTTTGCTTGATGCACAGAATTGAGACAAATAAGCTATTCGTCCTTGACCCAAAGTACACCGTTAGTCCCTTATTCTCAAAATCGAAATAAGTTGGCTAACCTTTAATCTCTTCCTCTTTTCACATGAGAACTCACCACTTGAACGGTAAGGTCTTTAGTTTTTCACAAAATATTAAGTGTTGAAACCTCGTTGATGCATATAATAGATGGCTGCCATGGAAAGGTAAAAACAATCCTGAAAGTAATCTCACATGCAATACTTTAATATTATTTTTAGGTGAGGGATCTCATATAGGTAACGAAACTATCTCAGAAAAATGAAAAGAAATGATCGGAGGTTTTGCACACAGTGCATGAGTGGATGACCTAGAAAATTCCAAAACAACTTAACTCATATGTAGAATATATGTTGATTTATTATTTAAAAAATATGAGTTAAAATTATTGATTTCTTAACATTGAGTAGTAGTTATATATTGCTCTAATGTTTATTAACTCATCGATGTGGGACAAATCCAATCTTAAAGCTTTTGTTTCATTTCAATCTACATTTGGTATCAGAGTTGAGTTTGATTAGGGTTTACGTAATCGAGTTAGGGTTTACGTACCTTTTGCAAAGCAATTCCCTCGAACAAAACCTAATTCACCAAATTAGGGCTTATGTAAAATCACCAAGATATAGTCTATGATAAGGCTATATTACGTTCTTGTACATACGTAATACAATGAGATAACCATAAAACTAGTACCTATAAACCGAGCTACTACATCTTGAGGAATAATACTTAACCGAAAAATTCATCCAAAAAACCCTTGTGGGTTTCGGCTTGCGATCGACCAAGAGAGGGAGGAAGAGAGAATGTGTGTGTTGAATTGTGAAGGGTAAGGGTGTTTATATATAGGCCTATTAATTCTTGTAGCCCAAACAAAACGTAAATATGGAAAGTTTTTCCTTCTCCAACCGCCGGCTCAAACACCCCTTAGGGGTGTTCTGGAACCTTCTTTTCTTCTTCTGTTTTATTCCAAAACGCTCGTTAATACTTAATTCTTAATTATTAAACGATCGTTAAGTTATAGCTCGATTTAATTTAATAAATATAATAAATACATTTATTAAATAAATTAACTCTTTACGTATTGTGTTCAATCCCGTAATCTCAAGTTCGATCCTAACACACGACTACTAAATTTTTCTCCATAAACTCTCAAAACATTTACGTCGTTATTCGTCCCGGCTACACCAAAGAACGCATGTCAAATCCATAAGTCTTGAGAGGCGATCACTTCCAATAAAATGAAAGGAGTTGACCCATGATCACGTCTACATAATTGAACTTTGTATGCAATGGGACAATTCTCCCACGGCCAATCTGTACTATCTATACTTCGTATCATCTCAGGAAACCCACGCTTTTTCTTCGTGACGAACATAGAGTTTTTCTATGTCGGTGTACGGCTGCTTTCGCAAGTACTCTTTACCATATAATTCCATGATAGCCTTACAAAAGTTTCGAAGACATTCACGGGTTGTTGACGCACCCATTGGCAAATATTCGTTAAGAGCATAAGGAACGGCTTCATACGCCATTTGACGAATAGCAGAAGTGCACTTCAACAATGGCTTAAGACAATCTCGACCCATACAATCACCAGAGTTTCGAAAATAAGGATAGTTATCGGTGACGTCGTGAACAATTTGTAAGAATAGTTCTTGCTCCATTTGGAACCACGTACGGAATGTCTCCGCATCATACTATGGGCCATCAGTAAAATAAGCCGCCACTAGACGACTATGCGCACCCGCATAATCTCTATTTATGTAATCTCTATTTATGTAGGCTCGTTTTAGGGGTTTGATGCTTCGTAAGCCGTTTGACAAGGTTGCGTAAATACCGCAAGCTCACTCGTAACTTAATCCTCGTCGTCGTAAGAGTTGACAAAAAATAATTCCTAAGACATTGTAATTTGGAGAATTGTTAGTTTAATATGTGTGAAAAATTGTTGTATAAATGGGGGTTTCATAAGGATCAAATGGTTAAATTTAAAATAAAAATTATGTAATGGTCGAAAAATTAAAACAGTTTTGATTTCTTATTTTTCAAATGGGCCGAGAATCAGATTGAGTTTCGTCGATCAACCGAATCTACTCGGTCCAACTCGGTCGGCTGAACTTGACCGATTGCCGTTGCGACCGACCTAAGCTTTTGTTTTATTTCAGTTATTGCTCCATATAACATTTTAAGTTTTCTTAGCAACTTTCAAGCATCAACATGTTATCGTCCTATCGTTATTGATTTTCTTTTATAAAACGGGAAACTAAAAAACACGCACTAACTAAAAATAAAGCAAACAATCCTTTACAGATTGTTCATTTTAGTTAGGCGTTGTACGGGGGCACCGGTTCATGTTTTTCTATTCTAATGCTAACATGGATCTTTTTGGTCATTTTGTTTTGACTTGAGATCAAATATGGGAATCAACTTTCACATGATCACTCACCGCTTGAATGGTATGGTTTTTAGTTTTCTACAAAGGGAAAGGTGAAGTATAAAAACCTTGTCATACGTATAGATATGGTTCGAAGAGTAATCCTAGTTAGAGCATAACTATTATAGATAATCTCACTTGTGATATTTTTTTTTCTAACTTTAATAGTCTTTGAGATGAGGAACAAATATTTCATAAAGTAGTGATGTCGCACGGTTAATTGTTCCAATGAGACATTTTAAGGAATATACTAGTTATAATACCGTGCACGCACGGGTTTTTTTCTAAGTTTTTTAATAACTTTTTGTAGCTATTAGCCGCGATTGTTTATGTGAAACACATATTCGTCGTTTTTTTAATTTATATAAAGACTGAAAGAAGTAGTTTGCATTAAATGTCCGTTCAAGTAAATATAAAACAAAGCACATCAAATGATTGCATATCTTCATCCTCGATCATGTTACCTCGAGTTAGGTTTTTTTTAGTAGTCTTATAAGTTACATAAATCTTGGCTAATATCTTATTTAAAGACTCAAGTTAAAATGTTAAATTAGGCCCATTTTCAAGCTATGGTGTATTATTGTCAGACTTAGCCGTAAGTTAAGGTTTCATATGATCAACACAATTACACAAAGTACAAAACATAAGGTTTCATTTTAGATCTAAATTACTAATTGTGGTCTTTAATGTTATTCTTTTTTACATGGCTGCAGTTCTATTTTGTTACTGATGTAATGATGAAAACATTACTTTTTATTCATACTCATGAAATGTAATATCATTTTGTTACATTACATGCATGACTCACATCGCATCATGAAATGTAATACCACTTTGTTACATTACATTACATGCAAATGCTTCAAATTATGATTTTGTAAATGGAACATACCGGAAAATGACTTGACCTGACCCGAATTGGAACCGACCCACTCGTTAAATAAACACTTCAAGAATAAAAATTAAAAAGACATATAGAACCAAGTGACAGTGGATGAATTCAAACAAAGGGTCAGTGTTGATTAAATAAACAATTCAAGAATAAGAAAAATTACGTTATATACTCTCGTTGAAAAGAAGAAGAAAGCAATTGACTCGTTTGATCAAACGCAACCTAAACCAACCCATCCGCATTTTATAGACCTTGTCGAAAGAAAATTTGTTGATTTGAGCCGAGTTTCAATAGCTCAACATAGAGTGATAATATATTATGTTAGCCTCTTCTGATAAAGTACATTGATCACATTCTTTGGTGATACTTGAGCAACGGCTTCAGACTCAAAAGTAAACGGCATCTTGTCCACTTGTAGATGATGCATGAGTTCATAAAGAAAAAATTATGTGATGAACACATTATTATCTAATTCAGCCACATTCAGTGGATATTGACATGTGCACTGATGATTTAATTTCATTTCTTACAATTAACAGTTGACATACCTTAAATTTTACCCAACTTTGAGACTATATAGCAAGGCCACACCAACCTCAAGCCAAATAATGAAATCACTAACTTTTGTCTATGATTAATTCTTCTTTCAAAACTAATAGTAAATATATGTCAGTTTGTATTATACATAAAGGATATAATGACGTATTTCATAAATTATTTCATACTTTATGTATGTTATCTATTCTTATAAATCCATTATGGGTAAGACCGGCACAAGATAAGACAATTAGCACTTCTTATGTGTGCGATCTTACAATAGAAGATGGTAGTCTAGTTATGTTATTCCCTACTTAGACTAAAGAATCACCCTCTTAATTGTTGGTTTAATTATTTTCTTTGCTTATGTCAAGATTAGGACTTTTGGTTGATACTAAGTGAAATCTACCATAAACTCAAGTGTTAACCAATCATTAAAAAATGCTAAGTATATTCTTGGCAGCCTGAGCAAATAACCCGCGTTGTATTTCACACGACCTGATTGTAACCCATATATTTTGATGTATCATTGCTGACTGGTGACGCTTGGTAGCATACAAACCATTCTCAGTCTGTTATATCTAGTCTTATATTTTCGCCTAAGTCGTGTCTAGGGTAATCAAGAGTCGAGTGGCCTAGTTTCTTAATAGCTATGAATAAAGGTCGGTTGGCAATGTCTAAGCCCAACCCGACCCGTAGGACTTGTATAGTCGGTTCCCCCTCATCTCTATAAAAGGAGGTGAGGGGGAACGAACCAATTACATCATTCTTTCAATAAACTAATCAGAAACGATTAGGGATTTACCTTGTGGGCGTCGAGTTACTTTTCTGTCGATTGTCTGTGTGTGTTCTTCGATCGTATTATTCCGCATCTAGATAAGCTGGTGAGCTGCAAATGGCTGTACAAAATAAAAGAAGGGATTGAAGGTGTTCAAAAGCCTAGGTACAAGGCAAGGCTGGTGGCTCGTGGATTCACACAAAGAGCAGGTATTGATTACAATGAAGTATTTTCGCCGGTAGTTCGACACACATCTATTCGGGTTATACTTGCATTGACTGCGTGTAAAGATTATGAGCTGGAGCAGCTTGATGTAAAGACGGCGTTTTTACATGGAAATCTTGAAGAAGTGATCTACATGAGGCAGCCACCGGGATTTGAACAAGGTAACAAGGTATGTTTGTTAAAGAAATCTCTTTATGGTTTGAAGCAGTCACCTAGGCAATGGTACAAGAGGTTCGATGAGTATATGCTGAGCAATGGGTTTAAGCGTAGCAGTTACGACAGCTGCGTATATTACAGGAGTTATGCACCAGGGGAGTATATCTATCTATTGTTATATGTAGATGATATGCTGATTGCTTGTAAAAGCAAGGTTGAGATCGCGGCTACCAAGTCTTTGCTTAAAAGGGAGTTCGACATGAAAGAGCTCGGGGAAGCAAAGAAGATTCTTGGTATGGAGATCTTCAGAGATCGGAGTCGCAAGATTCTGAGGGTGTCACAATCCGGGTACGTTTCTAAAGTTTTAAAAAGGTTTAGAATGGACAATGGGGAGTCGGTTCAGACACCATTGGACGGGCAATTCAAGTTGTCGTTGAAAGATTGCCCAGTTAGGGATTGTGATGTTGAAAGAATGAGTAAGGTGCCGTATGCTAATGCGGTTGGGAGCTTAATGTACTTGATGGTATGCACGAGGCCAGACATAGCGTATGCAGTAAGTGTAGTTAGCAGATATTTGGCGAATCCGGGTAAACTCCATTGGGAAGCAGTGAAGTGGATTATGAAATATTTGCAGGGTACTGTAAACGTGGGTTTGGTGTATGGGACAAATCGTGGCAACCATGTGGACGTAACAGGTTTTGTTGATTCAGACTACGCTAAGGATCCGGATAAGGGTAGGTCTCTCACTGGTTACGCATTTTTAGTACAAGGATGTGTTGTAAGCTGGAAGGCAACGCTACAACACGTGGTGGCTCTCTCAACTACAGAGGCAGAGTATATGGCCCTTACGGAGGCTGTTAAGGAAGCTATTTGGCTAAGGGGACTCTTGGAAGAGTTGGGCGTGAAGCTCAACAATGTTGCAGTTAATTGTGATAATCAGGGCGCGATTCACTTATCGCAGAATCATGTTTTTCATGAAAGGACTAAGCACATCAATGTGCGTTATCACTTTATCAGAGAAGTCTTGGAAGCAAAGACGGTTGAAGTTCTGAAGGTGGATACTGAACACAATGCTGCGGATGCCTTGACGAAGGTGGTACCTGGACGCAAGTTACAACACTGCCTGGAATTGCTGAGTGTTGGGATAGGCTAATATAAGCCTAAGGTGGAAATTGTTATATCTAGTCTTATATTTTCGCCTAAGTCGTGTCTAGGGTAATCAAGAGTCGAGTGGCCTAGTTTCTTAATAGCTATGAATAAAGGTCGGTTGGCAATGTCTAAGCCCAACCCGACCCGTAGGACTTGTATAGTCGGTTCCCCCTCATCTCTATAAAAGGAGGTGAGGGGGAACGAACCAATTACATCATTCTTTCAATAAACTAATCAGAAACGATTAGGGATTTACCTTGTGGGCGTCGAGTTACTTTTCTGTCGATTGTCTGTGTGTGTTCTTCGATCGTATTATTCCACATCTAGATAACCAGGATTGTAGGGATTAAACCCTACACAGTCAGATTCTCTACCATCGATAAAGAAAAAATGATATAAAAAGCATACCTCAAGGCTCGAGTCCATGGAGAAAGAGTTATCTTTTCTTATGCGTTTGCATCGTTCAACGTTATCCATGTGGTCAATTGGAAAATCGGGGCCCATAAATCTGAATTATGTACGAGAGCATCACCAAAACTTGAAATCACCAATGGCCCGGTTTCTAAGCAAATTTGCAATCTTCTTTCGAGTCCTATTCAAGCATATTCATTCCTGTATAATCAACACAAGATTTAGGTGCAACAAAATTCAAGTTTACCACTTACAATTGCGAATACTTACACCTATATTGTTTGGTTCAGGTAATGGGTAGTTTTTATGTAGCTTGTGTGAATTGGCCCACCAATAACTGTCCCAAATTTGAACTTTTAAGAATAGCATTCACACACCCATGTAGATCCACAAGGTTAGCTGGTTTTTTGTATGCACCATGTGTAACCAAAATTTATACAGTATTTGATGATTAGTAGCAATTTACATGCACCCACTTTTTTATACAATGCCAAACACACCCTCTAATGGTTAGCCGAGCTTCAGTCCTTTTTGCATTAGTTGTACCAAATGTCACTTTTTGAGTCTGCAAAATTCTTCAGTTAACGCTAGCTTCACTTTTCAATGGTTCATCGTTATCTTAATACAATCATATTTTCAAAAAAAACTTGATTAAACTAAAATCCAAACTAAAGCTTTTCATAATAAACCTACGACTAAATCTCTAAACTGACCTATCCACAATGTTAAATCATACTATAACCAGTATTTATCATTATAACAGCTCACCTCAAGTAATCATTTTCATTTAAACTTAAAATATTACCGGTATTAGTCAAAATCTACATCTTTAAAAGCTTCTCGCTAAATCTGGCCACCAGTCTTGTTTTGTAACATACATAATTTTCATATTTTAACGACGTTGCCTAATGATAATCTATGTAATGTGGCCACAAAATCATGCTGATACAAAGTTGGCAATAAAGACTCGTGAATAAAGGCATAGTTGTTTTATATTTTAGTTTTGACCCTAACACGTTTGTTTTTCCCCTTACTATTGGACACTTCCACTAATAAATGTGCATGTCGTAGTTTCAACCCATTTTCTTATTACTGGGTCGACAGGAGTTGTGTTTTATCCTAAAAGTTGACAGGAGTATTGGCAGTGTCATAAAGATGCAAATCCAACATACTAATCCAATACATTATATGAGCATAAACAAAACTACAATCCACAAATACGTTTGTGAAAGCTTCTTAATATCATCAGGCGATTTTCTAACCCTTGTTAACCGCTTCCAACGACTGAGTTTATATTCACTATACCATATATATTTACAAATTACTTCCTACAGAATATCAAGTGATCACTTAAACCAATCTACACCTAATGCCAATTTTTGAATTCAATCTATATATAAAAATTTCATCTAATTCATCATCCACTTCTAATATGTACTATTTGATCATCAATATTTCTGTGAAACACTACCTTGCTACACACTAATTTAACTAAATCTTTTGATCATATCCAAACACTCATACGAATTTCTAATACGTACTCTGAAGTCATCAAGTTTTTTTCAAAGACTACATAACTACACACATAGACATAGTATGTGTTAATCGGTATTTCCTAAAAGCAAGCATGAACCAGGAACTAAAAAGACTTGATAATGTTATAATCAACCAATAACTACTCATCTTTACACAACACAACGCTTGACATTCACATCCTAAAGCTAGCTTTACACTGTTGAGTAGAAAACAACATTCCCAATAAATATGGACCAGACTAACCACTTAAGATAATTAGGTATTACATGTGGCCATTTACCTGTTATTCTATGCATTTGTCTCCATAATTCAAGTACCCTAAACGATCAGGATAACACTGTCATAAGCAACCTAATCATTCTTCCAACTTGAATAAAACAAAACCTAATATGTAAAAAACAATGAAAAACTTTATTTTAATCAAGATAATTTTGAGGGTTAGGAGGATTGAAATTATGGGTTTGTTTATTTAAAGAGACTGGATTGAAGTTACGGGTTTGTAATTTGACAATTTTGAGGGCTTTTTGTTTTCTTGTATCGAGCTTGTTGTAAACATTACTAAAAAAAGAAAGATTCGAAAAACAAATATCGCACTTGAGATTTTGCTTTATTAAATAAAAGATTTATTTTTAGTGTATAAGGTTTACAAAACTTCCATTTTTGAATGGGTAGCCCCTTTAACTATATAGTGAATGAAGTGACTAATCATTTTGCATTCTTTTGTGATAATATTGATTGTACTAAGAAAGAAAGAATTTCCGCGTTGGTAAAGTGCATATCATCTATTCGTCAATCGGCATACGATGTTGTTCTTGGTTTTCTAGATGAGTAGTGGATCAATTTTGAAACGTTGTTATGAAAAATTATAGACTTGAATATATGAGGAAAACTGCGACGACTACTGATGTTCAAAAATTTTATCGACATCATGAAGCAAAGTAGAGTTTTCAGGGATATTAGGAAGTCTTGATTCTACGGGTTGGTAGTGGATCGGTTTTCCAAATGCCTTTAAAGGGAAATAGGTTAGACGTGATCATGGCTACGTATCGTGCTCTCGCTTCAAAATGTCGTCACCATGAACGTTATCGTGTGATATGCACCATTTCTGGCAAACGAGCGTGACACGAAGGTTGAATCATTTATCGGATAACTAAAGTCAAGTATTGTTGTAGTTGGATTAGGTTTAGGGGTATGTTATGCTAATTATGTTTCTCAACCGAATTCATATTGTAACACCCCATTTTGGAAATGGAAATATCACAAAAATTATGGTGTGTCATCAAGGCATACAAGGTAAAATGTCTAAACATTACTTGACCATAAAAGAAAAATACCGGAATCAAACATCGGTAATCCAAAAGTAAAGCTCATCACACACAAACATAGTATAATAAAGGAAAAGGACTAAACAATGTCCAAAGCATAAGTATCATAAAGAAAGGAAATGCATAATGTAAAGAAGGCTACACAGCTTCCAGTCCATATACACGTACTCTTAGTGTCTACGAGCGTCCCTGAGTACTTGCCGTTTTGGGAACATAGAAAAGGAAAACGGCTGAGCAATACGCTCAGTGCACGGATGTACAATAAAGCATGAATAAGATAAGCATATAACATAATAACAGCGGAAGAAAACTAAGTCCCGAGTAACCTGGTTAAGTCTTAATAAAACTGGTTTTATAGTTTGAAAGTCTTATGTTTATCTTATAAAAACTGTTTGTCATATTTTACCATTAGCTAATATAGGTCATGAAAAACCACCGTGCATGAATAATTGGAGGGGTGACCTCATCATGCAAATTAGAGGGGCTGCCTCTAATTTAATATACTGGTTTTTGGGTAGGAGGGATCAGCTCCTTGTGAAGGATGCAAGGCACACACCACATTCACCATGTAATCCTGAATAAAAACATGAAACTATGATGCACCCATACGTCCCACATGATAAATATAAATAAATGGCCAAAAGCTGAAGGGACGCCACGAGCAATCACTCCGCCGTGGTGAATTCATAACATCAGTGCCTCTAATGTTATGGTTATGGTACCTCCATAACTAGGTGAAACTGGTCATGCATGTATATGGCTATAGGTAATCTTAATTAAACATAAGCAATCAAACTCATAACTTATACTACGGGAAAACAGTGGGCTGCATACGGGGAATCCTAATAAGGAAAGAATGTCCATACTGAAAGGACGGGAATCCGTACCTTATGTCCAGTGAACGAGAAAGACGAACTGCGAGAATCCTACTTCCGAATCACTAGTGCTACATAAATACGTACATGAAATAAGTATCTGTTTACTAAATACATAGCTGGTTTTATGTCATGTCTCAGCTTATTTTATGTGTTCTTACTATGTCTTACTGTTTAAAGCCTTAAACTGTATTAAATCTTATATTCTGTTTAATCTGATTAAGTATTTCTGGTATTTCATGTGTTATTATACTTACTGTGTAATAATAAGTAACTTTCCAAAAATAGCAGGTTTCCTAAAATAAAAAGTTTCCAAAAATAGAAAGTTTCCAAAAATAGAAAGTTTCCAAAAATAGGAAGTTACCAAAAATAGAAAGTTTCCAAAAATAGAAAGTTTCCAAAAATAGAAAGTTTCCAAAAATAGAAGGTTTCCAAAAATAGATTTACTGCTTAAAATAGATAAGTTTCTAAAAATAGAAAGTTTCCATAAATAGATTTGCTGCCTTAAATAAATAAGTTTCTAAAAATAGCTGGTTTCCATAAATAGATTAGCTGCCTTATTTAATTAAGTTTCTAAAAATAGCTGGTTTCCATAAATAGATTAGCTGCCTTATTTAATTAAGTTTCTAAAAATAGAAAGTTTCCATAATTAGAAATAAGCAGTTTAAATAAGCTAAGTATATAAGCCTAAGTGTTTTTCATGATTATTTTCTAAGTCATATGATATATTGTATAGTTTAATAATTATTTCATGTAATTTAACTAAACTATAGGTTATAATATTTAATTAAAGTATAACATGTTTTTAATTAAATAAGTTAAATACTTAGGTTAAAATACGTATTATTATATATTAATAATATAACCTAAATCATGTTAATTAATTAATTATATCCATGGTTTTAAAATAATTAATTAATTATAAGTCTTAATATATTAATACTTAGGTTAAAATAATTTCATGATCATTAATAATTAAATAACCTAAGTCATGTTATTAAATTAATTACATCATTTTATTAATTTAATTTTAACATAAGTTCATAAACATAAAAAAAAAACTACATACACCATGAACCGGATCTAAGCTTAAAACATGAACCGGACATGAATCGACACCGTACCCCGAACCAACTCGGGATACCCCGTGTTTCCCCTTGCTGCCGTGGGAACCACACGCACCAACCAAGACCATATGGTCTTGGTGGTGGTCGGCTTGGCAAGCCGAGACCCCTTTTGGGTTCGGTGAAGCCGACGGCCAAAGCAAAACACCCCTTAAAATGACCCTTTGATTTAATTAATCACCAAAACATGTTTGATCTATGATTAATTAATATGTTTTTATAAAAACATCACATGTTCATAATTAATAAAAGATTAAATTAAAAGAAAAAGTTTAAAAAGGTTTTACCGAATTCGTGGATCAAGAGAACGAAGAACAAACACGATCAATCACCAATTCTTCAAGATCAAAGATCAACAAATCACCTTGTATGGTGATTTATGGGTGGCGGCACAAAGAACAAGGAAGAAGAGGGTTTTAGGTTTTTTCTTGAAATCTTCTGTAAAGTGTTTTTGTGTAGTGTTAAAAAAATAACCCTTTTTGTAAATTTGACAATGGGCTTGGCCCATTTGCCCTTGTTTGGGCGCGGGTAGGGACCCCCACATAGGGTTCCCGTACCTTTTTCCGTGTCTCGTTATTTAGTTACTCGTTTGTGTTTATTTATGTTCGTGTTTTAATTGTTCTCGTTACGTAAATACCGTGATCCAATATATTTAATTACGCTCGTAATAAATATATATACGTAATTAATAATAGTTCGTGTTTTAAATACGTTCATGATTTCATGATCGCATGTTCGTGACTAATTATTGTTAAATAATTATTACGTGGTCGTGCATATTAAATACTTATCGTGTTCTAACACGTACGTAATACGTAAACTCCTAACACGTAATCGTAATCATGCTATATTAGGAAAGTTTTAACTAGTACGTACGATCCTAAGGACTATGCATGGTAAAAGCATGCGGGTTTTACACATATATTGTTGTAGCTGGATTAGGATCAGGGTTCGGACGACAAGAAGAAACCAAAGTGTAGTATTTATTTGTGGATTTCCTAACTATGAAAAGCTCACAACAAACTTACACCAGTTTATTATATTATGTAAAAAAATAAATTTCTTACAACTAGCTAATCTATCATAGAAAAGTCAATAGAACAGATGAAATATTAGTAAGAAATTTACGGAAAAAGTGAATGGGAATACCCACACACTTAACATATACTATTGATTTATTATTAAGTGTGTGGGGTTTACAGATTCATTTAACCATTAGCAAATAGTAGTAATCATATATTGCTCTAACTTTGTTAGCTCGTCGATATGGGACAAAACATCTTTAAACTTTTGTTCATATTTATTGCTCCATGTCACATTCTTGTCCGTAATACGTAATTTACCAACTATCAAGCTTCAACATGTTATCATCTCATTCGATTCACATTACCAATTTCCTTATAAATCGGGTAAATGATACTGTGATTCTCATTGCTTTGAAAACAAAATAAAAACTGTGAATTATAGAATCAATAATTCATGTTTATCCATTCTAGTGTTAACGCAGATTTTTATGGTCCGTTTGTTTTGACCAGTGGCGGAACCAGCAAGTTGACGGAGTGGGGGCAAATTTTTTTTTTTTACAAAAGTCTTTGTACACGCAAAAATAAAAATACGAATATAAGGTTTTTACGGTGTCTTTTTTCTTTTGAGAGGCAATTTGAGGGTTTTTATATTATTTTGTTTCCAAGTAGGGTAATTTGATTTTGAAATAATGTGCACTTTAATAAAATGAACTTAAAAAATAACTTTTTACACTAAAATTTGATTTTATTTGGCGAGCCATGAGGCACCGCCCCCACACAAATACTAAGTGGTTCCGCCCCTGGTTTTGACTTGAGATCAAGTGTGGTGATCAACTTTCACATGATCACTCATCACTTGAACGGTAAGGTCTTTAGTCTTTCACAAGAGGTTAAGTGTTGAACCTCGTTAGGTGCAAGGTTTCCATGGAAAGGTCAAAAATGATTCTGAAAGTAATCTCACCTAAAGCATAACCATTTTTCTAATTTAATATTCTTTTGAGATGAGTAACAAATCTCATATAACGAAACTATCTCAGAAAAATGGAAAGAAACAAGCAAAAGTTTTGCATACAGTGCATGACCAATGTAGGATAATCTCAATAGTGTTAGCATATTCTCTAATTCTAATAATCTCATGGAAAATTTACTACAAGTAAAGAATCTCTAATTGACCCAAAAAAATCGAAAAATCAGCATAAAAGTTAAAAAAAACAACTAAACCCACATGCAGAATATATATATATATATATATGTTTATTTATATTCATCACATGGTAAAGTGTTTATTTCTTAACACATAGTAGTAGTTATATATTGCACCAATGTTTGTTAACTTGTCGATATGGGACAAATCCAATCTTAAAGCTTTTGTTTCATTTCAATCGCTCCACGTGATATTCTAGTCCGTCATATGTAATTTAGCAACTTTCGAGCTTCAACATGTAATATTCTAGTCCGTCATATGTAATTTAGCAACATGGGTTGTCCATTTAATTTTCATAAAAATTTTAAATTATATTGACATTTTCTCATTGTGTATTTCAGTATTATTATAAACTAGTAATAATTTTTATGGTCACTTTGTTTTGACTTGAGATCATGTGTAGGGGTCAACTTTCACATGATCACTCACCACTTGAATGGTAAGATCTTTAGTTTTTCATAAAATGTGTATATACATTAAATGGTTGCCATGGAAAGGTCAAAAACGGTTTGAAGAGTAATCTTACTTGGAGCATAACTATTTAGAATAATCTCACCTGTTATTTATTTGGGAAAATCGCTTATAAATGTAGTAAACTTGCCACTTTTTATGGTTATGTGTACTAAACTATTTTAATAATCTTTTGAGATATCTCTTATAGGTAACGAAACTAATTCAGAAAGATCAAAAAGGCAGGCGAAAGTTTTGCACACATTGCATGACCATTTTACGATAATCTGGCATTTTTCTCTAATTTTGATCATCTGGAGCAACAAATTTATTATAAGTCAAAAATTTATCCAAAGAAAAATCGATTTTTTTCTAGTTTTAATTGTTTTGAGATGAAGAACCAATCTTTTTTAGAAGTAACAAATCTAGAGTTGGTCCAAAAAACATGTGCCCATATAGGTAATGAAACTATTTTAGAAAGATTGAAAAAGCAGGCGAGAGTGTTGCACAAAGAAACGTCTAATGTAATTGATTCAAAATGTCAAAAAAATCAACTAAAATCACGTATACCGAATATATATTGATTTATTATTCGGCATCAGTGAATTTGTTGATGAGTTATTGGCAAATAGTAGTAGTTATATATTGCTATACTGTTTCTTAACTCATCCATATGGGATGAAACCATTCTTTACCCTTTTGTTTCATTTCATTTGTTATATCATATTTTAGTCCGTTATATGTAATTTAGCAACTTTCGAGCTTCAACATGTTATCCTCCCATTCGATTGACACTAGTGATTGTTTTTATAAAACGGACAAAAAGCATGGTGAAAATCAAATGAAGAATGTGTACTATAAAAAGGAATGCAAAACAAAATCTTGGATATAAAATAAGAAAATGGTACGATCCTCGATTTGGATATGAAACTCATAATAGTTACCGAATTTACACGATTCGCCCATGACCCAAAAAATGCATCGTTAGTCTCAAAATCGAAATAGATCTTCCAACCATTAATCACTTGCACTTATCTATCTAAAGGTCATGTACTCATCATTCTTCTCTTCACCCATGGTATTCCTTAGATTGCTACTGGGCCATTGTGGTCGAAATAGGTAGGTGTATGGACGGCAGATTCGCTAGAAAAATATCCTCAAAAATAGACGGAAAGTTTACCGCCTATTGGCATATAACTTCTTTAGTTGGCGTTTACCGCCTTTGTCTATTTTGAGTAAAAACTGCACACAGAGAACATATGATAGATCTCATGAAATCTTTCATATACTATAACGCATTAAAGTTTATCACATCGACATGGGCTTGATGCATTTTCGTTTCACAAAATGGTAGGGTCACATTTCCAAACATTAGTTAGACAATGAATAAACGTGGTAGTTATATTTACAAAGGACCACATTTTGTGGTACGAATCATAAGCCAACTAGTGTCATTGATGATTGCATGGTTTACTTGAAGTCAAGAACATGCTTATCTAATTGTAGGAAATTAAGGATAATAACTTGATCCATTTTTAGTCATGATCCAATGTGTGCTTAGCCATTTAAAGAGTCTAATCATAACCCCTTGAACCGCGCCTGGATTACGTGATGATATTACTTTTATGGTAGCTAGATTTGTTACTTATAACAAATTTGTTCATCCCCTTAAAAGATGATTTGTTCCTCACCTAAAAAATAGACAAAAAGTTTTGCACACAAGAGTTAACCATTTTTGGATAATCTCACCAGTGAAATCAGTTTTCTCTAATTTTAATCTATCTTTTTAAGACGAGGAACAAATTTCTTAAACAAAACTATTCCACAAAATAACTTTTTTGACATATGGAACAAATCTCTTATAATTAAACAAATCTAATTTTTTAATGGTTTACAATCAATACCAGAAAATTCGAAAAACAGATATGGATCATAAGTTACGAGTCGATACCAAAATTTTTATAAAAAATAAATTTCCCAGATATTTTGTTTTTATAAAAATAATATCTCCGCAATGAATCGATACATATTAAATATGAGAGATATGATTTAAAATCTAGGAAAATAGTGGTGATTATATATTGCTTTCAAGTTTCTTAACTCACCAATGTGGGACGAGACAAATCCATTGAGCTTTTGTTTCATTCCAATTGCTCAGTATCACAATGGGTAAGTAAGCTTATCGATTTCGTAATTTTGTAGTTCTTTATCATCTTTTTATGAAATAATGGTGCGACTGTTTTTGAACTTATGAATAGTGAAATCGATAGAGATGAATTTTAGAAAGTCATGGAGTTGTGGACTTAAAGTCTCGAAACCAGTTGAAAACGATGGGTTACTTGAGTATTTCTTTGGGAAAGACGGGAATTCGCGTCTTCCTCATGAAAAATTTGTTCAATTCTTGAATGATTTGCATAACGGGCTTTGTAAACCTCTTTCACCTTATGAAATTAGTACTATACTGCGACTAGTTTCTTGATCGAGTTGAGCAACTAAAAGATGAACCAAATCTTGCAAACATTCTCTTTACATTCGAAGATTTCAAAACGTTCTCCGAGTTACGAACACAACTGAGACCTCTATCTCTTGCTATATTTAGTTTCGATAAAGTGAACGGGCTCCTTACTAAGAAGGATTTCCAACGAGCTGTTGAACAGATTTGCAGGATTTCTTTGAGCGACAATGTGGTTGATATGATATACTACCTATTTGATGTAAATCGAGATAAGAGTTTAAGCTCAGATTAGTTTTTACGAGCCTTGCAAAGGCGAGAGGAGGACAACTTACAACCAAAGGAGGCTGGACTGATGGGGTTACATGAGAATACTATTTTATTTTCTCGGTAGCAGATGTAGAGCGTGCACGCAATCACTATAACATGATAAATGCAGACGTATTTTGTTAAACATCATAGAACTGGGAAATTTGTTTCGAATGTTATAAATGATCATTTAGATCCAGTTTGACATGATTTAGAAAACTACATTTCATGAAACACAAGAGAGCGTGCATAACCATCTATTTCACATGCTAATTAAACAACGCGCGGTGCAATAACTTTGAGATGAAATCTCACCATACAATGTTTGTTTGCATCAAATTACACTAGTTTACTATATCATGTAAAAAACTGTACCTCAAAATGGCGATAAATCATTAAACTATTCGAGCACAACAAACATACCAATTTGTTAGCTAATGCGAAGACGAGGGTACAACGTGCATACATCTTTATGTCGCGTATTCTAAAGAATCAGGTTGTGCTGATTGTGATGGTGTTGATATTTTCTGATCGGTTACCATGGCAATCTTGTGTTCTTGTACAACTTCATCCTCCATTTTTGGTTGTTTGTAGTCTTTCGGGAGTGGGTTACAATTGATTGTATACGAAGCTGGTCTTTCTTCTTGGAACAATCTGCAAGAACGAAATACCCTTCAGGATGGGGAAAACAATTTTACATCTAACTTTCGACGTCCTAAAGTTTTATCTCCCAACACTACCTTAAAGGGGTGTTTGGATGTGATTATAGAACGGATGATATGAGATTCTAACTTTGATTGGCTGATTATAAACGTATCAAATGATACAATGGTATGTGTGAATTACACTCGCAACACATTAGGGTAACGTTTGAGTGACATGGTCATGGAAACTAGTGGTTACAGAACAGAAAAATGCAGAAATAAAAACTGAAAAAGAAGCACTTACGGGTGTTTGCAAAGTGTTGGGCATTGGATTGTGAGTGCATATTTGCACGTCGATAACTCAGTGATAGAACTAATCATAGCTCTAGGTTCCGAGCACACAAATCTAACCTACAAATCATATTAACAAGCCAAAAACAAAATCAGGATAACGTGAAATGACTGAAATCCATATAGTGTGAGTAATGATCTCGAGTCCTTCATACCTCAGTTTCTCGAGGCTCGTTTGTAAGATCACAAGTGGTCCCATTTTTGTATATATGAGCATGATACCTACAATAAGAAGTTAATATAAGAACTAGAAAACTTAGCCAGAAAGAGAAAAAGAGCAAAAGGGTCTAACGTTCTCCAAGGTATGCTCAAGTGTTCACAATCTCAAATATTATGTAACTAATGAGTAACATTTACAGTCTGAGTTTAAAAAAAACAAGTCAAATGGTTGTAATATACCTCTGTGATGCATCTTTGGAGCGAGGATCTTTCAAAGTTGAAATATCAGATACGTTACGGTTGTAAGCAGCTGTAGCTTCAGCGTCATATTCACCCAATACAAACTCTTGAACAACCTGGAAACAAAAAGGTCAAAATCAGAAAAAGGCAACTAAAAGGTAAACGGGCAAAAATGTTATTCAACTATCAGATTTTTCAATGAAATCATATAGTAGCCGTTAACGGTTGTAAGGGTGTTGCAAACATAGCCCTTCCGGGGTATGTTTTGGAAAACATTAATTATACATGAAAGAAATATAAAAGAATTGGGCACAAAGGGTTCAAAACTCGGCCCATTTCAACCATACAAAAAAATAGTACACGTTTTGTCTTTGACCACCCATCCCGCCCATCTTGCAACCTCAAAGATTAATATCATATCAATTCGTACCTTTTCTTCCTCCAAGTGAATTTGACGCAGCTTCTTGTGATAACAAAATTCATATGACCACCACCCTTCTTGCTGCAAGAAACATCAACAAACATAATTTCGTTAATCGTCATCACACAAATGGGGCCCATTAATGAATGATAAGTTAAAATTATACAAATTGGTGAAAGTACTAACCCTGAGAAAGCATCGGTCATTAAATACTTCAAGTAGTTCATCTGGTGTCTTCAATTTGAAGCGTTTCTCAGTTTCCAAAATTAAGCTGGTTGTGTTTTCATGTACGGTTGGTTTCTCACTTATGGACTTTTCCACTTTAGGTAAGTAACAAAGAAACTTGTCTCCGTTTTTCTTTGGCATGACCACCGATTCTTGATCATCATCCTGCAAAACACAATATATCACGTATACGTTTTCTACTGATGCATAGTTTGTGTGAAGCTTGGTATGCTGTTTTCACTTACCGGAAGATATGGTGATTCTTCTGCGTGGAACTCGATATCATATTTTGGTTCTCGAGAGCTGCGACTTAATCCACCTGAAAATAAACATTCACAAATTTCACTTGCTATATACCTAAAGATAAAACTGGTTCACTCATGCTCACAGCTTATAATCTAGCTACCTAAGTTCCCACTCATTTATGAACTCAATTCTCGATTCTCTATATTGTCGATCTAAAAGTAGGAACTTGCCAAATGGCCAAACGGAATAGAACTATACAAGTTATTTCTGGTAATAAAAACTTGGTTATTATAAGCGTCTGACATACTTTATTAGTCTGAAACTAGAATCATAATGGAATGGAGGATAGATAGATCTCGAGTAAATATGCCAAAGCAATTTACCGCATGGCTGCTATGTAAATAACTTTCAAGCTATGCAAATATTCTCCACCAAAAGTGCAACATATATTTAAAAGATCATACTTCTTGTTCTCATAATCAAGTATGTCTTTTTATTTTTATACGCGTTTTTACCTTAGCTTTCGTTTTGGCTATTTATTTGGTCGAAAAAATAGATGAGAAAGAGCTAAATGTCACTATTATTAACGCTAAGCTCTCTCTTTCCTATTGTCCTTACTCCTTACAAGAGGTCTCGTGTTCCAACCTCACTAGGTACACATCTTGGGGGTGGCGAGGGAAAGGGTTCCGAAACAGTCATAGGAATAAACCAGTTAGACCACCCACATCTGAGTCAAACGCTTCCCCTCCCAGGGTAACATGAACATGTGGGGGGTGTTTTTTTCGGCTTATATGTGGGCTTATGAGCTTCTTTGACCTCGGCTTATATTTCATAAGCCCCAATATTCCGGCTTATTTTGAAACTTATGAGCTTATATAAGCTTGTCATGTGGTAATACACTTACATACGCCGAAAAGTTTCAAAATAAGCCGGAAATTTGGTGCTTATGAAATATAAGCCGAAATCAAATAAGCTCATAAGCCTAAACAAACACCCCTGGACAGATAGAATAAGTAAGCATTATCGTTTAGTAGTAAGACTCAAGAATTCACTTAGGTTGAGGGGGTGTTAGTTTAAACTTATATGTGCCTTATGAGCTTATTTTTGTTTCGGCTTATACTCAATAAGCCTCAGTTTTCCAGCTTATTTTGAGACTTATGGGCTTATATAAGTTTATTATAATCATAATATGATAAACTAAGTAAGTCCAGAAATTTAATTAGCCAAAAAATTGAGGCTTATGAAATATAAGCCGAAATCAAATAAGATCATAAGTCATAAGCCCACATTGTTTCTGCTTATACGTGGGCTTATGAGCTAATTTGATTTTGGCTTAAATATCATAAGCCACCAGTTTCTAGCTTATATTGAGACTTATGGGCTTATATAAGTTTATTATATCATAATAAACTTATATAAGCCTATAAGTGTCGATATAAGCCAGAAATTGGGGCTTGTGTTATATAATCCAAAATCATATAAACTCATAAGCCCACATATAAGCTTAAACAAACACCCCCTAAATTAATTGGGGCTTGTGTAAAATTTACTTCTAGTTTCATCCCAAATAAGCATATCCCTAACTGCTTAGTTTACCCCAATACAAGAAGATACGCAAAAGCAATTTGGATGATCAAAACTCATCAAACTGCTTATCTGCTTAATAATAAGCATGTCCCTAACTGCTTATTTTTACCCCAATATAAGCAGATTCGCAGAAGCAGTTTGGATGATAAAAACTCATCAAACTGCTTATCTACTTAATAATAAGAAACACCAAACACACTCTTCAACAAAACCAATCACCCAAATCCTAAAAAATACATAAAATTCACAACTTTAAGCTATAGTACAAAAACCCCATTATATATCTAACAATCTTTAACCCTTAAACTATGAGCTTATTTGATTTCGGCTTATTTTGAGACTTGTGGGCTTATATAAGTATGTAACTATAGTACAAACTTATTATAAGCCCATAAGTCTCAATATAAGCCAGAAAGTTAAGGCTTATGTAATATAATCCGAAATCAAATAAGCGCATAAGCCCACATACTAAATTTTACTTCTAGCTTCATCTCAAATAAGCGAATGTCCCTAACTGCTTATTCTACCCCAATACAAACAGATTCCCAGAATCACTTTGTATGATCAAAACTCACCAAACTGCTTATCTGCTTAATAGTAACCAACACCAACCACCCAAATCCTAAAAAACTCCATAAAAATCATAACTTTAAGCTCTAGTATAAAAACCCATTATATATCTAACATCTTTAACCTTATATTGAGACTTATGGGCTTATATATAAGTTTATCATATCATAATAAACTAATATAAGCCCACAAGTCTCAAAATAAGCCAGAAAATTGGGGCTTATGTTATATAATCCAAAATCATATACTAACCTCATAAGCACATATAAAAGCCAAAACAAACACCCCTTAAGAATCAAGAATTCACTTGGGTTAAATTTTACTTCTAGTTCCATCTTATAAAGGGGTGTTTGTTTCGGTTTATATAGCGGGCTTATGGCTTATTTGATTTTCGGCTTATGATTCATAAGCTCATTTTTATGGCTTATTTTGAACACTTTTCATCCTATATATGCTTATTATGTCATAATAAGCTTATAAAATCCCAAAAGCTTCAAAATAAGCCACAACAAGCGAGCTTATGAAACATAAGCTGAAAACCAAATAAGCCATAAGCCGGGTATATAAGCCGAAACAAACACCCCCTAAGTATGTCCCTAACTACTTATTTAACCCCAATATAAGCAGATACAACAGTGTTAGCTCAATTAGTCACCATGGACCTTCAGGGGCGGAATAAAATACAAGCAGGAGTGGGGCTTATCCCCTAAGGCGCGAAAGGTTCGAAGCTCGCATACTGCCCAATTGAATGTCACTATGAGCTCAAATCACTAAAAAGAAAGAAAAAAAAAACAAATACGCAGAACCACAGTTTGGATGACCAAAACTCACCAAACTGCTTATCTGCTTAACAATAAGCAATACCAACCACCCAAATCCTAAAAAAATCCAATAAAATCACAGCTTTAAGCTCTAGTACAAAAAACGCATTATATCTAACAATCTTTAACCTTAAACTATTAGCTTATTTGATTTCGGCTTATTTCCATGAGCCCCAATTTTTCGGCTTATTCTGAGATTTGTGAGCTTATATAAGTATGTAACGATAGGATAAACTTATATAAGCCCATAAGTCTCAATATAAGCCAGGTAACTGGGGCTTATGCTATACAAGCCGAAATCAAATAAGCTCATAAGTCATAAGCCCATAGGATAAACTTATATAAGGCGAAATCAAATATGATAGTAAAATTTACTTCTAGTATATCTCAAATAAGCATCTCCCTAAACTAACTGCTAATTTTTACACCAATACAAACAGATTCGCAGAATCACTTTGGATGATCAAAAACTCATCAAACTGCTTATCTGCTTAATAATAACCAACACCAACCACACAAATCCTAAAAAACTCGTTAAAAATCATAACTTTAAGCTCTAGTACAAAAAAGCCATTATATATCTAACAATATATAACCTTATATTGAGACTCATGGGCTTAAATAAATTTATCATATCATAATAAACTTATATAAGCCCACAAGTCTCAAAAAAAGGCGGAAAATTGAGGCTTATGTTATATAATCCGAAATCAAATAAACGCATAAGCCCACATACTAAACTTTAATTCTAGCTTCGACCCAAATAAGCAAATGTCCCTAACTGCTTATTCTACCAAAACTCACCAAACTGCTTATCCGCTCAATAATAAGCAATACCAACCACACAAATCCTAAAAAAAATCCATAAAAATCACAACTTTAATCTCTAAAACAAAAAAACCATAAAAACCCAACAATCTTAAACCTTAAATTAGTAACTAAACATGTAATTTTCACCATCAAAAAAATTGGGTACCTGCATGAGTTGGGAAGATCTGTTGACCAAAAACATAATTATTATTAAGGATGAAGAACAAATTGGTGGATATAAACAAAACCCATAAATAATTCGAACCCATTTTTCACGTTTGGTCTGAGATTTTGGGAACCAAGATCAACATAATATTGGATGTGTTTTTGTTAGAATGAGGGACCTGACTGACATAATGCTGTTTTATGAGGGGGTAAAACGAAAGTTATTGTAATAGATCACTCCATCCAATGCAAGAGTGCCACGTGTACTTAGCAAGGAGTCACGTGCTGTCTCATATTAATAGTCTATTTTACTATTTTTAAACGTCCCAAATTAATAGGTCCAAAAATATATAGAAAATGTGATTTATGAGGGGTCAAAAGAGAGTTTTTGTAATAGATCACTCCATCCAATGTAAGAGTGCCACGTAGTTACTAAGGAGTCACGCGCGATCTGATATTAATAGGTCAGTCCAAAAATATATATAAAATGTGGTTAAGTTTAATACATTACCTTCACATGATAGTATTATTACAAATAACAAAGACGTTTTAAAATTAATTGGTTAAGGGTAAATTTGTTATTGTGTAAAAAGTAAGAGAGAAAGCTGAAAAAGTGATGTTTTTATTAAACTGCGTGTTTTTGGTCGGTGGACTATTATTATGGGACGGAGGAAGTAGTTTTTTGCGTTTCTTTGGGCGGTTTTGAAACGCGGTTCGACCCGACCGGGTCAGGTTAACCGGTCAACCTGATTCTGATTAAAAAAAGGCTTTACGTTGAATAGGGTTTTATGTTTTCGAAATTCAATTAGATTTGTCAGGTTTGGTGTGTCTTAAGCTAGCTCGGTTCTCGTAACCTGACCAGATATTAACTTTTTCGTTTAATTTTTTTAATTAATCATGCAAATTATGGGTATTTACGATGTAATTATGTTTTTATATAATATATTTTTTAATAACATTACAACAAATGAGTTGACTTTTCATATTTATTATGTCACTTCTTCGCGCTTTAATATGTGCGAATTTGAAAACTTCACCGTATCTTTAGTGTTATTGGTGTTAATAAATCGGGTGTAATAAATAATTTCACATTGTAAGTGTGAAATTTTGTAATAAACTACAATTTACACTTTATGTGTGACTTTTTAAAACTTGACACTTATAAGTGAGAATATTTTACAAATAAAATTCATATTTTTTAAAATGTGAAGAAAAAAATGTGGATAAAAGCTAAATTTGTTATGGTGTAAATATATTGTTTATATAAAAAAATTCATAATTTATGTATATGATTTTTTTCTAATCGTTACAAATATAATATTTTATATCTTTTTACGAAATCAAGTTGACTCAGGTTTATATGGTGACCCGATGAGTCAGTTGGGTTAATTCAAATTTCGGTTTTTCGAAATTTGATTTGTAGGCGGTATTAAAATTAGGGCTAGGCATAATACATCGCAGGTTGGATCGATTGAATTAGGTCTGATCAAAGATATTTTGTTCCGTCTTCGTTTATATCTTTTTTATATTCGGTGAGTCCGGTCTAGCTCACTTTAAAAAATCTGGCATGCTTTCAGACCGAAAATTAAACCCGATTATCAGAGGAGTCTCGGATTAGTGTGCAATAGGTGCAGTTGCAAAAGACATCCACTTTAAAAATGTTACATTTTCATTAGTTTATATATAAATACGTATAATATTAAACATTTATTAGTTATTTAATTCAATTTTACATATAACTTTTTTTTCATTTAACGCGCGTAAAAGAGCATCTTTTTTTGTTATTGCCTAAGATAAGAGGTGACAAATCTTGCCTATTTTGATAAATGTAGGCACTTTTTGCCTATTTTGGGCGCACATGTAAGAAACTAAATGGGCTTAATGGGCGGCATGTAAACTACTAATTAGGCTACTCGACGAATATTTTATATTTAATTTTTTATCCCCGGTTATTAAACAAGTATTTTTATTTTTTATTTTTACGTTTATATATGGTATTTTTTTTCGTTTTAGCTTGCGCCCGTTTCGTCCGCCCGTTTAGCCTGCTGCCCGTTTAGCCCATCGCCCGTTTAACCCGTCGTCCTTTTAACTCGCCGCCCGCCCATTTTATAAAAAACAATCACACGACCTTACAAGACTATTTCACCTTATATGATTTTGTTCACCGAGATTGAGAAGGGTGAGGATAGTGAATGTGGATTTATCAAAGGTGAAAATGAAATTGTGTGAAGTAATTTATCTAAGCCAATAGGAGAGTGCGACGTGTTTAAAGTGACAAGGCAAAAGATTTGATTTTTTTTCTTAAATAAAAGTTTTGAAAATTTAGGTCTTTAAAGGTGTAAATTAAAGAAAACCATAATTATTATTGTCCCCTGACAAAAAACATACAGTTTAAGAAAAGTAACATCTTTTCAGTTTTCTCTCTCTTATTTTTTGCAGAAAGACAGTTTTACTCTTAACCAATTAATTTAAAACCTTTTTAAAGTTTGTAATTATGATTTCAATTAAGGGTAATCTATTAATCTCGATCTAAAATTCCTACATATTTTTAGAAGTTTTATAAGTAGACAATTAATCCAAAATTTTACTTCTAGCTTCAAATAAGCCAAAATCAAATAAGCGCATAAGCCCACATACTAAATTTTACTTCTAGCTTCGACTCAAATAAGCAAATGTCCCTAACTGCTTATTCTACCAAAACTCACCAAACTGCTTATCCGCTTAATAATAAGCAATACCACTCACCTGAATCCTAAAAAACACCATAAAAATCACAACTTTAACCTCTAATACCAAAAAAAAAAACAAAAAATTGGGTACCTGCATGAGTTGGGAAGATCTGTTGACCAAAAACACTATGATTATTAAGGATGAAGAACAAATTGGTTGATAAAAACAAAACCCATAAATAATTCGAACCCATTTTTCACGTTTGGTCTGAGATTTTGGGAACCAAGATCAAGAAAAATATTGGTAGTGTTTTTGTTAGAATGAGGGACCTGACTGACATAATGTTGTTTTATGAGGGGGTAAAACGAAAGTTTTTGTAATAGATCACACCGTCCAATACAAGTGTGCCACGTGTTGTCTCATATTAATAGTTCATTTTACTATTTTTAAACGTCTCAAATTAATAGGTCAGTCCAAAAATATATAGAAAATGTGGTTAAGTTTAATATATTACCTTCACTTGATAGTATTACTACAAATAACAAAGACGTTTTTTAATTAATTGGTTAAGGGTAAAATTGTTATTGTGTAAAAAGTAAGAGAGAAAGCTGAAAATTTGATATTTATTAAACTGCGTGTTTTTGGTCGGTGGACTATTATTATGGGACGGAGGGAGTAGTTTTTTGCGTTTCTTTGGGCGGTTTCGAAACGCGGTTCGACCCGACCGGGTCAGGTTAACCGGTCAACCTGATTCTGAATAAAAAAAGGGCCTTATGTTGAATAGGGTTTTTTGTTTTCGAAATTCAATTAGATTTGTCAGGTTTGGTGTGCCTTAAGTTAGCTCGGTTCTCGTAACCTGACCAGATATTAACTTTTTCGTTTAATTTTTTAATTAATCATGTAAATTATGCGTATTTACGATGTAATTATATTTTTTATAATATACTTGTTAATAACATTACAACAAATGAGTTGACTTTTCACATTTATTATGTCACTTCTTCGCACTTTAATATGTGCGATTTTGAAAACTTCAGCGTATTATTAGGGGCGGTTTGGTTCGTAATATGTTTTGAAAGGAATTGTATTTAGCGAAAGAAATTGTAATTTGAATGAATTGTAATTGAAAATGTTATAATATGTTGTAATTGTAATGTGTTGAAATTGTAATTGAAATATTATATTAGTGTGTTTGGTTGGATACTAATGTAATGTAATTCAAATTTAAAAAAATATAAAATAATAATAAAAGTAAGTAAAATAATAAAAATAAATAATAATAATATTAATAAAATATTATTAATATTAATAAAATATTATATAAAAAAATAAAAACTATTAAAAAACTAATAATAATAATAATAAAATATTAAAAAATAAATAATATTATATAAATAAATAATAATAAATATATAAATATCATAATAAAAATAGTAGTAATAATAAAGAATAATAATAGTAATAATATTAAAAAATTATTACAATAAAGTCTTGAATTACAATGTAATCTAAAAGATTATATTTATTTTTTCATGTAATCTTAATTCCTTCATTAATTGTAATTGGAAAGCATAAATTATAATTACATTGTTAACCAAACAAACAATATAATTTAATGAAGATTACAATTCACTCGTTACATTAAACCAAACAAGGTTACAATGTAATTGAAATTACAATTACACCTAATTACATTACATTACAACCAACCAAACACCCCTTAGTGTTCTTGGTGTGAATAAATTGGGTGTAATAAATAATTTCACATTTTTAAGTGTGAAAATTTGTAATAAACTACACTTTACACTTTATGTGTGACTTTTTAATACTTGACACTTATAAGTGAGAATATTTTACAAATAAAATTCATATTTTTTAAAATGTGAAGAGAAAAATGTAGATAAAAGCTAAATTTGTTATGGTGTAAATATATTGTTTATATAAAACATTTCATAATTTATGTATATGATTTTTTTCTAATCGTTATAAATATAATATTTTATATCTTTTTACGAAATCGAGTTGACTCAGGTTTATATGGTGACCCGATGAGTCAGTTGGGTTAATTCAAATTTCGATTTTCCGAAAATTGATTTGTAGGCGGTATTAAAATTAAGGCTAGGCATAATACATCGCAGATTGGATCGATCGAGTTAGGTCTGACCAAAGATATTTGTTCGGTCTTCGTTTATATCTTTTTTATATTCGGTGAGTCCGGTCTAACTCACTTTAAAAAATCTGGCATGCTTTCAGACCGAAAATCAAACGCGACTATCAGAGGAGTCTCGGATTAGTGTGCAATAGGTGCAGTTGCAAAAGACATCCACTTTAAAAATGTTACATTTTCATTAGTTTATATATAAATACGTATAATATTAAACATTTATTAGTTATTTAATTCAATTTTACATATAACTTTTTTTTCATTTAACGCGCGTAAAAGAGCATCTTTTTTTGTTATTGCCTAAGATAAGAGGTGACAAATCTTGCCTATTTTGATAAATGTAGGCACTTTTTGCCTATTTTGGGCGCACATGTAAGAAACTAAATGGGCTTAATGGGCGGCATGTAAACTACTAATTAGGCTACTCGACGAATATTTTATATTTAATTTTTTATCCCCGGTTATTAAACAAGTATTTTTATTTTTTATTTTTACGTTTATATATGGTATTTTTTTTCGTTTTAGCTTGCGCCCGTTTCGTCCGCCCGTTTAACCCGCACCCGTTTAGCCTGCTGTCCGTTTAGCCCGTCACCCGTTTAACCCGTCGTCCTTTTAACTCGCCGCCCGCCCGTTTTATAAAAAACAATCACACGACCTTACAAGACTATTTCACCTTATATGATTTTGTTCACCGAGATTGAGAAGGGTGAGGATAGTGAATGTGGATTTATCAAAGGTGAAAATGAAATCGTGTGAAGTAATTTATCTAAGCCAATAGGAGAGTGCGAGGTGTTTAAAGTGACAAGGCAAAAGATTTGATTTTTCTTAAATAAAAGTTTTGAAAATTTAGGTGTTTAAAGGTGTAAATTAAAGAAAACCATAATTTTTTTGAACATTTATACTTCTTTCGTCTCAAAATTATTGTCCTCTGACAAAAAACACACAGTTTAAGAAAAGTAACATCTTTTCAGCTTTCTTTCTCATATTTTTTTGCAGAAAGACAGTTTTATCCTTAACCAATTAATTTAAAACTTTTTTAAAGTTTGTAATTATGATTTCAATTAAGGGTAATCTATTAATCTCGATCTAAAATTACTACATATTTTTAGAAGTTTTAGAAGTAGACAATTAATTTGGGGCAACCCGAAAAGGAAACATGGACTATAATTTTGGGACGGAGGGAGTATGTATTTTTGAAATTCAAATAATAAAGAAAATAAAGTGAAATAAAGAGAAAATTGGCTCTTGATTAACAAAAAAAAATTATTACAATAAAAAAAATGAGAACTAAAAAAAATGTTTTGTTTTAATTGATTTCTCTTTTAAATTTTTTCTCTTAAAAATACGTAAAAGAAGTGTTTATTTAAGTCTTTTTGAAAAAAAATTCTAAAACAAGATTTCCCCCCTCATATGTTAAATGACATTTAAGGTTAATATAAAAAGACTATTCGAGAAAAATATATATATTTATTTTTAAGTTTTCAACAAATTTTAAAAAATTTCAGCAAGACCAGATATGTTGGTACATACAAATTTTGTACAGAAAATTTTTCTAATTTTAATTTTTTATTAAAAATATGAAATCTTTATGAGAAAACATTGTAAACGAAAATTTTAACTTGTTTTACTTTGATGTTCAATAAAATTTTGATACAAGAAGTAAAAAGAAATTGGAAGAGAGAAACGATTTAAAGCACAAACGTTCTTTTTCTTTATGATTTGTTTTCGACAAAATTTTCACTTTTAGAAAGCTTTCTTCACAATTTTTATGCATATACATATGTGATATTGTAAGATTTTTTGAGAACTAAAAAAAAGTTGTTAGCGCAAACATTACGATGTTTAATCGATATAATCTCTTTGTGTTTTGATGACGACAAACATATAACTCACAATACATTATGTAAAATGTGTAAGGTACTCGTAATCACTCAAGCATACATTTGTATACTTCTCTCGACACCTCCAAGTTCGCATTCGTCATAAATCACTCAAGGTATGAATAAATAAGTCATTAACCATACTAAGTGATCAAAGATTAATATTTTCTTAAAGTGACAAAGTATTTTTTAAATAACTTTATTTTTAAGATAATGTTTTATTAAAAATAATAGAAATTTGAATTTGACATATTTCAAAAAAAAAATTCCTGAGGTATATTTCAAAGAATAATCCTTAATTTGAATTTAGCATATTCCAAATGGTCTAAGAATATACCCTTACGGTATAAACGTCACTAGATGACATTTCCTCACTAATGAAAAAAAGAGCACGGACATTTAAGGAACTGCGGGTAATTATAGTTGTTGCTCTCTTTTGGGAGAGATACATGCTTGTCGATGTTAAATACATGTTTGTGCATTTCAATGATTGTTGCGATTTACATGTCTATACTTTACAAGTTTTACTGTGATACATATGCGTTGATATCTTTTCGAACATTGTTTACATTGCGTACGTGCTTGTACTTTTGAGGATTGTTTACGTGACATATGAGTTTACACTTTTCAGATTGTTGATGATTTACACTTGTGAATATCTAAGCTATCCTATAATTCCTTTTAAACTGCTCTGTATGTTTAATACTGTGAAGTGAAATGACTGCTTGTACATGCTTGTGGACGCAAAAACTGATTTCTGTGAACGCTCAGTGAACTTCGTTTATGATTAGCCTAAGTAGCTTTAGCCATAGTCCCCACTATCATGAATCGTTAATTACTCTGTTGAAGTAAGCTCTTATGTTATGGATAGATCTATTGAGGCTTGACAACCTCCACTCGGGCATTCTGACGCCAGACGGGTGTATTGAAAGTTTATGGACTTAAAATTAATAGTCGTGTGATAGGACCGAACTCGGGATTACGGGATTGCACACAATACGTAAAGGAAATTTTATTTATTAAATATATTATATATATATATTTATTAAATCAAATCGAACTTAACTAAACGATGGTTAAATAAATTAAGAGTTAAGTTAAATAACCGTTATGGAATTATAGAAGGAAAAGGAAAGCGGAAAAGTTCCGGAAACACCCCTTGGGGGTTAGTCGACCGTCGGCCAAAGGGGGGGGGGGGGGGGGGGGGAGCAAAGGGAAACTTTTTGTTTCCTAATTCGTGTGTTACATGGAAACCAAGTTTTGCCAAGCCCTATATAAACACACATAGCCCTCATAATTTTTCCATCCCTTCCCCTCCTTTTCTTCCTACGATCGCAAGCCACAAACCCACAAGGGTTTTCTTTGGTTTTCGATTTAACTTAAATTCTACAAGTGTTGAAGTTCTGGTTTGCAAGTGCTAGACTCACGGTTAGCCCGTTGCATTACGTGTGTACAAGGCGTAATATAGTTTTGCTTTAAACTATATCTTGGTATTGTTCTTCACAAACCCTAATTGGTTATTCGTCGGTTATCTTGTGGATCTACGCTAGGATAAAGGTATGTAACCCTAATCGATTAATTATAATTGTGTTATTAATGATCTTGTTAAATCACTTCCGCTATAATGTGCTTTGATCTTTATTATGATTATATAATTGTTATGAACGTCATAAACCATCAGTGACATCGAGAGCCGTTTTAACATGTTATAATTATCGAGATCTAAAGGTTTTTTAACTAATGGTGATTTGAGTTAAAATTACATGTTGTTTTTTAGGTTTTAACAAAAAATTAGGGTTTTGTTTTTTTTGTTTTTTAAAATCGGCATAGCCGATTTTTTTATAAAAAAAGTATTTTTTGTAAACCCTAGAATTACATGGTATAAATCTTTAGATGATTACATGAATTAATTGTTATGTTATGTATGGCTACGATCTGTAGTATTTTAATTGTTAAAAGTACCTGGGAGATCCGTGATGAACATGCATGTTTTCACAGATCATATGGGATTTTATATGCTATTTGCTTTATTTGATTCAAAGTTTTAAAATTAGGGAAGACTTTTTATTTTTATTAAAACCCTAGATTTTAGGTTCTTTGAATAAATTGTTATGCATGTGGCTATTTGATTTAGTTTTTTTTGTACCTACTTGTTTTCATACGTTTTATATTGATTGTATGTTGTAAACAAGGGTAATTTTTCCAAGAAAAATTAATAGACTAAATCATATAAAAATTAATGAATTGTTTTGAGATCTAATTTACATATGATTTGCGTTGATTGGAATTGTAATAACTTAACGGCCTACTCAATTTTGACACACTATAAAGTGGATATAACGCACCGCTGGTCATGTACCAGGTTAAGGAAGGAGGTGTTATGCTTCAGCGCTGACCAAATTCCTGGCTTGCCTGTGCGTCAAAGTTGGGATTACCTATGGTTATTATTTTCATAATTCCTTAAGGTTGATTTAACCGCAATTTCAAATCTAAAACACAATGAATAAAGTTATTGCTTTGTGCTTTAGCCAAGTTCTAGGAACGTGAGGCGTGAATTGTTGTGGGTAAAAATCTTTAATTGGTTTAACCAATACCTCAACTTGCAAATATATGGCGATTTTTTAGTCTCACCAAAAGGTTTAATAAAGTTTTTATTAAACTAATGCTATGGAGATGTATGCATGCTTCTCCATACATGATTTTGACACCAGAATAAATACCCTTAAATTTAAGTCTTATGCCATCTAATTGCAAACACTTGAAGTTACAATTGTCGTCATGTGAGATCTTGGACGATGTTGTAATGGAGAGAAAAATTCATGACTGAATAAGATTGCACATGAAGGTTTTGCGTTCTTTAGATAAGTCGACTTAATTGAGTTACTCAGTGAGATCTGGAAACTTAAGGCATAAAGTAGGGATGAAACATGTTTACGATGCAAAGAGACTTTTAGAAACGTAAATCCCTAAAATATCTAGAAATTGCAAATTTGTTTGTCAATTATTGTACGACAAGTTACCATGTTGAGTACATTTGTCACTAGCAGATCAACTGATGTGATAAGTTTATGTCAATGTGGATTCTAGTTTCAAGGAAAATACTATGGTTTTATTACCGGGGTAATTTTATTTTCTTGAATGGTATTATCAAAAATACTAATGATTGAACTTATTTCTGTAGAAATGGCTCAACCCGAAAACAGTATGACTATAAGTTCTGCGTTCAAAGGTTTCTTTGATTGTCTTGAACTTATTGGCCCTAACTTCAATGATTAGTGTCGCTCACTAAGAATAGTTTTGAGAGCAGCGGGTACTATTGATATCTTGACTACTCTTTATCCAGAGGATTTTGCTGAAGGAGCATCTGATGCGCAAAGGCTTGAACACGCTGCTAATGTTAAGAAGCACTCTGAGGTGGTTGCTTTAATGTTAGGGAAAATGGCTTCTCCACTTCAACAGAAGTATGAGCTATGTTCTCCTAAGTGAATGCTTGATGAGCTCAAGGCTATGTTCGAAAAGCCACAAGCTGTGGAAATCTATGACTTGGTAGATGCTCTGCATAGTTGCAAGCAAGCTCCTAGAAAGTCTGTAAGTGCCCATTATATGGAGATGAGGGGTTATATGGAACAACTCCTTGCACTAGGACAACCCTATGATCATAATATGGCTATCAACTTGATCAATAGGTCCCTTAACAAGGACTTTAATGATTTTATTCGTAACTATAATATGCATTGCACGGTGAAGACAGTTAATGATTTTCATGAAATGCTCATTGACTTTGAAAAGGGGTTAAAGGACAAGGCATACTTCTACTCCTCCTGTGCTTTATGTACAAAAGGGTGGAGTGAGTAAGGCAAAACCGCACAAGAACCACAAGAAAGGCAAAGGCAAAGGCAAGGGTGATAAGGGCAAACAAGTTGCGACTTATTCTAAACCTAAGAATAACTTTGTCAAGAAGAATCAATCTTAGAAGGATGAGACTTGTTTCCATTGCAAGGCAAGTGGACACTGGAAGAGGAACTGCCTTCTTTATCTCGAGGAGTTGCGAGAAATAAAGAAGAAGGCTAAGCTTAGTGCTGCAACATCTTCAGGTAACTTATATTTGATAGAGTTATTTAATCTTACATACAAATCAAATTCCGGGGTATATGATACGGGATGTGGTATTAACATTTGTAATACCATGCAGGGATTTGAGTTGGAGAGGAAGCTTACCTATGGGTAACAGTTTCTTCATGTGGGCAATGGCGCACAAGTAACGGTTGAAGTTATAGGAACATTTAATCTAGTTTACCTTCGGGTTTAGTACTGAGATTAAATAAATGTCATTATGCACCTAAAATTGTTAGGGGTGTTATTTCCTTTTCATGTATGTTGGATCTTGGATTTGTTCACACTATTGATAATAATAGAATTTCTGTTTTCAAAGATGGTTTATTCTATTTTGATGCAATTTATGTGAATGGTGTTTTTGAAATTAACATGCATGATAATAATTCCAAGAGAAAGATTAATTATGTGTTTAGATGAATAAGAAGAGAAAGTTAGACAAGAACTCTTCTTATCTTTGGCATTGTAGACTTGCCCATATTGGGAAGACTCGCATACAAAAGCTTCAACGTAATGGTATTTTGGAAAATATCAATAATGAACCATTTGATGAATGTGAGTCTTGTATCTCTGGAAAGATGACCAAGAAACCTTTTAATAGCAATATTGAAAGGGCTACTGATCTACTTAGACTTATACATACTGATGTGTGTGGACCACTTAGACATACGTCAAGGAAAGGTGCTAGCTACTTCTTAACATTTACGGATGATTATAGCGGTTATGGTTATGTTTATTTACTTAAGCATAAACATGAGGTATTTGAAACATTCAAAGTGTTTAAAGTAGGAGTAGAACTGCAACTAGGAAAGAAGATTAAAGCTCTTCGTTATGATCGAGGTGGTGAATATTTAAGTCAAGAGTTTAAATATTATTTAAGTGAGAATGGAATTGTTCAGAAACTTACTTCTCCATATACTCCACAAAAAATGGTGTATCTGGAAGAAGAAATCGTACATTATTAGATATGGTGCGATCTATGTTTAATCTTACAACTTTACCTTTATCCTTTTGGGAGTATGCTTTAGAATCTGTTGTTTGTATTCTGAATATGGTTCCCACAAAGAAGGTTGATAAGACACCATATGAACTATGGCATGGCAAGAAGCCATATGTGTCTTATTTAAAGATTTGGGGTTGTGAGGCGTATGTGAAACGTAACTCTGGAGATAAACTCCAACAACGTTGTGTAAAATGTATCTTGGTAGGTTACCCTAAGGAAACTATGGGTTACTACTTCTATTATCCACCTGAGAACAAGGTTATTGTTGCTAGGTATGGAGACTTCCTTGAAAATGATCTTGTAAATCAAGAATTCAGTGGGAGAAATTATGATCTTGAAGAAATTCAAGAAGATACACTACCTTCTGAAAATACTAGCGAAGAAATTCCACTAGAGCCAGAAAGTCTAGGAGCTCCACCGGAATTAATTCCTCCACGTAGGTCTAAAAGAACCATACGTGCGCCAAGCAAACTATGTCTTAACATAGAGAATGATGAGGAGGAGGTAGGGGATCTTGGTGAACCTGCTAACTATCGATCCGCAATGCTTGATCCGAAAAAGTCTAAATGGATAGTTGCGATGAATGAGGAAATGAAATCCATGAAAATCAATGGTGTTTGGATTCTTGTTGATACACCTAAAAATGCTAAAGTAGTGAAAAATAAGTGGTTATACAAGAAGAAAACTGACATGGATGGTGAAATACAATCCTATAAAGCACGTTTAGTAGCTAAAGGTTTTACTAAAACTTTTGGCATAGACTACGAGGAGACATTTTCTCCTGTAGCAGACTTACGAGCTATTAGGATTCTCATAGATATAGCAGCATACTATGACTATGAGATATGGCAAATGGATGTTAAAACTGTCTTCTTAAACGGTCGCTTAGATGAAGACATCTATATGCAACAACCTGAAGGGTACGTTGATCCTAAATATCCAAACCGCGTGTGCAAACTTCAAAGATCTATTTATGATTTGAAGCAAGCATCACGTCAATGGAATAACCGATTTGATGAAGAAATAAAAAAGTTTGGATTTATTCAAAATCGAGATGAGCCATGTGTATATCGTAAAGCTAGTGGGAGTGATGTAGTGTTAATTTTATATGTCGATGACATATTAATCATGGGAAGTAACATTCCAAGACTTAAGGAAGTTAAGGATTGTCTTGGTAAATATTTTTGTATAAAGGATTTGGGAGATGCAACATATATTCTGGGAATTAAAATCTATCGAGATAGGAAAAGACGGTTAATTGGTCCTAGTCAAGATGCTTATATTGATAAGATATTGAAGAAGTATAGCATGCATAATTCCAAGAAAAGTTTTCAACCTATGGAAGTTAAGCATGAATTAAGTCATGAGTTAGATGCATCAACACCCGAAGAGGTGGCTTACATGCAGAAGGTGCCTTATGCTTCGGTTGTAGGATCTATAATGTATGTTGTAAGATGCACAAGTCATGATGTGACGTTTGCTCAGAACTTGGTCAGTAGATACCAACAGAATCCAGGGAAGCTTCACTAGACTGTTGTTAAACATATACTAAAGTATCTGAGGAATACGAAAGATATGTTTTTGGTAATTGGGGGTAAACCTTACACATAACTGAAAGTTACAAGTTTCTGTGATGCGTCCTGGCAATGTGATAAAGACGATACGAAGTCTCAGACGGGTTACATGTTTGTCATCAATGGAGGAGCAGTTGACTGGAAGAGCAAGAAGTAGACAACCATTGCTATGAATGCAACTCACTTTGAGTACATGGCTGCTTCAGAAGCTGCAATGAAAGCTGTTTGGATTAGGAAGTTTATTGGAGATCTTGGAGTGATGCCTTCAATTAAAGAACCTATTGATATATATTGCGACAATTCTGCTGCAATAATATTTGCCAATGATCCTGGAGTCATGAAAGGCGCCAAACACTTTAAACGTAGATATCACTACGTTCGAGAACAAGTTGAAGCTCGAGAAATAAAATTAATAAAAGTTCACACAGATGATAACGTAGTTGATCCTTTTACTAAGGCTTTCCCTAGACCAAAGGTAGTTAAGCATGCCAAAGCGATTGGGTTGTAACTAGGTAGCGAATTCATGCAATAAATCTGTTGATTAGTATCTACATAAAGGATGTTAGACATTATTGAATTGATGAAATAAAGATAGAGTTTCGTTTATTTTATGCTATTTGATTTTGTATCCTATTTTACATGTTTTAATCCATGAATAATTGTTATGTTCTAAACGTCCGTTGTCGATTAATAATATGGGAGTATTATTAAACTAAGACAATTCAAAATAGTGACAAAGTATACTTGAAAGTATATTGGTCAATTTTGGATGATATTTGATGGATCAAATATTGGACTTATCCCAACTATATGATTTTACTTTATGGATTTTCGTCTAAAGTAAATCGTAGATAGTTATCCTTAAACCTGAGATACCAGGAAACTGAATAGAATGTAGTGCATTTCTTTGAGATAACCTAACGCTAAACGTAACTGGTAGCTATAAGGGTTATTTTCAGAAGTGTTGCAAAGTTCGTAAGTTTCGCTTGTAGTCAAAATGGGATTTGTTTCCTTCAAATTATTTTGAAGTATAAATACAGCTGGGCCCCTCGAGGGAGTAGTAAGATGTTTGTGTGGCCACACCTAAATGTGTGTTGGTAATCTTGCTATATCCATAAACGAGAAACAGAATGGTTAATGAAGGAATGACTGAGATCCATATCCTATTAACGTTGTATATGAAATGAAAGGATAATAATAAATGATGAATCATTTAAAAGGTTTTGCCAGGAGACCTTACTCGAGTTGTACTAGTGACATTGCTAGTGTAACTAGACGCTAGTCAATATAATCACGATATTCAATTTTGTCCAAGTGGGAGCTGAAAGTTTATGGACTTAAAATTAATAGTCGTGTGATAGGATCGAACTCGAGATTACGGGATTGCACACAATACGTAAAGGGTTAATTTTATTTATTAAATATGTTTTATATATATTTATTACATCAAATCGAACTTAACTAAACGACAGTTAAATAAATTAAGAGTTAAGTTAAATAACCGTTATGGAATTATAGAAGGAAAAGGAAAGCAAAAAAGTTCCGGAATCACCCCTTGGGGGTTAGTCGACCGTCGGCCAAGGGGGGGGGGGGGGGGGGGGGGGGCAAAGGGAAACTTTTTGTTTCCTAATTCGTGTGTTACTTGGAAACCAAGTTTTGCCAAACCCTATATAAACACACATAGCCCTCATAATTTTTCCATCCCTTCCCCTCCTTTTCTTCCTACGATCGCAAGCCACAAACCCACAACGGTTTTCTTTAGTTTTCGATTTAGCTAAAATTCTACAAGTGTTGAAGTTCTGGTTTATAAGTGCTAGACTCATGGTTATCCCGTTGTATTACGTGTGTACAAGAGCGTAATATAGTTTTGCTTTGAACTATATCTTGGTATTGTTCTTCACAAACCCTAATTGGTGATTCGTCGGTTATCTTGTGGATCTACGCTAGGATAAAGGTATGTAACCCTAATCGATTAATTAAAATTGTGTTATTAATGATCTTGTTAAATCGCTTCCGCTATAACGTGCTTTGATCTTTGTTATGATTAAATAATTGTTATGAACGTCATAAGCCATCATGTATATCATTTGTGTGAACTTGGGTAGTCTTGGCTAGACTCCCACTTGGGGCAACTTATATGTACATTGTGGTGTACGTACTGGATCATTAGCTTCGATATCATGAGCTTCGTGCTATCATAAACATTGAAACGCCCGATTTATCCTACACTTGGAACTATATCTCCTATGGTTGCCTTGGGTACTTGAACTGAACTTTTGCGGTCCATCTTGCTATGAATCTTAAATATGACCTTGCTATGAATCTTGAATATGATCTTTCTATGAATCTTGAATATTTTCTTGCTATGAATCTTGAATATGATCTTATTGTGAATCTTGAATATGATATTTTACTATGAAACTTGAATGTGAATCTTGACTATGATCTTGCTATGCTCTTGAACGTGAATAATGAACGTGATATTGATATGAATCTTGATTGCGATCATGTATTTATCTGATATGGATCTTAACTATGATATCGAAATGAATCGTGACTGTAGTAAGGTAAGGCTCTTGACATGGATTTATTATGTGATTCTAACATGATTCTTGCATGAGATATGATATGATTATTGTACATGGATTGATATAATCCTTATGTGTGGTATTGATATGATTCATGCATGTGGTCTTGATATGATGCTTATATGATGGTTTGATATGATGCTTATATACTGGGTTGATATGATGCTTATATGATGGTTTGATATGATGGTTATACAATGGTTTGATATGATACTTATATGCTGGTTTGATATGATACGTATATGCATTTTGCCATGATTTTTATATGTGATCTTGATTGTGATATTGATAGGAACCTAGAATATGATATTGTTATGTATGTTGACCGTGACTATTGAATTGAACTGGGATATGAATTGGATCATTAACTTAAGATTGAACTGAAATTAAATGTGAGCGTGAACTACAACTTGTCTATGAACTGAAGTAAATGCTTTTGCTAAACATTGATTTATGACCGAACTTTGTAGTAACGTCCCTTTTATTGTGAAACTATGGATTTCCAAACGCTTTTGTGATACTAATTTTGGTAGTAGTATTTGTAAACTTTTAATGTGTCTCAAACAATTTAATAAAACTTATGAACTCACCAACCATTGTGTTGACACTTTTAGGCATGTATTCTCAGGTACTTGACTGTATGATTATTTGGAGTCTGCGTTGTGGTATTTGGTATAGAGGTCGTTCTCTCGGATCAAGACTCGGATAATCATGACGTAACACGCCTTAATACTCGTGGGCTTTCATTGGGCAAATTTGAGGGTGTTACAGATTGGTATCAGAGCCTTGGTTATAGAGAACTAGGTGTTATTGTATAGGCCTAGACTATAACTGATGCTCTCTTGTGTTTTAGCATGTGATTATGCTTATTCCTCTGATATATGAATATGTGCTTTACACAATACGATTGCTTATCCGTTGCTATATGAATACTTGCCATGCATGTTTGCGATTTCTCGTTCCGCTGTTATATGAATGTTTACTTTACATGTTGTGATTGATTTATCCACTGTTATATGGGTATTTGATCTACATGTTGGTTATTACTTTATGTGTTGCTCATGAATATTTGCTTTACATATTCCAGATTCTTTGTACGATGTTATATGAATGGTTTTCCTACATACTAGTTGGTTTATGCGCCGATATATGAATGCTTGACTTGTGTGTTTGCTATTACTTTATATACTGTTGCATGACGTTAGTTTGCGATTACTTTACGCGCTATAGAAATCTTGCCTTATCATGTGTTTTCTTGAAAATGATGGAAGTAAATTATTTTTCTATATGGTATCTTTTAGACCTATACATTTTTATGTGGATATACTAAATCTATATATTTTAAGAACATAAATATAGTTTTTATAAAAATATATGTTGTTGCATTTGAATCTACGGATATAAATGTGTTCTTGGTGAATTATTGGTGTTTATTAGTTTTTGGTACAAACTAGCAGTGTTACTAAATTAGGTGCGTTTAAAAGCGGTCAAAATATATTTTTACAAAAGTTATGCATTCTGTCCGAATTTTATATTGAGCTTAAAGGGTTATGAAAATTGTTTCGACACTAGGTTAGTACAAGATTATGAAAATATAAGTTAATATCATCCTTTTGATATTATAAGCTAAAATTGGATTTAAAATGAGCAAAATATGGTCGTTTGAATTTTGTTTTCGGGAAAGTTAATTTTCACGAAAACTGAAAATGCTTTTGCTATCTATAATTTAAATATGGTCGAAATGGCGTTTTCGAGTTAAACCAAATTATATTGAGTGTCGAATTAAGTACTAATTGTTGTAAATGTTTGGAAATGTTTTGAAAATGGTAAAGCGTGTATCGGACTTAATTGGCGATTGTTACTACTTGAACGTTTTAAGTGAGTATTTTGCGGAAAGATGAACTTTGAGTTGATTGTGATTTGAGAAAGTGTTAAAATATGGGAATTTAGATTGTGATTAAAGTACTTACTAAAAATGACAACTTTTGAAATGACGCCAAAAGGCTGTCGGATTTTCTATATAAAGCGTGTTGAGAAATTTACTAAGTTAAATATGGGTAAATAAAATTTTTACCCCGAAAGGTTGTCTAAATTCCGTCGAGTTAAAAATAAATATTTTTGCATAAGTATAATATATTATTTATGACTATATGATTTCGATAAACCATGTTTATCAATAAAACTAAGCACGTGATTGGCAAGTGACGTACATGATAGACTTATGTGATTTAATTGTTCACGCCTAGACTATAGTATTATGTTTAGGTCGCCGGTAGTGTTGTTCGCTTTTACTTGATTTCTATACTTGTGCTAGTTGATTCATTGCTTGGTATCATATTACTTGATAATATATTATGCCTGTAAGATATCATATGAAGTAAGTATAACAAAATCATTGCCTCATTTGTTTATGATTACTCTATACGTTGCTACCTGACTGTGTGCATTACGTGGTTACGACTTTTTTTATACATTCGTCGTATTTACAAGTCTTCCTTGACGATGAGTGAGACTCATGTAATCGGCTAGTTCCTTTATTTATTTGATAACCATTATAATATATCATTATATTGTATACGGGTTCTTTATTTGGTACCCATTATTACGCACGTTATTGCGTGATTGACATTTATTTTCTCCCGCTTATGAATTTGAATGTCTACTCATGGAACACAACTCATTGACGACGCCTATGTTGCTTTTGATAAATTTCATCTAATAATGTTTTAGAGATTTTAACTATTTTCAATGAGATTTTGGCCGCTGATGACTATTATGATATATTATCCTCTTGATTACATTCTATGACCTTACACTCCATACACGTCTACAATCTCGGTATTGCAAACGTCTATTATTGGAGTGTAACTGGTCGACGTCTCATTTTGATTATCTGATGTAACTTTATGTTATATCATTTGGATAGTTTGCCCGTGTGAATGGTGCCGGTGGGGCTCCAATCAGGGTACTTATGACTTCATATTTAAATGGAATGGGACGTTTGAATATGGAACATGAGTCTCTTGACCACAAGTTAATTATGATTTCGTATCTAGATGTTATAGGACATCTAAATGTGATATCATACGCCACCAGGCCACAAGCTTAGTTATGGTTCCGTATTGAAATGGTATGGGACGTTTGAATACGGAAGGTGTAAATAAACTGGCTGTAAACTCTCTTGGTAATATCTATTTTCTTAGATACTTTATCTATTTTGAGTGGTAAGTCTTGTCGAGAATATATGAGTAAGATGAGTTATGAGGTCTGATAGGTGTGAAAACACCCATCCTTTTACCACTTAATTATAATAATAACCAAGCCAAAACGTGTATTTTATGTCGTAAATGTCGGAATTATGCGTGGTTTGTGTTTTTATTATGTTTTAGGACCAAAAAATGAAAAAGGAAGAAAACACGGGCTTTCACGGGCTTTTATCGAAGAAAACGAGAAAAGACGAAGTCAAAAGATCAAGAGTGCAAAAAGAAAGGAAGTCTAAGGCCTATTCTGAAGATTTATCGAAGAAAAAGTCTGAAGACGGAAGTTTAATGAAGTCGAAGAACTCAAGTCTAATTATTGAAGAAACTATAAGACAAGTTCAATTTATATCGACAAATCCCGAGACGACGTCGAGAAAGACAAAGAATTAAAAGACGAGAAAGAGAAAGAAAGAAGGAAGCAATACATGCACTCCTCACTTCCTATATATACCCTCCCAATGTGTCATTAGGAGGTGGTTAGTCATTTAGGAGTAGTTAGTTTAGAATAGGAGTAGAAGTAGATTACTTTCTCTCTCTAGTTTTTCACTTTCTCTCTCTAGTTTTTCTTTAAAGTTTTAAGATTTTTACTCTAATCTTGTATTTGAATCTTTAATCTTTTAATTTCAAGCTTTTTAATAATCTCATTCTACTTTTCTTATTAGTTTTATCTTAATCATAATCTTTTTCATCACATTTTTACATAAAGTAAAATCTTTTTAATTTTCGTGGCTTGTTTTTGATGTGTTTATAAGTTTAATCTTTAATCTAGGCTTTTTAGTTAGCTTATTGGTGTTTTGTTTAGCTTATTGCTCTTTAAAAGTTGAGTTTTTAGAGCTTATTTTCGTCCCTTTTCTTGTTCCTAGTTTTTAGGAATTTATGATTCGATTTCGCAACTTTTTCTTAATTGCGAAATCTTGCTTTTTAAATATTGCTAAATCTGATTCGATTTTGCAATTATTGCGACATTGTGCACTATTGCGATATTGTGCACTATTGCGACATTGTGCACTATTGCGACATTGTGCACTATTGCGACATTGTGCACTATTGCGACATTGTGCAATTATTGCGACATTGTGAATTATTGCGACATTGTGCAATTATTGCGAAATCTTTCATTTTCTAGCAATTGCGAAATTGTGTCTTTTGCTAATTGCGAAATTATGTCAATTTTGACATAATTGCGAAATCTTGGGTTTTAATTGCAAAATTATTTCATATTTTTCTAGAATTGCGAAATTAATTAGTTTTTATTCAAATTTAATTTTTAAATTTATTTGTACTTAGCTTCATTTTTCTTTATTTAAATGGATTGGGACGCCTTTACATTTGAATAAAGAAGTTATAAATTTTTTAACCAAAGGTTTATTATTTATATTTACATAGATTGGGACGCCTCTGTATTTAAATGTGAATTATAAACAAGTGGGCTTACGCGCATATGATGTGATTTCATATTTATGCTATTATTCTATTATTCCAATTATGGAATGTGTTTCTTTTGACTGATGATTTGTTGCGCATCTGATGTGATTGCATATTTATGCTATTATTCTATTATTCCAATTATGGAATGTGTTTCTTTTGACTGATGATTTGTCCGTATGAGTTTAATCATTGTTTTTCCTTCCTACCGTTATCATTATGTGTTTTGGCGAAAGAGTTCATAAACTTCATTTGACTCATGAATTGTTGCACGGAATTTTTTTCGAATGAACACCGATCGACGTGAGCCTAAAAGCTGACTACAGTAAACCCTTCAGATATAACCCAGCTTAAACCATTGCTTTCTAAGACAACGTTCTGTCAATAACAAAAACAAAAATACGAGGAGGATTAAAAACAGTGACCGGTCCAAGTATATTGGACTTATATTTGGGGCACAACATCGTATTTTCTTTTCTTAACACTTCTCAACTTGGGTACTTGAACTGAACTTTTGCGGTCCATCTTGCTATAAATCTTAAATATGATCTTGCTATGAATCTTAAATATGATCTTGCTATGAATCTTGAATATGATCTTGCTATGAATCTCGAATATGATCTTGTTATGAATCTTGAATATGACCTTTCTATGAATCTTGAATATGATCTTATTGTGAATCTTGAATATGATCTTTTACTATGAAACTTTAATGTAAATCTTGACTATGATCTTGCTATGCTCTTAAACGTGAATAATGAACGTGATATTGATATGAATATTGACTGCGACCATGTATTGATCTGATATGGATCTTAACTGTCATATCGAAATGAATTGTGACTGTAGTAAGGTAAGGCTCTTAACATAAATTTATTGTGTGATTCTGACATGATTCTTGCATGAGATATGATATGATTATTGTACGTGGATTGATATAATCCTTATTTTTGATATTGATATGATTCATGCATGTGGTCTTGATAGGATGCTTATATGATGGTTTGATATGATGCTTATATACTGGGTTGATATGATGCTTATATGATGGTTTGATATGATGGTTATACGATGGTTTGATATGATACTTATATGCTGGTTTGATATGATACGTATATGCATTTTGCCATGATTTTTATATGTGATCTTGATTGTGATATTGACATGAACGTGGAATATGATATTGTTATGTATGTTGACCATGACTATTAAATTGAACTGGGATATGAATTGGATCATGAACTTAAGATTGAACTGAAACTAAATGTGTGCGTGAACTACAACTTGTCTATGAGCAAAAGTAATGGTGTTAGCTGTAATGCTTTTGCTAAACATTGATTTATGACCGAACTTTGTGGTAACGTCCCTTTTATTGTGAAACTATGGATTTCCAAACGCTTTTGTGATAGTACTTTTGGTAGTAGTCTTTGTAAACTTTTAAAGTGTCTTAAACATTTTAGTAAAACTTATGAACTCACTAACTATTGTGTTGACACTTTTAAGCATGTATTCCCAGGTACCTGATTGTATGATTATTTGGAGTATGCGTTGTGCTATTTAGCATAGAGGTCGTTCTCTCGGATCAAGACTCGGATAATCAGGACCTAACAGGCCCCAATACTCGTGGCTTCCGTTGGGCCAATTTAGGGGTGATACAATATAACTCGCAATACATTATGTAAAATGTGTAAGGTACTCATAATCACTCAAGCATACATTTGTATACTTCTCTCGACACCTCCAAGATCGCATTCGTCATGAATAGCTCAAGGTATGAATAAACAAGTCATTAACCTTACTAAGTGATCAATGATTAATATTTTCTTAAAACTCAATTTTAATTAAAGTGACAAAGTATTTTTTGAATAACTTTATTTTTAAGAAAATGTTTTATTAAAAAAATGGAAATTTGAATTTGGAATATTCCAAAGAATATTCCTAAGGTATATTCCAAATAATATTCCTTAATTTGAATTTAGGATATTCCAAATGGTCTAAGAATATATCCTTAAGGTATAAACTTCACCAGATGGCATTTCCCCACCAAAGGACAAAAGAGCACGGACTCCAAAGCACGAGGTTAAATAATTGTACACGTGGTTCATTACTGATAACAAACTATAGGGGCATTAAGGAACCACGAGTAATTATAGTCGTTGCTCCCTTGCCTTATAAATAGTGGATTATTTCCAGCTTTTCTTTCAACCCTTTTTGCACAGTTTCTTTAAAAACATCTTTAACTCCTTGATTAGTTAGTTTTGATTAATCTTGTTTAAGATGTGATTCTATTCTCAATCCTCTCATCTTCTCAAGTGCAAAGAGAAGAACACTTTCATCATTATGAAGTGTTGGGTTCACAACATGATGAAGATCTCTCCTTCTATAGATCTAAGTTATGTTTATACTTTTACTAAATTGTAAATCATGAAGACCCAAGTTGTGTGTATGCTTGGAATTATGTATATGTAGTAGATCCAAGTGATGGGTTCACTTGGATGTGTTTGTAAGGGTAGAAGATCCAAGTGATGGGTATCCTTGGATTAGGTGTTAGGTGTGTAGATCTAAGTTTTGTTAATACTTAGATATAGTGTTAGAGTCATAGATATAAGTTATGTGTATACTTAGATCTATATGTTTTATGTATTTAGGTCATAAAACATAAGGGTTGTTATGTTGGGCCATATAACATAACTCGTAGGAAGATTGGTGTAGATTGGTTCTACCTAAGATTAGAACTCGACATCTAGCCTTGTGTGGAAAATGGGAAGTAGGCGACGTGTGTGTAGATTGGTCATACCTATGATTAGGACTCGGCATCTAGCTTAGTCTCTGAAATAGTGTAAGCAATGTATATGGTTTCCTCCTCCTTGAAAGGAGCTTGTTGACTAGTGAAGTAACTCTCGATTTGGGTACTTGAGGAGTGGAGTAGGGCGAAGAGGAGCTTCGTGAACGAACCACTATAAATCATCATGTCGGTATTTTCATTTACATTTATGTCTTTACATCTAAGTCTTTACTTTTATAGTTGCATACTTATGTTGTGTGTATTTTTGTGCATCACATAATATATCTAAGTTGCGGAAAAGCTAAGGCTTAGTACGTGTGTGCTTCATGTTTAGATTATGGTAGACTGTGCATCATTTAGTCTAAACATCTTAGTTGCGGAAAAGCTAAGACTTAGTACGTGTGTGCTTAGTGTTAGACTATTGCTTAATGTACTCTTGATTTCATGTGTTTGTGTGTTTACTTACTTATAGTTATTATCTATGACAAACACATCTCATATTAAGTCAAGCTTGATAAGGAATTTGATATAAAGGATTTTTAAGTTTTCAAATTAACAGTGTTTCTACGTCCACTGTTGGCGGTTCTCTAAATGAACCCGCGGTGCTTTATTGATAAAGAACCGCGCTCACAATTAATGAACCACGGTCAGTGGATTAAACGAAAAAGTTTATATAACTTAACGAGAAACGTAGTCACCCCTACATTTCTACAAAGGTGTTTTTCACTTTCTCACATTTATTTTCCTTTTTCTTGATCATTAGCAAACTTAGGTTAATACCATAACCAAATTTAGAATCTCTCTGTAGTTCATTTGTGAATGTCTATTTACTATTAAATTGCTTCTTTTTAGTGGAGTAAAAGTTAAACAATACTAACATATTTATTTAAACGTGTAGACTCCAAACATTTACTAATTTATTTTTTGACATCAACTATGAATTTTCAAATTCGTTCTGTATTCACCAATATGGTGAAATTTTAATGACACAGTGGCACGGTATTATCCATGTATATATTTTATATTTTTTTACGTATGATTTTCATTATACAAAGTATGACTGTTAACTTAATATAAATAATCCTAACCCTATAATATATTGCATTTTCATCTAACTTCTCCCGATTCTAAACCTCCATTAATGCATGAACCCTAAATTGATTGATGACTAGTATTTCACTGTGAAATACTAATGACAAAAGGTAATTGATCGTTGTTTCAGTTTCAAAAACTCTAATTGGTTTTAATTTTTCGTTTTTAGTTTGAGAACCCTAATTAATTTCAGTTGTTAATAAAAACTCTAATTTTCAAACAACTTAATCATTTTTATAACCCTATTTTTCAGAAACCTTAATTGATTTTAATTTATTGTTTATGTTTTGAGAAACCCAAACTGGTTTCAATTGTTGATCAAACCCCCATTTTTAGAAAATGTAATAATTTTTGTAACCCTCTTTTTCAGAAACCTAATTGTGTTTGCATCTCCGAAATTCGCTTAGGTGCGGCCAGATATTGGTATCTTTTTTGTTGTGATTCATATTTCTTTCCAGAAAATTATTTATATCTATTTTAGGTATAAAAATATCAACTCAGTACATAAGTTATTCACAGAATATTTGCGTGTGTTAAGAAAACAGGAAAATCTGTTTAGTTATAATAGATTTTTCTGACTATGGTATATATTTTTCTTTGAGAACAAGTCAAGTTTTGAATATAAATATAACCTTTCTCATTTAGTTTTCACAGACAGAAAAACCACAGCTCCATCACCAGTATTATTCTAGCAGTTCGTCGATCAGAAACACGCAAGTCTTTCGTGTTCTTTCAGGCAAGTTTGTCCAGCCCGACTGTACAACAGTTTTGAACGTTGTACTATGGGAGACACACGACAAATCTGTTTTAAGGGAATCGTGTTAAACATGAGCCTTGTCTCATACATTTACTGCTTTTACTATTAGTTATTTAATTTCTATTTTTATATTATGTTAGTTTTATTAACTGCAATCTGATTTATACTAATAAAAGTATACAATTTTTCCTACATTTATCAGACTCACACGCGAGGCACGATATTTTTGGCACATGAAATGGCTGATCACGTCCTGATAAAAACGGCCTAATGCATTCTCACTTGCCACATCATTAGAATATTGATTAACCATTTTTCTTTTAACACACAACTATTGTATCTTAAGGATCAAATGGATATTCTATTGTTTCTTGCAACCACTTGTCCACGAACATATTGGTTATAATTTTTGTGGTTAAAAGTTTATTAGATTATTGATTATTCAATCTAAAAAAATGAGAATACGTAAATGATGTGACAATGTATTATGCTTTAAAATCAGTTTATCATTGCTAAAAAAAACCATATTATATCAACTGACCATATCTATGGGCCTGTTAGAAATCCCGTTGAAATTTTAGTTTTTTTTGCATTGATGTTTTAAAACATATGCAATGCATAACTTTAAGATTACAAGTCTTAGGCCTTAAGGCGAACAATTGATGAGTCAGCTATACTTTTTAAAAATTAGCCTAATGTATTCGTGTTAGTATTATGATTGAATAAGTCTAATAATTAAAAGGATTTCGACCAACGATCGGATTGAAAAATCGGACCAAACCTGGTCGATCGGACTGGATCGAAAGTATTACGGTCGGTCCTCGATTAATTCATGGTTATTGTTATATTCGATTCCGGGTTCGGGCCCGATTCGGTCCCGATTCATTCTTACAAGTGATTATGTCTTATAGGACCGAACATAATCGAAGACCAATCAAATCATTTTTTACCGGTCTTAGTCTTCATAATAAATCTAATCAATCCGGGTCGGGTTTTGTCGTCCGGTCCGGTCGGGACCAGCCCTAAACCCTAGATAAGAGTGTAGTTAAAGATTTTCCCTCGCAACATGAACATCACGTAAACAAAAATTTCTTTTTTTTCAACTTTAAAAACTATTTATCTCTCTTTTAAAATTATCTCTCTGTCCTATTTTATCAATGAAAGTTCTTTAATTTGTTGATCATTGTAGTTTACATGCAATGCATTTTTGATTTAAGGATTGATAAGCGGATTTGTTCATTATAACAAGTTTGTATTATGCATGCAATATGATAAGGTTATATAAGCCGAAAAGTTTTAAAATAAGAAAAAAAAGAGTTTATGAAATATAAGCCAAAAACCATATAAGCTATAACCAAAATCACTTTTCAACATATCTTTCAAACACCACAACATAAGAACTTTCAAACAAGATTTTGTAACCCAATAAAACACCTAAAATTCTTGTCGTTTAAAAATTTAAATGATAAACCTTTTATGATTTACCACACAGTTTACTCTTCGCATCAGACTGTGAATGCATATTTGCACGCTGATAATTCATCGACTATGATGACCATCTCAGAAGAATCCGAACACTCAAATCTAACCTGCAAGATCAACTATTCATAGCCATCTTGAAAAACCACAACGATGTCCGATCTGTCATATGACCTTTTGCATGCCAAGAAAGACCCCTGGTGATTATGGTACACTCACTCAAAAGTGCACTTTCTGGTAAGGCTGAGCATCGGTCCGGGACCGGACCGGACCGGTCAAGACCGGACCGGACCGAGGACCGAAATGGTCCGAACCCCTGGACCGAGACCGGACAGAAATGGTACGACTCGGTCTAGTTCGGTCCTCGATCCGGTCCGGTCTTATTAGGAATAATTGATGAGATTTTGATAAGACCGAACCGGACCAGGCCGACCGGACCGAGGACCGAATTCCTCCAAAACCCCGGACCGAAATTGTTCGGTTCGGCTCGGTTCGGTCTGGTCCGGTCCGGTTTTCCGGTCCGGGCCGGTTTTGAGTCTGCCGTGCTCAGCCCTACTTTCTAGAGGCAGACAAACAAAATCTTTAGCGATTTTGTGTATGGTCCTGTTTTGCCTAATTAGAAACTTACTTTACGCTTGCTAATGCTCAGATCAAACGGTGTCACGGTGAGGGCACCTCGCCGGTCTGAGGTGGCACCCTCGCCGGTGCTCGCCGTGACACCCACCTTTAACACCCCCAAATTTACACGCAGCGGAATCCATCTTTCGGTGCTAAACAATGATACAACAACACATAATTTATAAAGAACGACTCGAAAATAGACGTTTTAGATTTATCGTTCCTAAAACATTTGTCAGAGTAGCGTAGTCCCAAGTAATCGTTACCAAAAAAAAGTTAAAACAACATATTGGTTTGTTTTAAAAATTGAACGATAAATAAATCAAAGAGTTTGAACAACAAAAGCAGTGCACAACTTCATTCCCCGTGACCTCCAAGCTTCCACTTCTTGATTACCTGAAATACATGTGAGTAAAACAATCAGCAAAAATTCCGAGTGAATCTATAGGTTTATGAAATCAATTTGAACACAAGCAAAGATTATAAGTTTGTGGCATGCTTATAAGCATCAAATAATAATTCGCATCAACAATAATAATTGTATATAGCATAAATTGCAATAAGCTCATGGAACCGAGCCCTTAGACACTCCCATATCAGTCTAATAAGACGAGAGATTTATTAATTGTCGGTTACCTCCAGATTATTGGTACATTGCCGTATACCTGACTTCTCAATACAATATGCTCAAACAGTGTGGAGGTCGGGCCTAAGCTTCTATGACAAGTCCACAAAAACTGAACCGGGGCGGCTTCCCCCATAGATCTATTAATTGTACTAGCGGTTAACCCATCATAGGTTAATTAACGGTCCATAATTGAGGTTTTAACAAAGGCAATCACTTAATGCAATTTAAAGGCAACCACGGGTCCATTCATAGAGGGACAAAGCATACCATAAAAATCTTGTGTTCTAAGTTTATAAAACATGTATTCCCCCTCGCGGGTTTAAAATCATTTAATAACTAGTATAAAGCGAGGCTATAGACTCACGTTGATAATGAAAGGCGGATTATCGGCTACGGGCGTGCTTCGGTCACGGAAACCTATATAAATAATAATCGGTCTTAGACTCTTGTCTAATGACTTTTATCAAAATAACAATATACATATGATGATTTTGTACATATGATGATGATCAAGTGGGTTTATATATCCTTGTTTACTCATTTTAGTGTTTACGTATTGGTAACTTTTTACTAGTTTACTAGTTTTACCTACTTACCTATTTTAAGTCCAATAAGCTTAGTATAAGTTCTTTAACTTGTTTTAATCCATTTTATACCTATATTATCAGTATCTATACTTTCCATGTTGGGCCCAAATGGGTTAAGCCCAATAAGTCCTTTTTATAAGTGTTTAACTTATTTAGTCCAATTATTAGTCCAATATGCTTAGTTAGCTCGTTAATGTCCGTATGTCCTATAGTTCGGGTTTTATCGGTTTTTACTTGTATTAGTTACTTATATATCAGTATATGACTTTTAAAAACTTTACATTAGACGAGTTTGATCGTCTAAGTTTTATTTGGCGAAAAACGTTAATTTTACGGTAATAGCCGAAAAAAGTCGTAAAAATCAAGTTTATAGTTTTTATTACTTATAAGTATTATTCCACAACCATTTATATAATTCATCCATTTAATTAACCTTTTACATATTTATATAAATAAGTTTCATAAGTTAGTGGGTTTTTATTTTACATTTTATACAATAAAATTTGAGTGCTTATATAATAATAATAAACATTAATTCTCAAAATCTGATTTTTATTTTCATCTTCACCATTTTTATCATATCTAGAGTTCTATAATGAATTAGAAGCTCATTTTTGGGTGGCATGATCTTCATATTATGTGCTACATTTAACTTAGTTATAGCTACTGATCATTTTAAGTTTATCTATGCTTAACAGTCCCTACAAAACAGCTTATTCAGATTAGCACACCTATTTTGTTTTGATCATATCTCACTCATTATAATGATTCCATTGCATGGCCAACTCTCACATGTGTATAACATCTTTTACTTACTGTAAATGGATTATACCATGCAAGTTTATCAGTTCAAGTTTTAGTTACATACTGTTTTTATACAGCCAACTCAATAAGCATGATTTTAGCCTTATTCTTCATGGTTATTAACATGTTTAAGCATATTTATCAACACTTGATCCCCACACAACATTTTTATCATCATATATACATCATATACATATACAATAAGAAAGAAAATACATTTGTTCTTTACAAAAATAACAAGAGAAAATGAAGAGGATGATCTTCTTTACCAACCAAGTGTATTTCTTGTTTTTGGAAGTCAAGAACTTGATGAACACCAAAAGTAACTCCAAGATCATCAAACACCAAGAACAATAGTTGAGAAATCAGCCCTAGGACACAAGCAATCACCTCCTATGTTGTTAATATGGCCACCAAATGATCAAGGCTTCAACATAACTCCATGATAGAGCTAGATAACATGTATTTCATGGCTAGAAAAGATCAAATAGGGGTGTTTGTTCTTAAAAGTGGATGGAAAGGGGTGGAGGTTTAGAGAGAGTTTGAGGTTGTTTGCATGTATGGAAAGATGGTATGTGTGATGTGGTGGAAGGTTTGATGGTTTTAGCTAGTAGTGGCTTAAAGTGTAAGCTTAGTCTTACACTTGTAGCTAACAAGTTAACAAGATGCCACATATTGATGTGGTGTCTTGTTTGTGCCATCCCATGGTGCTAGTGGGGTGGGATAATGGATTTTGTCCCACCTCACTAATTTACGGGTATCCCTCGATTCTAGTTTTCTTGATTTGCGTGCCCTCGGGTCGTTTCACGAAAAACGTTTTTATAAATTATGAATCAATGTCACAAAACGAATCCAATAAAAATTGTCTCATCAAAAACGGAGTTCAAAAACGTAAATACGTAATCCTAAGGTTTCCGGTTTAGTCGTAAAGGACGCTAAATTATGCACGTAAGCCCAAATTTAAATCCGTAAATTGTGAGTTCATCAACCATCACAAAAATAAGTTTCAAAATATTATACGAGAAAATATTTCACTACCTGAAAATGTTAGATTGTACTTTTTAAAAGTTTAAACGCACACGAAAAATAATAACATAACGACTCGATACGTAATTGAAACGATATCGTCGAAAGTATTAAATATCGAAACTATCGATAATAAAATATAACATTTTTTGGCATCCGTCGGTATCGCGATCACTAGTAGTCCTCGTTGCTCGTCAAAATATTAAAATATAATATTTAATATCGGTTTCAACTTAAACCGTTAAACATAATAATATTTAACGTTATAAAATACTTCAAAATAATTGAAAATAGAATTAAATTATGACCTTATTTTTACGGGTTTTACATCCTCACCACCTTAAGGGAGCGACGTCCCGGCGCTCAACTCGCCTCATACACGAGTTGTTCACTACCCGGAAGGATGACGACATTCCTTATAAAGAAGTCTTCACGTTCCTACCAAACGATCTCCACTGGTTCTTTTACCAAACGCAACTTGTCGTCAGGTTGTATCTCACCAAAAGGAATAAATAAATCCTTATCCACAAGTCACCCGTCAAGCTCGACACATGAAAATTTTATGAATCACACGAAGCTCATTCGACGACAAGAATAGATGACAGGGTTTACGGGTAAGTCTAGTTAAAAAGAGGATGTTGCAAATTAAAGGATATCCATCGGCCGGATAGTCATGGACACACATAAAAAAGAACTAACAAGAAAAACATTTTCGTCATCGGAGGGTGCTCACACGCGGGTCCTTACTCAAAAGATAATACAAAGACACCATCTCACTTTCGCCAACGCGCATTAAAGTCTCAATAAACATCGTTGTTGAAAGTCAAAAAGATATTTCATAATATGTGTTCTACATAATCGGACGTCATCGGATGATGCCGTCTCAAGTTCTCACAACTTACGATCAATTGACTAGATCACACATTATTAAGTACATAAAAGAACAAGGTCGGACATAAACATCGATTATAGATCTCCACCGTTAATCATCGGGAAAACCTTGAACGAACCCTTGATAATAACCACTTAATCTCAAGAGTCTTTCCACTTGTGGTGTCGGCTTCAACATGCTCCTCGAGGTTGTAACAAATTTATTAACTCCATTCATTAAGAGATTCGGTCCTCAATCATTCCACTAGTACACGCGTAAATCCTGGTGACACTTATCGTTTCTTCTTATACACCGCTTCCCAAGATTAATTTTAAACTCATAATAAAATAGTGATCTTCAATACGAGGAACATAACGATATAAAAATAAACTCAATAAACGCATAAACGGACAAGATGTGGTAAAATGATTTAAGATTAACGATCGACGAGAGATCTCGACTCACGTAATCGTAAAACATAATTATTCACAATACTAGAAATATGAGAGCGAAGAATGAATTAAATATTAACATTAAAATAAAGTTTGTCACAATTATCCGTCCCGGATTTGGTATTACCTTAAGACTCAATTGAGGTACTTTCTTGATAAAGATGATATATTAAAAATAGAAGTTAAATAGCTTCATAATTTATTTTGGTTGTCTTAAGAATCTTTGAAAGATTGACATAGATTTATTAATTAAACTCGTATTGATGGTTACAATTAGAAAATATAATTTCTAAATTAAATCATTATTAGGAATATAAATTAAACTGGTAATTTCATTACATTAAAAGTATGATAAATCAATTAGTTCAAAAGATATAGTATAATTTCATGTTAGACATTAGTTTTAGTTATACAAAATATGATGTATAAATTTGACCTTTTACTTGTAATGGTTATTTTGATAATTGAAAATCATTGGAAAATGTATAAAAGTTCCATAAAAATTTTATAATACTTTGTAGAAATACATAAAGGTGTTTATTATTTCAAAATAACATGGGATGTATTCGGGTTTCCAAATGTGACAAGATAACAAATGAATACGAATGGAAATAATGGTTAATAATCAGTTCGAAATTAGCGGTACAAAAGGGACGAAGCAAATGTCGTATGAATTCTTAAAGAGAATAATAAAATAAGGGCGTTGAAAGTAAGACAATAAGAAATAATAGATTAGACAAGTTGTCAATTTTGTTAGTGCGGTCGATGGTTCACCAATATCAGCTCGTTAACTTAGCGGTGGTCGATACATGATCGGAAATAAAATCCATACAAAATTTTTAATAAATAAAATTCCTAATAATCACTTGTAATTAAAACAAATCAAATGAACGATGTTAGTGTTTAAAGAGAGAAGTCAAAGCACAGTTCACAAGAGTGGATTTCGAGACAAACGAGAGTGACGGACGTCATCCCGGATATACGGAAATCACTCTAATGATAATTCATTATTCACGTGCGGTGACATTCCAAAGATCTACCCAGTCGCATAAAGAAGATTGGACGAGAAGGAAGGATAAAACATTGAGACTTTCAAGTCATTTATCAACAGTCGGTAATTAGACGAACGGTCCAAAGAAATCAGTTATAAGACAAAATGAAGTAACAAGTGGAAAAACAATCATCGAGTAAAAACTTACTTAAAATCACGTAATTCGTTTAACGAAAGGTAAAAAAATAAACATATGTGGATGCATAGAAGTTGTGCTACTTGCATAAAATATGAAGGTTTTCAAAACTTCTTTTCACATTTTATTTATCTTTATCATAAATACAAGTAAAAAGTTCTTTATTATCAAGATTTTTAAGGTGACTACTATTCAGCCTAGCATGGCTCCTTCTAAATTAGACATAGGTGATCAGGCCATGTATAATTTAGGGCTAGCAATACAGTGCTCAATTTTGTCGAAAAGTATTACGTTTCTTATGTTTATATAAACCATGCCATTTGTAAAATGGAATTTAAAAATAGTTTATGAATTTATAGTTTACAAGTAATTTGTGAGATACTCAATAAGCAACTTTTAATGTTACAAAAAGTATTTTATAAGACCAAAGTAAAAACAATTGGTGAAAATAATCGTAAAACAATATCAGATTTATTTATAATGTGACATTATGACAATGGATAAAGTAGTCAAAGTTTTGCAAAAAGTGGCAAATAGTAGCTCATAAAACAACCAATGAAATGGTTACAAGTTGTTAAGGTTTCAAAAGGTTATAAGGTTAGACGAAACGCCATGAGACACGCGATAATATTGACGAAGAAGAATGTGAAGGCAAAACTTCAAAACTCAACCCAAATCAGTGGAAGGTTAGAGAAGAAAAAAAAATAATATCGAATGACAAAAGAGTCATATATATGAAAAGAATAAAACAATCCACATGTGTATTCTATGTAAGATACTCGACACAACATGCTTTTAAGAAAGTATATTATTCGTTTTCAAATTACCCCATTATTCCGGTAATTGCTAATCCTGTACTGTTTCTATTTTTAAACATTTTCACATGCATCTAGTATTCGTTAGTTGTAAAATAATATTTGTTAAAATTTTACGATCTCAAATGAAATCAAAACAGCTTAGAAACATTTAAAACTCATGTTCTGAATTTTCTATCAGATTTAACTTTTAAATATGAGCCGATTAATTGACCCGATAAACGACATCTCCAAGACTCGGAGTTTAAAACATTTTGATGCAAAACGACGTTTCAGACGACTTTCTAGTTTTACCCGAGACCTGAAAACCAATGTAAAATGACCAAAATACCCCTGCAAGTTCTGTGCAGGTTTGACTATTTTATTTTAAAAACGCAGGTTTTACTTTTAAGTTTTGACCTGTTTATACTGCCCCTACAGTTTCTGCATAAAGTGTATTTTTCGACACTTCTTAACGGCTCAAAATATATACATATATACACACATGTCTTGTGGATTTTATAACAACGAAAAATAAATCTCGTAATGAGCATCAAATAAAATATACCATGGTGAATGACAGAAAATGCTTCAAGGTATTCAACACGAAATTTAGGAAGCAAGACGATGAAAGACGTTCGTAATTTAGATTTCAAAATGCAATGTAGGCAAATCTCCTTGGTGCCACGATTGTCAAAAACACAAAATATAACAAGAAAAGAATGGAACATTAACATGCTACACTCCGAGAGCGAGAAGGTTAATGAAAAACAAATGATACAATTTTATATAAGTAAAATCGTATCCCAATTCTAGTGCCATAATCTAGACGATGATTTATAAAATGACTATGACGTTACCGAGATATAAGTGAACAATACACTTCGGAGTCGATACATATAAATGTCAATAATTAGCGGTTAGTCTATTCCAAGGACACATTGAGCTACACAATGGTCTAGAAATTACGTTTCAAGACGTCTAAACACAAACAGTCGGAAGACGATTTGGATATCTATATAGATATCACAAAGGGTTAAACAATGAAAGTAACGCGCGTAGATGAAGTTATGTAAGGTCATAATATAAAAATTTTGCAATAAAAGCAATTTAAATAGTTCAAAAATAAATACAGAAAGATCTTGAAAATTCATTTTATTTATTTAAGTAAGTTAATCATTAATAAATGATAAACTTTTATCGAAAAATTTAATGACATAAATATATATCGATAAAAGGATTATAGTATTTATTTATAAATACTTGGCAATAAAAGGATACGTAATAACGTATACTAAAGTTGTAATCCCAGAAGTAGCTTGAACCTGAAGTCACGCGAAATCATGTGCACCGACTCTTTGAAAAATAAAATTGACAGTTATAGTTTAGGTTTTTAAAATAAAGACCTAGTTCTCTATAACTCATGGCTCTGGTACCAATCTTTAACACCCCCAAATTTACACGCAGCAGAATCCATCTTTGGGTGCTAAACAATGATACAACAACACATAATTTATAAAGAACGACTCGAAAATAGACGTTTTAGATTTATCGTTCCTAAAACATTTGTCAGAGTAGCGTAGTCCCAAGTAATCGTTACCAAAAAAAAGTTAAAACAACATATTGGTTTGTTTTAAAAATGGAACGATAAATAAATCAAAGAGTTTGAACAACAAAAGCAGTGCACAACTTCATTCCCCGTGACCTCCAAGCTTCCACTTCTTGATTACCTGAAATACATGTGAGTAAAACAATCAGCAAAAATTCCGAGTGAATCTATAGGTTTATGAAATCAATTTGAACACAAGCAAAGATTATAAGTTTGTGGCATGCTTATAAGCATCAAATAATAATTCGCATCAACAATAATAATTGTATATAGCATAAATTGCAATAAGCTCATGGAACCGAGCCCTTAGACACTCCCATATCAGTCTAATAAGACGAGAGATTTATTAATTGTCGGTTACCTCCAGATTATTGGTACATTGCCGTATACCTGACTTCTCAATACAATATGCTCAAACAGTGTGGAGGTCGGGCCTAAGCTTCTATGACAAGTCCACAAAAACTGAACCGGGGCGGCTTCCCCCATAGATCTATTAATTGTACTAGCGGTTAACCCATCATAGGTTAATTAACGGTCCATAATTGAGGTTTTAACAAAGGCAATCACTTAATGCAATTTAAAGGCAACCACGGGTCCATTCATAGAGGGACAAAGCATACCATAAAAATCTTGTGTTCTAAGATTATAAAACATGTATTCCCCCTCGCGGGTTTAAAATCATTTAATAACTAGTATAAAGCGAGGCTATAGACTCACGTTGATAATGAAAGGCGGATTATCGGCTATGGGCGTGCTTCGGTCACGGAAACCTATATAAATAATAATCGGTCTTAGACTCTTGTCTAATGACTTTTATCAAAATAACAATATACATATGATGATTTTGTACATATGATGATGATCAAGTGGGTTTATATATCCTTGTTTACTCATTTTAGTGTTTACGTATTGGTAACTTTTTACTAGTTTACTAGTTTTACCTACTTACCTATTTTAAGTCCAATAAGCTTAGTATAAGTTCTTTAACTTGTTTTAATCCATTTTATACCTATATTATCAGTATCTATACTTTCCATGTTGGGCCCAAATGGGTTAAGCCCAATAAGTCCTTTTTATAAGTGTTTAACTTATTTAGTCCAATTATTAGTCCAATATGCTTAGTTAGCTCGTTAATGTCCGTATGTCCTATAGTTCGGGTTTTATCGGTTTTTACTTGTATTAGTTACTTATATATCAGTATATGACTTTTAAAAACTTTACATTAGACGAGTTTGATCGTCTAAGTTTTATTTGGCGAAAAACGTTAATTTTACGGTAATAGCCGAAAAAAGTCGTAAAAATCAAGTTTATAGTTTTTATTACTTATAAGTATTATTCCACAACCATTTATATAATTCATCCATTTAATTAACCTTTTACATATTTATATAAATAAGTTTCATAAGTTAGTGGGTTTTTATTTTACATTTTATACAATAAAATTTGAGTGCTTATATAATAATAATAAACATTAATTCTCAAAATCTGATTTTTATTTTCATCTTCACCATTTTTATCATATCTAGAGTTCTATAATGAATTAGAAGCTCATTTTTGGGTGGCATGATCTTCATATTATGTGCTACATTTAACTTAGTTATAGCTACTGATCATTTTAAGTTTATCTATGCTTAACAGTCCCTACAAAACAGCTTATTCAGATTAGCACACCTATTTTGTTTTGATCATATCTCACTCATTATAATGATTCCATTGCATGGCCAACTCTCACATGTGTATAACATCTTTTACTTACTGTAAATGGATTATACCATGCAAGTTTATCAGTTCAAGTTTTAGTTACATACTGTTTTTATACAGCCAACTCAATAAGCATGATTTTAGCCTTATTCTTCATGGTTATTAACATGTTTAAGCATATTTATCAACACTTGATCCCCACACAACATTTTTATCATCATATATACATCATATACATATACAATAAGAAAGAAAATACATTTGTTCTTTACAAAAATAACAAGAGAAAATGAAGAGGATGATCTTCTTTACCAACCAAGTGTATTTCTTGTTTTTGGAAGTCAAGAACTTGATGAACACCAAAAGTAACTCCAAGATCATCAAACACCAAGAACAATAGTTGAGAAATCAGCCCTAGGACACAAGCAATCACCTCCTATGTTGTTAATATGGCCACCAAATGATCAAGGCTTCAACATAACTCCATGATAGAGCTAGATAACATGTATTTCATGGCTAGAAAAGATCAAATAGGGGTGTTTGTTCTTAAAAGTGGATGGAAAGGGGTGGAGGTTTAGAGAGAGTTTGAGGTTGTTTGCATGTATGGAAAGATGGTATGTGTGAAGTGGTGGAAGGTTTGATGGTTTTAGCTAGTAGTGGCTTAAAGTGTAAGCTTAGTCTTACACTTGTAGCTAACAAGTTAACAAGATGCCACATATTGATGTGGTGTCTTGTTTGTGCCATCCCATGGTGCTAGTGGGGTGGGATAATGGATTTTGTCCCACCTCACTAATTTACGGGTATCCCTCGATTATAGTTTTCTTGATTTGCGTGCCCTCGGGTCGTTTCACGAAAAACGTTTTTATAAATTATGAATCAATGTCACAAAACGAATCCAATAAAAATTGTCTCATCAAAAACGGAGTTCAAAAACGTAAATACGTAATCCTAAGGTTTCCGGTTTAGTCGTAAAGGACGCTAAATTATGCACGTAAGCCCAAATTTAAATCCGTAAATTGTGAGTTCATCAACCATCACAAAAATAAGTTTCAAAATATTATACGAGAAAATATTTCACTACCTGAAAATGTTAGATTGTACTTTTTAAAAGTTTAAACGCACACGAAAAATAATAACATAACGACTCGATACGTAATTGAAACGATATCGTCGAAAGTATTAAATATCGAAACTATCGATAATAAAATATAACATTTTTTGGCATCCGTCGGTATCGCGATCACTAGTAGTCCTCGTTGCTCGTCAAAATATTAAAATATAATATTTAATATCGGTTTCAACTTAAACCGTTAAACATAATAATATTTAACGTTATAAAATACTTCAAAATAATTGAAAATAGAATTAAATTATGACCTTATTTTTACGGGTTTTACACCACCCCCCTTCGCCGCTCCCTATTCGCCATTCTTCGACGAGCTGAAAAGGTAAGATTTGTAGGGGCCACTTGTAAAAACAACCGTTTAGGCAACTGTTTAAAAAAATATATTTTTTTACACTAGATGGATTTGCTCTAAAGATCCAAAAGGGTGTCTCAATCATTAATCAGAATTTGATTTTCTGGATCTTTAATATTTTTTTTATTTTTTTATAAATAAAATAAAAATAAAAATGGTGGAATAATATGAAGAAGATGAGTGTTTATGTTTGAGATTAACGTTAAATAAAAGGATCCAAATTAGATTACAGTAATATAATATATATATATATTTTTTTGTATTATTTTTTTTATTTTTTTTGGATATATAGATACAATGTGGTGTATGTATAGCCGTATAGGTGAAGACTCAAAGAAAGAAGATGAGAGAGTGTTTGGTGAGTTATTTTTTTATAAGCTAACTCCGTTTTGACGGGATTGAGTATCGTTGTTGTTGTTAAAAATCGGAAAAAAATAATTTGTTTAGTGGTTATAGAGATTTATGAAAGATGATGAACGAAATTTTCGACCCTATTTTATATCGTATTATTTTCGTATTGTGCTTTTTTTCGTATTTGTATTTTTTTTAAGTATTTGTATTTTTATTTGAAGTATTTGTAATTTTTAATTTTATGAAATGAATTTTTAGTTTGTGTGAAAAATGAAAAAAAGAAATAAAATGGTGAGTGGTGGGACCCAAGTGAAGAGGAGAGAGACTAGTTGTGAGTGAGAGGGTGTTTAGTTGGTTTTTTGTTTTGGTTAGTTGAGATGATGTGGCGCTGAGGTGGCACAAGTGAAGAGGGGTGAGTTCTTCGTGACACCTTTTACTCTCATAAACTATAATTTGAACAAGGGTCAGTTAGGTGTTCTATTGTCATCTATACTCGTGAAAGTACAACAGATCAATTACCCCGGCATTGTTGATTTCACTCTCACCTTAACAAATACCACACACAAAAAAGTAAAAAAGGGGATGGAATGGTTACACCGTATTATTGCTATTTGATTTCACCTTTCTCAAGAATTGCGATATTGAACAAACAAGATTTTATTAGTAGATAAATATGGCTCGGCCCGGTTTGCGGGTTTAGGGTCCATTAGGGTTTCATATGTACTCACCACTATAAATGGTGAATCAATAACACATAATATTCATGGGTTTATTCATTCTAAAAAAAATTCGATCCGAACACTAAAACCCTAAACCAAATTTGCCGTCACTTTTCCATCAAACCATTCTATCCCTAAAAGATTTCTAACCTTATTCCTTTCATCCTATCATCAGTGGTTTCTTTTCCATTCATTATTGTATCATCTTCTTTAATACGGAGTATGTTTTTTTACACATCTCTTGTTTTTTGTTCTACACTGAAGCAATAAAGATTCTTTGTATGGTTAAAAAATGGTAAAATGTTTTAATATTTGTTTTTTTATTATTGTTGTACTGCATCTTCGATCTAACAAACCTAAGAGTTTTCAACTTGCCGCTCAACTCTACAAAATAACTAAACTTTTTTGTTTCATCTTCGTATGTTGGTGATTTGTGCAAAGGTCACAAATCCACATGGTTGTCTATTTGGTTGGATGTTTGAGCAAAAGTCACAATCCACATTTGACATTTATGAAGAGGAATTAAAGGTTGTGCAGGGCTTTGTGGATTTATGTTGATGTGGTTGAAGTTTAGGAAGATAATTGAAGGTGTAGGGTCTTATTTATGTTTTAATATCCATGTTTTAATTTGTTTTCTTTTTCTAGTTTACTATTTCAGTCCGAGCTTTCGTGATTCACCATTTATAATGGTGATTACATATGAAACCCTAATGGACCCTAAACCCACAAACTGGGCCGGGCCATATTTATCTACTAATAATAACTAGTGGGCTAGTGGCGTAAAATTGAGGTGCGAGTCCCAAATGAATGCTTTCCAGGTGAGAACCTTTGAGAGTACCGCCTTGTCTAATAACTGGAGTATTGATATATTTGGATGATGACAAAAAATGAGACGTTGATTTCGCTGGCTTGTTCTCCAATTTTATAAGAAACTCCTTGTTCCTCTAGCGCCAATTTACCAAAGCACTATGAAGCACACTCCATGCTAAATCTTACTTAAAGGCGATGGAATGGAATGAACAAAGACCCTATTAGTCACATCACCCACCAACTAAGAACTTTAAGCCAACCAGGCTTTACCTTGGAGCAATGAAGGAAACTATTGATTTTTCTGACCCGCGATTTTATACTTTGAAGCTAGTAAGAAATTTGACATAAATCACAAGATAGAGGATAAAGAGTTCAATGGATTACTTAACTAATATATCCAACTACAAGAGAGTTTTTACTACTACTAGAATTCCAATCAAACAACAAGACAACTATCAATAAAAGTAGGTTCGTCTGGAGTCTTATAAAAAAATTTTGAATGAAGGGATTTTATTAGAAAAGAGCTAGCAGGAAGCTAGCTAGGCTAAGAAAAAACATCGAAATAGCGTTTGGCGGGTCATTTAACCACGCAACTCAATTAACATTAATCTTCTTACATCTCTATTGGATTATTTTATTTATAACTCGCCAAACTAGCTAAAATTCTAGCTTCTGAAAGAATTAATTTTTCCATCTTTTCGTTGACACGATGGAGGAGAACATGGTCTAAAGTTCCCGGAAAAATATGTATTTGGAAAATTACATCCTAGCTAGAATTATTTTTACCAGTAATAATGCTCACATGATTCATCTATATTCTTATGTGTAAAGCTTTAAGATGATCATAAGAATCTACGCATTCTATAAAATAACAGGCACTCTAATAAGAAATGAATGTGAGGGATTACATACAATGATGCTCGATTTCATCCTCACTGCAAGAATTAGCTCAAGGTAGTGTAGAGTTCGAAAATTCTCATCTTACTATGCTTCTATTGAAGCATAATCTTTCAGATTAAGCTCCACTTCTTCTACCACTCCCAACTTTCGAAACCAACGGGCCAATTTCTCTGAAGCTTCTTTCCCGATCATTATACCATCCTTTTCCAAATCAATAAGAAAATCAAGCACTTCCTTAAGATTCTTGTCCTTCTCATAAACATCCAACATCAAACTTATACACTTGTCATTAGGAAGAATTCCAGCTTTCCTTATATTCTCAAATGCAACACAACCTTCCCTATTTTGACCTGCAACTACATATGCGTTGATAAGGACAACACATATCTTATCATCAGGAATAATACCCACGATCTGATTTGCGTAAAAGATTCTTTGCGCTCCTACACTATCACCACTCATGGAGTACGCCCGTAACATTTCCTTATAAACATCAGTTTTTGCATAAACTTGTAAAGATTCCATTTCTCTAAGAAGGGTTTCTGCGTCATTTAACATTCCAGCTCTCATGTATGTCATAACCATTGAATTCTTGGTTTTTAAATTATAAGATAGAGGATAAAGAGTTCAATGGATTACTTAAATAATATATCCAACTACAAGAGACTTTTTACTTCTACTAGAAATCCAATCAAACAACAAGAGCCAGCTATCACTAAAAGTAGGCTCGTCTAGAGTCTTTCATTTTTAATAATGGAGGGATTTTATTATAAAAGAGCTAGCAAGAAGCTAGGCTAAGCACAAAACATAGAAATTGCGTTTAGCGGGTCATTTAACCATGCAACCAAGTTAACATTAATCTTCTTAGAGCATCCACAACCAAGTGACTTCGCATATGTATAATACAACTATTAAACAGTGTAATCCATTGTACTATATTGAGTTTAATAAGAAAGAAACAAATTCATCATGGCCCACATATATAAGAACTGCTTGCATCTCAAGTCAAAGGATTTAGTAATGTAAATCATTTACAAGTTTCACTTAAATACGCCGATCCATAAAGTGATTGACTTGTTAGTAGGAGATGTCCAATATACAACTTTTGGATATTGTATGAGTTGGTGAACCATTCTTGCATATTCTACGAATATTATCATCTCTCATATATGTCTTAATTCAATTATATTTCCATATAATCAATCGACATAGACAATTTAGAATAACATATTATTCAAGGATTTAAACATGCAAAAATAGGACCAATAAATATTAAATAAAACGAACATATCCAATGCTTCAATTCACAAAATAAATATTGTTTAACAATATTCTTTATCCAAATACTAAAAGATCAATGCATGAAAACCTTAGTTGAAAATCATGCCTCAAGATATGACAATCATACTTGTTGTCAAGGCAAATATTTCATATAACTTTACTAGTTTTGATATTTGAAATTTTGAGAATACTTATTTCAAATTCATAATTGTGAAAATCTTTGAACATATATAATGATTGTTATTATGTACGTTTCTACATATGAACACACAAAAAAATGGGAGTATTGTTGTTGTACATCCTATAAGATGTGTAAGTCCAACAAAATACCTTATTGAAAACAATCTTCTTTAATAGCTTCTTAAACTATAAAGTATTCTTTATTCTTTTAATATGTATTGCAACATTATGCTCAATTTGAACATAGTTAGTGCACATGGTCATCATCAAGGATGAAATCATACCATGATTAGTATTGAGTGTTATCTCAATCATGCTATCATCCATGTCTAGAAACATCACTATGATATATTATAATCTATAAACTATAAATTATTACTATGATAATATTTGGTGTCTTTCTAAACTCTAAGTTTGTGGACAATGATAATTACATCTTATTATAATATAAAATATTTATTACTTGGAACAATTCAAGTTAGTAATAATCATTATACCCGAAACAAATCTTATCATAACATTTGTACTAATCATCTAAATGATTTTCTCTTTAAGCAATAATTGTTGTCAAATCTTCTTGTACTTATACAAGTTTTACAACTATCCATACACACAATATGATTTACATGATGAATCCCTTAAGTTTTCATCTTATGTCAACTCCCATCAAATGAGATATATTCATTGAGACTTTCTAAATGATATTTCACGTTGTGTTAGATTTTATTAACCACAAATGTTTATTACAATAAACATACATATTGTAACACCCCCAAATTTACATAATTCAATACAGCGGAAGACTCGTTGGTGTTACGGGATAGCACATTACTCACATCATAGACAACGCTTAAAAATCGCGTCATTTAATAATAAAGCATTTCCATTCATTAATATCAAATTTACATAGGTCCCAAGTCATAGTATTTCATACAAGTTTACAAATGATTTGAATGGAAATTGTTATTTAAGTGCGGGCCATGAATTCTTTGTTGTCTTCCCGAAATTACCTTCAAGTACCTGAGACAAAACATGTTAAAAGAAAAGGTCAGCGATAACGTAGAGTGAATTCATAGAGTTTTTAATGAAATCCATCAATATAACATCGGTATAAAATTATTACCGAAAATCATTTTGTACAAATCTTTGTAATAGGCCATAAAATAGCCAAAGTCATTTTATACAAATCTTTATCAAAAATTATAATATAGGCTTTCGCCTTCAAAATCATTATACGAACCATTGTCGTTAAAAACATCATACAATACGTTTTATAACGTTGTATAAAGTTAAATAATAACCGTTATATGAATATGGTTATATAAAACCAAAACACGAACATAATATCAATAATAAGACCCCGTATTGCTAGTTAGGCAATATATCGTAATTCAGTGCATATAGCAGTATTTCGTTATTTGGATTATTATAAGCCGCATGACATTGTTACCTTACTACAACAAACAACGGGTAGCTAACCCGAAACTCATTTGCCCATCTAAATTAGCGTGTCATCACAATAATCACGCTTGTGTAAATCTTCTCATACATAAATTCGCTTACCAATCAATGTGGCACGACGGGGATCAACCGTAGGCGTGAACTGGGGTGATCGTCCCCAAATAGTACTATTAATTGCATAAGCGTCTACCAAATCCCGGTAGTTCACAATTCATGCTAATGAGACTTTTAGTGACATAACCTAACTTTAATAATCCATTTCATTTCACACATCGGGTCATATAATCATTCATCGGGTCATACAATCATTCGGGTCCAAATCAATAAACAAACAATCGGGACAACTAGTGTCCTATTTCATAAAAACTAACATGTTATCTCCCTCGCGGGTTTATAAAACATTTCATAAAAACATTTAAAAGAGTGCGAGGCTATAAACTCACGTTGATGTGGGAAGGCGGTTATCGACGATTTGGATGTACGGTACGTGCTTCAATCACGGGAAACCTAGACAAATAATACTCGTCTTAGACTCTTGTCCAATGACTTTATAAAAATAACAATTATGTATACATATGATGATTTTATATATATGATGATCAAGTGGGTTTATATATTCTCATTTACTCATTTTTGTGTTATGTGTTGGGAATTTTCAAGACTAGTTACACTAGTTCAACTTGTTTACATTTTGAGGCCCAATGGGCCTATTACAAGCCCAATACTATTCATTAGCCCAATTATACTTTTATTATCAGTATTATACTTTACATGTTGGGCCCAAATGGGTTAAGCCCAATAAGTAAGTTTATAAGTGTTTTACTAACTAGTCGGGTTTATAGTCCAATAAAGTTAGCTTAGCCCGTTAATGTCCGTATGTTATATAGTTCGGGTTTTATCGGTTTTTACTTGTTATATAAGTTCATATATCAATACGTGAGTTTATAAAAGTTTATATTAGACGGGTCCGACCGTCTAAGTTTTATTTGACAAAAACGTTAATCTTTCGGTTTTAGCCGAAAAGACGTAAAACTTAGTATATAGTTTAATAACTCGCAAAAACATTTATACTTGTAATTTATATAACATGTCCTATTTTAATATCAATATATATATACCTCTTTATTTATGATTATTATCAAGTAGTGCGTTTTATATATGTATATTCTATAAATACAAAATTTTGAGTGCTTATATTATATACTATTTATTTTATCAAATCTGTCCTAAATTTTTAATCCATTAAAATGTCCATATCTAGAGTTCTATATGGAGATAGAACCTCAAATTTTTATCACAGAAACTACATGATATGTGCTTCATTTTATTCCTGTATAGCTACTGATGAATCAACTTCTAAATATTTTAATAAATTCGTCCAAAACAGTGTACGCAGATTTGCACTCTAAACTTGTTTTGATCATATCTCACTCATTTTTATGATTCCATTGTATGGCCAACTCTCACATGTGTAAAACACCTAATACTTACTGTATATTGATTCTACTTTACCATTTTATCAGTTTAACATTTGGTTACTTACTGTTTTTATACAGCCATCATATTTAGCAAGATTTTAACCATTTTACATGTGGTTTTCCATCTTTTTACCCATGTTTATCAACACCAAATCCCCACATAATATTTTTATCATCATTCATCATCATATACATATACATAAATAAAGAAATGACAAGATTACATAATCAAAATAACAAGAGGATAGGAAGAACAATATTTATACCACAAAGATTAAGTAGTTTGAAGGATCAAGACTTGGTTTTAGGTCACCAAATCTTAGAACTCTTGTATGAAATCTTCAAGATCATCAAGGGAGATGTTGGTCTTTGAAAATCAGCCCTACTTCATCTTGCAAACTACTCTTTGGATGTTAAAATCACCACCAATCTATAGAGCTTCAAAAGGGCTTCATCATATGTGTGAATAACACATGATTTCATGGTTAAAATTGATCAAATGATGGTGTTTTTGGTTGAGATGGGACGGAAATGGTGGGAGAGAAGAGAGAAAAATGAGTTGTTTGCATGAGTGGGAAATGAGGTAAATGGTTTTACCTTGGGTTGTTTTGAGGTAAAGGTGGTTTGTAACAAGGCTAAGACACTTGTCTTAGCTTGTTATGTAAGCTTGACACATATCTTGATGTGCTGGGTTAAGCTAGCCGTCCCATGTGGGGGTGAGGCAAGTTTATTCTTGTCTCATCCTCATTTAATTACGGGTACTCCTCGATTCTGGTTTCCTCGATTTGCGTGCCCTCGGGTCGTTTTACGAAAAATGTTTTTATAAATTATGAATCAACGGCACAAAACGAATCTAATAAAAATTGTCTCATCAAAAACGGAGTTCAAAAACGTAAATACGTAATCCTAAGGTTTCCGGTTTAGTCGTAAAGGACGTTAAATTATAATCGTAAGTCCTAATCTCTTTTCGTAAATTTGTGAGTTTATGAACTAACACAAATTTAAAATCTCAAAATAATATTCACGGATAAATTTATTTTCTGAAATGTCGGTCTGTCACCAAAAACGGTGTATGTAAACGTAAGCACGTAACGTAGATTCCTCCGGTTTAGACGTAGTCGATGCTACTTCAAGACGTAAACCCAAATTTCGTCCCAAAAATAAGTGAGTTCATAATATAACATTAAAATAATGTTTTTAAATAACACTTGAGAATAAAATATCAACCATAAATTGACGGATTGTCACAGCATTTACCCCTAAACAGGATCTTTGTCCTCAAAGATCATTTTATCTTACTACTCGCTTCTTATAGAGTTAAAGCCATGTGGGTATTTCCTCCACATTCGGTCTTTTCTCACAAGTGTAATTCATTACAGTACATGAGTTTCATCAAACATGACTACGGGAATAAGATCAGGCTTAATGTTGACTTACTTTCTCTATCCATGATGTTCACGGGTTTTTGATGAATGCAACTTTTCGCCGATCTAAACTTCATCAAGGAATAGTCAGATTTTCACTTGATAGGCATTTTATCAAGTTTGATATATGAAACGTAATTCACGCAGCTCTTGAAGTCCTAGGGTAGATCCGACTTATATGCCTTTCAAACCAATCTTTTACATCATCTCAATGGTCCCATACAACGGGGACTTATATCCCATGATCTTTCAGATTATCAGTTCATTTTTTCATGGTTAAAATTTTTGGCCTAACTTCGCTACCCATCTGGCACTTCAAGATCTACATTTCATATTCACATAACCTCCTACCCACTACCGGCAGTCAATAATCAGATCCTAATTTCAACAATCATTTCAGGTCTCGCGGGTCGAGTATTTTGTAAGGTTAGGTTCGCCATCATAGGAAACCTTAAACCTAAAAGACATGTCTAACTCACAATGGGTGTATGTCGGGTGTCTTCATCCTAACTCCTGCTTACAGATGCTCTAATATATATCCTCACAAGATTCGATCTTGATCCTAATACGATAATTATCAATGATAATCTCTCCAAAGGAAAACGATTTTACAGTTTATTACCAAAGGTCAATCATTCAAACATAAAACAACACTTATTGTATTTTATATCGTTACTTTACCTCGTCCCTTCGATTGGGGTGGTACACAGTACTCTCATCAAGATTCGTTCTCAATGACTTCTGAGAAAATCTCTAGAAATTCGATGCGAAGCGAGGATCTTGATAGAGATGATTGATACAGGCACACCATGTTTACACAACTCCTTTAAATACAAAAGAGTCAATTTCTTCATCAAGAATCTATCATTAACAAGAAGGATATTAGAAGATTTGGCCAGTCTGTCGACGATGACCCAAATCAAATCAAATTCAGATGATGACCTTTGCAATAGCTAGACGTTTACTAATGTATGAGGCAATGTCTGCCTTCATAATTTGCCATCAGTATAACTTCTTCAGATAGAGATACATTTAATCAGAAATGGCAGGAATAAAATACTTATACTTACAAGATTCCAACATAACTATATCTCACAATCCTTCATATTTAGGCAACCATAAACGGCCTTTTAAAACATTTAACGCCATTGGCTTCTGAATTCTAATGGTTCACATTAGTCGCGAACCTCGTTTTATTATCTATATTATCCTTTTTACAAGCATCAGTTATTTCTAAATTGTTCGGGCAAATTATTTTGCACCGTCATTATTAAGGAACGCATCCTAATTTATTCCTTATCCTTTCTACACTAGGTGTCAATATTTACATTCATCTTTCCTGACGAAATAATTATCATGTCCACAATTTACTCTGAAATTCTTTCTTCATATTTTCTAAGTTTTAGTGTCGTAAAAGATCATTTTTATTAGTTTTGCTCAATTCGACGTTTAAAGCGTCGATAAATATTACAAGTAATTAAATAATAAATATTTAATTTTATGAAACGTAACCGTAAAATTTTTAAATTTTCTCAGTTAGTCTAATTATAGAAAAATGTTCAAAATAAATTTGAATTTAATTAATACGATTTTTGTTGATTTATCGAAAATAATTAATAAGATTCGTAAATGTTCGAAAAATTTTGGTTATACTTTGGTCAAAATTTTCTTAGTTGAAAAGCAAAAATTGTCGTTTCAAATTTTCAAGTTATGGTTTAAATGTTTTCCTCAATTCCGCTTAGGTTGTCTTGAGGTATGCACGAACATTTACCCCTAAACAGGAGTTTAGTTAAATGTTCTGGGTATAAGGGAATAATCCCTCAAAAGTTCTTTTTGATAAAACATTTGTCAAAACACATTTGCACTTTCTTTTTGGTAAAACCCATAGTCTTAAAAGGGATCTAATTTTTTGAAGAGTCAATATAGATTCCATTATTTATTAATCACACGGTCAAATACTGTAAAGGATTAAGCCTTTATTCATATGTTAAATATTCAAGGTACAGGTTTTCACTACTCGGCCGACTCAGGGCATTCTACAAATCATTATTAACTCATTCTTATTCTTATAAATAAACAAATGGTCCTTAATGATCACAAGCATGAATTTAACAAATTACAGCCTACACACGTGATTCACCAAATTTATGGATGCTACATGTGTATTAGTCAATCCAAACGACATCACGTGAAACTCATAATGGTCATTACAAGTTCTAGATGTAATGATTGGAAATAGATAATCTTTTTCGCGGATGCGAAGTTGATGATAACCATGCCGTAGATCAAATTTCCTGAATATACGCTAGAACCTTGTAAATGATCGAACAAATCTATCATCTTGGGTAGTGGATATAGATTTTTAATCGTCAATTTACCTAGTTCACGATAATTTAATAAATATAAGGAATGATAACACCATAGCTCTTCATGATGACAAGCTTGGTAGAATCAAAAACTTCTCCGACAACTCTCTCAGTTGTACGGTAATTCTTTTAATTCAGATGGTGATGACGTACAGTGCACATGCCACAGGTGCAGCACCGGGAATATAATCAATACCAATTTCAACTTGCCTTAATGGCAAAAGTCTAGTTAATTCACCAACAAATACCTCCTAAAGTTTCAGATAACAGAAACATCTTTTTAATAAATTCATATTAGGTTCTTTCTAGATTACCATATCTATGATCAGTTTATAACCATTCATGGTATACTTTTAAGTCTAAAAGCAGGATACAGCCACCTATCGGGAATTATTTAAATCACTTTTGATAATCAACATTGATGTAAGTGGATGTGTATAGTGATAATTAAGATACATTATAGGGTAAATTAGAAAATTACCTTTAGGAAAAAGTAATAGTCTAATAATACCAATGACGAATTCAATTAAACACGTGAGTGAGTCGAGTTCGTTGTACACGAAGATCTTATGAATTTGAGACGTTTTGCTTTGATTTGGACAATCGATTTGAATTGGTTTTCGGTTTTTAAACTACAATTAAATTCTACCAATTTTAGGCTATTTAAAATAAACCTAAAGTGCATGAATCGTAAACCCCGCCTATTTTAAAAAAACTACAAACACTTAATTACTTAAAAATTAACACTATTTAAAATTTAAACTAATTTAATTATCTATGAAAAATTAAGTCTATTTAAAAATTATAACTTTTAATCTATTTAAAAATCTAATTAATCTTTTTTTTAAACTAATTTACCTTATTTAAGAATACTTTAAACAAAGCTATTTAAAAACTATATTTATTTAAATCTAAAGTTATAAAAATTAAACTAATTAAAATTTAAACTAATTAAACTTTTTAAAACATTTTTTATTTTTATTTTATTTATTTATTTTAAACTACTTATTTTTTTAGTATTTACTTTAATTAAAAATTAGAAGTTATATAAAAAAATAAAAACGTGACTAAGATGTATAAACTAAAACAAACACTGCCAGAATGATAAACACTATAATAATGAATTATATGAGAATAAAATCAAAAAGGCCTTTAGCCCCGTTGGTTAACACGTTACGCCTGTGACCAGGAGGTCACAGGTTCGAGTCCTGACATGTACGATTATTTTGGAATTATTTCTTTTTGACAGATATGAATATCCAGTCACAGGAGTGACTTTTTGTGAGCTTATTTGCATAAGCTGATAGGAATCAGCTTATTGAGCTTATCAGGTTAATGGAACCTGATAAGCAGAAAGTTTGAACAAATTACTAGATAGCAGTTAAAAACAATCACTTAACATCAGTAATCCAATAAAGCAGAACCACACAGATTAAACTTGTGATTAAAAATCAAACATATATCAGACTCACAAATATACAGATTAAAACAACAAGTAACGAACCCATGACCAATCTTAGCAGGTTAAATCAGCAACTACCATTACAAGAAGCATACGGCTAGTAACAGTTTAAAAGAAATTATACTAATCAGATTGCATCAGACATAATATCAGTATAAATCTCTAGTGCAAATAACATCAAGAATCAGAATTCAATATACCAATATAAACAGATTACATAAAATGTAAAGACTATAGCCGAACAGATTTCAGAAAAGAAACTAAGCAGTGAGCTAGATCGATTCTCAGCACTTACACATCCAATTCTTGTATAAATCTAGCTAAAAGAAATTTAACGCACACGCATCAATTACTTAAAAAACTCTTAGCATCAAACTGATCAGAACACATTAAAGCAGTTTAATAATATCACTCAAATTATCCATTTACTGATTAAACTAAATTACATCAACTAATAAAAGCAGTAAGTCAACAAAACAATTTATCATCACATAAGCTAAATCTAAACTTAACTCTAAATTATCAACATATAACTAAAAGAAAACGCACTCAGCAAGCCTTAATCTAATCAGACTATCACATACAATCTAAATCTCAATTCAAACATACAGTACACAGTATATCAAAAACTCAGACAGCATAACATCATTTAGCAAATTCTAAACAGATTTAAACCAACTAAAAGTCTAAGCAGTATATTAAATTAACATTTATATAAAAAAAACATGAAATTAAAAGGGATTAACACCTTTTGATGAACCCTTTGGGAAGTAGGTCAGCGCTGTGCTGCCTATGAACCAAAACTCGAACCACCATTCACCACCTTATCAATCCGAACCATTTATTCTCAGACGAGCCAAGCAGATCCTTTATTGACTTTTCCAGTGGGGAAAAGTTCTTTAAATCCTTTTTACTTCCAATATTAAACTTAGACTATTAATTAGTCTAAATTTAATACATCAATTATTATTAATGTAAAATAGTTATAAGAGATTAATTCATATATTGAATTAAACAGAAAGTAAAAAAGAGACGAGACACCAATTTGATAAAATAAACTGATCTTTTATTAATCTCCAAAAGAAATTACAAGATTTAAAGGAAAAAAATACAAGAACTAATTCTACAACTATTTTGACAGAATAACAATAAAAGTAAAAGAAGGATGATTTTTATAAGATAAATGATGGGGGTTTTTATAGCCTCCCCAAGGGTTGTTGATGACGAATATCCGAATCTCTCAAGGGATATCCCTTTTCTTTGTAGCCCTTGATCTTCTCTTCTTTTCTCTTTCTTAAATCGGACGGATGATATGATTCACAATAGCACACGGATTGCCAACGTGGCATCCATGTGCTAGTTGTGCTTCTTTCTTGGCCCCTGATTGGTGGAAATAGAATGATGAGGTGTTTCCTCCACTGAGATGTAGCCACGTATCAACCCTTCCCCACACTCTCTTCCTTTAAATTTGGGGATTTTAATCCTTTTTATGTGAATTAATTGATTGAATAAAAAGCCCTATGTAAAACAACTTTTTACTCGACTAGGGTTTTTTTAAACAGTGGAGTTTTTTACTGGTTTTGTGGTTGAAAAGTTGGGGAAGATGAGTGATGACATAGAAGATATCGAGACTATTAAATAAGTGTGTGTGTTAAATGAAAACGTGAATGAGATTTGAGTGGGTGAAAACAATTGTTTATTTATTTGTGGTGGGTGAAAAATGAATGAGTGGGATAAAAACAAAACGCGTATGAAGTAAATGGTGGGGGTCGGTTTAAGTATTTCAATGGATGGAAAGTGAATATGGAAATGAATTGTTGTGTTTAATAAACGTTTTAACTAAGCAAGTATGAAACCCTAAAGCCCATTGTAACTTCTCAGTTTATTTGAAGCTTTTGGGCTTAGCCCATAATCACACCATCCGTACCATTCTTCTTGTTTGAAGACATTGGGCTTTAAGCCCAAAACACTTCATCAATTTATAACTTGGGCCTTTTGGATTAACAACCAACAAGTAAATTTAACTTGAATTATAAATGGGCTTTTGAGCCCATTTACCCCATTGTGGGACCCACTTGGCCCGTTTACTCGACAAATGATTAAATCCACTCATGTCGAGCTCGATTTTGGCTTCCTCGATCTTTTTCATCAATCTCGTGTCGGTTTTCGTCGGTTTTCGCGATCTTGGTACCTACACACATTCAAACAAGAAATACATGTATACAAGGCATATTTAATACATTTCATGCACAATTTCATTGTTTTAAGCTACAAATGATATGAGTAATTAAGCTCATATCAAATTCCCACATGCTAAGCAATTGCCGTGTCCTCACGCAATGATAAAATAAAACTATAGCTACACCATTATTCAACTTTAGACTTTTTATTTTGTAAAGACATAAAATAACTTGAAGGATCATAAAAGCTCGAATAGATTCATCGTCCTCGACTTTCACTTTTCCATGGCAAGTGCAAAAACAAGATCATTGTTATTATAAGTTGGTAGACTAACACGAACTCATGTGGGCTAATTATTCACTTAGACTCCCTTATTCCTAAGTGTATCTCTTATATTTTATTGTTGTCTTGAATGATCACGAGGATGCATTGTTGACTTATTTCGATAATTTATTAAGCCGAAAATAAAGTGAACGATTTAATCAATAGTTAGCTAAAGGACAAAATCTTTTAAAACTGCTTCTCGGGCTCTCATAAAGTTCATATCTTGGCATAACTTGTTTCGCGATTTGAGACCTTTCTCGGACCGATATTTGGCAGTGACTTAATACTTCCAACCTTGAGAGACGTTCACGAAATAATGGTCTTCTCTTCATAATATTTCTTCACTTGAAGTTTTGAGAGATTCATACTTAGACCACGACTTCTTCATTTTTCTCCAATCTTTACTTGGGATTTTGATTAACAACGATCCGCCTCCTTTTTAGACTTGGCTTCATTTATCCTCATACCTTATTATGGTCTTTTTGGATAGACTTCTCCATGACTTTTTGGGAGTATTTTGCTTTTCGTCGTGTGTCTCGATCCTTCATATTGATTTTTGATTAATGAATCTTCACATCACTTGAGATCTTTAGCAATAAAACATAGCCCTCATGTCTTGTTAGGACCTTTTTGGACTCGCCAATCTTCGCATCCTGCTTCAATAAGTTATGCCTTGGCTATGAACTCTAATCCATACCGAGCAACTTTTAAACGATCTTGGGCTAGAAGCTAAGTAACTTTTCAAATCGTTCAACCTTATTTATTGCAATTAAAATATATTAACAAGTGATGGGAGAATAGGCTCATAATTAACTCACATAAATTCCCGAAAGAATACCAAACTTATAATTGGCTCTATCATCTCTTGTTCTCCATATTGTAAAATTCCAAAAGAATGAAATCAATGGATACTTAGCCTATTAAATCAAAGTTTTGGGTTTTCAAGTCATCTATAGGATCTTGCATCTTCTTATACTTTTGCAGTTTTAGAATTTGCGTTTTAAAGTTCCCTTGATAGACGACTTTCTAGGATCAATTATAGGAGCTTGCGAAAAGTTCTTGTCCTTAACTCGTATGAATTAAGACTTTCGCGTTTTAAAGCTCCCTATATAATAGCCTAGCAAAACTTAATTCAAATACGTTAAGGAAAAGCTAAGGTTAAAAACCAAGTCGAGTCAAAAACTATTCTTATTGAAAGCCTACATTCGTGTCAAAAACACTTATTTTATTTATTAAAATTTAAAAATAACACTAAAAATTTAAAATTTTATTGAAAAATGAGAAAACAACACGTTTGGACACGACAAAAGTAATTGCAAACGATTATATGGATTGACTCCCCCATGCTAAAACCAAACATTGTCCTCAATGTTTCTTAGCTCAAGAGTAACACCCCCTTGCTAAAATACGAAGAGTCTAATGCAAATTCCTAGCATGGAAAGAGCACGCAAATCTATAAGCCGTTTATTAATTATGCCTCAAGAAAAACGTTAGTCGATAAAAATCAAGGGTAGAAAGTGTGCCCCTTTTTGGCATTCAAAGAATGGAAGATCAAGTGGACCGGCAAAAACCGAACACGAGAGTCTTCAAATATTAGGGTCATACCTAAGATCACAACACAACAAAATACGAGCACGAGCTTGAAAGATCAAGCCTTATTAGATGTTAGAAAATAGAAAGAAGATAGAATGTACTCGTTTTTGTTCACCGAGTCATGAGCTCGACTCGATCCCCGCATTCATTGGTCCTTAGGGAAAGTGGTGAAAACCGGCATAATAGGATAAAATCCAACATGAAGCACGATACCGGGGTCAAAGATCTCATCCTCGTTGTCGGATGACAAACGAAAGGATAAAACTCTAACACAAATCTCTAATAAGAGATAGTAGTCACAACGAATGGTATGGATATAACATGCTCCACGAGATAAACTCGCACCAAGATGATTAAAAAGTCTTTCAATTATTGCATCGGTGAAAGGCCGAGATTTCCCTAAATCGACGATTCCGGGATCGAATACCTCGTCCTCGGTGGAGAAAGGAATGGACAACACGGTGTCGTCCCACCATGCTAATCCAAGATCATATAAAGCACATGGTAATGGTGGGATAAAAGTTTCATCCAATGTGGAATCAACATTCTTTGCTTTAACGACCATTTCACCCTTAGGAATGTGATCAATGGGGTCATGGTACTCAAAATGAGACACATGAAAAACCCGCACATTAAGGTCAAAGTGGGTGGGAGGAGGACTTGGGACGAAATCATCATCAAGTAATTTCTCTAAAAAAAAGCGTCCCCCTCCGGGTCGATATCATCAACACCCGTTGGTATCGAATCATTAGAAGCAAGAAAAGTATCAATCTCCTCCATAAGCGGATCACTATCCTCAACGGGAATAGGAGATGGAGAGAAATACTTTCTAATAGGCTTAGAATTCAAAGCCTCGATCCTAGAAATGAGAAGATAGACGTTTGATAACTTCTCACGAAGAATCACGTCTTCCACATCTAAATGAGTAAGTTCATCGGTGAACTTCTCAAGGATCGGAATAGTCAAATCAACCTCATTTCTCGGTGGAAATGGGTCTAAAGGAGCAAGTTCAAAAGTGAACCTCTCATAAAACGGATCACTATCATCCTCATTTCCCGATGGAAATGGGTGAAGAAGAGTAGGTTCATCGGCGAACCCCTCAAAATCCAAGTCGTGAATGTCATCTTTATAAGAAAGTTCATCGGAGAACTCCTCATTAGAAAATTCACTAGAAGTAGAATCATTCTCAAAATCTTCATTTCTATCACAATTTTCATCATTAGTATTGGAGAAAATATCAAAGTGAATGGAAGAAGTCGAGTCATCACAATGTGGCAGATCACACATCTCATTGGAAACACCGTCAAACTCTCTTGGGTTTTGGACAAGTATAGTGCTAATATGCTCGTCCCCCTTGCTTAGAGAATTTTCGAATTCCACGGTGGAAGAATCATGAATAGGAATGGTGATGTCATGAGATATTTCCTCATCATCTAGGATGGGAGAATCCTCGGGCTCAATAGCCGGCAAGATACGAATAGGAAACACGATAGCACTAGACGAAGGATGAAGAGCCATAAGATCTCGCAACGAAAGAGTACTATCCTCGTCATCATCCAAAAGAATAGAACGCTCGATTTCACGATTAGCAAGATATTTTTCTTCCTCTTGAATTTTTTCTTTCTTTCGAATTTCAATGCTTAATCCATTATAATCTTGCGAAAGTTGTCTAATCCTTAGTTCACAATCTCGTCTAAATCCCTCGTCAATTATTTCTCCATGAAATCGACGACTTCCTAATTCATTTGTAATGTCATTAATCTCTTGATTAATTTATCTCTTTTCAAGCAACAAATCTTCAATACTTTTTTCAACAACTTCAACATTTCTTTGATTCATTATTTGTTGGAACATTGTTTCAAGTCGTTTAAAATTTTCATTCACGCGAGAAAAGGGCTCATAAAAATTATTATCCCTCGGTTGACAATTAAAGCTCTCGTGAGGACCTCCACAATACTCACAACAAGGATGTTGTTGTGATAAACTCGGTAAATCTTGTGGATAACAATTATCATTAAAGTTTTGATTGTAGCTCGGTTCTTGCTCGTAATTAAGCTAGAATCAATGCGAACAATCATCACCAAAATGAGAATTATTTCTACAAAACTCACACGAGGGTGTCTCGTATGTAGGGTGTGGAGGTGGATTGAAATCGAGAGAATTATTCGAAAAATTCGGATTTCCACATGAAGTAATCTCATTACAATAAGGACAAAATCCAACACGTATGTCGTAACGTAAGTCATTACCACAACGCTCACACGTGCACCACCGACATGGTGAAAAACCATATAACGGTTCTCCACACCCTTCACAATTGACGAAGGAAGAATTAAAATTTAGAGGGTGAGGAGAAAAAGAATTAAACATGATAGAGGATTAAGAAGATTATTTTTGGTATTTTTCATAAAAACGATACATACTATATAATAAGAAAATAACAAAACTTTCCGAGGACGGAAAGGGTCTTCAAATCAACGATCAACAAATCTCCACAAAAGCGAATCGTACACAAGGTCCCCGGCAGCGGCGCCAAAATTTTTGATGTAAGTGGATGTGTATAGTGATAATTAAGATACGTTATAGGGTAAATTAGAAAATTACCTTTAGGAAAAAGTAATAGTCTAATAATACCAATGACGAATTCAATTAAACACGTGAGTGAGTCGAGTTCGTTGTACACGAAGATCTTATGAATTTGAGACGTTTTGCTTTGATTTGGACAATCGATTTGAATTGGTTTTCGGTTTTTAAACTACAATTAAATTCTACCAATTTTAGGCTATTTAAAATAAACCTAAAGTGCATGAATCGTAAACCCCGCCTATTTTAAAAAAAACTACAAACACTTAATTACTTAAAAAATTAACACTATTTAAAATTTAAACTAATTTAATTATCTATGAAAAATTAAGTCTATTTAAAAATTATAACTTTTAATCTATTTAAAAATCTAATTAATCTTTTTTTTAAACTAATTTACCTTATTTAAGAATACTTTAAACAAAGCTATTTAAAAACTATATTTATTTAAATCTAAAGTTATAAAAATTAAACTAATTAAAATTTAAACTAATTAAACTTTTTAAAACATTTTTTTTATTTTTTTTTATTTATTTATTTTAAACTACTTATTTTTTTAGTATTTACTTTAATTAAAAATTAGAAGTTATATAAAATAATATAAAAACGTGACTAAGGTGTATAAACTAAAACAAGCACTGCCATAATGATAAACACTATAATAATGAATTATATGAGAATAAAATCAAAAAGGCCTTTAGCCCCGTTGGTTAACACGTTACGCCTGTGACCAGGAGGTCACAGGTTCGAGTCCTGACATGGACGATTATTTTGGAATTATTTCTTTTTGACAGATATGAATATCCAGTCACAGGGGTGACTTTTTGTGAGCTTATTTGCATAAGCTAATAGGAATCAGCTTATTGATCTTATCAGGTTAATGGAACCTGATAAGCAGAAAGTTTGAAAAAATTACTAGATAGCAGTTAAAAACAATCACTTAACATCAGTAATCCAATAAAGCAGAACCACACAGATTAAACTTGTGATTAAAAATCAAACATATATCAGACTCACAAATATACAGATTAAAACAACAAGTAACGAACCCTGACCAATCTTAGCAGGTTAAATCAGCAACTACCATTACCAGAAGCATACGGCTAGTAACAGTTTAAAAGAAATTATACTAATCAGATTGCATCAGACATAATATCAGTATAAATATCTAGTGCAAATAGCATCAAGAATCAGAATTCAATATACCAATATAAACAGATTACATAAAATGTATAGACTATAGCCGAACAGATTTCAGAAAAGAAACTAAGCAGTGAGCTAGATCGATTCTCAGCACTTACACATCCAATTCTTGTATAAATCTAGCTAAAAGAAATTTAACACACACGCATCAATTACTTAAAAAACTCTTAGCATCAAACTGATCAGAACACATTAAAGCAGTTTAATAATATCACTCAAATTATCCATTTACTAATTAAACTAAATTACATCAACTAATAAAAGCAGTAAGTCAACAAAACAATTTATCATCACATAAGCTAAATCTAAACTTAACTCTAAATTATCAACATATAACTAAAAGCAAACGCACTCAGCAAGCCTTAATCTAATCAGACTATCACATACAATCTAAATCTCAATTCAAACATACAGTACACAGTATATCAAAAACTCAGACAGCATAACATCATTTAGCAAATTCTAAACAGATTTAAACCAACTAAAAGTCTAAGCAGTATATTAAATTAACATTTATATAAAAAAAAACATGAAATTAAAAGGGATTAACACCTTTTGATGAACCCTTTGGGAAGTAGGTCAGCGCTGTGCTGCCTATGAACCAAAACTCGAACCACCATTCACCACCTTATCAATCCGAACCATTTATTCTTAGACGAGCCAAGCAGATCCTTTATTGACTTTTCCAGTGGGGAAAAGTTCTTTAAATCCTTTTTACTTCCAATATTAAACTTAGACTATTAATTAGTCTAAATTTAATACATCAATTATTATTAATGTAAAATAGTTATAAGAGATTAATTCATATATTGAATTAAACAGAAAGTAAAAAAGAGACGAGACACCAATTTGATAAAATAAACTGATCTTTTATTAATCTCCAAAAGAAATTACAAGATTTAAAGGAAAAAAATACAAGAACTAATTCTACAACTATTTTGACAGAATAACAATAAAAGTAAAAGAAGGATGATTTTTACAAGATAAATGATGGGGGTTTTTATAGCCTCCCCAAGGGCTGTTGATGACGAATATCCGAATCTCTCAAGGGATATTCCCTTTTCTTTGTAGCCCTTGATCTTCTCTTGTTTTCTCTTTCTTAAATCGGACGGATGATATGATTCACAATAGCACACGGATTGCCAACGTGGCATCCGTGTGCTAGTTGTGCTTCTTTCTTGGCCCCTGATTGGTGGAAATAGAATGATGAGGTGTTTCCTCCACTGAGATGTAGCCACGTATCAACCCTTCCTCACACTCTCTTCCTTTAAATTTGGGGATTTTAATCCTTTTTATGTGAATTAATTGATTGAATAAAAAGCCCTATGTAAAACAACTTTTTACTCGACTAGGGTTTTTTTAAACAGTGGAGTTTTTTACTGGTTTTGTGGTTGAAAAGTTGGGGAAGATGAGTGATGACATAGAAGATATCGAGACTATTAAATAAGTGTGTGTGTTAAATGAAAACGTGAATGAGATTTGAGTGGGTGAAAACAATTGTTTATTTATTTGTGGTGGGTGAAAAATGAATGAGTGGGATAAAAACAAAACGCGTATGAAGTAAACGGTGGGGGTCGGTTTAAGTATTTCAATGGATGGAAAGTGAATATGGAAATAAATTGTTGTGTTTAATAAACGTTTTAACTAAGCAAGTCTGAAACACTAAAGCCCATTGTAACTTCTCAGTTTATTTGAAGCTTTTGGGCTTAGCCCATAATCACACCATCCGTACCATTCTTCTTGTTTGAAGACATTGGGCTTTAAGCCCAAAACACTTCATCAATTTATAACTTGGGCCTTTTGGATTAACAACCAACAAGTAAATTTAACTTGAATCATAAATGGGCTTTTGAGCCCATTTACCCCATTGTGGGACCCACTTGGCCCGTTTACTCGACAAATGATTAAATCCACTCATGTCGAGCTCGATTTTGGCTTCCTCGATCTTTTTCATCAATATCGTGTCGGTTTTCGTTGGTTTTCGCGATCTTGGTACCTACACACATTCAAACAAGAAATACACGTATACAAGGCATATTTAATACATTTCATGCACAATTTCATTGTTTTAAGCTACAAATGATATGAGTAATTAAGCTCATATCAAACATCTTATCTTTTAGGGGAATTCTACTCGAGTTCCCATCAATTAAGACAATGTCGTCATGTCATAATCAATCAATCCATTCTAATGGCACTACCAACTTTTCAGTTTTATTGCCGTCAATAAGATGTGAATTTCTCAAAAGACTAATAATAACTCATAATCCTTCACAAATTCAAGGATATATGGAGACACAATTACCATTAAAAGAGTAAGGTCAACGCATAATCTACGCGAGAGAATTTCAAATCAGATACAGACGAAAACATTAACGAATATGAGTATATCCCATGTTTTCATAATTTGAGTACGCATTTGAAAGCTCCTCGGATCGTTACCCAGGTCATTCAAATGAAATCTAATCAAAAGAAATGATAGGAATGTCGATACATCCAGTCGGGTATCAACACTCGGTAATCAGATACTTCTTCAAAGAATCTCACTACGGGAGAATTGGATAAGGAGGGGAATATCAATTGTCAATAAAGACAATTTTCACAGATGAGTAAATTCAACTCATAAGAATAAATGGTACGGGCACATATGTAGGTGTCCCTAACACTATGTCCCTATTTTCACACTTCTTGCAGATCTCACAAAATTCCAATCCTTCACAATTTCAAGGAAAATGTAATGTTTATTAAAATTTTTATGGTGACTACTAATCAGCCTTGCATGGTCCATTCCAAATTGTATGTAGGCGCGCAACTATATACAATTTCAAGATTAACGATGCAATACTCAGTTGGTCAAAATTTTATCATCATGTTTATAATAAAAACATTTTCATGCTTAATTCTTAAATAAGAATCAAGAATAAATTTACAAAGATTTTATTTGTTATGAAAACAATTAAGTTTTCCAAAGTGTTTCATAAACAATCTTATTTTGATAACGATTACTCATAAATCTCACTTTAAATAGTCCTTACGGTGATGAAACCCCAATTTTTGTCAAGGGATACTGTTTTAACTTATAAAAACAATGAGTGATCTGCAAAAAAATGATGAAAAGTTGTTCACCAAGAACTAACTACAATATAATAGGAAATGAGCTTAGCCAAATAATCATGAGGTTCATGACCTCGATGGCACTAAAAAAGAGAATAATTCACAACGTAACTCAATTCGAGATGAGTACTTGTTCAATGGTTGCATCACTAATGCGAGCATTAGGATGAAGCAATAAAAGATAGATAATATCGATACATGTAGGATTTAGCAATCAATGGTAGTCTTTTCATTAATCACAAAGAAGTCAAAATTGTACCGTAACACATTATGTGTCACTATGTCATACAATTCCATGAACTCATCCTACCAACTGATGTCTCAGTTAAGTTAGGGATTTTTAAAAGATACCACAATGAATACTAATCTACATGGGTCATTAGGTGTTCCAAATGTCCCGAAAGATCCATCGGTCCCAATTTTAGAAGAAGATTTTATCAATTTATTTCTTGGACACTGGGCATCCTTGTCATTGGACAATGGCCTAGGAATAACCCTTAACACAAACTAACAATCATTTAAAACCTTATAATTCGATCACAGGACTCAACAACTTCCTCTTAACAATTTCTTATTCCATACAAGTTAAATTTTACTTCATTCAAGTTTCAACCAAATCATACTCAATGCGATATCCTACATCATTCTCCAATACTTCAACCTTATTCTTAGACCTTAATAGGGCAATAAAAGCTCGATATGAACAACACTTAATTTCCAATCCTATAGCTCTTTCAACAATGGTTATCAAATGAGTCACTAGTATGAAATGACTCGATAATTCAATTAGACTTCTCGGAAAGGTACTAGTGGCATGAGGCTTTTGGGTAATGGTTCCATTGACAGCCTCAAGTGCAACATTCACCCTTTCGATTCTCAAATTTAAGAATTGGGTGACAACGAATCAGATGACACCTTTCCAGGTGGTAACATTTTGTCAAACTCCACTCTATAAGAAAAGATCGTCATGACATCGATATCAGATTTAATCTCGCCAATTCTTCTTTAATATCACAATAAACTAATATCAACATTTCTACGAATACAACCATTTGTTGGAATCATAAATATCCACAACTTAGTTTAGATCTAGGATAGCTAGAATTCCTACGAGAATAGCTTCGATTAATTTACTAAGGGATTTAGGGTTCCTTGTGACAATCTACGTCGTATAAATACCTCGTATAAATATCAAAATAATAATCAAACAATCATGTAATAAAATTACATCATATATATATATATATATATATATATATATATATATATATATATATATATATATATATATATATATATATATATATATATATATATATATATATATATATATATATATATATATATATATATAATCCAAGTTATATATATATATATATTAAAATAACACTTCTCAGTCTGGCCTTGTCGGTAACTCAGGAATTCTTCGGCACCGTTATAGTCAAAAGATTTTTAGACATTTTGTGAAAAATGTTTATAGTTAAAAGATTTTGAAATGTTTTATTCAAAACCTTGGTTTTAAAAATCCTTCGTTCTCTATAACGAGAGCTCTGGTACCAAACTGTAACACCCCCAAATTTACACAATTAAATACAGCAGAAGACTCGTTGGTGTTACGGGATATCACATTACTCACATCATAGACAACGCTTAAAAATCGCGTCATTTAATAATAAAGCATTTCCATTCATAAATATCAAATTTACATAGGTCCCAAGTCATAGTATTTCATACAAGTTTACAAATGATTTGAATGGAAATTGTTATTTAAGTGCGGGCCATGAATTCTTTGTTGTCTTCCCGAGAATTACCTTCAAGTACCTGAGACAAAACATGTTAAAAGAAAAGGTCAGCGATAACGTCGAGTGAATTCATAGAGTTTTTAATGAAATCCATCAATATAACATTGGTATAAAATTATTACCGAAAATCATTTTGTACAAATCTTTGTAATAGGCCATAAAATAGCCAAAGTCATTTTATACAAATCTTTATCAAAAATTATAATATAGGCTTTCGCCTTCAAAATCATTATACGAACCATTGTCGTTAAAAACATCATACAATACGTTTTATAACGTTGTATAAAGTTAAATAATAACCGTTATATGAATATGGTTATATAAAACCAAAACACAAATATAATATCAATAATAAGACCCCGTATTGCTAGTCAGGCAATATATCGTAATTCAGTGCGTATAGCAGTATTTCGTTATTTGGATTATTATAAGCCGCATGACATTGTTACCTTACTACAACAAACAACGGGTAGCTAACCCGAAACTCATTTGCCCATCTAAATTAGCGTGTCGTCACAATAATCACGCTTGTGTAAATCTTCTCATACATAAATTCGCTTACCAATCAATGTGGCACGACGGGGATCAACCGTCAAGGCGCGAACTGGGGTGATCGTCCCCAAATAGTACTATTATATGCATAAGCGTCTACCAAATCCCAGTAGTTCACAATTCATGCTAATGGGACTTTTAGTAACATAACCTAACTTTAATAATTCATTTCATTTCACACATCGGGTCATATAATCATTCATCGGGTCATACAATCATTCGGGTCCAAATCAATAAACAAACAATCGGGACAACTAGTGTCCTATTTCATAAAAATTAACATGTTATCTCCCTCGCGGGTTTATAAAACATTTCATAAAAACATTTAAAAGAGTGCGAGGCTATGAACTCACGTTGATGTGGGAAGGCGGTTATCGGCGATTTGGATGTACGGTACGTGCTTCAATCACGGGAAACCTAGAAAAATAATACTTGTCTTAGACTCTTGTTCAATGACTTTATAAAAATAACAATTATGTATACATATGATGATTTTATATATATGATTATCAAGTGGGTTTATATATTCTCATTTACTCATTTTAGTGTTATGTGTTGGAAATTTTCAAGACTAGTTACACTAGTTCAAATTGTTTACATTTTGAGGCCCAATGGGACTATTACAAGCCCAATACTATTCATTAGCCCAATTATACTTTTATTATCAGTATTATACTTTACATGTTGGGCCCAAATGGGTTAACCCCAATAAGTAAGTTTATAAGTGTTTTACTAACTAGTCGGGTTTATAGTCCAATAAAGTTAGCTTAGCCCGTTAATGTCCGTATGTTATATAGTTCGGGTTTTATCGGTTTTTACTTGTTATATAAGTTCATATATCAGTATGTGAGTTGTTTATATTAGACGGGTCCGACCGTCTAAGTTTTATTTGACAAAAACGTTAATCTTTCGGTTTTAGCTGAAAAGACGTAAAACTTAGTATATAGTATAACTTGGAAAAACATTTATACTTGTAATTTATATAACAAGTCCCATTTTAATATCAATATATATATACCTCTTTATTTATGATTATTATCAAATAGTGGGTTTTATATATGTATATTTTATAAATACAAAATTTTGAGTGCTTATATTATATACTATTTATTTTATCAAATCTGTCCTAAATTTTCAATCCACTAAAATGTCCATATCTAGAGTTCTATATGGAGATAGGACCTAAATTTTTTATCACAGAAACTAAATGATATGTGCTTCATTTTATTCCTTTATAGCTACTGATGAATCAACTTCTAAATATTTTAATAAATTCGTCCAAAACAGTGTAGGCAGATTTGCACTCTAAACTTGTTTTGATCATATCTCACTCATTTTTATGATTCCATTGTATGGCCAACTCTCACATGTGTAAAACACCTAATACTTACTGTATATTGATTCTACTTTACCATTTTATCAGTTTAACATTTGGTTACTTACTGTTTTTATACATCCATCATATTTAGCAAGATTTTAACCATTTTACATGTGGTTTTCCATCTTTTTACCCATGTTTATCAACACCAAATCCCCACATAATATTTTTATCATCATTCATCATCATATACATATAAATAAATAAGTAAATTACAAGATTACATAATCAAAATAACAAGAGGATAGGATGAACAATCTTTATACCACCAAGATTAAGTAGTTTGAAAGATCAAGACTTGGTTTTGGGTCACCAAATCTTATGAACTCTTGTATGAAATCTTCAAGATCACCAAGGGAGATGTTGGTCTTTGAAAATTAGCCCTACTTCATCTTGCAAACTTCTCTTTGGATGTTAAAATCACCACCAATCTATAGAGCTTCAAAAGGGCTTCATCATATGTGTGAATAACACATGATTTCATGGTTAAAATTGATCAAATGATGGTGTTTTTGGTTGAGATGGGACGGTAATGGTGGGAGAGAAGAGATAAAAATGAGTTGTTTGCATGAGTGGGAAATGAGGTAAATGGTTTTACCTTGGGTTGTTTTGAGGTAAAGGTGGATTGTAACAAGGCTAAGACACTTGTCTTAGCTTGTTATGTAAGCTTGACACATATCTTGATGTGTTGGCTTAAGCTAGCCGTCCCATGTGGGGGTAAGGAAAGTTTATTCTTGTCTCATCCCCATTTAATTACGGGTACTCCTCGATTCTAGTTTCCTCGATTTACGTGCCCTCGGGTCGTTTTACGAAAAACGTTTTTATAAATTATGAATCAACGGCACAAAACGAATCTAATAAAAATTTTCTCATCAAAAACAGAGTTCAAAAACGTAAATACATAATCCTAAGGTTTCTGGTTTAGTCGTAAAAAACGTTAAATTATAATCGTAAGTCCTAATCTCTTTTCGTAAATTTGTGAATTTATGAACCAACACAAATTTAAAATCTCAAAATAATATTCACGGATAAATTTATTTTCTGAAATGTCGGTCTGTCACCAAAAACGGTGTATGTAAACGTAAGCACGTAACGTAGAATCCTCCGGTTTAGACGTAGTCGATGCTACTTCAAGACGTAAACCCAAATTTCGTCCCAAAAATAAGTGAGTTCATAATATAACATTAAAATAATGTTTTTAAATAACACTTGAGAATAAAATATCAACCATAAATTGACGGATTGTCACACATATCAAGGTCATACGTTTAATTTCTAAACCCTTTCATATGAAACCTTATTCCAAGCTAAGGTTTAACATTTAGCTTACATGGAATATTTCTTTACATATACATCATATGTGATTTAAGAAATAAACAAAATACTCCCACTGGCTTTTAGATGTACTCACAAGTTATCTTAGATCTAATTGAAAATCAAAACATGGATTTAATAATTAGACTTGAGATATATTCCTTAAATGCATGCATTAATCCATACATGGATTCTTGCGTTATGTACACTGCAGAAAGATTATTGTAATTTATAAACACTTTGATCACATCCATCCTCGCTAATATAATCGTTCAAAAGAGTTTAAATATTACATTGTCATATTTATCATTTTAAAACTATCATGACAATTAGTCATCTTTATTAATGCATGTAGAACTTTTCTATCATGTATTGTGCATTAATCAAGTGTACAATATTTTCCATCTGAGTCTTTCACTAAAGAAACTTATATTCGCCTCACGGTCTAACCGATTGGTTAAAGATTAATCAAGTTTCCAAAAATTGATTATCTTCTATGGACTTGCATCTACTCATTCATAGTTTTATTCAATAATGACATTCAAGATTCAATAATACATCTATATGGTTAGCAGGGTCACCATGATCCTCTAACATACATTCCTTAGTATTGACATATCAATATATCATTCAAGTTCTAAAGACATCCTTGCGGATCTATGAATGTTAGTTCAATCATCACGATGTTCAACACTTAATGTTCACCATCATTATGACATTCGCTAGTATATTTAAAGATTGTGTATTTTGTTATTTATCTCTTAAAGATCTACGAGTCCTCCCACTTGCTTTTAGTAATCATAGACTATTCTTCAAATACTTAGCATGTAGGGAAACAACAAATTTTTACCTATTAGAACACGTCACAAAATACCTTGATAGTTCTTGACAAATTCAGAACTTCAATTTTAAAGACTCAATGTGATTCATCACATTCCATAGCTTGATGGTGTCTTAGTTTCCTTCTAGGTCGGAGTAATATTTAAGTATATACTTTGTGTACTTAATTTCCAAACCTTGACAACTTTTGGAGGTAAAGTATTTCGAGTTATCAACATCAAATAATTCTAAAGAATTTGATTCATCACTCAAGACATTCTATGAGTATTTGAGATTGTGAGACTATATCACAATTCCTAAATAACTTAAGACTCTTTTGGTTAAATACTTATCAATTTTATCAAAACAAAATTGAAATTATATAATATACAAAACCTAGTGCATGCTCTAATGTATAGATCTTTAAATAGTTCAATAACTATATATACATTGTTTATCCTTTGAATAATTCAAAGAGTTCATGTTCATTAACAAGAAGACATAACAAGTAAACTATTTACTTTATGTTATAAGTCTTTTAACAATTAAAGACTATATGCTTATGCTTTACAACATACATAAACATCATAAAGTAACTATGAACAACTTCAATAGTTATTTCAAGTTAATTGCTTATATTATTTATATTATTGTGCATTGTGACAAATCTAACATTTTCAGGTAGTGAAATATTTTCTCGTATAATATTTTGAAACTTATTTTTATGTTGGTTGACGAACTCACAATTTACGGATTTAAATTTGGGCTTACGTGCATAATTTGGCGTCTTTTACGACTAAACCGGAAACCTTAGGATTACGTATTTACGTTTTTGAACTCCATTTTTGATGAGACAATTTTTATTGGATTCGTTTTGTGACGGTGATTCATAATTTATAAAAAACGTTTTTCGTAAAACGACCCGAGGGCACGCAAATCGAGAAAACTAGAATCGAGAAATACCCGTAAACTAGTGAGATGGGACAAAACACTTTGCCCCATCCCACTAGCTTACATGGGACGGCCAAAAACACCTCACCACCATAGGTGGCACAAACTTAACTTGTTTAATAACAAGTGTAAGCCTTAGCTTACACTTTAGGCTAAGCCTTCCACCAAACTTTACAAAACCAACAATGGTTTTCACTTAACCATTTCACACATGCAATTTACTCTCAAACTCTCTCTACTTCACCATATGTGCCGTCCCATATCAAGCCACAAACACCATTTTTGATCTCTTCCAACTACAAACCACATGTTTACTAGTCCTATTAAGGTGTTTCCTTGAAACCTTGATCATTTGGTGGCCATATAACCAACTTTGGAGGTGATTTTCTTGTGTCCTAGGGCTGATTTTACAACATATGATCTTGCTATTTGATGGTCTTGGAGATACTTGTTGTGTTCATCAAGTTCTTGCCTTCCTAAAACAAGAAATCCACTTGGATTGGTAAAGAAGATCATCCTCTACATTTTTCTCTTATTATTTTGTAAAGAACAAATGTATTTTCTTTCATTTTGTATATGTATATGATGTATATATGATGATAAAAATGTTGTGTGGGGATCAAGTGTTGATAAACATGCTTAAAAATGATGATAACCATAAGAAATGAAGCTAAAATCATGTCTAAATAGTTGGCTGCATAAAAACAGTAGATAACTAAATAAAGAACTGATAAAAATGCATGGTTTGATCTATTTACAGTAAAGTAAATGATGTTATACACATGTGAGAGTTGGCCATGCAATGGAATCAAAATAATGAGTGAGATATGATCAAAACAAGTTAGGTGGTACAATCTGAATAAGCAGTTTTGTAGGGACTGTTAAGGCAACTTAAACTCAAATTGGGCAGTAGCTATAACTAAGTTATATTTAGCACATATCATGAAGAAGTTGTCATTTAAAAATGAGCTTCTAAGTCATTGTAGAACTCTAGATATGATAAAAATGGTGAATGTGAAGTTAAAAATCAGATTTTGGAAATAATGTTTATTATTATTATATAAGCACTCACTTTATAATTTATAAAATGTAAAGTATAAACCCACTAACTTGTAAAACTTAATTATATAAATGTATAAAAGGTTAATTAAATGGGTAAAATATATAAATGGTGGTAAAAGTAATATTTATAAGTAATAAAAACTATAAACTTGATTTTTACGACTTTTTCGGCTATCGCCGTGAAATTAACGTTTTTCATCAAATAAAACTTAGACGACCAAACCCGTCTAATGTAAAGTTTATAAAAGATATATACTGATGTATAAGTAACTAAGACAAGTAAAAACCGATAAAACCCGAACTATAAGAATTACGGACAACTACGAGCTAACTAAACCCATTAGACTAATAATTGGACTTATAAGATAAAAACTTGTAAAAAGAATTATTTGGGCTTAACCCAATAGGGCCCAACATGAAAAATATATATACTGATCATATAAGTATATAATGGGTAAAAACAAGTAAAAGAACTTATAAAAGACTTAATGAACTTAAAATAGGTAGAATCGGTAAAACTAGTGAACTAGTAAGACGATACTAAAACGTAAACGCTAAAATGAGTAAATGAGGATTTATAAACCCACTTGATCATCATCATATGTACAATAATCATATATATGTATATTGTTATTTTGATAAAAGTCATTGGACCGAGTCTAAGACCGATTATTATTTATATAGGTTTCCGTGACCGAAGCACGCCCGTAGCCGATAATCCGCCTTTCATTAACAACGTGAGTTCATAGCCTCGCACTCTTTTAAATGTTTTATAAAATGATTGTAAACCCGCGAGGGAGATAACATGCTAGATTTTTATAAAAATAGAACACAAGTAGTCCCGATTGTATGCTTAATGAGATGGACCCGAATGATGCTATGACCCTATATTCGAGACTAAAAGGATTATTAGTAGTTAGGTTATGTCACTTAAAGTCCCATTAGCATGAATTGTGAACTACCGGGATTTGGTAGACGCTTATGCATTTGATAGTACTATTTGGGGACGATCGCCCCAGTTCGCGCCTTGACGGTTGATCCCCGTCGTACCACATTGATTGGTAAGCGAATTTATGTATGAGAAGATTCCATAGCGTGATTTTTGTGACGACACGCCAACTTAGATGGGCAAATTGTTTGTCGGGTTCGCGGCCCGCTGTTTTCACAGTAAGGTAACAATGTCATGCGGCTAATAATAATCCTATAATCTATACGACATGTATAATCTAAATAAACAATAACGACGCTATTACGATGAATATATTACCTATCATGGTAATATAGAGACTACGGTCTCATGGACGGTTTTCAGATGTATGCTTGATAAATATTGCCTGACTAGCAATATGTGGACTTACTTCCGATATTATACTTGTGTTCTGATTTTAACTGATTATAAATGATTGTTTTATATATAACGGTTTTCATTAAACTCTATGAATTCACTCGGCATTCGCTGATATGATTTTTGCATGTTTTCTATCTCAGGTGCTGGAAGGTAATCCGGATGGAGATCGACTCTGATGGCCCACACTTAATATTAAAAATGTTCATTCGATCTGTGTTTTGTAAACTTAATGACCTGTATAATTTGGGACCTGTTGTACACTTTTAAACCTTTTTATCGAATGAATGTTTGTTAAACCTTGTACAACCATTTTTATGTGTTGTCTATGATTGGAGTTATTGTGCTATCCCGTAACACTCTGAAAGACCCTTCCGCTGTACCGATACGAAAAATGAGAGTGTTACAGTTTGGTACCAGAGCTCTCGTTGTAGAGAACAAAAGATTTTAAAAACCAAGGTTTTGAACAAAACTTTTCAAAATCTTTTGACAATGAACATTTGAGAAAATATTTGAAAAATCTTTTGACTATAACGGTGCCAGAGATCTCCGACGTTACCAACAAGCCCTATTGAGAAGATATATATTTTGATATATATAATTTGATTTATATATATGTATATATCGTGATTTCATTATGTAATTGTTTAACTAGTATGTTATCCTAATACGAGATAAATATATATAAATGCAGATTGTCATGGCTGACCCTAATATTCCTGTAGAAAACCATGCTATTCCCGAACCTAATATAGAAGATGATCCTTATTTAGACTTAGTAGATTTTGATATTGATGACGAGGAGGAACCATTTGAGGATCCCGAGCCCGAGTTAGGACTAGGAGATCAGATTGCCCCTCAGGTTGACTTAGTAGAGAATGAGATTGAGAATGTGGGTAATGAGGACGTAGAGATTGAGAATGCTGATATTGAGAATCAGAATGAGATTGGGTTAGATGAGTTAGAGGATGAGATTGACGACGAGGATGTCGAGGAGGATGTAGGTATAGATGTTGAGGTTGATGACGAGCCTTTGCCCCCACCAGTTTGTTTGTCTGATTCCGAGGATGAGTTACCTAGGGATGAAATGTCTGAATCGTATGATGTTCCAGAGGGCGAGCCTTTGCCCCCACCAGTTTGTTTGTCTGATTCCGAGGATGAGTTACCTAGGGATGAAATGTCTGAATCGTCTGAATCTGATTCTGAATCAGAGGAGGATGAGGATGACGATGCACCTGACGGTACCGATGGTATTGCTGCTCGTAGATGTGAGATAGGAGAGTCGTCTAATACTCGAGAGGCTACTCATATTGATGGTCTTGCACCATGGGCCTTGAGACGTGATCTAGATGCTTCTCGTGTTAAGAGTTGTGTGACAGAGGTTGGATTAGGTGTTGTTCAGACTCAGGTTGCTTATTTGGAGTCGAAGGCAAAGATTGGCGAGAAAGAGCGGGAGTTGCTTAGTTTGGATTTGAGTGATGTAGAACGTGGTTTGAATGAGGCTTTTAGGAGGTTATCGGTGTTGGAAAGTGGTGAGTATGCTGCTATGAAGAAAAAGGTGAATTCTTTGGAGATTCAGTTAAGTGTGGCTCATGTGATGCGTGAGAAAGCCGAAAAGGAGTTGAATGTATCCGTGGGTTGGAACAGTAGATTTTATGCCGACATGGTTGAAAGAGGAGTAATCCGTAAGCGCCCAGCTGAAGATGTGTCTAGTGATCGTCCGGCGAAGATCCAGAAGACGATGGATGATGGACCATCTGGCGGTTCTCAGTAGACCAGTCTGTATTTAGTAGTGACCTTTAGATCTTTTGTGTTTGTAGCTTTGACTGAACCGACTTGTTAGTAGTAGACTTGGCACGAATTTTGAGTGTATATAGTGTTAGAACTTTGATATGGATGTACTAAGACAATACTTTTGTTTCAGATCGAATGAAATATGTATCTTGTCTTGAATTCCATATTGTGCCTTATTTGTACCTTGATTATGAATTCGATCCATATTATATGAATCCTTTGTTGGATGAATGCTTAATGCTTTGAAATTGTGGAATTATAGAACTATGCCGCCCAAGAAGGCTGTGACTGAGGATGATGTACGTAGGATTATTACGGAGCAAGTTACCGCATCTATGACTGAATTTATGGCAAATGCTAGAAATGAAGCTGGCGGTAGTGGAGCTGGCGGTAGTGGAGCTGGCGGTAGTGGAATTGGCGGTACTAATGTGAATGTGAATGCTAATAATGTGAATGCTAATGCTGGAGGAAATATAGGAGGACTTGGAACGAATGCACCTGAAGTTGGTGGATGTACTTATGTGACGTTCATGAAGTGTGAACCTCTACCTTTTAATGGAACTGAAGGTGCTGTAGGACTAAGTCAGTGGATCGAGAAGATTGAATCGGTGTTTAGGATTAGTAAGTGTAAGGAGGAAGATAAGGTGACTTTTGCTATGGCTACTCTTAAAGGTCGTGCGTTGACTTGGTGGAACGGGAGAATTGCTTTCATGGGTCTTGATGCTGCTAATGCTACTCCTTGGGCTGAAATCAAGAAGTGGATGACTTTGGAGTTTTGTCCTCGTAGTGTGATCATTAGGTTAGAACAAGAGTTGATTCATCTGAGAATGAAGGGTGTGGACATTGATAGTTACACGAACCGATTCCATGAGTTGGCCTTGCTATGTCCTCGATTGGTTGAACCCGAAGAGATCCGAATTGAGCAATATGTGAAAGGGTTGACCAGGAATATCCGGGGGGACGTGACATCATCGAAATCACTTACCATTGATGATGCTGTTCGAATGGCTTACCAACTCATTGGACAGATAATTCAGGATAAGGAAGATGAAGCCCGTGTTGGTGAGAAAAAAAAGGGAGACGGTGATCGTGTAGATAGAGGTGATTATAGGAAGAATTTCAATCGCCGTCAGAACCAGAGAAAGGGGAATGCAAATGCTATTACCAACAATGCACCGCGCAACGATGATAGATGTCCTAAGTGTGGCAACAAGAGGCATCCTGGCGACTGCTGGAAATGCCGAAATTGCGGAAAGCTTGGACACAAGGTTGAAAGGTGTAAGAAGGGAACGATTTGCTTCAACTGTAATGAAGAAGGTCATAGGAAATCGGAATGCCCCAAGTTGAAAGCGATTGTACCTGGAAGAAACCCCCAGGGTGGTATCTACCAACTTGGAACAATTGAGGTGAAGAAAGAGGATCCGAATGTCGTTACCGGTACGTTTTTACTCAACAATCATTATGCTGTTGCTTTATTCGATTCGGGTGCCGATAGGAGCTTTGTATCCACTAAATTTAGTGCCCTTATTGATATTGAACCTGTTGAGATAAGTACCAGTTACGAGGTGGAATTGGCTGATGGTAAATTAGTGAAAACTAATAAGCTATTAGAAGGATGCTCTCTAAATCTCTTGAACCATTCCTTTCCGATTGATTTGATGTTGATAGAATTAGGTAGTTTCGATATTATTATTGGTATGGATTGGTTGTCGTTGAATAATGCTACTATTTTATGTGGAGAGAAGAAGGTTAAGATTCCTCTTAGGAATAGAACGTTAGTAATTGATGGTAGTCGAGGTGAATCCCGTTTGAAAATCGTTTCATGTATTAAAGTCCAAAAGTACATCAGGAACGGTTGTGAGTTATTCTTAGCTCAAGTGACCGGGAATGAGTCTAGGGAGAAACGATTGGAAGATGTACCTATTATTTGTGAATTTCCTGAGGTATTTCCTAAAGATTTACCGGGACTTCCACCGATAAGGCAAGTAGAGTTTCGAATCGATTTAATTCCTGGTGCTGCACCGGTGGCACGTGCGCCTTACCGATTAGCCCCTTCTAAATTAAAGGAGTTATCTGAGCAACTTAAGGAGTTGTCCGATAAAGGTTTTATTCGACCGAGCTCGTCGCCTTGGGGAGCTCCAGTCTTGTTCGTTAAGAAGAAGGATGGATCTTTTCGTATGTGCATTGATTATAGGGAACTGAATAAGTTGACAATTAAGAATCGATATCCTTTACCTAGGATTGATGATTTGTTTGATCAACTGCAAGGATCTAGTGTGTATTCTAAGATAGATTTGCGGTCAGGATATCACCAACTTCGCGTCCGTGAAGAAGATATTCCTATAACTGCATTTAGAACTCGTTATGGACACTATGAATTTCAAGTAATGCCATTTGGGTTAACTAACGCACCTGCGGTTTTCATGGATTTAATGAATCGAGTGTGCAAGCCCTACTTGGATAAGTTTGTGATTGTGTTTATTGACGATATTCTAATCTATTCTAAGAATGAAGATGAGCATAGAGAACATTTGAGAGTTGTTTTGAAGTTGTTGAAGGATGAAAGGTTGTATGCTAAGTTTTCGAAGTGTGATTTCTGGTTGGATTCTGTGCAATTTCTTGGTCATGTGATTAACAGAGATGGAATTCATGTTGATCCTGCAAAGGTTGAAGCTATTAAGAATTGGTCTGCACCGACAACGCCAACGGAAGTGCGACAGTTCTTAGGATTAGCTGGCTATTATAGGCGATTCATTAAATAATTTTCTTTGATAGCTAAACCATTGACTAAGCTTACTCAGAAGAATAAATCTTTCGTTTGGGGAAGTGATGAAGATGGAGCATTTCAGACATTGAAGCAAAAATTATGTAGTGCGCCAATCTTATCATTACCCGAAGGGAGTGAAGATTTTGTAGTGTATTGTGATGCATCTCTTAGAGGTTATGGAGCTGTTTTGATGCAGAGGGAGAAAGTGATAGCTTATGCTTCTAGGCAATTGAGGAAGAATGAGGAGAATTATACTACTCATGATCTTGAGCTAGGAGATGTGGTCTTTGCTCTTAGGTTGTGGAGACATTATCTGTATGGCACCAAGTGTACGGTATTCACCGATCACAAAAGCCTACAGTATATCCTCGACCAGAAAGAGTTGAACATGAGGCAACGAAGATGGATAGAGTTGTTAAGTGACTACGATTGTGATATAGAGTATCACCCAGGAAAAGCCAATGTTGTTGCTGATGCGTTGAGTAGGAAAGATAGAGAGCCTATCAGGGTGCGTTCTCTAGTCTTGACCGTGCACAATAATTTGCCTGAGCAAATTAGAAATGCACAAATAGAAGCTTGTAAGAAGGAGAATTTTGTTAATGAAGGGTTCCGAGGAGAAGGAGATCCTTTAGAGGTTAGAGCTGATGGAGTGAAATGTTTAAGAGGTCGTATGTGGATACCTAAGTTTGGAGGCTTAAGAGATTTGATTATGTTAGAATCCCATAAATCTAAGTATTCCATTCATCCGGGATCTGATAAGATGTACCATGATTTGAAGAAGTTGTACTGGTGGCCGAATATGAAAGCTGACATAGCTATGTATGTTCTTCAATGCTTGACTTGTGCTAGAGTTAAAGCCGAACATCAAAAGCCATCATGACTACTTCAACAGCCAAAGATTCCTGAATGGAAGTGGGAGCGAATTACGATGGACTTTATCACCAAGCTTCCTAGAACATCATCTGGAAACAATTCGATTTGGGTTATTGTCGATAGACTGACCAAATCAGCACACTTCATTCCGGTTAAGGAGCAGTTCTCACTGGAAAAGCTGACTCGAATATACCTGGATAATGTCGTATACAAGCATGGAGTGCCTGTATCGATCATTTCAGATCGAGATCCTAGATTCTCATCGAGTTTTTGGAAATCTCTCCAATGATCTTTGGGAACGAATCTCGACATGAGCACTGCTTATCACCCCCAGACTGATGGGCAGAGTGAAAGGACGATACAAACACTGGAAGATATGTTGAGAGCTTGTGTGTTAGACTTTGGTAAGAATTGGGATAAACATTTGTCGTTAGCAGAGTTTTCGTATAACAATAGTTACCATTCTAGTATTAAGGCTGCACCGTTTGAAGCTTTGTATGGTAGGAAGTGTAGATCTCATGTATGTTGGAGTGAAGTTGGGGATACCCAGCTCACGGGACCGGAATTGATCCGGGAGACTACGGAGATGATAGTTCAGATTAAGAAGAGGTTGTTGACTGCCCGTAGTAGACAGAAAAGTTACGCGGATGTGCGGCGGAAGCCAATGGAGTTTGAAGTGGGTGACCGAGTAATGTTGAAAGTATCGCCATGGAAAGGCGTTATAAGATTTGGAAAACGAGGAAAATTGAATCCCCGTTATATTGGACCCTTTAAGATTTTATCTAGAGTAGGTCCGGTGGCTTACAAACTAGAGTTACCCCCAGAACTTCATGGTGTTCACAACACATTCCATGTATCTAATCTGAAGAAATGTCTAGCAGTGAGTGATGAGAAAATTCCGTTAGGTAAGGTTCGAATAGATGGGAAGTTGCATTTTATCGAAGAGCCCGTAGAAGTTATGGACCGTGAGGTAAAGCAACTGAAACAAAGTCGGATACCTATTGTCAAAATCCGATGGAATTCAAAGCATGGACCGGAGTATACTTGGGAACGAGAGGATGAAATGTGGAAGAAATATCCGCACCTCTTCGATTTCAATAAGAAACGGACATCCAAATGAAATGGATCACGAGGACGTTGATCCCTTTTAGGAGGAAAAGCTGTGACAAATCTAACATTTTCAGGTAGTGAAATATTTTCTCGTATAATATTTTGAAACTTATTTTTATGTTGGTTGACGAACTCACAATTTACGGATTTAAATTTGGGCTTACGTGCATAATTTGGCGTCTTTTACGACTAAACCGGAAACCTTAGGATTACGTATTTACGTTTTTGAACTCCGTTTTTGATGAGACAATTTTTATTGGATTCGTTTTGTGACGGTGATTCATAATTTATAAAAAACGTTTTTCGTAAAATGACCCGAGGGCACGCAAATCGAGAAAACTAGAATCGAGAAATACCCGTAAACTAGTGAGATGGGACAAAACACTTTGCCCCATCCCACTAGCTTACATGGGACGGCCAAAAACACCTCACCACCATAGGTGGCACAAACTTAACTTGTTTAATAACAAGTGTAAGCCTTAGCTTACACTTTAGGCTAAGCCTTCCACCAAACTTTACAAAACCAACAATGGTTTTCACTTAACCATTTCACACATGCAATTTACTCTCAAACTCTCTCTACTTCACCATATGTGCCGTCCCATATCAAGCCACAAACACCATTTTTGATCTCTTCCAACTACAAACCACATGTTTACTAGTCCTATTAAGGTGTTTCCTTGAAACCTTGATCATTTGGTGGCCATATAACCAACTTTGGAGGTGATTTGCTTGTGTCCTAGGGCTGATTTTCCAACTTATGATCTTGCTATTTGATGGTCTTGGAGATACTTGTTGTGTTCATCAAGTTCTTGCCTTCCTAAAACAAGAAATCCACTTGGATTGGTAAAGAAGATCATCCTCTACATTTTTCTCTTATTATTTTGTAAAGAACAAATGTATTTTCTTTCATTTTGTATATGTATATGATGTATATATGATGATAAAAATGTTGTGTGGGGATCAAGTGTTGATAAACATGCTTAAAAATGATGATAACCATAAGAAATGAAGCTAAAATCATGTCTAAATAGTTGGCTGTATAAAAACAGTAGATAACTAAATAAAGAACTGATAAAAATGCATGGTTTGATCTATTTACAGTAAAGTAAATGATGTTATACACATGTGAGAGTTGGCCATGCAATGGAATCAAAATAATGAGTGAGATATGATCAAAACAAGTTAGGTGGTACAATCTGAATAAGCAGTTTTGTAGGGACTGTTAAGGCAACTTAAACTCAAATTGGGCAGTAGCTATAACTAAGTTATATTTAGCACATATCATGAAGAAGTTGTCATTTAAAAATGAGCTTCTAAGTCATTGTAGAACTCTAGATATGATAAAAATGGTGAATGTGAAGTTAAAAATCAGATTTTGGAAATAATGTTTATTATTATTATATAAGCACTCACTTTATAATTTATAAAATGTAAAGTATAAACCCACTAACTTGTAAAACTTAATTATATAAATGTATAAAAGGTTAATTAAATGGGTAAAATATATAATTGGTGGTAAAAGTAATATTTATAAGTAATAAAAACTATAAACTTGATTTTTACGACTTTTTCGGCTATCGCCGTGAAATTAACGTTTTTCATCAAATAAAACTTAGACGACCAAACCCGTCTAATGTAAAGTTTATAAAAGATATATACTGATGTATAAGTAACTAAGACAAGTAAAAACCGATAAAACCCGAACTATAAGAATTACGGACAACTACGAGCTAACTAAACCCATTAGACTAATAATTGGACTTATAAGATAAAAACTTGTAAAAAGAATTATTTGGGCTTAACCCAATAGGGCCCAACATGAAAAGTATATATACTGATCATATAAGTATATAATGGGTAAAAACAAGTAAAAGAACTTATAAAAGACTTAATGAACTTAAAATATGTAAAATCGGTAAAACTAGTGAACTAGTAAGACGATACTAAAACGTAAACGCTAAAATGAGTAAATGAGGATTTATAAACCCACTTGATCATCATCATATGTACAATAATCATATATATGTATATTGTTATTTTGATAAAAGTCATTAGACCGAGTCTAAGACCGATTATTATTTATATAGGTTTCCGTGACCGAAGCACGCCCGTAGCCGATAATCCGCCTTTCATTAACAACGTGAGTTCATAGCCTCGCACTCTTTTAAATGTTTTATAAAATGATTTGTAAACCCGCGAGGGAGATAACATGCTAGATTTTTATAAAAATAGAACACAAGTAGTCCCGATTGTATGCTTAATGAGATGGACCCGAATGATGCTATGACCCTATATTCGAGACTAAAAGGATTATTAGTAGTTAGGTTATGTCACTTAAAGTCCCATTAGCATGAATTGTGAACTACCGGGATTTGGTAGACGCTTATGCATTTGATAGTACTATTTGGGGACGATCACCCCAGTTCGCGCCTTGACGGTTGATCCCCGTCGTACCACATTGATTGGTAAGCGAATTTATGTATGAGAAGATTCCATAGCGTGATTTTTGTGACGACACGCCAACTTAGATGGGCAAATTGTTTGTCGGGTTCGCGGCCCGCTGTTTTCACAGTAAGGTAACAATGTCATGCGGCTAATAATAATCCTATAATCTATACGACATGTATAATCTAAATAAACAATAACGACGCTATTACGATGAATATATTACCTATCATGGTAATATAGAGACTACGGTCTCATGGACGGTTTTCAGATGTATGCTTGATAAATATTGCCTGACTAGCAATATGTGGACTTACTTCCGATATTATACTTGTGTTCTGATTTTAACTGATTGTAAATGATTGTTTTATATATAACGGTTTTCATTAAACTCTATGAATTCACTCGGCATTCGCTGATATGATTTTTGCATGTTTTCTATCTCAGGTGCTGGAAGGTAATCCGGATGGAGATCGACTCTGATGGCCCACACTTAATATTAAAAATGTTCATTCGATCTGTGTTTTGTAAACTTAATGACCTGTATAATTTGGGACCTGTTGTACACTTTTAAACCTTTTTATCGAATGAATGTTTGTTAAACCTTGTACAACCATTTTTATGTGTTGTCTATGATTGGAGTTATTGTGCTATCCCGTAACACTCTGAAAGACCCTTCCGCTGTACCGATACGAAAAATGAGAGTGTTACATGCATTCCAAGAAACATTCCAATAAATATAAACAAATTAGTTGAAGTAGCTTGTTATTCATATCAGGACATTTTCTAAACAAGACAACATACATTGACAATTAAATGTATAAGTCTTAATAGAATATTAGATTCATATCTCGCGGTCAAGAAACCATTGACATATTGTTATATGTTGTACCTTACACACAATAAAGATTTCTCCCACTTGTGCATGGCACAACATCATGTATGCAAATAAACAATTACGAAACGCATTTGTTTATGTGAACAATATGATAGTGTCATATATATTTGAGTAACTAGTAGAATGTCAACCATATAGTTTTGTAAGGAATCGTACATAATTATTATATGTAATATACTTCAAAAGTGATTATCATATAAAATAGGATGCAGTTATCCTTAAAACTATGGTTCTTCATATCCTGAAAGTAAGTTATTATTTCAAGTTAAACTAGAAATAATATTGATTACTACGAAGGTAAACAAGCTTGTAGCTCCCACTGAATTAGACAACATTACATTAATGTATTTCCATTAATAAAAAAACGCAATGCTCCCATTGGATTTGACAACATTACAAATGTTACTTCACCAGTGAAAACTAAATAGCGTTTTATTTACTTTCCTACTCGCTTTAAAATGCCCATAAGTAACAATTACTTATATATTATAGAGAGTGTATGAATTTCTACCATGTAAATGAGAGACTATCTATCATGCTTTCGTTAACTTGAAAACTAGCATGCAATTTCCTCCATATAAGGCCTACCATTCAATAAGGGTATTTAGTGCCTACGTTGGGTTAAAACATAATAACTAGGATAAAATAAAGCTAGTTATTATAATCATAATAAACAAACAAAATACTTGTTTTGTTCTATCGATTATAGCCTTAAAGGGATTGACATGTAAAGAACAAAAGAAGTATTGCTTGCCTAGAGATTGCTAAGAGACTTATTAGTTTGAAAGATGCTCAAAAACTCAAAAAGATTAATGAGATCAACCTGAAACAATAAGTTGTGTAAATCTACTTAACCTTTTAAGTTCACTTGAAAATTGATAATTAAAATAATCCAATCGCTCATATTAATAGCTTTTCCTTGCACCGAAAAAGGATAGGTATATGTCTCTTTCTTTCTTACAATAAAACGAGACTTTGTTTGTCAAACAAGCATTAGTTTATGGAACTTTGTTGCAATAATACTTTTAAAAGAATCACAAAATTGAATTTTAATATTTTCGATAATATTACCTTTATAGAAAATTAAATACCCATGTTTATAAATAAACAATTAATTTTCTAAAATCTAGAATCCACCAAGACATACCGCCACTGCATCAGTTGATCTGCTAGTGATGATGATATTCAAAGGGTAATTAACGTTCAATAATTGCATCCAATACAACTTCTAGAATTATGGGACTCAACTTTATATACATCACTTGTGACAATTCAAAAGTGAAAAAGCGAACATGTTTATCCCATCTATTGCCACGAGTTAAGGTCTCACCTATCTTAACTTGCTTAAGTCGTCCAACCAAAAACCGTGATTATATAGCACCGACATCTCACAATCAAGTGTATTATATCACCTTGGGTTACAAAATCACCACAGTCTAACGTATGATAAAAGAGTAAGTGCAAGTGCTTTTACACGTTGGATGGCAAATAAACTTATTTCAAAGGGTATAAATTATGACAATTTCAAAAATATGTACAAAGAAGCATGCAACATCTTTGTATCATGATAATTTAACAAATTTACTCAATTTGTTAATTATAGATATCACATAATTAACTCACAATTCAATTATATAAATAACGATATCATAAAAATTGACGATTCAACATGTATTCTATTTTAAAGAAGTTTAATTTTATCACGGGAAAAGATCAAAGAATGATTAAAATCATTCAAACCCTAGACCATTCACGGCTTCTTAAATAGTATGCAAGATAAGGAGACTACAAGTAGTCAGGTATTATAGGGCAATGGTATCTACAAGACCGAAGTCTTGATGAGTCTTCCCGAACCTTAGCCTTGCAACTAGATAGTACTTTTGCAAATTACGTCATTAATAAAATTTTACTAATTTAAAATAGAGAACAAATTATAAACTTGATTCTTGCTAATCATGGCGTGAGTTAGATTTAAAACCATGTAAGGGCGACTCATTTGTTGCCACATATGATCGTGCAAGAACAAGATTATAATAAATTAAATTTCATATAGTTTTAGTCCGGTTTATTTTTATTTTTCAAAAAACCCTTTTGCTTGAACCATGATATAGAACAATTATAACCAAAAGCAAAACAAATAAACATTGACCTAAAACATATACCAAATTAACAATTAATCACATACTTCATACATACCACATCTAACATGACTTCAATTAAATCAATTAATAAAGAACACATGATCCATGATAAACTTGCATGATTCCCATGGATCGAACCATAATTAACAATTAACAATGTGATAAATAACGATTAATTAACGATTAACAATATATTTATCAACAAAATTTACATACAACTTAGGGTTTTTCTAATTAATTTTATTACCCCTGATTAGGGTTTATGAAAACCTAATCATCAAATAAAATAATTCAAACGCCATCATAGTAAGTTTACACAATTTTATCTCTTTCGTTATTTTTAATGTAATTAAAAGTATACGAACGGCTCGTGAGACCTTAACTCGTGGCAATAGATGGGATAAACATGCTCGCTTTTTCACTTTTGAATTGTCACAAGTGATGTATATAAAGTCGAGTCCCATAATTCTAGAAGTTGTATTGGATGCAATTATTGAATATCAATTACCCCTTGAATATCATCATCACTAGCAGATCAACTGATGCGGTGGTGGTATGTCTTGGTGAATTATAGCTTTTAGAAAATTAATTGTTTATTTATAAACATCGGTATTTAATTTTCTATAAAGGAAGTATTATCGAAAATATTGAATCATTGAACTTTGTTTATTTGTAGATGGCAACGAACAATGCCCAAACCAAACAAAACAGTTCGGCTTTCAGGTCGATGCTTGAGAAGCAACAACTTACTGGTCCTACTTCAATGAGTGGTTACGCGCGCTCAAACTAGTTGTGCGGTGGAGAAACTACAGGATGTGTATGACAATCCTTTGCCTGACCATCCTGGTGCTACTGCTACTAATGAACAATTAGTAGAATGGAATGCTCTTTATGATCGTCATAATGAAGTTGCTTGTTTAATGCTTGGAACTATGTCTCCATCGCTTTATCAGCAATTTGAACACAAAAGTCCTAAGGACATGATAATTGAGCTCCAAAAGATGTATAAAAAGCCTCCTAGTGTCGATCTACAAGAGTTAGTACACACTTTCCATTCATGCAAGCAGGAAGAGGGTCAATCCGTTAGCGATTATGTTCTATTGATGAAAAGCTATTTGGATCATTTGGCAACTCTCAACTATGTTCTTCCAAAAGCTGTCTCTGTCAGTTTGATCCTCAGTTCACTTTCAAGTGATTTTGAGGGCTTTGTGCAAAATTACAATATGCAAAGCATGGGGAAGACAATTAGTGAAGTTCATTCTTTGCTTATTGAATTTGAAAAAGGAGTTAAGAAGAACAAGAAGTCAAATGTTGCATCTTCTTCTACACTACAAGTGATGACGATCCAAGGTGGTAGGATCCAGAAGTACAAACCGCAAGGAGGTAAGGCTAAAGGTAAAGGTAAGGATAATGGTCCTTATAAATCTTATCCCCCTAAACCTAAAAAGCCTCAACCTTATAAGAAAGAGCACCTGGCAAAAGATTCCACATGTCACCATTGCAAAGAGGTTGGACATTGAAAGAGGAATTGTCTTGTTTATCTAGCTGAGTTGATGAAAGAGAAGAAGCAAGTTGGATTTTCCATTTCTTCAGGTATTTATACTATTGAATTATTTGCTTGTTCTAAAAATTCCCGGGTGTATGACACTGGTTGTGGTACTAACATTTGTAACACAAAACTGGGACTTAGAGGAGCAAAGAAGCTGAAGCAAGGTGTTGTCTACTTGTATGTTGGAAACGGCGTACGTGCTGAAGTAGAAGCTATTGGAAGTTTTGACTTAGTTTTACCTAATGGTTTAATTCTTGTTTTGGATGATTGTCATTATGCACCTACTATAACTAGAGGTGTTGTTTCAGTTTCTTGTTTGCATGATAAAGGATTTATTCATAAATTTACAGATTCTGGCATGACCGTTTATTTTAATGATATGATTTATTTTAACTGTATCGGTGTTAATGGTATTTATGAAATTGATATGCATGATCCTACTTTGCAAATTGTGAATTCAATGTATTCAATTAGCAATAAGAAATCTAAAGCAAGTTTAGATTCTACTTATCTTTGGCATTGTCGACTTGCTCATATTAGCAAGAAGCGAATTGAAAAGTTGAAACATGATGGACTTTTAAACTCAACAGATAACGAACCATTTGATCAATGCGTTTCTTGTATATCGGGCAAGATGACAAGGAAATCTTTTTCACATAAAACAGAAAAGGTGAAAGATCTACTTAGATTCATCCATACCGATGTATGTGGTCCACTTAGACATGTGTCAAAGCAAGGTGCTACATACTTCATTACCTTTATAGATGATTATAGTCGTTATGGTTATGTTTATTTGCTTAAACATAAACATGAAGTCTTTGAAACATTCAAGGTATTCAAGAATGAAGTAGAAAATCAACTCGGGAAGACTATTAAAGCCATTCGATCGAATCGTGGCGGTGAATATATTAGTCAAGAATTTAAAGATTATCTAAAGGCTAGTGGAATTTTCCAACAGCTCACTCCTCCTTACACGCCACAACACAATGGTGTTTCTGAGAGGAGAAATCAAACTTTGCTAAACATGGTTCAATCAATGATGAGTCCTTCTACTTTGCCACTATCTTTTTGGGATTATGCTATGGAGACTGTTGTACGCATTCTCAATATGGTTCCAACCAAGAAGGTTGACAAGACTTCATATGAACTATGGCATGGAAAAGTTCCTAACTTTTCTTACTTAAAGGTCTGGGGTTGTGAGGCACATGTGAAACGTCACACGCCCGACAAACTTCAATCAAGATCGGTTAAGTGTGTCTTCATAGGTTACCCTAAGGAAACTATGGGTTACTATTTCTACTACCCACCTGAAAACAAAATAGTTGTTAAGAGGTATGCAGATTTCTTTGAAAAGAATCTCATAGTTCAAAAAGAGGATTAGAGGATTGTAGAACTAGAGGATGAAGATATTTTACCTTCTGAAACTACTAGTGAACATCCAATTGAGGAAGAAAGTCTTGCACCTGATGTAACTCAAGAAGAGGATGTTGTCCCCATTCGTAAATTAAAAAGAACAATCAAAGCACCTGAACGACTATGTCTAAATATAGAAGTCGAGGAACATAGTTTAGGGGATCTTAATGAACCCACTAACTATAGAGATGCAATATTGGATTCTGAATATGATAAGTGGATTGTTGCTATAAATGCGGAATTGCAATCTATGTATGATAATCGAGTTTGGAGATTTGTAGATTTACCACCCAACGCGAAGGTCGTGAAGGGTAAGTGGATTTACAAGAAGAAGACGGACATGGATGGCATTGTACACACCTATAAAGCTCGATTTATTGCAAAAGGGTTTACACAAACTTATGGTGTTGACTGAGGAAACCTTTTCTCCTGTTGCAGATTTGAGAGCTATTAGGATTCTCATAGCTATAGCAGTGTACTATGACTATGAGATATGGCAAATGGATGTAAAAACCGCGTTCTTGAATGGTTACTTGGAAGAAGAAATCTATATGGAACAACCAGAAGGTTTTGTTGATCCTAAGCATCCCAGAAAAGTATGTAGGCTTCAAAGATCCATTTATGAACTTAAGCAAGCATCAAGAAGCTGGAATAAAAGATTTGATGAAGAAATCAAAAAGTTTGGTTTTGATCAAAATCTAGATGAGCCATGTGTATATCAAAAAGCTAGTGGGAGTAATGTTATTTTCCTAATCTTATATGTTGATGACATAATCATTATGGGAAATCATATTCCAAGTTTACAAGAGGTAAAGACCTATCTTGGAAAGTGTTTTTCTATGGAAGATTTAGGGGAAGCGGCATTTATTCTTGGAATCAAAATCTATAGAGATAGATCGAAGCGGTTAATTGGACTAAGTCAAAATGCATATCTTGATAAGATCTTAAAGAAGTATAGAATGGATAATTTCAAGCGTGGTCTCATTCCTATGCAAGTGCACACTGGCTTAAATAAAAAACAAGGTGCTACTACATTTGATGAGATGAAGCGTATGCAAAATGTTCCTTATGCTTCGGCTATAGGATCTATTATGTATGTTGTGAGGTGCACAAGACCTGATGTTGTGTTTGTGCAAAATATTACAAGCCGATTTCAGCAAAATCCAGGTGAGAGTCATTGGACTGCTGTGAAAAATATTCTTAAGTATTTAAGACATACTAAGGATACGTTTTTTGTTTATGGTGGAAATCCTGAAGCTACTGAGCTGCAAGTTAATTGTTATTGTGATGCTGGATTTGAAACCGATAGAGACGGCACTAAATCTCAAACTGGGTATGTTTTCGTTTTGAACGGAGGCGCGATAGTATGTGTAGAAACTAGAAGGGGGGGTTGAATAGTTTCTAGTTAGTTTTCAAAACATTTTGGCTTAATCCACTGTGTGCGGTTCCTTATGTGTACCCGCGGTTCTTTATCAATAAAGAACCGCCGGTCCATTTAGAGAACCACCGACAGTGAACTTAACCTTTTGTTACATGTTAAACTTTGACAATCCTTTGTATCAAATTCTCGATCAAGCTTGACTAGATATGAGATGTGTTTGATTGAAAGATAAATACTATAAGTAAGTAAACACACAAACACATCAAATCAAGAGTACATCAAGCAATAGTCTAAACACTAAGCACACACGTACTAAGCATAAGCTTTTCTGCAACTAGGATGTTTAGACTAAGTGATGTATACTTAACCATAATCTAAACACGAAGCACACACGTACTAAGCCTTAGCTTTTCTGCAACTTAGATGTTTAGATTATAAGATGCACACAACACACAACATATAAATACATCTATAATAGTAAAGACATAAATGTAAAGAAAAGTACCGACACGATGATTTATAGTGGTTCGGTCACGAAGCTCCTCTTCGCCCTACTCCACTCCTCGAGTACACCTTACTCAAGAGTTACTTCACTAGTCAACAAAACTCCTTTCAAGGCGGAGAAAACCATACACGTCGCTTACACAATATCCGACACTAAGCTAGATGTCGAGTCCTAATCTTAGGTAGGACCAATCTACACAACGTTGCCCACTTCACAATTTAACGGCACAAGACTAGATGTCGAGTTCTAATCGAAAGGTAGAACCAATCTTCACGACTCTTCACTTTGAAGCTAAGTGAGAACTTCACTAGACACAACTACATCACTTTATAGATTAGTGAGAACTCACAACTCTTACCTATTACAACTCAACAAAACACATATCCAAGTGTACACATGTAACTTGGATCTACACAACATAAATCCAAGTATACACATATACAATGGATTTACACAAGACTTAATCCAAGTATTCACAAATACAATGGATTAACACAACTAATCCAAGTATTCACAAATACATTGGATCTACACAATATTGATCCAAGTATACCCGTATACATTGGATCTACACAAGATTGATCCAAGTATACACATATACATTGGATCTACACAAGACACAAATAAAAATGATGAACATGATGATCTTCATCAAGACTTCATCTTTAATCACATCACAAATGTGTGAGTGATCTTCTCTTTGCACTTAAGAGGATGAGGAGATTGAAGGAGAGAATCACATCTTAAACAAGACTAATCTAAACTAACTAATCAAGGTTTAAAGATGTTTTTGAAGAAACTGTGCAAAAAGGGTTGAAAGAAAATCTGGAAATGATCCATTATTTATAGGGCAACATTGCAACGGTCAAAAACACCCGCGGTTCCTTATCTCTACCCGCGGTACCTTATCAATAAGGAACCATGGGTTCCTTTAAGGAACCTCCGCGTCGGAGTCCGTGCAAATTTGTCCTTTAGTGGGGATATGCCATCTAGGGTAGTTTATACCCTCAAAGGATATTCCTTTTGCATATGGAATATGCCAAATTCAAATTTCCATTTTCTTTTTAATAAAACATTTTCTTAAAAATAAAGTTAATTAAAATCTTTTGTCACATTTGATTAAATGTGAGTTTTAAGAAAATATTAATCCTTGATCACTTAGTTAGGTTAATGACATGTTTGTACATACCTTGAGTGATTCATGCCGAATGCGATCTTTGAGGTGTCGAGAGAAGTATACAAATGTATTCTTGAGTGATTGCGAGTACCTTAACATTTTACATAATGTATTGCGAATTATACGTTTGTCATCAACAAAACATAAAGAGATTATATCGACAAAGCATCGTAATGTTTGCACTAACAATCTCCCCCTTTTTGATGATGACAAACAAGTAAACCGCAACACATATTAAAATGCATAAGTTACTCGTTTACACTTACTTCTCCCCCTTTTGTTGAATCAAAAAGGTAGTCTTCATTTGTAGAAGAGGAGGATTGACTTCGAGAGAGCATGCATCCAAAAATCTAATCATCTATAGTGGTTGTCATTTGAGAGGCGAGAATCCAAACCATAAACCCATCATACAAAAATATTGAGCTTGCGTCATCCTAGTGGAGTCTTCAATCGCCATAGGTTAACCAACTCCAAGCATAATAATATGCTTATCTACGAGTGTCCAAAATGCATTACTTGCAAGATGTTCGATGAATGCAATTTGAGTGAGTCAACGATCGCAAATGTAATGACTTGAACTCTTGCAAATGCTCCCCCTTGATATGAGCTCCCCCTTGCTTGAGGCACCAACAAAGCAAGAATAGTGACGAGCTACAAAAATGGGTTAGAAGTGTCCTACAAAACAAGGTTAGTAGACAAGAGCATATATAAAAAGAGATGTCACCCAAACGGGGATGATAAACAAGTCGTTTGCACAAACAATGACAAGCAAAGAAGTGTGCATGCGATGCTATCAATCCAAAAACAAATCAAAGGAGAGTATCTTGACAAGATCATTTCACAATTGTAATGATAATATGTCAAAGGGTAAAAAGCTTAGAATTTTTGGAATCACCCAAGAAACTTCAAGATTTAACCATCAACTCTCAAAAAAAAAACAAGGAGAGGATTTTGAGGAAATCAATTCAAAATTGTTGGAGTATAGGTAGAAAAGAAACATCCAAGAATTTGAAGATATCATCTCAAGGGGTTAAAAACTTAGAATTGATGGAATCACCCATACCAATTGTAAATTTTAACCGCAATCAACTCTCAAAAAGAGGAACAAAAATATCTCAACCTAGAGAAATTTTTGCCCAAGAAAAAAATAAAGGAAAACCAAAAGCGGATAAATCGACGCTTTAAGAAAAATTCGGGATATAGGACATTATAGGCAAAAATGCTTATGAATGTCGACACCAAATGGTGCTTAGCATACGATAAACTACATGCTCAAAGTTTCGTAGCTCTTCTCAATCATTATGGATGTTCAAATAACACTTACATGATGAGGAAAGGGTAAGGCTCGACTCAACTTAGTTTAGAAAGACTAGAAGAAAGAGACTCGACTTAGAGAGGCATGATTAAAATAAACCAAGAGAAACTCAATCAAAGAAGTTAAGGATAACTTCACAAATTGATTCATGAATACTATACCTTAGAAGGAGATAGTGAAATCTCGAAAGAAAATGAGAGAAGAAACTCAAAAGAATCTCAAGAAGACATGAAGAGTTAGTACAAAATTTAACACATAATCAAGTAAGCACATAGGATAATTCATGCAATGCCTAATGAAGTCTACAATAAACCAATGTAGAGAAGGTGCGCAATTAACACATATGGCATGCAAGAAACATGATTACTTAAAAAGAGAAGACTAAGTAAAACATGTTGGCACGTAGCATTTAAGGACATGTATGAGTTAGACACATCTAAGAGATATTATATCGGAATTGCTAGACAAAGACAAAACCTTTATAATAAGCATGCATTCATTAACTAATCAATTAAGCATATAGCATACGGATAAGCAAGAAGATATATACGCAAGTCATCTATAAAGATATCACAAATCAAGCTACATGTAATGTAAATCTCCAAGAAGATTCCTAATTCTTATTAGTTTAAGAAAATGACTCAAAATAAGAGAAAAGAAAGAAACATAATAACAAGAAGATCCAAGACTCAAAGAAAAATAATGTTGAAAAACATGAAAGGAAATACAAGAGAATAAAGATCATACAAAGATGTATAAAAAAAACAAGCCTGAAACTTAAGCATAATTTTTATCTTAGTTACACTAGAATCCTAAGATTTACTTAAATTAGATGTCTTAGCAATAAGCAATCCACATGCTTAAATGAAAGACAAGGGTGGTGGCGGAATTTGGTGGGGTGAAAGGTGAAGTCACCAAGGGTTAAACAAAGTCATTTACAATGGGAATTCTTTGGATGGGTTGAGGTTGGGTAGTCACATCCAAGAGAGTACTTGGAGTGAAGGGTGAGGTTAGCTCATTCATTATAGATTGGAATGAAGAGGAGGTAGAACCATGAGAATGGTTGGTACCATGGGTTGAGGTAGTCTTGCATGGAGTAAGAGGTGGTGAGGGTGATGAAGAGATGAGAATTGGAACAATCTCATTCTTGGGTGTGTGAAAGGGTGAAGAGTTAAGTTTAGGTAACTTAATCTTAATTTTGAGGTGCCTCTTTGAAGAGGAGGTTTTGGATGAATTGAAGGTTCTTGTAGAAACCATGGTAGTAATGGGTGGTTTAAGGGGTAAGGATGAATGGTTTGAGGTGTGAAGAACAAGGCTAACAAGGAGGGTTTAAAAGGGCGAGGGGATGATCCAAACTAGTAATGGGTTAAAAAGGGAAAGCCCAAGATATTTTGGGAGTGATCACAGGTTTGAAAAAAAGATTCCAAAGGGTGTTGGAACAATTAGGAAGTTTCAGAAAACCCGAATTTGAGAGCTTCTGCCCGCGGTTCTTTATCTCCACCGGCGGTTCCATATTGATATGGAGCCGCGGTCTATTTAAAGAACCGCCTACAGAGGCTAGGTTTAGGTGGTGAAGGAGGATTTTCCAATTCATCAAATCCTAATGTTCTAGTCTAACTTATCATAACGTCATGCTTAAGAGCAATAAAAACTAGAACACACACAAAGGAAAGACACATAGGTTCAATTAGCACGTAAGAGGAAAGATAAGAAAAACCTAATGGCTACAAAAGAAAAAGACTCCTAATGACATACAAAGTTGATCAAAGTAAACTATCATTAGTCATATATAGGAAGAGCCAGTTAGCTAATTTAGAGAATGAGTATGAGACTATCACTAGAGGTGCTCAATTAAGGCTAGACACGACCATTTTTACGAGTTATACACCAACTCAACTTCCCACATGGAAGTAATTCAACCGTTAGGTCAAATTAAGATCCTAGTGCATAAATTCTCTAGTAGTCATTCTCAAGTTAGACAAAATGTAATTCCAACATTTGCCTAATAAAGTTTAGCAAGGATGAAACTTGCATGGCGACACAATGCATGACCTAATGAGGGTTAAGAATGCACCATTGCATATTTTGTCAAACAAGTCTAGTTAAGGTTATTTACCTTAATAGAACTTGAGGCCAATAACTTTGAAGTGTATAAACAAAGTTTACACAAACCAAAGGAACACTCTTGATTGGTCTTTCGGAAATGACACATTTATAAATTGCATAGCAATGTAAATTACTTGAGTATTTCGGATGAAACATCCAAGTTATCAAACCGACTCTATTGTGCATTATAAGTAATTATTAAACAAAATATGTCTAACAATTTGAACAAGTAGATTCAATATAACACCATCAACACAAGTGTGAGTTATGATCCGATGTATATTATTAATAAACCACATTCATGTCTACACTAAAAAAAACATGTCAATTAGATTCGATAATGATACCAATCATAGTTTGAATAATGCATTGATATTTAATCGAAATCTTTCTTGATTCCCACAAACACTCTTTTAAGAGAAAATAGCTAAGACTTTCAAAGGGTGTTTCATGTTTTATAGTAAGACATTTATCTACTTGAACTAATAACACAATGATCGAGTAAGATGACCCAGATCAATAGATTTGACAAGCTCCCAAAGCTTTCAGTCCTAAAAGTGTTAAAGAACATACCGAGGTGTACAAGATGTTTATGTAACATTTGTAAACCAAGAGATGTTAATCCTATATGCAATGCACACATAATGTTGCAACTAAAATGCAAGAAATCTAGCATACATCCTAATTAGGAAAAACTAGGTACTAACAAATACCAAGCAAGGCACAAGAGACTAGACATATAAGCAATACTACTACAAATAGCAAGGAACACTTAATAATGTCTACATATAATAATAACACACAAACAATTAGCTTAACACATAAAAGCATTCGTCCATGTTTTGAGTGTTAGATACAACAAAGTATTCATAGCTTGATTTATTTGAAAATAGTCTTTGACCCATTTAAAATTTAATTAAGTTTAACACTTTGTAAATATATCAATTTTCAAAGATATATCACCAAGAGATGTCCAACTTAATAGAAAAGAGTAAAACACAAGTTTTACGACAAACCAAGACTCAATACTTTGGACAAAGTATATAACTTATAAAACATTTAAATTTTAAAGTTTGAATAAAGGTTTGGAAGCATTTTTAATTGAGAGAAAATTCAATTACATTCGAAATGACGGGTGACACGACTTCTACGGACTTACGGTTGATTTTATATGATTTTTCAAAGTTTGCAAAAATCTGAGTCAGACTGACTGCGGTTCCTTATTGATAAGGATCCGCGGGGAACAATAAAGAACCGCGGTCAGAGGACAAAAAATGAGTTTTTGGCCAAAATCATTTGGTAACTTTTTGGAAGGACTTAGGACTCTAAAAAATCATTTTAGACACATAGAACTTGTATTTTAGAGTTAATTATGACACACAAGATTTTTATACTTCCAAACATGAAAAGATTTAATTCAAGCTATTATACAAAGTTTATTTAACACCAAAACTTGTACGAATGAAACAACAAAATACATTTCATAAGTAATCATTCTTCATGAACAATTTGATACAAAGATCGTCTCTATTTTTAAAAACCGTTTTCATTTTTAAAAACCATTTGTTTTGAAAAAGAGAGCAAAGATCGATCCAAGCTTTAAAGTACAATATACTTCAAAGATCTTGAATAACCTCGCTCTGATACCAATTGTAGAAACTAGAAGGGGGATTGAATAGTTTCTAGTTAGTTTTCAAAACATTTCGGCTTAATCCACTGTGTGCGGTTCCTTATGTGTACCCGCGGTTCTTTATCAATAAAGAACCGCCGGTCCATTTAGAGAACCGCCGACAGTGAACTTAACCTTTTGTTACATGTTAAACTTTGACAATCATTTGTATCAAATTCTCGATCAAGCTTGACTAGATATGAGATGTGTTTGATTGAAAGATAAATACTACAAGTAAGTAAACATACAAACACATCAAATCAAGAGTACATCAAGCAATAGTCTAAACACTAAGCACACACGTACTAAGCATAAGCTTTTCCGCAACTAGGATGTTTAGACTAAGTGATGTATACTTGACCATAATCTAAACACGAAGCACACACGTACTAAGCCTTAGATTTTCCGCAACTTAGATGTTTAGATTATAAGATGCACACAACACACAACATATAAATACATCTATAATAGTAAAGACATAAATGTAAAGGAAAGTACCGACACGATGATTTATAGTGGTTCGGTCACGAAGCTCCTCTTCGCCCTACTCCACTCCTCGAGTACACCTTACTCGAGAGTTACTTCACTAGTCAACAAAACTCCTTTCAAGGCGGAGAAAACCATACACGTCGCTTACACAATTTCTGACACTAAGCTAGATGTCGAGTCCTAATCTTAGGTAGGACCAATCTACACAACGTTTCCCACTTCACCATTTAACGACACAAGGCTAGATGTCGACTTCTAATCGAAAGGTAGAACCAATCTTCAAGACTCTTCACTTTGAAGCTAAGTGAGAACTTCACTAGACACAACTACATCACTTTATAGTTTAGTGAGAACTCACAACTCTTACCTATTACAACTCAATAAAACACATATCCAAGTGTACACATGTAACTTGGATCTACACAACATAAATCCAAGTATACACATATACAATGGATTTACACAAGACTTAATCCAAGTATTCACAAATACAATGGATTAACACAACTAATCCAAGTATTCACAAATACATTGGATCTACACAATATTGATCCAAGTATACCCATATACATTGGATCTACACAAGATTGATCCAAGTATACACATATACATTGGATCTACACAAGACACAAATAAAAATGATGAACATGATGATCTTCATCAAGACTTCATCTTTAATCACATCACAAATGTGTGAGTGATCTTATATTTTCACTTAAGAGGATGAGGAGATTGAAGGAGAGAATCACATCTTAAACAAGATTAATCTAAACTAACTAATCAAGGGTTTAAAGATGTTTTTGAAGAAACTATGCAAAAAGGGTTGAAAGAAAATCTGGAAATGATCCACTATTTATAGGGCAACATTACAACGATCAAAAACACCCGCGGTTCCTTATCTCTACCCGCGGTACCTTATCAATAAGGAACCGCGGGTTCCTTTAAGTAACCTCCGCGTCGGAGTCCGTGAAAATTTGTCCTTTAGTGGGGATATGCCATCTGGGGTAGTTTATACCCTCAAAGGATATTCCTTTGGCATATGGAATATGCCAAATTCAAATTTCCATTTTCTTTTTAATAAAACATTTTCTTAAAAATAAAGTTAATTAAAATATTTTGTCACATTTGATTAAAATGTGAGTTTTAAGAAAATATTAATCCTTGATCACTTAGTTAGGTTAATGACATGTTTGTACATACCTTCAGTGATTCATGTCGAATGCGATCTTGGAGGTGTCGAGAGAAGTATACAAATGTATTCTTGAGTGATTACGGGTACCTTAACATTTTACATAATGTATTGCGAATTATACGTTTGTCATCAACAAAACATAAAGAGATTATATCGACAAAGCATCGTAATGTTTGCACTAACAGTATGGAAGAACTCCAAACAAAGTACTACTGCACAATCTGCCACAGAAGCTGAATACATTGTTGCTTCTAAAGCTGCAAAGGAAGCTGTTTGGATGAGGAAGCTTATTGGTGAACTTGGTGTAGTTCCTACCAATGAGGAACCTATAAAGATGTATTGTCACAATTCAAGTACAATCATCGTAGCTAACGAACCGGGAGTTCAGAGAGGCGCCAGACACTATCAAAGGAGATATCACTATGTTCGAGAATGTATCGAATTGGGTGAGATTGATCTAGTTAAAGTTCATACAGATAATAATCTAGCAGATCCTTTTACGAAGGTTTTACCTGGTAAAAAGCTTACTCAACATGCTAGGAGCATGGGACTTCGTCCTGCTAGTAGTTTCATGTAATCTGTTTTAGTATTTGGATAAAGGATATTGTTAAACAATATTTATTTTATGAATTAAAGTATTGGATATATTCGTTTTCTTTAATATCTATTGGTCCTATTTTGCATGTTTAAATCCTTGAATAATATGTTATTCTAAATTGTCTATGTCGATTAATTATATGGGAATATAATTAAATTAAGACATATATGAGAGATGGTAATATTCGTAGAATATGCAAGAGTGGTTCACCAACTCATACGATATCCAAAAATTGTATATTGGACATCTCCTACTAACAAGTCAATCACTTTATGGATCGGCGTCTTTAAGTGAAACTTGTAAATGATTTACATTACTAAATCCTTTGACTTGAGATGCAAGCAGGTCTTATATATGTCGACGGTACTTTTTGCTATTGTTCTAACGCTATCCTGAATAAGGTAGTAATAAAGACTATAATCATTTGTGGAAGTCCCTAATCCAAGCTTGAAACAATAAACTAAATCTATCAACACACTTAATTACTTTTCAACGTAATACTTATTATTGTATAATAAAGAATTACAAGTGTTATCGATAACACCGTTTGATGACAATGTGTTGTGCACACTTTGGACAAACTAAAACCTAACTTATGAACACAGTCGCAGCTGTTTGGTTCAACAAGTTCTAAGAGTTAATGTGTGTAATGTGTCAAAGTGAACAACATTAACTCTAGGCTACATAACCTATTTATAGTGGTACGAGGTTGACTCCAAGTACTGGTTGATGGTGACTACACTAAACATACATTTGTCAGACATCTGTCACAAGATGTGTTGGGACTTAGATATCTTGAGTTGATATGACAAAACAAGATGAAGGACTTAATAATAATTAGTTAACTTAGTAAGTAAGCTAGGGTTGTGATGTAACCCTAGTATCTCTATTATATAAAGAGGGTTAGGCACACATGCTTATTCACTCATTCATAAACAATGTAAACCATAGGTGTGTGTGTGTTCCTCCTGGCGTCAAGCCTATAAGGCGTCAGGACTAGTAGCTTATTAGTATTCAGCTTATTAGCAAGCTTATTAATAGTAATCATTTATTAGTGAAAGCCTTGTTCTTGGTTATGATTGTGTTCTTTAAGATTCCGTTGTGCTTATTACAATCATGATCATGATATCCCAGATGAGTCTAGATCCTAAGACTCAACAAGTGGTATCAGAGCTTGTTGGCTCTCGATCTGATTGATCTACAAGGTTTTCGTTGTTATGTTATTTTCTGTTTTTGAATAAATAATGTTCCTGCTGATCTAGGGTTTTTCCCAACAAACCCTAGATGATTGTTGCTGTTCATTCGATGTTGCTGCTGTTGGAATGATGGTGATTGTTCTAGCTTTGGTGAGTTGATTCTTCAATCAACGATGAACCCTAGAATGATCTATGGTGATGAACATTTCTGGCTGTTGTGATTCATTTTAGGGTTTTCAAACCCTAGATCGATATATTATCCTTGCTGTTGTGAGAAGGGCAAATTTGTGTTCATTATGGTGATTCTGCTAGCGTTGGTGAGTTGATCATTGATCAACGATGAACCCTAGCAGGATCAAATCAAACATACTGGCTGCCAATTGCTGATCAATTTTTTCAAGAACTCACAGCCATGAATTAGGGTTTTGGTTCTTCCCTCAAACCCTAGATCCATGGTTAAATGGTATTCAAGTTTCATGATGTTGCATGGGTTAAGGAGCTGTTGTCCATGGTACATTTTAATACGAGAAGCACAGATATGGGGGAGGACCTCATCATGGATCCTAAACATAAAACGTTTTTGTGTCTATCACGTAGATGAACAAAACGTTGTGATGATGCTGGTCCATGATGTTAACATATAATGAAGTACTCTTGTTCCAGGATTATATATGACAATGATGGTTTTGTCGTCCTAACTTTGTACCATTGGATGCATGATATGAGCTGCTACAATAGGAACAAAGCTGTTGTACTGCTGGTAAGGTACGATTGTTACTTTGGTCTGACGTATTGTTCGAAGATTTCATTATTTTGTACGTATATGGGTGCAAGTTTGGTTTGAGTATGTGTTTTTGGGAAGCTGTTACGGTATGATTCTATTGTTCTCATATGGAAATAATCATGAACCATAAACCCTACTTTGTAGGAAATATATTTAAACATGGGAATGGTTTGGTAAAGTCAAAATATATGCACAGCAGTTATGATATTTGGAGAACCCACGTTTTGGTTTTTGCAACGTGTTATGGGATTGGCTTGACATTGTATCGCTATAATTATGAGGTATGAGATTAAGTTTCCTTTTTATGCACGATTTATGGGGTATGAATAATTTTGACCGTGATTTGTGGGATATGGTGAAATTGATGCAAGGTGTATATCCTAAAGATTAGGTCAAAAATGTGATTAAAAATGGAAACTATTAGCTGTTGACTCCTAATCTTTAGGAAATTTAAACGTGGAGTATATGTCTATCATAGAAGCAGTTATATTTTGCGAGATAATTATGGGAACAAGTCAAAGGGCTAGTATCACATGCAAAATATGTTAAGATGTGTGGATTAGTATTTAAAAGCGGTTATTGACTCCTGATCTTTCGACATATGAATATCTCTCGTTCATTTTTGAACATGGCTGTTTACGAAAGATATTACATATCAATATTCTGTGGGCTGCAAAGAATGGGAGTAACTTATGTGGGTTGCAGAGTTTTGGGCTGGGCTATAGCTGGTTGATATTACTTTTGATTGTGTGTGTACAACTCAACATAGTAGTCCTATTATTTGTTTACACGGACAATATTTACAACAACCACAACAACAGCTTGGCGACAGTATGGTGACAGGTTAGTTAAAAAAAAAAGAAAAAAAAAAGAAAAAAGAAAGAAAGAATGGATTTGAGATGCTACTGGTAGGTTATGTTGTTCCTACTGGTGCATTATGGTTCCTATGAGTCATTTATGTTCGTGGTGGTTGTGTTCTCGGTTCCTCCTGGTAATATTCGATGGTTCCTCCTTGTTGAATCATCGGCTCCTACTGGTCGGTTGCTACTAGTCGGGTCCTACTGGTCCGTACCACTGGTCGGTTCCTACTGGTTTGTTCCTACTGCTAGGTGTAGGTTCTTGCTGATTTTTTTTTCTGGTTCCTGTTGGCTTGTTGTATACTAACTTTCTTTGGCCAGTTTTGGTTCCTACTCGTCACGTAAGATTACTACTTTGATTTGGTGACTAGTCTGATGTCACTACTGTTACGGGAGGAGGAGTTCTCAGCCATCATCATTTCGTTGGTGTAATTCATTAAAGAAGACATTTGATTATCACTTATTTTATGTTGTAGTTGATTTTCACAGGTTTTGTGTTCTTATCATACATAAAAGGAAGGGAGTACCTTTTAAGATAACTTGTTTGGTTTGTATGGTGACGAAGACTCGACGTATCTAGCGAAGGGGTACGATCTATTCATATCTTAAAAGGAGTAGTAGCCTGTTTAAGATAGTTTGCTCTATGCGTACATTTGCTATCGCTTGAATGGGTTACGTTATTGTGCTCAGTGTCTCATTTATTTGAGGATTTTGTTCGAGCTCGACGTCATGTGGTTAGTGCAAGACATAATACACAAGTTTGGGAGATTCCACTTCTTCATCAAATTCGTTATACTTGATTTTCTTCATCAGTGATCTCTCCATGGAGCCTTCTGGATTTGCCGTGCACTTCTTAAGGGGAAGACGATCCCTTTTGAGTTGATGTGACAAAAAGGGGAAGAATGCATGGATCAAGGGGAAGCTTAGCCTTCATCTATATCAGCTTCAGGGGAAGCTTGTGCTTACTGGTTTTGTCAAATCAACTAGGGGAAGATTGTTGGGACTTAGATATCTTGAGTTGATATGACAAAACAAGATGAAGGACTTAATAATAAATAGTTAGCTTAGTAAGTAAGCTAGGGTTGTGATGTAACCCTAGTATCTCTATTATATAAAGAGGGTTAGGCACACATGCTTATTCACTCATTCATAAACAATGTAAACCATAGGTGTGTGTGTGTTCCTCCTGGCGTCAAGCCTATAAGGCGTCAGGACTAGTATCTTATTAGTAGTCAGCTTATTAGCAAGCTTATTAATAGTAATCATTTATTAGTGAAAGCCTTGTTCTTGGTTATGATTGTGTTCTTTATGATTTCGCTCTGCTTATTACAATCATGATCATGATATCCCAGATGAGTCTAGATCCTAAGACTCAACAAGATGCTCTTCTATTCTTGGTAGTCTTCCACAATGCTTTAGGGAAACAGAGCTGACACAGTTTCCCTTTTCTTCATAGTCTCATACACACTAAGGTATGTCCAAAGTGTACTGAGAGTTAACAGGGTATTTCCACCCCCGTTAACCCTCAACCCTTCGGAGTCCCTGATACATCTTGGCTGTTATCCATCACAGCCAATGAGTATATCTTTAAGTAATCTTCAACTTCCTTGACAATGTCTCTTACATGGACTCTACTCAGGTTGCTCACAGACACTTAGATCTTTGTGAATCTTGCGATACTTGACTGCCTCCTAGGCACAAGCAAGTTCATACCAAACAGCTTGATTTGTGTTTAAATCTATGATACAGGGAATCTAATAAACTTAGATTCCCAACAATCTCCCCCTATTTAAACATAAATACAACTAGATCTACATAAGTTATAGTAAGTGAGATGACAGCTTCTTCTTACTCATAACAGATCTTAACAAACATACCTCATGATTTTATTATGACTTAAAAGAAATTACAAATACAAAACATAAGTGTGACAAAATATGAAGGTAAAGTTAAGCTATGAAACACTTCAATAATCATCATTCTTGATTTTCTCTTCAGCTTCAGCTATGTCTGTCCTGGCATACAATTCGGTCTGCAAAGCTTGTGCAAAAACCTTGGAATACTCTGTGTTGATTTTAAGTGCATTTTTAAGACAAAGAAGCTGAATATTTGATGCTAATCCCAGCTCATCTTCCCTTTGGAACACATATTGACATCCCCTGTTCATGAAGGCCATACCTTTCTCAGGCTCAGTATATGTCTGACCATAAATAGGGCCTACAATCCCATTTGGTAAAACCAAATCCCTGTGCATTCCATCCACTTGAACATCATCAGTTACGAAGGTTTCCTTAATAAATTGAGTCATCCTTCTTCTTTTCTTTCTAGACTTTGGAAGATCTTGTTCAAACAACTGTGGTGGGGGATCAACCTTTAGCTTGGCTGCAGCTTCTTTAACCCAATTAAACTTAGCTTTGAGAGTCTTAAGAAGTGTAAAATTTTCCTGTCCAGTCTTCTTCGCAGCTAATGCCTCAAGTTCAAACCATTCAGACAGACCAAGTTTCTTTAACTTAAAGTCTTCAAAGAGATCCATGTTGGCCTGTTGATTGTCTCTCCACAAAACCATTTGTGGTGTATGAGTAGACTTGTGAATAGTATACTTGAACTTGGTGATTTTTCCAGGTGCATACCTATTATTAACGCATACATCATTGTCAGCTTTTACCTTTTTCAGTGCCTCTGTGCGTTTGACTTCCATTTCCCTCAACCTTTGTCTTTTCTCCTCCCTATGTTGTGGAGTCATTTTTCTCAGAGTTGCCTCATTAAGCTCCTTGGCTTTCTTGATTTCATTTAACCTTTTGAATTCATTAGCCTGTTTCTCAATTTCTTCAGTTGTTAGAGGGTTCTCATTTGTTGCTTTAAAGGTTGTGAATTGGGATAGTTCAGTGGTCGATCCTCCTGTCTCTAGCATCGCATCTATTTTCTTTAGCTTGGCATCTGAGTCTACCACAACTATTTCCTTTCCTTTCTTCGAGACAGAGGATAACACACTTATTTTTTCAGCTCTTCAGCTTGTTTGATGAAAGCCAACTGAGCTTGGTTTTGTACAGCTTTTGGTAGGGAGCTAACAGTGAACTTGAGTTTCTTGGTAGCTGGTTCACCATCATCCACAGCCTCATTGGTGTTAACCATAGTCAAGGACTTTGATGAATCAACTCCATCCTTTGTCTGTTGCTCCCCCTTAAGTTCATCATCATCATCAGGTATAATTATTGGGGGTGATGACTTGGAGAGGGATGGGTGAGGGGATAGTGTTGTCAGCTGATCCTGAGCTTTGCTTAGTGGATTCAAGGTTAAGTACATTTTCCTTCTCCCCTCACGTTCATCCTTTCTTTTTAGAAGTTTGGATGAACGTGCTTGAATGTATGCAGCAATCTGCTCAACAGAAGCAGCCATTTGTCTTTGCCTGGTCTGGAAGCTCTTGCAATTTTCAACAGCTGGTTGCAGTTACCATTGGTGTTACGATGAACACGGTCAACTATGAAGTTGGTGTGACGAACTTGCCTGGATCGTACAGCCTCAAATTCTTTATGCATAGTCAACTCATGAGCAAAGAATAGTTGAGGGACCTCTGTGGCTATGCCATCTTTGATACAAGTGGATAAATGGCTAAGTCCTTGGGACACTCCTTTTCTTGTGCCATCCTTAATGGGTTCAGTGACAGCATCCTTAACCACCTGTGTGATGATATTTTGAAAGTTAATAGTGAAGGAGTGCATATCAGAGCCAATGCGATCCAACTTTCTTGACAGGCGTTCAATGTCTGAGGCATGATGTTCAGGCTTTAAGTCACGGATGTTCAGACTTTGTTGTGCATAACCGTCCTCTCTTGGAAATATGTCAAAGTTGGTCTGTGTAGGATGATCAAACAACAAAAATTCGGCTGTCGGATCATATGCAGACCTTTGGAAAACTGTGGTGACAGAGGTAGCAGGAGTGGGAGTCACTACAGCTTCCTTTGGAGGAGGAGTGGTTTCAATAGCTGGTGTGGACACAACAATATCCTTGGGAGGAGACAGAGACTGCTGATCATCATCCTCCTCCTCAATCATCCCCTCAGGGAGAATCTCATCATCTGGCATAGACTCAGGTTCAGAGAAGCTTTCTATTAAGGCAAGCACATCCTCTTCAACATCAAGCATGGGCTTATCCTCATTTAGCTGATCCTGAGTCAATTTATCAGCTCCTTCGTTTGGCTGCTCTAGAGAGTCTACATTTGGCTGTACAACATCAGTCTACAATTTGTTTAAGTTAGTAACAATGAAATAGATGAAGGGAATGGTCGCCAGTTCGCTGTCCCAAAGAGGATGAGGATGATTATTCAGCCACTACAAAGGATAAATCCTTGGGATTCTATTAAGAGTGAAAAGTATGAGGTTAATGGTCGCCATTCGCTGCCCCTAGGAAAGCTGAGTGTGATTATTCAGCCCCCCAAAAGGTTGAAACCTTTGGGACTCTTTTGTTTGTGAAACATATGTTGTTAAGGATCACCATTCGCTGCCCCTAGGAAGGCTGAGTGTGATTATTCAGCCCCCCCAAAAGGTTAAGAAACCTTTGCGACTCTTTTATGTGAAACATATGTTGTTAAGGATCGCCTGTTACGCTGCCCCTAGGAAAGCTGAGGGTGATGATTCAGCTCCCCCTGAAAGGATAAATCCTTTGGGATTCTTTTAATGAAGGAACCAAGAGGCTGTGTGAGGTACATCTACTCTAGGTATAGACATATATGTATTCAGGTTGTTGTTTGCCTGAATACTGTCTAGAGGGTGCAGGGTCATCAGAGTGCTTTATAAGCACAAATGAATCACTCCCTGGTGCAGAGACAGGGTGTACAGAAGTCTTAAAAGATTTCTAAGTGCATACAAGGACTCCTATGGGTCGAGGATAACCCTAACTTCACCACTCTCACCTACCGACATTTGAGAGTGGCTGCTTGTGGACCTCTAAAATGATAAGACTGATTACTTGTGCAATATCAGCAGAATTGGGCTGGTTCCTTGTTGTCTCTGCTGAGATCGAGACACCAGACTCCTGTTGTTTGTCAGCTGAGGTCTCTATGTCCACAGAAGTCTCTGGACCAGAGGAGGTGGAGAGGTTCACAGACTTCTTAACCATGGCCTTAGCAATAGTTTGGGTTTGTGAAGAAGATGGGTTTTTCTTCTTCTTTGGTTGTTGGCCAGTTGTTGCCGTGGACGACGTGGTGTGTTGCCCAGAGGTCAAAGACGTTGACTTCCCAGACACACCAGCTGTATTCACCTTCTCAGAGGAAGGGAGCAAGGACTTCACAACTGAAGGTTGTTTATTAGCAATGTTCAACATGTGGGAAGTGGCTGGTACATCCTCAGGTCCAATCCCTTTGTAGATAGCTCCGGTGATGTGATACGGCTTCAAAGTTGTGAGTTCAGAGTTGTGGTAGTTGTCACCTAACAGGCTTTCAAAGAGAAGAGAAAGAAAGCGAACATAACAAATATTTTTCTCCTTGACTTGATTGGTTCCCTTAAGTTTTTCCACAAGGTTAGAGAAAAAAATGCTTCCAACATCTACGTCTATGCCCCATATCAGCCCAAAAGCAATGGTTTGATGATTAAACGCCATTTGGTCTTGAGATCCCTGCATACCACCCAAGGATTTGACTATGTGTGTGAAGAGGACACGCCACATAGGGGAAAAATATCTGATCTTCATAGGAGACTTGGCAACGACTTCAGCAGGTGTAAGGGTTGGGTTAACATCAGATATGGGTTTGAGTGTGGCAAGGGCATCCTTTACAACCTTCTTGTCAACAGCTTTCAGGCATTCTTCGCCATGCCTTAGCCCAACCACATTGAAAAATCTTTGAGAGAGAATGAGAAGGGGTGTTCATTGCAAGGGAGGTTAAAGGTGATGGTGTCATCAATGACTTCGGCAGAATACCAGAATTCCCTAAGGTATTCTTGGTAGAAAACGGATGGGGATTTTGTGAATGCTTCACTAACATCACAATTCTTCATGAAGTTAACCAGATCTGTGTAGGTGTTGTTTGGAGCCTTGAGCCATCCAATCTAGTTGTTAGAAGCAAGGATGCTCTCATTTGGTTCGAAGTTAACATTGGAAGCCTTTGATACTAGGAACGCCATGGATTCGAGGTTGAGGAAGATGAAGATGGTGAAAGGGTTTAGAGAGAGAGTTTATAGAGAGACAAATTCGTGAGAAATGAGAGAAGTGGCAGGTGAGAGAGATCTTGAGACAATATTTATATTCAAAATTTTGAAACAGTTATTCAAACGCATTAAATGCGTAGTGGAAAAAATACTGCACACAAGTGGGTCCCTTGACTTTTCAAAACCATTTGTCTCCTCGTTATTCGGAAAAGAATTAATTAAATATAGGGAATATTTTTAGCATTTACTTGGAAAGTAACTACCTAGTTTCATGTGAAAAACATTTAATATTTAATCAGACTTTAATGAACACATTAAATATCAAGCCACAAGCTTAGAGATATTAAGCATACCCAACTCAACAACTAGCCTGTTGAACGAAGGTTCAGCCAAAGGCTTGGTAAAGATGTCAGCTAGTTGCAGCTCAGTGGGGACGAAATGCAGCTCAATATCTCCCTTCATTAAATGATCCCTGATAAAATGATACCTGATATCAATGTGTTTGGTTCGAGAGTGAAGAACACGGTTGTTGGAGATGGCAATGGCACTGGTGTTGTCACAGAAGATTGGCACTTTGTCGTATAGAATCTCATAGTCAGCTAAATGACTCTTCATCCAAAGCACTTGTGCACAACAGCTGGCAGCATCAACATATTCAGCTTCAAGTTCATTGTTAGCTCGCTACCAAAAGAAAGTCCCTAATCCAAGCTTGAAACAATAAACTAAATCTATCAACACACTTAATTACTTTTCAAACGTAATACTTATTATTGTATAATAAAGAATTACAAGTGTTATGAATAACACCGTTTGATGACAATGTGTTGTGCACACTTTGGACAAACTAAAACCTAACTTATGAACACAGTCGCAGCTGTTTGGTTCAACAAGTTCTAAGAGTTAATGTGTATAATGTGTCAAAGTGAACAACATTAACTCTAGGATACATAACCTATTTATAGTGGTACGAGGTTGACTCCAAGTACTGGTTGATGGTGACTACACTAAACAGACACTTGTCAAACATCTGTCACAAGATGCTCTTCTATTCTTGGTAGTCTGCCACAATGCTTTAGGGAAATAGAGCTGACACAGTTTCCATTTTCTTCATAGTCTCGTACACACTAAGGTGTGTCCAAAGTGTACTGGTAGTTAACAGGGTATTGCCACCCCTGTTAACCCTCAACCCCTCAGAGTCCCCGATACATCTTGGCTGTTATCCATCACAACCAATGAGTATGTCTTCAAGTAATCTTCAACTTCCTTGACAATGTCTCTGACATGGACTCCTCTGAGGTTGCTCACAGAGACTTAGATCTCTGTGAGTCTTGCGATACTTGCCTACCCAATGGTAATCTAGATCTGTCTCGATTAGATTGGTAATCTATATTAATTATGTAATACGAGAAACAGAATAGTTAAAATGGAATGACTTTGATCCATATCAATTATTAACATGGCATTTGAGAAACAAAGGGATGTAAATGTTTAAGTCATTTAAATGTACTTTATGGAAAACTACACTCGAGAGTTTCTGGGAGCATTGGCGTGTTGCTAGCTGCTAACCAATGTTATTATTTTATTATCACATGTCCAAGTGGGAGCTATTGGATTATGTACACATAATAATAATATGTCCGGTAGTCGACTCGAGCCTAAGGAGACGCACGTGTTAATACGTAAACAATTATATATTAATATATTATGCGTAAAATATTAATTAGTGATAAGCTATTACAAATGTTAACTAATTAGTTAGTTAACGAGATTTTATAAACGATAGTTAAAAGTTAATATAAAACAATAAATCAATTTTGGAATTAATATCTTTATTCTATGAGACGTAGGATTTGCATCCTAATTGGATTACAACTACCGACTTCAAATATGTATATATGTAATGGCCCTTGGTCATTATTGAGGTGTGCTATGATATAGAAAAGATTCCAACGATTGAAACTTAAAAAAGAGAATATCGATTCTTTGTTTTTCAAGTCTTATACCCAAAAGTGGGCCATGATGAATTTGTTTCTTTCTTATTAAACTCAATATAGTACATTGTCTGCAATATTTAAATACACATATATATGAGATGCATTGTTGTTAACATTAAAAGAGTATAATGATTTAAACCGTGTTAAGTTGAATGGATTGTTGAGGTTTTATATCAAAGTTGATATGTTGTCATGGCAAGAACGTGTAAGTCTACTCAACTTTGTGTTACACTCTCCATTGGAGATGCCCTTACATCTATTAGTCACCACATGGAGTCTTTCTAGCTTCTGAAAGAATTAATTTGTTCCATCTTTTGACAGGATGAAGGAGAACATGGTCTAAAGTTCCTGGAAATATGTATTCGGCAAATTACATCCTAACTTATTCGTAAAGAAACAATATATATATATATATATATATATATATATATATATATATATATATATATATATATATATATATATATATATATATATATATATATATATATATATATATATATATATATATATATATATATATATATATATATATATATATATATATATATATATATATATATATATATATATATATATATATATATATATATATATATATATATATATATATATATATATATATATATATATATATATATATATATATATATATATAGTGAAAGGTTATTTTCAGAACCAAATAAATGTACAGAACTGCGAGAACCACCTTAATACTCTTAACAATGCATATGTATTTTCATTATTATGTTTAAATTAACATTTAATAGTTGTTTTGTTGGTTATATATCCGAGTATGATGAGCGATATGAAAAGTGCACATGTGTTTTCTTATTATCTAACGAAAAGATAGTTATCATACATACAAAACAAATACATGTGCATACATGTTCTTAGTGACCTACGATAATGAAAATTCATGTATTTCTACCTAATAAACTAACCCGATATATATACATGTGCATTTTAAGAGTAAAAAGGTGGTTCTCGTAGTTCTGTACATTTATTTGGTTCTGAAAATAACCTCACCCTATATATATATATATATATATAGAGTTGGGTTAATGTGGTTGAGTAGGTTAAAATTATTAAAATAAAAATGATATGAACCATTAGATGTGATTATAGTGAGATGATTAGATTAAATAACCATAATGGTATCTTTGTAAATAATACATAGTTCATGGCATCTTTATAACCAGTTTTGAACATCATGTCTACGTGACTATACAAGCTTATTTACTGTGCTTAATTGTCATCCTTAAATGAGTATTTAACTTGCAACAATTATAGGTAGATAAATATAGTAGTAAGTTTTTCCTATCAATCTTGTAAATGATGTACGAATATATTCGTAGTTACAACAAGAAATTATGCCTAATATCAAGCAAAAGTTTGCAACCAACTGATACATAATAAAATATTAATTACAACAAAAAATTGTGAATTACAACGACTGATACATAATGAACTACAACAAGCAAATTGTACACTCTAATATTTTTATATTTAACTTATATTAAACTTTTTGATATGTATCATCAATTTTATACAACCTTTACATAGAATCAACCAGATTCATAATAAATAAACCAAAAAATATTCAATAACCATGATGGATATTCAATAAGTACCATTCCTTGGTTCATAATTAAAAAACCACAAAAAGGTAAGAGATCACTAAGATGGGTGCAACAACATAATAACTGACATTATATCAACAACACAAAATACATATCCAAAACTGATAAATGAATATAAATGAACACCAACTCATATACGAGTATTAATGCACGAAGATCAATATAATAACTGGTACACAAAGAACGAAGAGCGAAGATCATCGATACATATGCAGTACTAGCAAAGAATGATAGACGTGCAACAAGGACTCATATGCCACGAAGAAAAACTCGTACACGAAGAGCAACTCGTGCACGAAGAGAAAATCATACACGAAGAGAAACGATCTGCGTGCAACAGTAGCACCAACTCGAACACGAATAACAATTCATACACGGAGAACAACTCATCTGTCATATATGACAAAAACCAAATATCAACCTTATGACAAAACTCCCATATCATCCGTATGACCAATCTCTTATGCTACTGGATCTGTGCGAATTCACAACACAAACACAAATCACCTTGATGTTGTGGGCCTTGCAACCTGGATCTAAACACTATCAACAATGACAACAATCGGCAGAAAATGGCATAGCGATTTACCGGAACTCGTACACCATGATAAAATCGATTCTCCTACGCAATGAATTGGTACACCACAAACTTGAACACCACAAACTCATACACCACAAACTCGTACACCAGATAAGCGATGAACATGACTAGTACACCACCGACTCGTACACCGTCGTGAACTCCAACCTCGAAACACATAATTGGTACATGATCGACTCGTACACCATGAAGACTCGAGCCTCGCCACACATGACTCGTAAACCACCGATTCATACATCACCAACACGTACACCACCAGCTCGTACACCATGATTAACTCGTACACAAGACTCGTTATAGTCGCCAATGGCGGAATGGTAGTCTCGTTAGACACTACTTGTTGCGGACTGATGTGGAGATTTTTTGTGATTTAGAAATATGATAATGGCCAATTTCTTTCGTTATAGTATTATTCAACAATGGGTAGTAGGATTAGAGATGGGCTAATAAAGGTTGATGTGCATAAATAAATGTAACGTAGACTTATGAACATGAGAATTGGCAAATTTGATGGAAGAATATTGAATTTGAGATGGTGAAAAAAGTGATGGAAGAATATACGTACATAACTTGGTTTATAAGAGAAAAAAGTGATGTATTTCCTATATTGACCTTGTAGTTTTACTGTTCATTTGATTTCAAATTAAACTATCTAATTAATAAATATAACACTTGTCTTAATTTTATTACTTTTCATTTTAACAATTTTAAGTATCACAACTATTTTAACTAAATTCTAAATATATATATATATATATACTAGCGTCGTAACCCGCCCAACGGGCGGGGTTGCTTTTTTTTTCTTGTTCCGGAAGGTTATTGTCCGTGCATTTTTAGTTTCTTGAATCTTTAATTTAGTAATATATTTTAGTTATACTTTACGTTTAAGTAACGTTTATTGGTGGTCATCGGGCGCGGTTGTTTTTTTCTTACGTAAATGATAACGGATACGCATTAATATGATTAGGTAATATTTGTTGATATCTCGTTAAAAAAATTGATATCTTATTGAAAAAGTAAAATTTTCTTCTATTGACTCTGCACAACAATGAAGTTACATATTAAATATAAGCCCACACTTATTATATTCCTTGCACCTTCTGCCATTACATTACAACGAAAGTTAAAAGTATTATTTAAAACTCGTATTTTTTACTTTGTCTATGACTTATGAACGATATATCTGAATTGCTTTTCGACCAAGACCCATTGTAAAATTATTCAGCCTTTAAATCACGATGCAAAAGCCCTATAGACTAAGCGTACTCGATCTCATTATCTACATAGAAACATTAGATCCTTAATCTTCTGTTATGAATAATTTTCAAGAGAAATAAAACATTAAGTCACAAGTACACCATTTATATAAATCATAACCACATACTAACCATTTGATCAGTCAACATGAAGATCGTTTTCAACTGAAACTTCCTCCCGCGATATACAAATAGCTCTTCAGAGACTCGGTCCCGATAAATCAAGTACTAAAAAGTTGTCCTCCCTATTTAAACCGACCACTTTATCTACAAAAAAAAAATACATTTCAAAAATCAGAATCATTGAAGAGAAAAAGTTTCAAAATATTAAATCCCATAACTTCAAATGTTACACTTCTTTGTATACATTTATTTGTAGACACACCTTAAAAAGGGAAGAATACATAGATGCTCTACGATATCATGCTTGCGACTCGCTCGATGCGTCTTTATGGCTTATACATGATTGCGTCTGGCAGAGAATATGACCATAGAAGTCTCATGTGAAACCTCTTTTTAACCCTTAGATGTGCATACCATTTGTCAAATATCTAACAAAATACTTCACTGTAAAATGCAGAATACGAAAAATGGGGATGTTATATGTTTTTTATATAGCATTAGAAAGCTACATGAAATTCAGTTAAAATACAAATGTTCAGTTCAATAGAAGATAACTTACTTTTGGATTTGGCTCCATTCCAACTAATGAATTGCTACTTGGCATAGACCACAAGAGTAGCAGCAATCATGATTTGCAAAATCGCAAGCTATGTCCGCTTGCTCCAGTTGTTCCTCACCCACGTTGCAACATCCACCACATGATTTGCTCATTGACTTCTGTCAAGAAATTACAACTATCTATTAGGATGCCTATTTAAAAAAAATAGATGATACCATGTCACATTTTGTTTTAGTATTCTGAACCGTCTGCTTAGGAGGATTAACACTTCTGTTTAATGTTTCTACAATCATATGATCACCAGCTGCAAATCTATGTGCTTCTGTGAAACCTCTACACGCTGAACTGAAGGTATAGTTTTTCTTGCTAATCCACTTTCTACTAATTTTTTACCGGGATATGCCTTCCTTGTTGGGTGGGGGCTCGGTATCAAAAAGGTACACGGATTTAAGATGGTTCCGCCAAATACCATTTTTTCACTTTCTACTAATTTTTGCATCGACCTATATAACAATCAAAATACTATTAAAAGACATCAATACACTTAAATATGATTTCTCCTTTTCAAATGCATAGTTCTTTTGGATATCAGTTGCTGGTTCTCCTTTTGTAGTAGGAGTAGGGGTGTTACTTGCTTTTGGTTTAGTTTCATAACCACCTATATTTTACATTTTATACTTACCACTAAAGGACATACATCTCGAATAAATGATGGAACACCGAGTTCAAACGCGTCCTAAAAGACCAATGGAGAAAAATAAAAAAAGAGATCATTCTTGAGACTTTGAATGAACCTTTATCTGTGAAGGTTTGGGTTGTGCTTAACACAAATAAATATAACTATGGAGTAAAAATATCTCAATTTAACCCATATACATGTAAAAATATAACTATGTAGATTAACCCAAGTAACCATTGTGAGCAAGGGAGTGTTTAGCATTATTGCATTTTTAAAGTGATTACATGATACAGTGCAGGAAAAGGTGTTTCTAAGTATTTTTTTAGCTTTAAGTTTAAATAATCACATTGTTAAGCAAATAATCAGTTCAAAGTATTTAATTAACAATCACATTGCCATCATTGATATATTTGGTATTTAATGGACCTGGTGAAGCATAAAACAAAGATATAATAAACACATGACGATTAATTCCACACCTTCAGTCGTAAGATGATCAGGCTTGGTCAAATTTCTTGTTGTGATTCGCGATTTTAGAGTCTGCAAGTCAAGATTGGTGATGACTTTTCATCCTCATCTTCAGAAAACACATCAAAACAATATTAGGTTGCAGCTTGTTCCTGTTTAGTCACGGACGCTCTGTCAACATGCAACACCAAACACCCTCAATACCTATTACCTCAGCGATACTCGAATTACAATCAAGCTTAAATTTTCTATGTGGACCACGTTCAGTTAAAGTGCTCCCCTATACCAATGGTTCCAAGTCAAGCTTAAAAATATGAGTTGTGTTTTGTGTGATAAATTTGGGAGCTTACCTGAATTGGATCAAGGAATTCATCTAAAATGCCACCAAGCATAAGGCTTCTGATGCAACAGCTTTAGCCTTATTATCTACCAATCAACATGCACTTTTAAAGCAAGCAATCCCAAACATCTTATTTATTAATTTGATCAGAGAAGTCCATTTCTGAATCAATTTTTAGGAACAAAAGACGACTGCCCATGAACAATAGAAACATCCCCAAAAGAAACAGAATTGTCATCAGAATTTATAGAGTTTGAACCTGCTTGAAAATTCGCGGGTGTTGAATGTTTCTTCACCTCACGAAGATCCGACGTCTGCGGGGACCACATCATCAAGGTCATCACAGCTTGGCCTAGAATCTGGCTTAGAAGGTAGGCACAAGTGATATGACGTGAGGCTCGGAGAACCAAACTCCTGATTTCTTGGTCAACCTACATCACTTAATCTGAATCTTCAATATCAGAAACATCATTGACTTTCTCGGGTCTTTGTTGAAGGTAAAGTTGACTAATTAAGATGACCTAGACAATAAATATAATTCGACATATACCTTACAGTCTTTTAACAAACAAACCAACATGTTCATTCAAGTGCTCTGACTTGTAGCAGTTAGCAGCACACAACGTTGTCACTTTGAGATCCCTGCTTTCCTGTCTGAATAAGTAGACACCCAACCAGAACCTTGACTTCTACTTTCTTCCCATTTCTTAACCAAATACTTAGACCAGGGAATTTACAGCTGCCATGGATTGTTAAAAAACATTTCAATGTAAGAAACTTATACAGGCCAGCCGACCTTAAATTGCGTTGTGTGCTGCGTTTTGAAACTGACTATAAAAGTGTTCATTTCTAAAGCACTAAAAATCAAATCTGATTCTCTAGGCATAGCTAAACTGTTTTAAATATTAAATATTTTTATCTAATTAAAGGGTTGTGATCCACTTATTCCAATAAAAAATATTAGTTGTGATTACCTTAAGACATCGAATAACTAAAACCTTAGTTGTCAATCCCTTGAAAATTACAGAAACTGCTACTATATGATCGATAGAACGCGAACATTATTCACGTTATCCAAAGTCGTATAGAGAAGCACAACAACATAATATGTGAATAATACCTTTCAAGGGTTGACATCGGTTGCTTATTCACCTGTTTTGTACTTGTCCATCTGTACGTGAGCTCATGCCGTGTTCCCCAAAGCATTCGTCTAATTTCCCACCAAGTCGAGTGAACTTCCCTGATTTTTTAGGTACTCTTACGACTTGCTGATGGCGCTTCTGTAATACAGGAACAAATAAACAAAGGTGATACAAACAAAATAAGTAGAGAACTAATAACCAATCCCAAACACCCAAGTATATATAAAAAACAAAAATTTGAACCCATAAGTAATCAATAGAAATCAAATATGAAAAGAAGAACCTGATTCACGCTTCTTGCAAGGGGAACCCAACTACCAATGAGTGGACACCATCACCTGCCGACATGGTTATACATTACATGTTTAAGGTACTTTTTAAACTGATTCACTTAATTGGCAGAGGTGAGCAAGTGCAAATCCATCTCTTCGGGTGAGGTATCTCCAAGACCTGGTAAAAGGCAACATAACAGTAAATACTAAGTAATTCTGGTGTTGATTATCCAACCCACAATCACACAAAAGGGGATCTGATGTTTAAGAAAAAAAACCTCATATGCCATCCATATTAGGCATTAAAGATAAGGTTCGGTATAGATATCAATCGCAGCCACCACCAATCTTCGATAGATGAATCAGTTCCGCGATTTTTTTACAAAAGAAAAAGAAGAAAACAAAAGGGAAAAATCATAGCTGTATTACTATTGATTGTGAACCAAGGATTGAAGAAAAACTTGGTTTGGGTAACATGGTTTTGGGAAGAGAGGCATTTTGTGTTTTCTTAAGTGACCTTGTGTAAAAATTAACATAATTTCATCGTTAGAGTTTTAAGAAGAAGATTACCGAATGTTGGGATACCATTAGGGTTATTGGAGGCGTATAAATCTTTGTTACGTGAGTTTTAAACTTTTGGATAAACATGTTATATATATGTTGATATATTTTTAAAAATAAAAAGATATTTTGTTATATTACGAAAATTTGTTTGAATGAATACATATTTTCTTCATCTGACATATTAAAACGTATATCGTAATAGTAATCTTAAATAAAGAGGTTTAAAAGCATACCTTATATATAGGGGTTTAACATCATGAAACAAAAAAATACATTAGCTTAATTGGAAAAATCCAAAACAAATAACCAAAAGGTCGTGAGTTCGAATCTTACAAACCCTTTTAAAGAAAAGCATTTTTGGAAACTTTAACCAGACCCGTCAGAACCTTCAAAACGTGACTTTCAAAACGCAGTTTTTCAAAACTGCGTTTACAAAACGCGATTTTCAAAAAACTCCTAATTCTTAGCGGAATTTCATGAAATTTGGAGATTTTGTAGGAAAATCTCAAGTACTATTGGTTTAGAGATGTGACTGGGATATGACTGGATTAAAAAGTGTGGTATCAAACCATAATTATACCTATATATAATATAGATATATATATATATATATATATATATATATATAGTGTAGGGTTATTTTCAGAACCAAATAAATGTACAGAACTGCGAGAACCACTTTTATACTCTAAAAAATGCATATGTATTTTCATTATTATGTTTAAATTAACATTTAATAATTATTTTATTGGTATTAGATCCGAGTATGATGAGTGATATGAAGAGTGCACATGTGTTTTCATATTATCCAACGAAAAGACAGTTATAATACATACAAAACAAATACATGTGCATGGTCCTAGAATACATGTTCCTAGTGACCTACGACAATGAAAATTCATGTATTTCTACCTAATGAACTAACATGATGAATATACATGTGCATTTTAAGAGTAAAAATGTGGTTCTCGCAGTTCTGTATATTTATTTGGTTCTGAAAATAACCTCATCCTATATATATATATATATATATATATATATATATATATATATATATATATATATATATATATATATATATATATATATATATATATATATATATATATATATATATATATATATATATATAGGGGAGAGATCAAATAAAAAGACTTTTTTTTGTGAGAATGATAAGAAGGATTTTCAGCCATTGATTTAAAATCAATGGATGAGATCAAATCAAAATCCTAACAAACTAACTAACTAACTAACTAACCATCTAAATGTGTTTTTTTAAAATTCTTCAAAAATTATGAAAAAATTCCAGTAGATCGGGTATGTTGGTGCAAAAAACTTTTGTGAAAAAAGTTTTTTTAATTTGAAGTTTTTTACGTTTTTTTAATGCACAAAAACGGAATTTTGATGCACAAAAACGTTTTCTTTTACGTTTTTTAGGTTTTTTGTGCATCAAGATTTCATTTTATGCCCAACTTCTTTCAACTTTTTGCTTTAAAATATGACTCCGCATCAAACTATAATAAATTGAAAATTTTTTGAATGAAAAAATTTTGTACACCAAAATACACGTGTTTGTGCATCAAATTTTGTTTTTTGTGCATCAGAAAAACGTAAAAAACTCAAAATTAAAAAAACGTTTATTCACAACTTTTTTAGGCACCAACAAATCCGACCATTTGGAATTTTTTCAGAATTTTTTGAATACTTTTTTAAAATCGTGTTTTGGTGGTTAGTTAGTTAGTTAGTTAAGAATATGAATTGATCTTATCCATTGATTTTAAATGATTGGCTAAAAATCCTTCTTATCCTTCTCACCAAAAAAAGTCTTTTTATTTTAACTCTCCCCTATATATATATATATATATATATATATATATATATATATATATATATATATATATATATATATATATATATATATATATATATATATATATATATATATATATATATATATATATATATATATATATATATATATATATATATATATATATATATATATATATATATATATATATATATATATATATATATATATATATATATATATATATATATATATATATATATATATATATATATATATATATATATATATATATATATATATATATAGAGTTAGGATCAAATAAGAAGATTAAGTGAAATGAGAAGAAACCACAACCACACATTTCAGATGCACCTACAAAGTCAGATGCATCTCCCCTTAAAATTCTCCTTCCTTTGTGGAATTTGTGGTCAAGATTTCTTCTTATTCTTTTCATTTTATTTTTTCTTCTTACTGGATCCCTACTCTATATATATATATATATATATATATATATATATATATATATATATATATATATATATATATATATATAGGGAGGCGTTATCGTGGTATACACTCTTAAAATAGGTTATAATAAGCACACTTGTAGACCATTAGATCAAGATTGATAGATCAAGATGAACTATATATTAATGAGTGGCTTATTTGTAATTAAATTGAAAAGTTAGGGCAGTGTACCAATTTAATAAGAAAATATGTGTCATCATTGATTTTGACTCGGTACATTTATTGTCCGTATTTTTTTCTTCATAAAAATGACTATTTTTCTAAATTTCTTTGACTTCTTGTGAAATTTTTCTTTTACATATGCGTTGTAGCTTTTATTCATATGCTACACATTTGTTTTTTTTTCTTTTCCATTCTCCTAACTATTTTTTAATGTACTAGTATATGAGAACATGATAATTAAAATTTAAAACACATAACCAAGTGACACATCACACGACAACTAACATATGTGATGGAGATAACTTATAGCCCTGTTGATACAAAAATAAATCGATACAAAAATTACCCGAAAAATGTATACATAAGGTTAGAACAGAGACATACGAGCACGATATACTGGTACATAGCTTCATATTTATACATTATTTACAAGTAATACATTTTACCTCTTTTAAGACTAATTCATCAATGAAAACTTGGTGATTAATGGATAAACAACCAACTGATACGAAATTATAAAAAATGATACATATGTTTAAGGCTATTGATACATTTTAATAATTAATACGGTTGTTTAAAACAAACTAGTACATCACGTTGATAGAAAACTATGATCTAATTAGATATCAAATCGATGGTCGTGTTACACGAGTGAATGTTGTCTCATCAAAATTAATGTAAACTAAGTGATACCAAAATCTGTAAATAATGATACATCGATCCTTCAAAAATATACATGCAAAATAGGAAACACTATAATAATTTTATAAAAAACATAAATAAAAACCTTAGATTAAAATATTTGATTGTCATCATCAACAACACATGACTGACACATTGAAAACTTATAAAATAATACTATACACTATTAAAAAACTAGATCTTTTAACTATATCACAAATAAAAAAAACAATCTTGTACCACTTACGTTAAAACTTTAATCCATGATATATCGCTATATAACCTTCGAACATATGGTAAACAAGCGTCCTTTGATTTCGATCTGAATAAGAGTGAGCTCGCCTACAAAGCCGCCAATAATCGGTTGTGTGAGGATGTACCATTAGTGTCGGAAAAACTTGGTTTCACACAGTGTCGATGCCAAGGTTTTACGTACGTTGGTGTCTGACACATGGTGGTGGCAAGATCCGCACGGTTCCGTCCTAACCATGGCTGGGGTCGGATTAACAACATCTGCCTATGAACAGTTACGACGTTAACTTTAGTCATATAAACCGATTTGATTTAACTAGGTGAGCGAAACTATTTGATCTTCGATTGAAGATAATATTAATATGGTTTTATCTTTAAAAAACCAGCCCTTGGATTGATGAAAGAAAAATACCAGTTAGGTAGAAAAACAAAAACGTCATTTAGTAATGGTTTGATGGAAGAAAAAGACCAGTTAGGTAGAAAAACAAAAAAGTCATTTAGTAATGATAAATATTACACTAACTTGGGTTTAAATTTTAGCATAACAATGAGTTTTTACAATTACCGAGTATACCCTTTCATTTATTTAAACATTTTATTTTGACTTAACTAGATAATGCTTATGTGGCGTCTTTTTATTGGTGCCTATTATGTTGCATTTTAAGGTGTAACTCACTTGAACGCAAATCTATATATATATATATATATATATATATATATATATATATATATATATATATATATATATATATATATATATATATATATATATATCATAATACTCACAAGAGATGTTAGATTCATCATCAATAATCATTAAGGTAAATATGATACTCAGTTCCATGAAAAAAAATGTTTAAATGTTCATATGAAGTAATTAGCCGAAACTAATATGCATAATGAAGGCATGAATATAATTACTGCACTTTCATCTCTATATCTTTCCATCAATTAATGATGAATTGGACTTATTAAGCAAGAGTAATGATTCTGTGCAGGAGGAAACACAAAATGACTTATGTTGTCCTCTAATTCCTATATCATTGTCATGATCTGAGCACGGCTGTAAAACTTCAAGCATGGATACTTCAAGCATGCATGTTAATTCTTCTTCATCATCATCGTCATCACTAGCATAAACGTCTATTCGTTCCAGGATGGCTTCACCATTCTTCCTGAACCCTAATACTTTTCTATGATACAATTCATTGACAGTGAACATCATGTTAAAATATTTAGTAACACCATCCGAATCCATAATCCACACATGACAAATCGGCATCTTACTCTTTTTGTTGTAATCAAACACAACTAGCGTCTCATTTAGCTTAGATATCCTCAAAGCATCAGAATGTACTAAACAACCAGGAAGAGACACTTCACCAAATTTTTCACTCTCCAATTCAAAAAAATAATTATATTATGATATCCGTCATTGCCGCCATAACCACGCCAATAAACAAAGCCTTCTACAGAAACATGAAACCACGCCAAACGACATAATTTAAATGGTGGATTAACGGATAAACTTTTCCAAACCCTCGAGCTTAACGTAAAAACGTCAACTTTCCAATGGATAGTACTTTTCTTATGAATAACATCAATCTTAACAATCTTAGGGTCACTAGTGTTGCGACAAACACCAAACCCAACAACAATATCAACAGTAGCGTTTGTAGGTGAGCTCAGTGTTGGGATTTCAACACAAACTGATTTTCTAACTATAGGATTCTAAAGAACAGCCATTGACAACATTAGATCTTGATGATAACCAAAGAAACATAATACTCCTTGTGAAGAACCATATCCTAATGAATATTCAAATTTATGAATAGACTTAGGGAGAATATGAGAAATTTTTGGTTAGGGAATGTAACATCATCTATTAACGAAACACATTTTAGACCGTCTTTTGCTTCGCAAGTAAAAAAATGATGTGGTGGCTGTGTTTGTTTTTGCCGGATGTGGTGATCCTTGATAAACCTGGAGCTACCAATAAGAAACTTCCATGGTTTTGCAACAGACCTGAATCGAACTAGTGATTTGACTGGAAGCCTTTCCATGATTTCTGCTTGGATTTCAAATGGTATATGGTCAGAAAACTTGATTCTCGACATGTTTAGGGTTTGGAATTTAGGGGTTTTTTTAACGCGAAGAACCAAACTTCGATATATATATATATATATATATATATATATATATATATATATATATATATATATAT